>JANAVB010004600.1:19237870-19847870 GCA_029216955.1 Iris pallida | reverse complement strand
GTTAAGGTAATTGTCTAGAAGCTAAGGTATGAGTCTAAGGTGTTAGAATATGGTTAGAAATTGATTGTCTTGGTTGTTAATGGTTAGGATTTGTGCTTTTAGACTAATTTTGACCTCGGTTGACCGTTTTGACCAAAAGTCAACGAAAGTCAACCAAAAGTCAAACTTAGCCTAAAAGTGACTAGAATTGACCCGAAACCAAACCAGAGTTGACCAGTTGACTGAAAGTCAACAGTTGGTCAAAATTACCCGATGGACCCGACCCAACCCAAGTTCAACCCAATCCTCCGGGCTTGGTCTTGGGCTTCATATGTTGAACCCGAGGTCGAGCGCCAGTAAGTGGTGTGGTGGCTCCATTCCTATGACTGAACATTTTTGTCGTCTGGTATATTTCCTATGACGGTCATCATTTTATATATAGTTGGATAGAATATTTAATACAAATAATAGATAATATATTTTAACAGATAAAAAAGGGTGAGGACCCCAACATGGTGACCGTCTTCCTGGTCACCCATCGAAGGGCTGGGGAGTTCATTGACGAGAGGGCGACGTAGGCATATGTACGTTTTATTCTTTATATTAATTTACTATAATTTAGAAAATAGAAAAATATATATCAATATAGACTTTAGCAAACACTTAGACGTTAGCAAACATTGTTCTAGGCCAAGTTTTTTCGGTTACAAGAGGAGGCGGCTGCTGCTGCTAGTGCGCCAGCAGAGGGAGGGGCTGGTACTTCCCCCCAGCCGCCTACAGCTCTATCACCGGACGACCTCTGGATGACCGTCGTTGGTGGTCTTCAGAAGGGTACGTACTACGGTACGGGATCCTACGATGCCTATTTGGCTTCAGAGTCATCCCGGGCCCCCTCTGTCAGTGCGCAATCTCCAGCTTTGCAAGCGTCATCAGGATATTGGTCGTCAGATCGACGAGCTGTGTCACGAGTTGCAGCAGCAGATTTCTGATCACCATACCGCAGAGCGACGATCCGACGATCCGATGATCTCCGAACGATTTGATACGGTCGAACACAGTATACAGGAGCTGATGAATCTGCAGCAGGCTACAGCTGCCAGCTTGCACACGCTCACCGAGTCTATACAGCACACAGAGCATAGATAGGTCGAGCTGGAGGGATCACAGAGGACCATGTCTGCCTCAATCACTCAGGTACATACTTCGATTGAGAAGAGTACTCAGAGGATGGTGAGTACCCTTGCTGCGCATGCTGAGCGACTACGAGAGCTGGAGCAGATACGTCCTTCCGGTCCATCGACGGTACCGACTGTAGACATTGCACTGCCTCCTACTGCCCCTACGGTACAGCTCACATAAGAGCAGTATGAGTACATGTTATCTCAGATACGCAGCAGGGGTCCTCAGTAATTTTATTAATTTTTTAATGAGTTGTATGTATTGGCCCTATGAAAAATTGTTTATTGGTACGCTTTTGTTTATACATGGGAGACTTTTTATCATCTCCCATTTTTATTTGACTCTATTGGATGTTTGTGATGATGTGTGTCTGGGAAGTGTACTATGCAGGATTTGAATATATTTATGTTTGTGACGCGGGATGTGTGTCTGTGATGATGTTTGTTATGAGTTGTATGTATTGGCCCTATGATGTGTGTCTGTGATGATGTTTGTGATGATATAAAGTGCAGTGTAAAGTATAAAGTGCAGTGTGCAGGATTTGAATATAAAGTATAGTATGCAGTGTGCAGGATTTGAATATAAAGTACAGTGTGCAGGAATAGTGTTTAAACTGTATATAAAGTGCAGAATTTTGTGTTTAAACTGTATATAAAGTACAGTATGCAGGATTTGAAAACTGTATTTTATTTTTTTTAATTTTCCAGCATGTTAGCGACGGATTGCGACGTTTAGCGACGGATTTGTGACGCAAAAGTACGTCGCAAATATGTATCTGAACATCGCTAACTGCGATGGGACGTCGCTAACTGCGACGGGACGTCGCTAAACGTCGTCCAGCATGCTGACATGGAAAACCTTGCCATGTCACCACATGCGACGAATAGATGTCGCTATATACGTCGCTAAATTGGCGACATACTATAAATGTCGTCGAACGTCGCTAAGTTTGCGACGTTTTAGCGTCGTAGACTATTCGTCGCAACAGCGACGATTGGCGACGAACTTTTGATCTGCGACTAGCTTTTAGGTGACCTGCTTATTCCGTCGCTAATTACGTCGCTAAATTAATTTAGCGACGTATTTTTACTTATTAGCGATGTTTTTGGACGTCGCTAATATGACTCATTCTAGTAGTGTACTAGGGATCATGCTAGTTTCTTATTCTCAGGACCAACAAGCAATCGACAGTTCTGAAGAACTCTACCCAAACCTATGGGTACCAACTCGGTCTGAATAACTAATTGCCATTGCCGGCTACGCCAACAATTGATAAGTCATCACTGGTCGCTGGGGTCAAGTCTATCTATCCAGGGTCTTTCTCAAGGAAATAGTTCCCACAGAGGCTCATTCTTAGACTTATCCCAACGATCGAGTAAGGTCGCTCTAGCAACATTACGGTCAAATCTCGACCCGACATACGATTCTCATCGCTCTAATAATCCATCAAGTAAAATATCAAATGATCCAATTTCTATTCCAATTCCTTTGTACCCACATGAACCCATAAGCCAAGTCTAACTATTCAAGGGTCATCGATTCCGTTACTCTCAACAGGACTATATATGGAACCATACTATTCAGTCTGTATGACAAAGTCACACCACTAAGTCATAAGCCAACAAAATATACCCCAACCAACAGTCACATATACCAACATTATCCAACATATTTGTAATTTCTCATGAATCCCATTCATTTCATCAGTCATCAAACTATCTTACGGACATTCTTAAATCTCATGTAGCAAGGGTTGTAATACCCCACTCCGTACGACGTATTACGCTGAGACGTTGACTCAAAGAGACGCGTTGACCGAATAAAATGTATCGATACGAAGCGCTGCATTATCCCGAAGGATAAGTGCTTTGAGACGGCTCGAAGACTCTAAGAAATCAAATCGACCAAGGCGCAAGTCTGAATCGATGCAAGTATTAATTTTAGTTGGTTTCATATGCAGGCTGTACTTTTACGCTAAAATATTAGAGGTCGACATTTTGCCTTATTCAGTAAGGGGTCCGCGAAACCAAATCATCGCCTTGCGACGGACTGAGGCATTGGCACGGTAAGCCAAATCGGACGTATAATTCAATGAAGCACGAAGTGATCGAATAGCTAAATCAGGAGAGTTGGTCGTGCAAACAAAGTTATGAAATCGAGCCGCATCGGCTCGGTGAAACGACAAGGCGTATCGACTCAATGTGGGAGGATTGACTCTTCTTTTTACTCTTTCATGCCTAAGTCAGAATATATTATTGTATGCTAAGTTAACCTATTGACGCCACGGACGTGGTCCGAACGGAAGATAAATCGTAGTGTGTGTCGAACACTAGTTAGAACAATTGAAATAAAACGTGCATCAAATGCACGAGTCGCTATGGAACGGTGAAATCCTTTGTGGGCAAGAGAGAATCTGAGTGTTGTAGCCAATCTGGCAAATTTAGTTGGGCTATTGAAAGCCTTTGTAATCTCAGTTCGAATATAAATAAAGAGAATTATTTCGTATACTCTGTTTTCCTTTTATTGTTAATATCAACTCAAAGATAACCATTTGAGAACTTGTCATCTTGCCTTGCACGATGCAACTCCAGGCTCGTACGACATCACACCCCCTGCGAGGACGATAATTCGGGTGATTCCGGATCGGGGCGTGACAATGGCCACTGGTGTTGTTAAACCATACAGACATTTGCCATATAGGACTTCAAGGTAATGCAATGACTCCAGAGAAGGTAGCTAGTCTCAAAGGATGCCTTGCAAGACCTGTGCTACCAAAGCACACCATTGTTTCCTCCTAGGCCGGATCGGTCCTCCTAACGTCCCTGGGTACCGTCCGAGAAAACATATCACCAAACCTTATGTATAGTTGTCCATGACCATGCGAATGCGTGTCCGACTCGATCGTGAACGTAAACGCATGGTAAAATAATAAAAGAAATAAAGGTAACAGTGCATCATCATTCATCTCATTCAAGTAATGTTTAATGACTTATTCATTTTTTAAGATTACCATCATTTCACTTGGTGATCTCAACGATCCTAAGCCTCATCAATTCTTATTGTTTCCAATCTTTCATTTTTTGTTCCATCAACTCAGACACATTGAAGCATTCCTACATTATTCATTTCGCAATAAACATGTAGTATTTTATTTCATAGGGACAATATCATTCATTTCATTGCTTATATTAAAACAGGCAACAACAACAGTTATACAGAAGGTACACGATTCTATTATTTTATTTGGATCATTGGGTCGATAGTATAGTCAGTTCTCTTCTTATTCTATCATTCACAAGGCATCTCATTATTCAAGTGTTCTACTTGTTCCGACAACATTAAGCATAAGGGACATTATCAATTCATTCTCAGGCATCGTCACATTAGCAGTTCAAGTGTGATTCGTTCAACAATTCAATGTTCATGTATTAATCATTCAATGATTTCCAACATATGCATCTCTATCGATTTAGCCACTAAAGCATCGCATCACAATTATTCAATATTCAAGGTAAGAGACATTAGGGACATATTCATAGCATCACATTATTCCATTTATTAAGTATGCATGAATAAGGAGGGAGGAGGACAGTTCCACTTGCCTTGCATAACGGTCTTCCTGTTCCGATCACATTTATCTTCCAATGGACATAGCTCCACTGACGAGCCACGTTCCAACACTCAATCCGTCTAGTCAGCTAAGAGAGATTGCGTCAGTCTCAACTCTTTTGATCTCCAACATAAGTCACGGTCCAACGTTCTGATCCCATCCAACAAGCCAACCAAATGCCTCGTGCGAAGCGGGACATTACATTAAGTAATTAAACTAACCAAGTTTAGCCATACCTGCTATTTTGGTTTTAAAATAGGATTTGCAATCCTCCTTCAAATAGTCCTCCAGGCACCTAAGTAGCAGATCCATTCTGCCCTTTTTATGGTCTGGAGCAATTGAAGAGCCATGCGCCTAGATATGCAGGATCCCTCAAGCATATATAAGTAGAAGGCGCATAAATCTATAGACCGCATAGATCATTATGCACCTCTAGTACTATTTGTAGAGTCATTAGACGCATAAGGCACTATGCACCTAGGCCTCCGAGTCCAAAGACTGCTATGCGTCAATTCTGTAAGACACATAGAAGGTCATGCACCAAGGCTGAAAGGCGCATAAATCTGAGCTGCAATAGCCTTGGATATCTTCCATGCGACAACTTTCACTCGATCAAATCTCCATCCGATATTGTTGCTTGAATGCACCGAATGCCAGCTTTAGAGCTGCATCGGTCCTAGATAAGTGCCCCCCAACAAAGATCCAGCATTGAACGAAGGACTTCATGACCGTCAATCTTCTCAAGTTTGTAAAAACTTGTGATGAGAAGACTTGCACGGTTGTTCTGCATCTGTGGCGAATCTTGCTTTAAGATTGTTAGTCCCGAGGCTTATCAAGATGAAAACTTAGGCTAGGAACAACATAGTATCATGTAATACTTTTCAGTCTGCACTCAGTTTAATCCTGAAAAATAGGTCCAGAGTTCTATGCAAGAGTCTTGCACCCCAGACTTCTTGAATCCAGCGAAACCAAGTTACAAGCAAACAAAGAATAAAATTCGTTCTTTCTTGTAAACGCAGTTGTAATTGGGATAAAACGTTCACATCATAGATGGATGAAGAAGAAATAACCCAAATCGTTCTTGTCCTTACGTTCACAGACGCTACAATAAGATAGAACGAAAACAACCAGAGAAAAGCAAAAAAAATCATCTCCTTGTTGGGGTGAACATGTCACTATTGCTCAAAATATGATTCATCTCATAGACTATCTGCTCTCAGGAAACAGCAAGTTCATACTTCTGGAACGCACTGGGACACTCTCGAAAAGACTTGGAACTCAATCCGAGTCGAAGCTCACTGAGGTGCATAGAGTGGACGCATAAGCCTGCAGCTGCCCCATAGTCCCTCTGTAGTGGAGTGGATTTTGTCCCTCTTCCAACCCTTTCAAATAAGATGAGTGGGACTCTATTTATAGAGCAGTTCAGCATCTATGCGAATGACAACACAAGATAGCTATTATATTATGATATACACCATGGTGGTTTTTCAATATGGAACTAAAAGTTCCTAAAGCAAGTGAAAACACCACCAACCACTCCACCAAGGTACTCATCAGTGCGGTTGGAAGATTCTAACAGTTCTCTCTTGCCTGTTACAGGGGTAATTTGCTTTGAAAATTCAGTTAATCATCTCATTACTTTCTTGAACGACGTTTATCTTTGATCAACTCATCTTTATATATTGTCCATTGGAGTGGTACTTGGACTTGATTTGATAACTCTAGCAAATGGTCTCTTCTTCTATATGCCTTTGTAATATACTATAGGATCGATGCTACAAGCATATATAATGTATATGATCGGTTCTCAACATCCCATATCTATCAAATTAGTAACTCAAGCATCTAAATTACTGTTAGCTCTCCCTTAGGATGCTGGTTTTAGGAAAACGTGGAGCCAGCTCCGTGGCTCGCTGCCGACACGACACACCATGCATATATACCTCCCTTTAGTTGTAGCTTTTTTATATTCTCTTTCTTATCCATTTGCAAATTGGGTCGAATCCTGGAAAGTCGATCTTCCGTACAGCGAAAAGCCGGAATCTGCTTCTGATCGTAGAGGTCTGGCTGGCTTGCAAACGCACGTTGGCAAGAATTATCTATTGTGCACAGTGCACTGTTAATTATATTTTTTCAGCAATGCTGACACTAATTATCAAATCTGTCTAGATTTATGTAGATGAAGAGTCAGAGAATTAATAAGCACTTCATCCTTTTCTTCTGCAGCTGCGCATCCGATCGTTACAACATTGGTTTGGTCCCTTCGTATACAAACTATACAACTTAACAAATGATTGATTAATTCAAGATTGTTGATTAATTCTCTACATGCATACAATTTATTAAGACTACTAATGTGCAGGGAATATGTACGTACGTGCATGTTACATATGAAATTTGCTTGCTGCGATTCGACGCCGCGTTACTTAGCCGCCAATATATACGTACAAGCATCTGCACAGTGCACTTGACATAGATATATATTAGTTAAAAGTAGGGAATATATATAAGCAAAAAGGCTTCTATCAGGACACAGTGCACTTGACATAGATTCCTCTCATTCTTCTTCAGTACTGTGTTGGTTGAAGAAGCTCGGAAATATCTTCTATAAGATCTTTGGCATCAATCTTAATTTGGAAAAGCAGAAAAGGAAAAGTAATTCAAACCTAATGTCAATGATACTAGCTAGCTAGCCAGTGGTCAACATACTATCCAGCTTGTTGTCGCATGTGCCAAATCTAGAATTTTTCAGCAAGTTGACCCATCAATCTCTATCAAAGCAATCATCAGTGACAGTGAGTGAGGGGCAAATTGGCTCTTCAAAATTATAATGGATTGCCAATTGACACCATTTCCTTGCTATATATAAGCCAGTTGTTAGTAGCTCAAACTCCATCAGCATATATCTACCACATCTTTGTTGCTTCTTTCCTTGGGATAATTATCAGCTCGATCGATCAAGAATTCAAGATCATGGACAGAGTGATGAGGCTGGCCTCGCAGAGGGCGGTGGTGGTCTTCACCGTCAGCACCTGCTGCATGTGCCACACTGTCAAGAGGCTCTTCTGCGAGCTTGGGGTCAACCTCGACGTCCACGAGCTCGACGAGGAGCCCACGGGGGGAGAGATGGAGAAGGCGCTCGTCAACCTCCTGGGACGGAAGCCGTCCGTGCCTGCCGTCTTCATCGGTGGGAGGCTGGTCGGGTCCACCGACAAGATCATGGCGCTTCACCTTGGAGGAAATTTAGTCCCACTCCTCAAAGATGCCGGTGCACTCTGGCTCTAGCTAGCTCATGACTAGCAAAGTGAAAATTAAGGGTCATGCAGAGGCGTACGTAGTATATATATTCAGCTGCATGATACAAATAATTTTGTGAGAAATAATATTGTATCGAAACTGAATTAAGTACATACAAGAGTTGTACTGAGCTAGCTAGGTATTATCAGATCCTACCTAGTTCTATGTTGTATGTCATGATCTATATATATATATATAAGAATCAAAACTAACATGTTTTGTTGAAGGTGGATACTATAATATCACTGATCACAAATTCCTTTTGGATGTAACCTAATAATGATATCTAATGGTATATTTCTGGATCAGTGCAATTTATTATAATAGAACCACTATCCTCAATAAATTGAAATAGCATGTTTAAGAGAATTGAGATAAGTACTTCAAGGAAAATAATGAAAATGATAAGTTCATTGGCGATTATCTCACTTTGAAGATGAACAGGGCCGGCCCCGCGGCTTGGGTTGCCTTAGCCGGAGCTAATTTTTGTTGCCCTTTACTATTGAAAGATAAATATTTAATTTGGATTTTTGTTGGACCGGTCCTAAGAAAACTAAATGGCCTGGGGGGTTGCCCTGTGGAGGGGGGTTGCCCAAGCCCGAAGTCTTGTCAGGCTTATCCCAGGGCCGGCCCTGAAGATGAATCGGAAACACCACTGAAAGAAAAAGAGAACGAAGAAGGAGTAATGCAAAAGATTGTTGTCAATGGAGAAATTGTGTTTAATGAAGAAATTGTTCTCACCAATCAGATGTTCAAGAAGCAATTGAAGAAGAGAATAAAGAATAAGCACATGAAGAAGTATAAGAGTCTTTACTCCGTTTAATGTGCCAATCCATCTCGAATAGACTCTCCACCGTCATCCTTGCATGAGAAAAGTGCTCAACTTATGAAGAGCTTGTAAGTGAATATTGATCATGGTAATCAATAATCTATACGATTTAACACATTTTTGTCTTTATGGCAATTGTGAACCAATAGGTTTGAAGTGATACAAAACAAGATGCCAAAAAGATGCCATGAATAAAGAATTCAAGGATATCATGAAACTTGGGAGCTAAAGATACTTCCAAAGTGCTAAAAGAAAATTGGAGTAAAGAGGGTATACAAGTTAAAGAACAATAATGCTAAAATGTGAAATCAAGAGAGGTACAAGTATAGACTACTTGCTTAAGGGAACAAGCAAAGATTGAGCATGGACTATGATAGAAAGCGATGTCATCTACAAAGTTGCGCATCGGAATAAAGAAAAAAAAGGGTGAAGGAAGTATGTCAATCGCAATAGTAAGCTACTGACATCTTCACCAAGAGAATCGTAAAGAAATAATATTCAAGGCAACAAGTTCACTTGGAGTCACAAAATCAAGCTTGGGGTGGGTTTGAAAATAAACTTGATTTTTTTGCCCATGATTTTGAGCCCATAAATTGTGTTGGACTACTACCATTGGACTTTGTTTTGTGTCATTGGACCTTTGTTTTTTTTCATAGTCAATATTCTAGGATGTTCAATGCCTAAAATATTTTTGGTACTATTAAAAAGTACATCTTATAGAGATATCCTAATCTCCACTATTTTAATGCGGCTTGGAAAACGGCTAAAAAAAGAGTCATCTAAGCTTTATATATATGTATCCTCCATTAATTAATAAAAAAATTAAGAACTTTCTAACCACGTATTTATCTCCTCACGTAGTAAAGAAAATCTTTCTAACTACCTAATCATATAACAAACCCTAAAATATATTCATTCAAATTATATTTAGACTGAGTACATAATATTATCTAACTAAACACATATCCAAAATTCTAAAAAACTTATTTATAACAAATCCTAATTAAAATATCTTCAAATTGTATTTAAAATATTTTAATCAAATTTAGTTCTTATCTAAACTTTTAACAATATATCATAAAGAAAGAAAAGAAAATGATACGTTCAATGCACGTGAATATGTCTAGTATTATATAAAGAGTCTTCATATCTATATTTTAAGAAGTAATTAGACTATTTCAACAGTCGCATAAATAGGGGTGTTTCTTTCTCCTTTTTTGTACATTACAATTTTTAGTGTTATTATAAAGTTTATCTCCTACCGATCTTCTCTCACACCAAATCTTTATTTCTATTTTCCCTCCCCAAATTAGTTCTACATGTTGACCTACCACCATTCCAACAAGGTGGTATCAGTGTCGCTGGAATATCCAACAGTTATCTCTTGCTTGTTGAAGAGGTGGTTTTGAAAATTCAGTTTATCATCAAATAATTACTTTCTTGAATGAAGTTTATCAATCGACTCATCTGTATCCGTTGTTTATTGGAATGGTTTGGACTTGATTCGATAACTCTATCACATGGTCTCTTGTATGGAAAATGATATTTCGCTCACAATTTGTGACTGCGGACGTAACCGCATGCCAACGTGCTATCACCAATCCTAGTACTCTCTTAGAATTCGGACTAGGAGGCCAATGAGAGGCCGCCACCTGGCATGCGGTCACAAACGGCGGACAAAACCTTGCCAATGCTAAAGGATGCTACAATGTACTTGGACTACTTGATTTGATAACTCTAGCAAATTAATGGTCTTCTTGTATATGCCCTGGTAATACTATAGGATCGATGCTACAAGCATAATGCATATGATCAGTTCTCAACATCACATATCTATCAAATTAGTAACTCAAGCATAGGCCTGTCAATGGTAGCTTATTGGTCGGATATTGGCATTACCATATCCGAACCATTAACTATCGGATATATCCGATAACTATCCAATATCCTATCGGATAGAAGTTTTGGGTACCGTATCCGTTACCGATAATTTTAACGGATATCGGATAATATCCGAACCATTAAGATTACTAAAAAAAAAAAAAAAAACAGAGAAGAAAAAAAAAATCAGAACCAACAGATTTTGTCAAGAAACGACATATTTTCACATTAAAACGACAGATTTTGTAAGAAACAATAGATTTCTACATTGAAATGACATATTTTGTCAAGAAACAACAGAAACAATAGATTTTCGACTGAATTCTGAATTCCTGATGGCCCAATATATTTTAAATTTATTAAATAATTTAAATATTATTGGTTCGGATATTATTGGTTCGGATATGACACTTACCGTATCCTTATCCGATATCCGATAAATATCCGATATGATATCCGAATCCGTATCCGTATCCGAAATTTCGGATATTTTCGGTTCGAATACGGATCGGACACGGATTTTCGGTCAACCATTGACAGGCCTACTCAAGCATCTAGCTAAAACTGTTAGCTACAGTAGGATGTTGTTTTTAGGAAAAATCGGGAGCTGAGCTCCGTGGCTAGCTGCCGACATGACACACCATGCATATATACAAACGTCTATTTAATTGTAGCTTTTTTATCTTCACTTTCTTATCCATTTGCAAATTGGGCCGAATCCTGGAAAGTCGATCGTCCGTAATTAAAGCGAAAAGCCAGAATCTGCTTCTGATCGTGGAGGTCTGGCTGGCTTGCATCATGCATGCTGTGACTTATGTCTCTAGTGAGCGCAAACGCGCGTTGGCAAGAATATCTAGTTTGCACATGCAGTGCACTGTTAATTATATTTTTCAGCATGATTCTCATTATTCAATCTATGTAGATATATGCAGATGAAGAGCCAGATCGTTACTTAATAGGCACTTCATTCTTTCTTCAGCGCTCAGTTGCGCGATCGTTACATTGATTTGGTCCCTGCGTATACAAACTATACAACTTGACAAATGATTAATTCAAGATTGTTGGTTAATATTCTCTACATGTACAGAGCCGGTTTTGAGGGAGTGCAATGGGTGCGACCACACTAGAACTCCTGAATTCGTAGGCCTCCAAAAAAATTTATTCGTATATGTATTATATATACTCAATTAACTTGCATGTTACACGCATGTTACATGATTTGCTTGCTTCGATTCGACGCCGCGTTACTTATCAGCCAATATATACGTACAAGCATCTGCACTTGACATAGATATATATTTAGTTAAAAGTAGGGAATATAAGCAAAAGGGCTTCTATCAGGACACAATCTTTATTCTTCAGTACAGTGTACTGTCTTGGTTGAAGAAGCTCGTAGAGATCTAGCTTCTAGTAAGATCTTTTGGCATCAATCTTAATTTGGAAAAAGGAAAAGTAATTCAAACCTAATGATACTAGCTAGCTAGCTAGTGGTCAACATATTATCCAGCTTGTTGTCGCATATGCCAAATCTAGAATTTTTCAGCAAGTTGACCCATCTTTCTCTATCAAAGCAATCATCAGTGACAGTGAGTGAGGGGCAAATTGGCTATTCAAAATTATAATGGATTGCCAATTGACACCATTTCCTTGCTATATATAAGCCAGTAGTTAGTAGCTCAAACTCCATCAGCATATATATACCACATCGATCTTTGTTGCTTAATTCCTTGGGATAATATTTATCAGCTCGATCGATCGATCAAGATTAAATGGATAGAGTGATGAGGCTGGCCTCGCAGAGGGCGGTGGTGGTCTTCACCGTCAGCACCTCCTGCATGTGCCACACTGTCAAGAGGCTCTTCTGCGAGCTCGGGGTCAACCTCGACGTCCATGAGCTCGACGAGGAGCCCACGGGGGGAGAGATGGAGGAGGCGCTCGTCAAGCTCCTGGGACGGAAGCCGCCCCTGCCTGCCGTCTTCATCGGTGGGAGGCTGGTCGGGTCCACCGACAAGATCATGGCGCTTCACCTTGGAGGAAATTTAGTCCCACTCCTCAAAGATGCCGGTGCACTCTGGCTCTAGCTCTAGCGCACTAGCAAAGTGAAATGGGTCATGCAGAGGCGTACGTAGTATATATATTCAGCTGCATGATACAAATAATTTTGTGAGAAATAATATCGTATCGTAACTGAATTAAGTACATACAAGAGTTGTACTGAGCTAGCTAGGTAGTTAGGTATCATCAGATCCTACCTAGTTCTATGTTGTATGTTTGAATATATATATATATATATATATATATATATATATATATATATAAAAGAATAAAAACTAACATGTTTTGTTGAAGGTGGATACTATAATATCACTGATCACAAATTCCTTTTGGATTTAACCTAATAATGATATCTGTTGGTAAATTTGGTAGTAGAATAAATGTACTGGTATGTTTGGTATTAGAATAATCATATCGGAATATCCTGTTGGTATATTTGGTATGTCATAATATACCACAGGATATTCCACAGAGGTTTAATGTAATGAAGAGGATTGTAAGACTACATATAGCCAAGAGACTATCAATAAAATCATAATAGATATTCAACATGGTATCAGAGCCACAAAAATTCTATCCGCCGCCACATTTTCCAAACCAACCCGAGTCGTCACCGCCATCATCATCCACACCACCACAGTCACCGCCGCCACCAGCCGCTGCATGGCCGCACGCCGAGTACCTCGTGCGCGAGCCGGCCGCTGATCTGCGGGCACCTCCGCAGTTGCTACTCGCGACGGCCGCTGCTCGGAGACACCCGTCCGACGACGACCACTCGATCGCCCGTCAGTCGGCCCACCAGTCTCACCACCACGAAGCCGCGATTTCGGAAGTCTCCCACAAGGTCAATTCGAACATTGAAGGCCTAGATCCGATAGGAGAGAGACATGATCAGATCTAGGAGAGGACGAATAGCGTGAATCGTGGAACGGGTGTGAGGTGATCGGAGAATAGGAGGATCGATGGAGAAGATCATCAATGAGCTGGACCATGCGTAGGTTGCAACGTTGATGAAGCTGATGAAACTGTTGGCTAGTGAGAGCGCGACACGAATATCGACAAAGTTGAAATTTTTCTCCATCGATCTGAAGCTTGATGGACAACTACCTACCTGAGTTGGTCACGGCGGGTAAGAAGAACCCTTGCAGGAAAGAACCTGGAGGATTTCCTATCATGAGAGAAAACAGAACCGGACGAGGGCTCGACAGGACGCGACGAGTGGAAGTCCATTCATATGGTGATTTACATTTGGCTTCTCAATTCTTTAGTCCATTCGATCGCCGCCACAGTGGATGGCATCGATATAGTGAAGGACGTGTGAGAGAAATTGAGGAGGACCTACGATGGTGTAAGAAGCAACTTGTGGATTTCCCAGATCAAGGGGAAGATCGACGACACCATACAGGGAGAGAAGACGGTGCAGGAGTATGCCACAGAGTTGGAGCGTCTGTGGTTGGATTACGATCACTCCTCAGATCGAGTGAGCTGCGGAGACCCGAAATATAAGAAGACATGTATGTCCGCAGGAGAGGACGATGAAGTTCCTTAAAGGACAGGCTGCAGTGTTTGCTCAGAGAACAGCACTACTTTTAGCCAAACCGAAGATCCCCACACTTGAGGAGGCTATCTCGGCCATGATCCAGGAGGAGACTCGCATAAAGCTAGCTGCAGGCAGGGACATGTGGTCCTTCTGAAGTAAAGTCAGCACTGACGGCTACCAGTTCGAGCGACACAAGGCATAAGGGAGAGAGTTGGCAGCACAACCGACAATATTACAACTGCGGGGAGATGGAACATCATCGATATGCTTGTACCAAACCACCTAAGGAGGGAGATCCAAGTGGTGGACGTGAACAGTTCGGTGGACATGGACATTTCGGTGGACGCGAATATTTTGAAGGACGTGGCCGTGGTCGTGAGGGTCGACGGGGTGGTCGTGGAGGTTATCGGGCGAACCTGCTGGTAGCAGAAGGGGATGAGGGAGCTGCTGATACCTTTACTGAGGAGCATCAGGCACTGATGGACATACTGGATGCACTCAGGAGGAAACATAGAGCGTCAAATGATAGAGATAGGAGAGGAGTGGAATCGAGGAGGCGTCCACCTTCTTCGCTGGAGGCAACGCCGCCATGTACAAAAAAAGTTAAAACAACAAAAATAACAAAAAAAAAGACCAAAAACGACCAAAAAAATTTAAAAAAATGGTCAAAAACGTGCAAAATCGACCAAAAATGATAACAAAAGTGCAAAAAGAGAAAAAAATATGCAAAATCTACGAAAACTGATAAATAACGTGCAAAAGCAACAAAGATAATAAAAAAATGTGCAAAACAGTCAAAACCGTAAAAAGTACAAAATCAGCCAAAACAATTTTAAAACATGAAAAATGTTCAAAATGGGCCAAAAACGATATTAAAAAGTACAAAAGCGACCAAAATCGATTAAAAAAGTGCAAAAATGATCAAAAATCGTAAGAAACGTACAAAATCGACCAAAAACGATAAAAAAACGTGCAAGAACAGCAAATAATGTGTGTTATCGACTGAAACCAATAAAAAACGTGCAAAAATAATAAATAATAATAAAAAAGTTGTGCAAAAACAGTCAAAACTGGAAGAAAAAAATACAAATCGGCCAAAAATAATTTAAAAACATGCAAAAACGACAAAAAAATATTCAAAATCGACCAAGAACGATAAAAAAACGTGCAAAAATAACCAAAAACGATAATAATAAAAAGTGCGAAAACGATCAAAAACCTTAAAAAAATTACAAAATCAACCAAAAAAGATTAAAAAAACATACAAGAACGACAAAAGACGTGCAAAAGCTAAAAAATGTTAAAAAACGTGCGAAAAGGGCCAAAAGCGACAAAAAATGATAAAAACGTCAAGAATAGTCAAAAACGAACAAAATCGACCAAAAATGTTTTTAAAAAGACAAAAAAGTTCAAAGCCGACCAGAAACATGCAAAATCGACAAAAACGATAAAACGTGCAAAAGCGACAAAAAATGGTCAAAACGTACAAAAACGCCAAAAATCAAAAAAGGGTCCAAACCGAACAAAAACGAAAAAAAAACAAACAAAACGACCAAAATGACCAAAAAGGTGAAAAAAACGTCAAAAATGGAACAAATAACCAAATTACAGCGTACCAACCTTGTTCTTAAGTTGTAATGCAATCGCGATTACATTAGTTTTATGATGTAATTGATTTTAGAAGAAACTGATGTAATGTAATCAAACTTATAATCGCAATTACATTACATTTAATTTTTTTGTCCAACCAAACATCCGAGTTAGATTGATAACATAATGTCAATTACATTACGTTGTTCAATCATGCAAACAAAACAGACCCTTAATTTGCTTTGCAAATTCAGTTAATCCGACGTTTATCAATCAACTCATCGTTACCTAATATTGTCCAAATATTGGAATGGTACTTGGACTACTTTTTTTTTCCAGCACGTGCGAGCTCAGTTAAATCGTGTCTCCCCGCACCCGATTTTTAGCCGGTCGTCATGTCGCTTCGGACTCTTCGTGCGGATCATGTCCGCACTGGCTTTTTTATCATTGCCCAGCACGTACGCCTCGCGCACTCCGCGCGCTCCAGAGCCTCACGGGACGGCCGACGTCGTTCGACGCCAGCAACTCAACGTCTCGCTTAGCCCACGACGCTAAAGGCGCCCCCGACGTCTTCACGACGCCTACGACAGCCGGTTCCGCCCAGCCACCCGTTCTATGCGCACGATGCCCTTACGACGTTGTCCTGACGCCCATTGGGGGCCGCACGACAGGCCGCGTGGTCGACCGTCGTTTATACCCGTGGTAGAATGGTGCCGGTCCTCGACCGTCCGCGCGACGCCCTAGCCGATGAGTTTTCATGCACGGAACGTCCCATTCTGTCCCACGCCAGCTCAGAACGTGGTCATTTTTCGTCAGTCCTCCGACGTTGTGGATGTCCCGCATCGTACAGGCCAGACTCATCATTGCCCAAGCAAATTAATGGTCTTCTTGTAATTGCCTTTGTAATATACTATAGGATCGATGCTACAAGCATATATAATGCATATTCTCCACATCCCATATCTATCAAATTAGTAACTCAAGCATCTAGCTAAAACTGTTAGCTCCAATAGGATGTTGGTTTTAGGAAAAACCGGGAGCCATCACACTGAGCTCCGTGGCTAGCTGCCGACACGACACACCATGCATATATATGCACATCTTTAATTGTAGCTTTCTTTTATCTTCACTTTCTTATCCATTTGCAAATTGCGTCGAATCCTGGAAAGTCGATCATCCCTAATTAAAGCGAAAAGCCAGAATC
Organism: Iris pallida; assembly: GCA_029216955.1. Classification (NCBI taxonomy): domain Eukaryota; kingdom Viridiplantae; phylum Streptophyta; class Magnoliopsida; order Asparagales; family Iridaceae; genus Iris; species Iris pallida. Next base: position 19,830,706 of record JANAVB010004600.1, on the reverse strand, counting down.
TGCTTCGGATCGTAGAGGTCTGGCTGGCTTGCATGCATGCTGCGACTGTCTCTAGCTAGTGAGCGCAAAACGCACGTGTTGGCAAGAATATCTATTGTGCACAGTGCACTGTTAATTATATTTTTCAGCAATGCTGACACTAATTATTAAATCTATGTAGATTTATGTAGATGGAGAACCAGAGACTTAATATAATAAGATATTTTTAGAGTACCGGTTCTGCAGCTGCGCACCCGATATTTACAATATTGATTTGGTCCCTGCGTATACAAACTATACAACTTAACAAATGATTAATTCAAGATATTTGTTGATTAATTCTCTACATGCATATAATTTACTAAGACTACTAATGTGCAGGGAATATATATACGTACATGCATGTTACATGATTTGCTTGCTGCGATTCGACGCCGCGTTACTTAGCCGCCACTTGACATAGATATATATTAGTTAAAAGTAGGGAATATAAGCAAAAAAGGCTTCTATCAGGACACAATCTGAAGATTCCTCTTATTCTTCTTCAGTACTGTGTTGGTTGAAGAAGCTCGGAAATATCTTCTAGTAAGATCTTTGGCATCAATCTTAATTTGGAAAAGCAGAAAAGGAAAAGTAATTCAAACCTAATGTCAATGATACTAGCTAGCTAGCCAGTGGTCAACATACTATCCAGCTTGATGTCGCATGTGCAAAATCTAGAATTTTTCAGCAAGTTGACCCATCAATCTCTATCAAAGCAATCATCAGTGACAGCGAGTGAGGGGCAAATTGGCTCTTCAAAATGATAATGGATTGCCAATTGACACCATTTCCTTGCTATATATAAGCCAGTTGTTAGTAGCTCAAACTCCATCAGCATATATCTACCACATCTTTGTTGCTTTCTTCCTTGTGATAATTATCAGCTCGATCGATCAAGAATTCAAGATCATGGACAGAGTGATGAGGCTGGCCTCGCAGAGGGCGGTGGTGGTCTTCACCGTCAGCACCTGCTGCATGTGCCACACTGTCAAGAGGCTCTTCTGCGAGCTCGGGGTCAACCTCGACGTCCATGAGCTCGACGAGGAGCCCACGGGGGGAGAGATGGAGGAGGCGCTCGTCAAGCTCCTGGGACGGAAGCCGCCCCTGCCTGCCGTCTTCATCGGTGGGAGGCTGGTCGGGTCCACCGACAAGATCATGGCGCTTCACCTTGGAGGAAATTTAGTCCCACTCCTCAAAGATGCCGGTGCACTCTGGCTCTAGCTCTAGCGCACTAGCAAAGTGAAATGGGTCATGCAGAGGCGTACGTAGTATATATATTCAGCTGCATGATACAAATAATTTTGTGAGAAATAATATTGTATCGTAACTGAATTAAGTACATACAAGAGTTGTACTGAGCTAGCTAGGTATTATCAGATCCTACCTAGTTCTATGTTGTATGTTTTGATCTATATATATTATAAGAATAAAACCTAACATGTTTTGTTGAAGGTGGATAATATAATACAACCGATCACAAATTCCTTTTGGATTTAGCCTAATAATGATATCTAATGGTATATTTCTGGATCAGTGCAATTTATTATAATAGAACCTACTGTCCTCAATAAATTGAAATAGCATGTTGAAGAGAATTGAGATAAGTTCAAGGAAAACAACCATATGTGATCTTGATAAGTTCATTTACGATTATCTCACTTTGAAGATGAATCAAAAACACCACTGAAAGAAAAGGAAAAAAAACGAATGAAAAAAAATATATATAAATAATTGTTGCCAATGGAGAAATTGTGTTTAATGAAGAAAGTTCTCACCAATCAAATGTTCAAGAAGCAACAGAAGAAGAGAATAAAGACCAAGCGCATGACAAAGTATCAGAGTATTTACTCCATTTGATGCACCAATACCATCTCGATAAGACTCTCTACCATCATCCTTGCATGAGAGAAGTGCTCCACCCATGAAGTGTTTGCAAGTGGATATTGAGGTAACCAATAATCAATACGATTTAACACATTTTTGTCTTTATACATGGCGATTGTGAACCAATAGATTTTGAAGAAGTGATACAAAACAAGAACCAAAAAAGATGCCATGAATAAAGAATTCAAGCATATCATGAAGGATGACACTTGGGAGCTAAAGACACTTCCAAAGTGGTAAAAGAAACTTGGAGTAAAAAGGGTGTACAAGTTAAAGAACAATAATGCCAAAAGTGAAATAAAGAGAGGTACAAGTACCTAGACTACTTGCTTAAGGGGACAAGCAAAGATTGAGCATGGATTATGATAGGAAGCGAAGTCATCTACATAGTTGCACATCGGAAGAAAGAAAAAAGGGTGAAGGAAGTATGTCAATCGCAGAAGTAAGCTACTGACATCTTCACCAAGGAAATCGTGGAAGAAATAATATTCAAGGCAAGAAGTTCACTTGGAGTCACAAAATCAAGTTTAAGGGTGAGTACCGTTGAAAAAAAAAAGTTGCTTTTGTGCCCATAAGTTTGAACCCACAAATCTTGTTGGACTACTATCGTTGGATTTTGTTTTGTGTTATTGTACCTTTGTTTTTTCTTAGTCCATATTATAGGATGTTTCATGCCTAGAATATTTTTGGTACTATTAAAATGTACATCTTCTTCTAGAGATGTCCTGATATTCAGAGAATTGTATATATGGCATTAGAATTGTGTGAAATTCCTCTGAGAACATAGAAGTTGCTAAAATTATAAAATATGAAACAAAACACCTTGCTCCAAAAACGTCCTTTAAAAGGACACTTTTATAGCAGCCACATCACCACACATTTTAAATTGTGCCATATATGCATGGAAGATATAAGGGGGCGAGTTAAGGGAGACTGTGGCTCAGCATAGAATTCTTAGAGCATCTCCAACTCTATTGTCTTTTTTTGTGTTGTGAATCCTATGTGGCATGAGGCATAAGACAATGTCTTTCCTATATGGCAAGATGACATTCATACAAGACAATGAGATAAAAATATGTTCTCCAATACAAAAGTTTGAGAAAACAATAAAATTACTTTTTTTTCAACTTCCAAGACAACTTTTTCACTTCTTCTTTTTTATATATATATTTTTATTCATAATTGATGATGTGGACATAAAGTCATTGTGAAGTGCATTGTCTAGATCTAGACAACCAACCTCACATTCTTCTTGCCATGTCATTGTCATGTCAACTTCGCAATTTATTTCACATTTGCACTGGAGAAGTACTTTTGAAAAAAAAAATGCTTGTCATTCCTATGTGGCAACATTTTTTCCAAACTCACAATAGGGTTGGAGAGATGCTCTTACATTCTTTGTAAATTTGCTGCCAATGCCCTTCTGACACTTCTCGACTCACCATGACCACTGCCAACTTTTCTTTTCTTCTTTTCTCTCACCAACATTTGTTTCATGATCATCTTTGTGGTTAGGAATATCGAACAATTAAGCCTTGACGATGTTGGAGCTCCGGTGAACTTCGCTGCCAGCGGCATAGTGTGGTACATAGGAGCCAAGGCTTGTATTGTGTTCCCAAACATTTGAAGTTAGATTTTCCTTTTTATTTTTTCAACCCCAAAAGGACATTGTTGTTGTAGATGTGAAAAGCAAAAATTTGGAAGAATTTGTAGAATGATCGAGCAACTATATTCATATAAATTGACAACTCCGACATTTAACCAAAGGTTACTGTTGATATGGTTTAGTGTTTTACATTTTGCATGAATGATAACTAGATATGTCAGTATTGTGCACGAGTATATAGTTAGCTTTCATTTAGGAAATTTGAGGGCTAATGCCCGACATATTATTAATGTCTAAGAAAATAAATTTGATTTTTAGGCTGAATATGCCCACAATTTTTTAAAATATTTTTTTCATTCCTAACAGTCATTTACAGCGTTCGAATGCGCGTTGTAAAAATATGGAGATGGTCATTTACATCGTTCCAATGCGCCTTGTAAAAAGATGAAGATGTCATTTACAGCATTCAAATGCGTGTTGTAAAAAAGATAGAGATGATCATTTACAGCGTGCAAATGTGTGTTGTAAAAAAGAGGGTCATTTACGGCATAGCCTTTTACGACACCAAAATGTACGTCATGAAAGATATTTTACGGCATATTTCGCACGCCGTAAATGATCATTTTTCTTTTAGTGAATTAAACGAATGAGCAAGTAAAGGCATTTTTGGAGCAAGCATTAAAAACACCCTGCGTTTTGTTTCCTATTTTGCAATTTCAACAATCAAAAATGTTATTTGGCTCCCAAAAAAATTGAGTGATACCATCTCCCTTATGTGACATGACATGGCTGATGACATGACAGTTGACATGACAAAATTAAACATTAAAATTAAAATTAATATCAAATTAATATGAACATTAAAACATTAACATTAATATTAACATTAAAATCAATATTAATATTAAATTAAAATTAGCATTAACATTAACATTAAAATTAATATTAGTATCAAATTAACATGAATACTAATATTAACATTAACATTAACATTAATTTTAATATTAAAATTAAAATTAATATTAAATTAAAATTAGCATTAACATTAACATTAACAATAAAAAAATGGGTAATTAATTTTTTTGGTTAAAACATGACATGTCAGATGCCACATAATAAGAAATAGCATCATCCAAAAATTTTGTGAGCCAAATAGCATAATTGTTCAGCAATTCATATGCTCTCAAAGTAAATGCACACAATTTTAATTCCATATATGCAATTCTCTACCTTATATTTATATAAAAGAGTCTAAAATGATCCATACCTACCAAACCATCTTCTAGAGATGCACATCTTCCAACTTCTTCCTCTCCAAATTAGTTATTCCTACCTAGTTGACCTACATCCACTCCAACAAGGTGCTGGTATCAGTGCCATTGGAAAATCCCAACAGATAATTATCTCTTGAAGTTTCTTTGAAAAATTCAGTTAAGCATCTCATTAATTTCTTGAACAACGTTTATCAATCAACCCATCTTTACTTATTGTCCATTGGAATGGTACTTCGACTTTAGATTTGATGACTCTAGCAAATGGTCTCTCGTACATGCCTTGCTAATTACTATAAGATCGATGCTACAAGCATCAGTTCTCAACATCCCATACATACCAAATTAGTAACCCAAGAATCTAAACCTGTCAACTCCAATAGGACGTTGGTTTTAGGAAAAACCGGGAGCCAGCTCGTGGCTAGCTGCCGACATGACACACCATGCATATATAAACACATCTTTAGTTGTAGCTTTTTTATATTCTCTTTCTTATCCATTTGCAAATTGGGTCGAATCCTGGAAAGTCGATCTTCCGGAATCTGCTTCTGATCGTAGAGGGGTTGCATGCATGCTGCGACTGTCTCTGGTAAGCGCAAACGCGCATTGGAAAGAATATCTACTGTGCACAGTCAACACACAGTGCACTGTTAATTATATTTTTCAGCAATGCTGACACTAATTATTCATTCTAAGTAGATCTATATATGTAGATGAAGAGCCAGAGATTAATAAGCACTACATTTTTCTTCTTCTGCAGCTGCGCATCCGATCGTTACATTGATCGATTTGGTCTCTGTGTATACAAACTATATAACTTAACAAATGATTAATTCGAGATTGTTGATTAATTCTCTACATGCATAGAATTTATTAAGACTACTACTAATGCGCAGGGAATATATACGTATGCATGCATGTTACATGATTTGCTTTCTGGTGCTGCCATAGTGGATGTGTTATCACATGCATGGTTATGGAACAAATCAACAAAATGTAGGGAATAGTGGATGTGTAGATTCCTCTTATTCTTTCCTTGTGATAATTATCAGCTCGATCGATCAAGAATTCAAGATCATGGATAGAGTGATGAGGCTGGCCACGCAGAAGGCGGTGGTGGTCTTCACCGTCAGCACCTGCTGCATGTGCCACACTGTCAAGAGGCTCTTCTGCGAGCTCGGGGTCAACCTCGACGTCCATGAGCTCGACGAGGAGCCCACGGGGGGAGAGATGGAGAAGGCGCTCGTCAACCTCCTGGGACGGAAGCCGCCCGTGCCTGCCGTCTTCATCGGTGGGAGGCTGGTCGGGTCCACCGACAAGATCATGGCGCTTCATCTTGCAGGAAATTTAGTCCCTCTCCTCAAAGATGCCGGTGCACTCTGGCTCTAGCTCACTAGCAAAATGGACGAGTCATGCAGAGGGGTACGTAGTATATATTCAGCTGCATTATACAAATAATTTTGTGACAAGTAAATATTGTATCGAAACTGAAGTACATAAAAGAGTTGTACTGAGCTAGCTACGTACTTAGGCATTAGATCATACCTAGTTCTATGTTGTATGTTTTGATCTATAAAAGAATAAAAAATAACATGTTGTTGATGGTGGATACTATATATATAACCGATCACATATTTCTTTTGGATTTAACCTAATAATGATAGGGGATATTGCTAATGTTAAGATTAATTAGATATAGGACAATATTCTTTCTTCTACAGGGATATATATATTCCTTCTCTTACATATTCACTCATTCTCCATCTATATATATTCATAGCTATATTATTTTTTTATATCATCCATTAATAAAATCAATATTACTAATTTATTTCAAGAAAAAATGAAGTCCGATACTGAGAACCCTCCATTGATGGGTGTTATCCTAACCTTCTTTAAATGTTAATGTTAACTAACATAATCCTCATTTAGTTAGTTTTAAGATAATTAATGTTAATATTAATGTTAAACTGTTTAAAGCAAACAATGCTAATTTAACAGGGGTTATGATAACTTCCTTGAAAAATGAGTTTGATGTTCCAATTTTGCACGGCAAGATTAGATTAGAGGTTGTTTGGATGCTTACGGCTCCTCAAAAGTGTGAACGTATCACGTTAACATGTTGTAATGTAGTGCACTTGCAAAAAGTCACTACAACAAATATAGCCTACAATAGCATGCGTAGAACGCTATAGAAAACCTTTTATAGCGTATTATGTCCGCTATAATTGCTCATGCTATAGTATGTCAAGACATGTGAACGCTATAATATTATAGCATTCTTGAATGCTGTAGATGGATTATAAATGGATTATAACGTTCATGAATGTTGTTGATGGTTTATAGCATTCGTGAATGCTGTAGATAGTTTATAGCGTTTATGAATGTTGTGGATGGTCTATAGCGTTCTTGAATGCTATTGATGAATAATATCGTTCATGAATGCTGTAGATGGTGCATAGCGTTCTTTAATACTGTTGATTTACTACAACAAAATGGATTATTAATGACACTTTCTTACGACACTTTTTAAATAAGTGTCATTAAATTTTTTTAATGATGACACTCTACTAAAATGTGTCGTTGTCATTAAATATTTATCAATATCTATGACACTTTTTCTAAAATGTCGTAAACATAAATTAAACGACACTTTTGAGATCACTTTCAAATGTCGTAAATCATTATAGACAAAGCACAGCACTTTTAAAGTGTTGTTACAAATTTTATTTTCTCTACTTTCTTTTTCATTTTGCCGCTCACCCAAAATTTGGCGCTGGATCCACGAATAAAAAAACCCCTTCTCCTCACTCACTCCTCCCCTTTTTTCCCTAAACTTTTTTCCTCCGTCCCTTCCATTTCCATGGACTCTCCCTCTCTTTAAGGTTGGGGCGGCTAGGGGGTTGCCGTCGCCACCGTGCCGAGGGAGAGATGGCAGTCTACCGGACTCGTGGATCTACCGGATCTGGTGGCCACCGGCGATTCGGAGTGCATAGGATCGTCGACGTCGTCGTCAAAAATTTGGCGCATTTTTCATCATAACCGCCACCGCCACCGACTAGGTCATCTCTCACTCCTTCATCTCGGCCTCCCATTTTCTTAGTTTTGTTTGATATATTTTCTAGGGTTTAAAGGTAGAATCGATCATTTGATAAAATAATAATTGGAGATTTTGTAAGCATAAGAATATAAAGGGTTTTATTTCTTAGTTAGGGTTTAGAGGAAGAATTGATCATTATCCAGGGCATTTTTTTCTTGGCCGTGAATTGCTTGCCAGAGCAGTCCGCGGTGGCGAGGTTGGCGAGGTTCACCGCGGCGGTCGAACCGCAGCCGGGCACACGACTTCTGCTCCATCCACCTAATGCGGTAGCTACTATTTTGTGTTCGTTGTCATGGATTTTCGACCCAACATGGGTTTGGTATATATAGAGGGGAGGGGAGGAAACCACAATTTGATTTTCTTAGTGGCTATCCAATATGTATTACTGTTTAGTATATACTCAATCATAACATGCTTTTCCAATGCAAAGCGAAATCCTGGACTCTTTTTTGTGTCTATCAAAGCAATATAATCAGTAAATTTTACACGAATACTTTTGTTCCTCTAAAGTTGGACATAAGAATAATTCAACGGAGATGACATGAAGTTGTTGAATTGTCGATTTCTTTCATTCATAATTTTTTTACTTTGATCTAACAATGACTTTTAAATTAGGAATTTGCTTCAATGATCCACAGGACACGACAAGGTTGAGTCCTGGCTCTATACATCTTGACCCTACCAGGCCCTGCCATAGTGGGAGCTAATAGCACCAGTACAGTTGATGTCTCCTCTCTTCTCATTTTATTTTTTTCTAGGGTTTCTAATTTGGTTTTTTTATATTTGCATCTGAAGGTTATGGAATCGATCTGTATTGGTATGTTTTGACCATCATAGTTAAGGGCTCCGGCCATCTCATCCGAAAGGGCACAGGCGGAAGATTGTCCGTTAGGTATAATATATTTCTTTCCCTAGTTAAGTCTTGCAATGTTTTTTATGTGATCAATATTGGTTCTCTGGTTGAAATTTGATTTGGGAATTACTTCATTTGGAGCATTTCATGACGGTCTCCTTCAAAATGTATTTTTTTTGGTTGCCATGATGAGAATTTCTAGCTCAGGACAATCTTTTATGTGATGGAGGCATTTTCATTACATCAGTTTGCTAATTGCATCATTTGCCATGCTTGGAGTCCCGAACAATTTAGTAATCTTCTATTTTCCTCCATAATCTCTCCTCATTTCTTCAACACGGTGTTTTTTTCTTCTATTTTAAATTTAAAATCATCTGCTCTCTGATTCTAATAACATTAGTATTTCCATTTGTTAGTTATCCAGTTCTAAAGGGGACAGCTATATTGGTTTTTATAAAAAACAATGCCAACATTTATATATACTACTGTAACAACATAAATAGACAACAGTTCAAGAGAAATCTGCCAGAAGCAACTGTGCTGGTCGTATTCAAATGGAGCAGAAGTACTCTTTGACTAAACCCATCAAGGGGCGGATCACTAAGGTACCGGAGGCATTTTCGTGGAAAAAGAAATAGTATATATGATATTTCAAAAATGTCAAAAATATTGGCAATTTGAGGACTCTACCATGTACCCTATACTTACAAAGCAATTTAGCCATCAAGCCACAAAAACTTTGGCGATAAGATAGCAGTTATACTGTATTTATCTGAATTTCCATATTGAAAGAAGCCCTCTAACTAAGGCTCCTGGATCAGCCCCTGAAGATTATTGTCATGCCAAACTACACCCACGTTTTGAACTAGAAACACTACAGAGGTACCCACGCCCTTGAAGATTAATTAAAATTGTAACGTCCAACTGGCATAACCTGAAGCCTCATTGAAGAACTTGCTATTGTTACAAAAAGATGGAGAGCTTATTGAAGAGGTTGTCAATGGATTGATCATGCATTTTACTAGAAGAATGAATGGCACCCCAGAAAGAAAGGTTGTTTTCAGTTCTATGCATTTTATATCCATAATTTGATTGATTTATAACAACTCATATGTTTACGAAGAATTTTTTCTAGCCTTTATACTTCATAAATTTGTGTTCTATTTGAATATGTTGAATTGCTATCTGTTGTGCTGAATCGTGCAATTAAAAGTTCATATTTATGCGAGTCAATTTACATATGAAGAAGATGATAACTGGAAGTCTTGAACCCACACTAACATACGTATAACACCTGTGACTTATGTCTAGCCTTCAATAGTGCATATATTCCCTATAAGCAACACATCACCACCAGCATATCCACGTACTTAATATCTCATAAACCTGTCATGATAGGTACTTCTATCATTTGTGAGTTCAAATATGCATTTACCTTTTGTATTATGATCAAACGATATTATTGCAATTAATGATTGCCAATGTAATCCTTAAACAATAGGCTGGGAGAAAGGGGAATGGGTCTGGTGAATTTGGGTATGTTGGGTATTTACTATATATCATTTTTGGCAATAGAAAAGAAGACATGCAGAAAGCACATTCGTATTTGATTTTGAACTGCATGGATGCAAAATAAGCGAGATATTCTAGTCTTCATTGCTGTTGTAAGCAAATTCTCAATTATTGTCTGTGTATTTTATGTTGAATGTAAATTTACAACATGAGAGTTAATTGAAGGTGTCACGGTTTTAAACAAGGTGTATGATTTGCTCTGTCTTGTGCAATATGAAAAACAATATGCTTGGAGAGGGAAGGACAAGTAAACAACCTAATTTTCAAAAACCAACTGATTTGCTTACTACAATTTTGCTGAAGATTTCTTTTGTGTGTGTAACTTTTGAACTGCAACTTTGTATCCATTCTTATCTCATGAATGTTCCTCTCTTTTTTCGCAGGATGCTGAAGGCAATGTTCCCTTCTTCTGGGGAACTGATGCAGAAGGCCATCTTCTTCCTTCTAATGATGTAGATATCCTAAAAAAGGGATGTGGAAAATCATTTGCACCATTCCCTAAAGGTATCATAGAAATCACTATAAAGCTATGTGATGCTCAGCAGGCTCACCTCTTTCCCTTTACATATTTGATTGGCTGAGGTTGACTGTCATTTATGAAGGAACTATTTCACGGTTTCTCTAAAAAATATTTTACCACCGAGTGTTTATTGACAAACATGAAGTGATTAATTCTTTTGTTTTACTGGAATATAGAGAACTGAAGTTTATTTCTTTCCAAAGAAAATGCATCTTTATTAATGCTTTGTTGATGTTATGATATATATGTTCCAGCTATTCCAAATGTTGGTTGTTGTCGATCCATATGCTCAAAGTATCTACAATTTGTATTAAAAAAATTATTCATCATGTTTGTATATCAGGAGCAAAATTAGAGAACTTGCAATGCTAAACAATTTGGCAAAGGCAAAAGACAGTGTTTTGGTTGCAGGTCAAAATGATGCAACATGAGGTATCTAGCACCTTCTTCTTCTTTTCCCGATGTTAAAACTTATGTTATGATAAATATTCCATTCAAAAAATAATATAAACAACTTATGTCTTTTACCAGACAACAACAGCAATTATATATACATCTGCTGGAGTCGACCCACAAGAAAGGAAACCAGCATGCATACATGCATTATTCTTCCTTTCTTCAAGATTTTCCAACATCTACTAAAGGTATTATCATATTTCAACTGTCCATATGCACATGAACTACTACATTAGTTGTTTGTCAATTGGAAGGGTTTTATTAAGCAACCCTGACACCATGGCAAGCACATATAGATATGAATTTCCATTCTCGGTTTTGATATCATATTTCCTGGTATGATATGCAATGCCACATAGATGGTTTCAGACCCAACACTCTGCTATATGATTGTTCTGCCATTCATTTTCAACTTTTAAAAGGTTTCACCAAGCTAGAGATGGTGGTAAAAAAATTTGATGATGAAAGGTCAACAATTGGTCTGAACTAATCATGGACTACAGCTTCTTAGTTAACTTTACTAAAATGCATGAAGCTTTTACTACAATCAGCAAGTTACTTTAGATTTATTTATACTTTTTTCATAAAAAGATAGTTGTCATATTCTTTGTAAACTCAAAGTTGCTAGGACATTGCCTGTGAATGCATGATGATATTGTTCTTCACAATGTTTTTCAACTTCTTTTAACTGAATATCGTGCTACTTCAGTATAAATCATCAAGCTTTCTATTGGCATTGGGATTGGGATTTTTGAGAGCTGATCATAGTTGCATTTCGATTGATTCTTTAATTGTTCAGTTCATAATTACGTTCCTCATTTTTTCGAAATATTTTTTTGCATGCTGTGTCTTCTTCTCTTCTTTTCTTACAAGTAGTAGATTTATTGGAAAGACTAAAGAAATCACCAATGATGGTTCTGTATGTTTAGGATCTATTATCTTAATTTTAATTCTTTTGCCTTCATTTGCAGAAGGACACCGAATGGGGATAAAGCAGGTCAAGTAATGGGAATAAAGCAGGTCAAGTAATGGTAGAGCCGAAGACAGACTTTGCAAAATTTTCAATAATAAATAAAGGAGAGGGTTCAAGTTTGATGCTCGGAAAAGGTGGACGCTAAGAAGTAGTACTAGGACTTTTATATTATGTAATAGACTTTGTTACTCTTAAACAAGTTGAATATTATATTCTTGTAACTTTTTCTTGACATTGTATGGGTTGGAACTTGTTTAATATATTAGTTTTTGTACATTAAAGTTTTATTTTGTTGAAGATGGTTTTGGTTTATATATATATATATATATATATATATATATATATATATATATATATATATATGCTAAAATATATATATATATATATATATATATATATATATGCTTGGAAGGCATTTAAAAAAGTGTCGTGAAAAGTATCCATGACATTTATTAAATGTTATAGAATATTTATAGATGACATTTACAAAGTGTCGTAAGTTTGACGACACTTATGAACTGACATTGAAGCACGTTAACATGACACCGGTAAAGTGTCGTGGAATAAGCATTACATGACATTCAAAAAATGTCGTCATAAAGTTATTACATGACACTAATCGAGTGTCGTTGAAACTAAAAAACTTTCTATGACATCCCCTCTAGACAGCACCAAAAAAGTGCCATGAAAAGTCATTAACGACACTTTTTGAGTGTCATTAAAACACTTTTTTGTTGTAGAGCGTTTCTAAACGCTGTCGATTTTTTATAGCATTTTGAGTGCCATAAATATGCTATAAAATTTCATATCTGAATAACCTGTTTTGTATCACATACAATTAACCTGTGCATGATAAAAAATTATGCTAAATTGCAATTTTGATTTCAATAACTTCAATCGCAACTTCCATTTCGATCAATCAAGATATAGAAAATGTTTGCCAAAATAAATAAATTCATACATTTTTCATTAAAACATTCAAGATGTACAAAACGTTATTGTACGCCTAAAGTGATCGAAATAGTAGTCCAAAATAAAATTTTCATATAAAGTGAATCCAAGACTATAAAATGTTTGTAACCTAACTGTCACGCCCCAGAACCGGAATACCGGAGAGCGGGGGCAAACATAGCCAGCTACACAATCCCAAAGTACGTTAATACTCTGAAATCACGTATAAGCTGTCAAGACATGGGGGTTACTCTACAAGCCATCAGTCAATCCTATGGTTTAACAATCCTAGGTATCTCAATCACAGGCAATTATACAATAGCAAAGAGTACGATCATCATACATACAATAGTAAGGCGTCCCGAACTATATATACATGACTGATCATGAAGCCAGTACCACAGAACTGAGGACTAGCTAGAGTATTAGTCGTACATGATAAGGACTAGCTATAGTCTAGAATACACATATCATGTTTATGCCCGTAGGCTACAGTATCAAGGAAAATACCAAAACACGAGCTAAACACGTGCTCGGGGCTAAACGTTACAAGAGGAGAATTTACATATCAGTGGGAGAATGAAGAAGAAACCTACTGAGGCACTCTGGTGCTCCGGCTGGTCACCGTCGAGTAGATGGTGCGGTAGATCCTTCGGGCTCTTCTATTAGAACCTGGCCATGCAAAACCAGTGGGGTTAGACCCCAAATAGCAAGTACCACAAAGGAGGCCAAACTATGAACTTAAAACCAGCAATCATTAGCAATCAACAAGCAGATAAGTAAAGGAGGATCGAGATTCGTGCAGTACCAATGCACTTATCCCGAACATAGGAAGACAGTAAGTAAATCATCATTATTTGACATAAAGTAAACTGGAGAACGTGTTAAATAAATAGAACTGGGAAGGTGATATACGATGAGATAACCATGGGACTATTCAGATAACCAGGTTACAACCCGTAAACCAAACAAGGACCGGAGTTGTAACCCTTCGTCTGAACAGAACTTGGTTTCTCCTACCATTTATCGGCAGGATAAAATAAGAAATCAGGACATGTAACGATCATGTACAGGACAGGACGAATATGAACAATCAGGTCAAGTGACAATCTTGTGCAGGATCAAGTCAAGACTAGACTGAGTTAGACTCCATTCAATCAATCACGGCCAAGCAATAAGTACGGCTTGATACTTTAACTAACTAGGGTTATCACGGGCCTAGTTACTAGCAAGATGCAATGAGATTCTTCCAAGTCCAGTTACCTGTTTGTTACTACCTGAATGACCCCAGCAAAGAAAAGGAAAAGATAGCATGATATAGCAGACACACTGTAGTAAGATACATGTGTCCTAAGGTACCACGCTCGACGGCGGGCTGGAAGTGCGCTCATCTCGACGGATAGCAACAAATCCCATGTATATATATATATAAGGCCAGGATCAAAGGGGCAACAGGTAACTGGAAAAGTCTCTCCATGAACTACTTGATCAATCTAGTCATTAATCCTAGCCATATTCAGTATGAATCCCTGACCGTGGGAAACCAGGGATTCATGTCCTAGACATGATGCAAGACAAGACGGGTTCATTTGTACAAACACAATCACCCACGGTGTCCAAGCCATTCATACTGGTCATGTCAGGTTAGCCGTCGCAACAGCATTTCAAGGAGTATCATGTCAGGTTTATCATGTCAAGAGTGCGCCACGGCAGGCCACTATCAAGAATTATCATGTCAAGTTATATCATGTCAAGTCTAATTGTCAGAAGTGCACCACGGCGGGTCACTATTAAGTCATGTCAGGTTTACTGGTCAAGAGTGCGCCACGACGGGCCACTATCAGGTCATGTCAGGTTTATTAATCAGGAGTGCACCACTACGGGTCACTGTCGTATTTAGGGTACATGTGCCGGACAGTATAGTGCAAGCATTCAATCAGAAGACTCAAGTTATTCTGAGGTTACAAGGCACAAATCATCATTAAAATCAAATAAGAATGGAGAAATAATAATAACAATAATTTAAATAGCTGGACAAGGCATAGGAAGGAGCCCTGCGGCTCAGGGTCACTATCAAGCATTGTTCAATTATCATTCCAAACATAATAAATAAATTCGGAATTATCAAGTTCATGACAAAAGGCGTAAGGATATAAAATGGGCATAAAAATATACAATAGGGATAAATGTGTACTCCATAGGAACTCAAGTTACAAAAAGAGCCACAAGACTTGGATATACAAAATAAACGAAATATAAAATACAGGACATGACAGAGCCATGCGGCTCGGGCAAGGCTGGCTCATGCGGCAGGATTAATCAGATACATGCGGCTGAATTTATGGGGTTCATGCGGCTCACGAAATCTGAGTCCATGCGGCTCAGGGAGTGAGCAGGGTCCTATGCGGTTCAGGGAGTCCCAGCCCTATGCGGCTGAAGGAGGAATCGGGCTTATGCGGCTGAGACAGCACATCCCATGCGGCTCAGGGAGACGGGTCTCATGCGGCTCAGAGAACGAGCCTCATGCGGCTGGATCAATCAGGGTCATGCAGCTCAGGAATGTGGCGCATATGCGGCCAGCGGGAGATGGGTCATATGCGGCTGGGAGAGACTAGTCCTCATGCGGTTGGGAACGAGTCTGCCTTATGCGGCTGAACAAGGGCGGTTCATATGCGGCTGGGGACGTTCAAGTCCATGCGGCTAGTCGTAAGTCCTATGCCATGCGGCTCGATCTAATCAGGGTCATGCGGCCCGGGAATCAAAAGTTCATGCGGCTAGATGGATCAAATCTTCATGCGGCTGGGAGTAAGTTTCTGCAGCATAGGCCATGCGGCCAAGTCATGCAGTAAGCTTATGCGGCTAGGAAGGATAACTGGCCGCATAAGAGCTATGCGGCTCAGTTCTTGCGGCTGTGAACTGTTCTTCTTCTCCATTCTTCCGAGAAGAAGAACCACTCAAGCCATGGCTCCCAAGCTCCATGAATCTTTCATCCAGAGTCCAAATCCGAACTTCTTTGGGTCAAAATGGGGCAGAACAAAATTCTCTACAACATGGAACCATCAAAACTTGAAAATAATAAATTTTAATAGATCAAAACCCATGAAAACCGAATTTGCTTCAAAGATAGATCTACAACAATCTAGCCATCAAATTAGAAAACTCCAAGTTCTAAACATGCTTAGAATGTAACAATAAAGAGAATGGAACAAACAAAATGGAAATCGTCCAACATTCGACAAGGTGTACTTGCCTCTCTCTAATGGCTAGGGTTTGGTGGAAAAAGAAAATGAATGATGGTGAATGAGGAGGGAGAGAAAAAAAGTGGCTTATATAACAAGCCCAAGCAATCTCCACCATTCATTCCTCTCCACTCAATCTAAGCCATACACCTCATCTCATAAAGAACCAACTAACCAAACCAAGTCCAAGTCAAACCAAACCAAGTCAAAGTGGAACCGAACCAAATAAAACCAAATCCAAGTTAAACCAAGTCATGAAATCCTACACTTAGGAAATTTTAAAATATCACACGAATCAAGAAATACGAAATACGGCTCAAATAAATACGTATCCGTATAAAATACTGATACAGTGAGACGGGTCTCACAACTCTCCACACCTTAGAAAAATTCCGTCCTCGGAATTTCCTGAGGCTGGTCGAGCAGATAACAGATCAAAAGCTCCAGGAAACTCAACAATCTCAATAGATCAATCATGGCATATAAGTAAAGTAAAACAATCTGTAATATAAATAAATGCGTAAGCAGTAAATAAATGCACAAGATCAATTACAATCCTGATCAAGAAGGGTTGGAGGCATATGGATCAATATGTCTCCTGGGACAGTTATGTAGGAACCAACGTACTTGCTGGCCTAAGCTGACTCCCAAAAATGGATAAAAGTCAAGCCTCAAGGTAAGTCGGTACCAATGACTTAGTTCAAGACATGACTCTACCCAGGACGTATCATCGTAGTTGAAACAGATGCTTGGACCTTATCACCTGTCTCAAGATACGAAGACAGAAGCGACTGGCTGATTGGGATGGACTGACATCTCTGCCTGCATGCTGAGACTGATCTCCATAACTGGCCTGGCTGAAGAATGCTGAGCTGCCCTCGGCAAAACACGAATAAGATAATCAGAAGGATCAAGAACAGTGCCCTTGAAAGTTGAAGGACACAAGATCAAATCATGGAAACAGGAATAATCAATGATCAAAACAGATATCAAGTCAAGTATCAGAGGTAGAGAATAATCCGAAGGAGATCAATAAGGATAATTATGATTGAGATATCTAAACATGGTAACCCCCACAAATCTGAAAATCGAGACCTGCATGGGCCACCACTAAAACCATGTCACGCCCCAGAACCGGAATACCGGAGAGCGGGGGTAAACATAGCCAGCTACGCAATCCCAAAGTACGTTAATACTCTGAAATCACGTATAAGCTGTCAAGACATGGGGGTTACTCTACAAGCCATCAGTCAATCCTATGGTTTAACAATCCTAGGTATCTCAATCACAGGCAATTATACAATAGCAAAGAGTACGATCATCATACATACAATAGTAAGGCGTCCCGAACCATATATACATGACTGATCATGAAGCCAGTACCACAGAACTGAGGACTAGCTAGAGTATTAGTCGTACATGATAAGGACTAGCTATAGTCTAGAATACACATATCATGTTTATGCCCGTAGGCTACAGTATCAAGGAAAATACCAAAACACGAGCTAAACACGTGCTCGGGGCTAAACGTTACAAGAGGAGAATTTACATATCAGTGGGAGAATGAAGAAGAAACCTACTGAGGCACTCTGGTGCTCCGGCTGGTCACCGTCGAGTAGATGGTGCGGTAGATCCTTCGGGCTCTTCTATTAGAACCTGGCCATGCAAAACCAGTGGGGTTAGACCCCAAATAGCAAGTACCACAAAGGAGGCCAAACTATGAACTTAAAACCAGCAATCATTAGCAATCAACAAGCAGATAAGTAAAGGAGGATCGAGATTCGTGCAGTACCAATGCACTTATCCCGAACATAGGAAGACAGTAAGTAAATCATCATTATTTGACATAAAGTAAACTGGAGAACGTGTTAAATAAATAGAACTGGGAAGGTGATATACGATGAGATAACCATGGGACTATTCAGATAACCAGGTTACAACCCGTAAACCAAACAAGGACCGGAGTTGTAACCCTTCGTCTGAACAGAACTTGGTTTCTCCTACCATTTATCGGCAGGATAAAATAAGAAATCAGGACATGTAACGATCATGTACAGGACAGGACGAATATGAACAATCAGGTCAAGTGACAATCTTGTGCAGGATCAAGTCAAGACTAGACTGAGTTAGACTCCATTCAATCAATCACGGCCAAGCAATAAGTACGGCTTGATACTTTAACTAACTAGGGTTATCACGGGCCTAGTTACTAGCAAGATGCAATGAGATTCTTCCAAGTCCAGTTACCTGTTTGTTACTACCTGAATGACCCCAGCAAAGAAAAGGAAAAGATAGCATGATATAGCAGACACACTGTAGTAAGATACATGTGTCCTAAGGTACCACGCTCGACGGCGGGCTGGAAGTGCGCTCATCTCGACGGATAGCAACAAATCCCATGTATATATATATATAAGGCCGGGATCAAAGGGGCAACAGGTAACTGGAAAAGTCTCTCCATGAACTACTTGATCAATCTAGTCATTAATCCTAGCCATATTCAGTATGAATCCCTGACCGTGGAAAACCAGAGATTCATGTCCTAGACATGATGCAAGACAAGACGGGTTCATTTGTACAAACACAATCACCCACGGTGTCCAAGCCATTCATACTGGTCATGTCAGGTTAGCCGTCGCAACAGCATTTCAAGGAGTATCATGTCAGGTTTATCATGTCAAGAGTGCGCCACGGCAGGCCACTATCAAGAATTATCATGTCAAGTTATATCATGTCAAGTCTAATTGTCAGAAGTGCACCACGGCGGGTCACTATTAAGTCATGTCAGGTTTACTGGTCAAGAGTGCGCCACGACGGGCCACTATCAGGTCATGTCAGGTTTATTAATCAGGAGTGCACCACTACGGGTCACTGTCGTATTTAGGGTACATGTGCCGGACAGTATAGTGCAAGCATTCAATCAGAAGACTCAAGTTATTATGAGGTTACAAGGCACAAATCATCATTAAAATCAAATAAGAATGGAGAAATAATAATAACAATAATTTAAATAGCTGGACAAGGCATAGGAAGGAGCCCTGCGGCTCAGGGTCACTATCAAGCATTGTTCAATTATCATTCCAAACATAATAAATAAATTTGGAATTATCAAGTTCATGACAAAAGGCGTAAGGATATAAAATGGGCATAAAAATATACAATAGGGATAAATGTGTACTCCATAGGAACTCAAGTTACAAAAAGAGCCACAAGACTTGGATATACAAAATAAACGAAATATAAAATACAGGACATGACAGAGCCATGCGGCTCGGGCAAGGCTGGCACATGCGGCAGGATTAATCAGATACATGCGGCTGAATTTATGGGGTTCATGCGGCTCACGAAATCTGAGTCCATGCGGCTCAGGGAGTGAGCAGGGTCCTATGCGGTTCAGGGAGTCCCAGCCCTATGCGGCTGAAGGAGGAATCGGGCTTATGCGGCTGAGACAGCACATCCCATGCGGCTCAGGGAGACGGGTCTCATGCGGCTCAGAGAACGAGCCTCATGCGGCTGGATCAATCAGGGTCATGCAGCTCAGGAATGTGGCGCATATGCGGCCAGCGGGAGATGGGTCATATGCGGCTGGGAGAGACTAGTCCTCATGCGGTTGGGAACGAGTCTGCCTTATGCGGCTGAACAAGGGCGGTTCATATGCGGCTGGGGACGTTCAAGTCCATGCGGCTAGTCGTAAGTCCTATGCCATGCGGCTCGATCTAATCAGGGTCATGCGGCCCGGGAATCAAAAGTTTATGCGGCTAGATGGATCAAATCTTCATGCGACTGGGAGTAAGTTCCTGCAGCATAGGCCATGCGGCCAAGTCATGCAGTAAGCTTATGCGGCTAGGAAGGATAACTGGCCGCATAAGAGCTATGCGGCTCAGTTCTTGCGGCTGTGAACTGTTCTTCTTCTCCATTCTTCCGAGAAGAAGAACCACTCAAGCCATGGCTCCCAAGCTCCATGAATCTTTCATCCAGAGTCCAAATCCGAACTTCTTTGGGTCAAAATGGGGCAGAACAAAATTCTCTACAACATGGAACCATCAAAACTTGAAAATAATAAATTTTAATAGATCAAAATCCATGAAAACCGAATTTGCTTCAAAGATAGATCTACAACAATCTAGCCATCAAATTAGAAAACTCCAAGTTCTAAACATGCTTAGAATGTAACAATAAAGAGAATGGAACAAACAAAATGGAAATCGTCCAACATTCGGCAAGGTGTACTTGCCTCTCTCTAATGGCTAGGGTTTGGTGGAAAAAGAAAATGAATGATGGTGAATGAGGAGGGAGAGAGAAAAAGTGGCTTATATAACAAGCCCAAGCAATCTCCACCATTCATTCCTCTCCACTCAATCTAAGCCATACACCTCATCTCATAAAGAACCAACTAACCAAACCAAGTCCAAGCCAAACCAAACCAAGTCAAAGTGGAACCGAACCAAATAAAACCAAATCCAAGTTAAACCAAGTCATGAAATCCTACACTTAGGAAATTTTAAAATATCACACGAATCGAGAAATACGAAATACGGCTCAAATAAATATATATCCGTATAAAATACCGATACAGTGAGACGGGTCTCACACTAACACTAGTCCAAAATTCAACTAAACCATTTCATTTCCATACAAAATGTATGTAGGCCAAATGCAGCTCGATCGACTCTTTCCTTCTAGCTTATATCCACAACCATAAAAAATTACACGCCAACCTATACAAAATTGAGAAGAAAATACATTAGCATTATTATATAAAAAATAAGTTCACACAAGATCATGTATCTATGTATTCCATAAACATTTATCTTTGTTGCATTTGTATTCCAGTATTCCTCCTACTTTTCTAACGATCTGGTATAACACAATTGTGCTCATTTGTTGAAACAACATCCTTACAATGGCAAATCAAAACGTTATTGTTAGGGGCTGGATATTATACTTTCAAGGTGAAATGATCTTACATTTTAAATGTTAATTGAACTTACCACTTCGAGTGCAGGTCCAATACAAACAAGGCCTTCAATACACTAGTGTTATTGTATCACTTTCAAAAATATATATGTTTGGATACGTAGTTTTTTGTCCCTTGTAAATGTATCACTTTCAACGTTTTGTTTGGATGACAACAGAAATGTGTAGTTGGGGATTAAAAAAGTAGAGATAATAGATACTTGCAATAGAGTTGTAATCCATTTTTGTTGCAACTGATAAATAAAAAATAATATTTTCAGTTGCAATGTGTCACAGCCGTATCCGATTATACTATTTATTTTAATTAATTGTACGTTCCTTACAATTTCTCTCTAATTAATTATAATGAAAAGGATTTAATAATTTAATTAGATGAATTTTTATAAAAGTTCATGGATTAAATTTGCAATTTTATTTTTAAACTTACCAACTCATTGGGTTAGGTGTCAATATGAGAGAGTATGTGGCATTCATATATGTTTAGGTGGCATCTTCTAAGACATGTGGTACTTAATAATGCCACATGGGTTGGATGCATGAAGAAGGGCTCTCTTCATGGGCCACCTCACCCTCTTTCTTCTCCTTCCTCCTTTATTTCTTTTTCTCTCCTTATTCCCTTCATCCCCATCACCAAAACCCAAACCCCCTCTTTCAAAAAAAAGAGAGAGAGAAGGAAAAGATGAAAAAGAAGATGGAGTAAAGAAGGAAAATTTGGAGAAGGAGCAAGCCCTAATTCTTAATTCCAAATCGAAATTATTTTCCCAAGGCAAGTCCTCCCCTACCTATATTAATTACATATAATTTCTAATGGAGTTGTAGAAGCTATAGCACAAGTATTACACTCAAGTAATGTAAATATGAAAAAAAAAATCTGCACAGTTTTATTGTGAGACTGTTTTGACCTATTAAACTTCACTAAAACAAAAATATGTCTAAACGAGTTATCTAGGAAATTCGACGTTGTTTCCGACAACATATAATATGATGGTATTACGATTTTATGTACTAGGAGCTACAGGTCGTGCAACATGGATGAAAAATTCTGGAACGATATTCTAGAATTTATTTTATAGTATTTTCCATATCAGTTTTGATCTAACAGACGTCATTAAATTGAAATATGTCTGAACGAGAATCAAAGAGGACTCGATAAGCTTTCCGACGATATATGATATAATAGGATTTGAGTTTATATAGTGGAAGTTATGGGTCGTATAACATAGGTGTACTATTCTAGAATTGAATCAGGAATTCGGTGTACACATAATTTTGTACGACAGATTTGACCTATTAAACCCTGTCAAAATGAGAATATGTATGAACATAAATCGAAGAGGATTCGATAAGCTTTTCAGCGGTATATAATATGATAGTATCTAGATGTATATATTAGGAATTATTAACCGTACAATATTATCGTCGAAACCTGGAAACAATTTCTATAATTTAAGGACACAACAACTTTGTATCCTAATTTTGACCTATTAAACTTTATCAAATCCAAAATGTGTAAACACGCGTTTCGTATAAAATTTGATAAGCTTTCCAACGATATATAATATGATGGTATTCATATTTATATGATAGAAGTTATGCTATTTGCAAGTAGAGGATACATGTTTGGGATTCTGGACAACTTAGTTTTGTGTTTTTATATAATTCTTATCTACTATATTAACTGCATGTGACCGGTGTAGAGTTGTTCCACCGAATGGGGCTTTGACCCATTTCAATTCTACGGAGAGTTGCTCTGGGTCGGTTATATTACTGTGTTTGAAGCTCGAAATACAAAGGAGACTCTGCCGAAATTTTCAATAATTTTGGGAGTTAGCCAAAGTTAGAGAATTCCTGAATTAGGAAAACCTAATTGAATAATCTAAGTTTATATTCAGCTTCCTAGTCACAAGATATTACCATATGGCGTGTTGTCTTTAACACATGAGATGGTAAAATAAGTTGAACAATTCATTGCCAACGATTATTACCATATGGCGTGTTGTTCCGACACACGAGATGGTAATGAGTTGGATAATCTCCTGCCAACAAGATATTGCCGTATGGCATATTGTCTTTGACATACGAGATGGTAATTGAGTTTGAACATGATATTAGACATAGGAGTTAATAGACTATTGTATGTGTTTGTAGTTGCATCATGGGGTGGGTGTAATGCCTGTGGTCCGTATTACGTATTTTGGAATACGTGTACGTATTTTATCTTGTATTGTATGATTCCTTGCTTATCTTTTCCTTCTTGGCTCGGTTTATTCTTGGTTCGGGTTGGCTTGGTTCGGTTTGGGATTGCTTTTGGTTCATCATGGACCAAAGGGTGAACCCTCTACCTACCACCACCACTACCATTTATTAACCATTCTTCCTTCTCTCTCTTCATTACTCTTCTTCCATTTACTTCTTCACCTACCAGAGAGAGAGAGGTCTAGGCAAGTGCAACTTGCTTCATGGAGGAACTCAAATTTTATTGCTTCATTCTCTTTCTTACAGCATTTTAACTTACTTTAGTACTTGGCATTTCCACTTTCCATGGCTAGATTCTTGTAGATCTAAGTTTATTTTATTTTCGAATTTCCTGGGTTTTGATCTACTTAATCTTGTTATTTCTAAGTTTTAATGGTTCCATGTTGTAGAGCATTTCATTCTGCCCCGTTTTGACCTATAAAAGTTCGGATTTGGGCTCCAGATGATGGAGTTATGGAGCTTGAGGACTTGGCTCTCATGGTGTTCTTCTTCTCGGAATCTTGGAGAAGATGAACTGTGCTTGACTTGACCGCATGAATATTTCATGCGGCAAGTGTTCTCTTGAGCTGCATGGCTAAAAGTACTTGAGTCGCATGAGGGCCGAACCCTATCTAGCCGCATAACTCGCTCAATCCCCAGCCGCATGTGCCCTTCCCGCTGGCCGCATGGGACTTTACTTGACCCAGCCGTATGCGCCCTTTCCACTGGCCGCATGGGACTTTACTTAACCCAGCCGCATGCGCCCTTCCCGCTGGCCGCATGGGACTTTACTTGACCCAGCCGCATGAGAACTTCTTCCCAGCCGCATGAGAACTTTCTCCTAGAGCCGTATAAGGGCGGAACCCAGCAACCGCATGAGACCGAGTCCATCCTCAGCCGCATAGGGTCCACCCCTCCCCGCTAACCGTATATGACCCTCCTCCTAGTTCAGCCGCATGCGCCTGACCCTATTTAGCCGCATGGGCTGTTCTCTCCCCAGCCGCATGAGATCATTCCTGGCCGCATATGCCTGAGCCGCATGGCTCTCCAATAGTCCTGTGTACTATTATTTTATTATTATTTGCCCATGTCTTGCAAACCCCCTATTGTATATTTTTACGCTCATTTTATATCCTTACGCCTTTTGTCCTGAACTTGATAATCACGATTTGATTGGCATGATTGAAATAACAATTGTACATGGCATGGTATGGCAAGTAAACCTGATATGACATGATAGTGGCCCGTCGTGGCACACTCCTGACAAGTAGACCTGACATGATATATCTTGATAAGCTGTTGCGACGGCTACCTGACATGACATGACCTGTATAATTAAACCGGATACCGTGGGCGATTGTGCTTGTACAACTAATCCAGTCCTGTCTTGCATCATGTCTAGGAGGGGACTCCTGAGTACCACGGTCAGGAGTACCTATTGAAATGGACTAAGGCTAATAACTAGATTAATACACTAGTCATAAAGAGATCTCCCAGCTACAGACAATCCCGTTACCTAGGCACGCCATGGGATCTGTAGCCTGCCGTCGAGTAGGACACATTTCCAGTACACTGTCATGTGTTGCACCCTTCAAGCTACCTAAGGGTACATTCATTTTATGGACGATGTACCCACCTGAATACAACTCTAATCTTTCAACTCGGGTAACCTGGATGGTCTGCAGGGCTTGTGGCTATGGAGTAATCTCACTGCATCTTGCTAGTAACTAGGCCTGTGATAACCTTAGTTAGTTAAAGTATCAAGCCGTAATTCTTGCTTGGCCGTGAAATGATTGGATGGAGTCTAACCAGTCTAGTCTTGTCCTGATCTCGTTCCAGATTACTGCATGACCTGAATGCTTGTACTTATTTTACCGATAAATGGTGAGAATACCAAGTTCTGTTCAGACGAAGGGTTACAACCCCGGTCCTTGTTTGGTTTACGGGTTGTAACCTGGCCATCAGAATAGTTCCATGGTTATCCCATCGTATATCATCTATTATGTTTTTCCTTAATTTATGTCTTTATTATTAATCTATTACTATTGTGCTAATTGCTGGTTTTAGTTCCTAAGTGAAGCTTCCTTTGTGGCACTTACTCTTTCTGGGATCTGATCCAGCTGGTTTTGTATGGCCAGATTTCGGAGCAGCTCCAGAGGATCTACCGCTTTTTCAGCCCGATGGTGAACACCAGGCGTAACCAGGACAACGAGTGGGTTATTTTTGGCTCTCCCACTCTATTGTAAAAATATTCTTTTGAGACGTTTAGCCGACGAGCACCTGTTTAGCTCGATTGTACTTACTTACTGTCTGCCTACGGACTGTAACATGATTGACAGATTCTAGGGTTTATCATGTATGACTAAACTCTTGCTAGTCCTAACATTTTGTAACGACTAGCTTCATGATCAGCTGAATATATAATATTTGGGACGCCTTATTACTGTATATTTAATAATCATATATCTTGTAACACTTACTTACTTGCTTGTGATTGAGACACTAGGCTTGTTCATGACCATAGGAGACTGTTGGCTTGTAGTAAACCCTCATGTATCTAGACAGCCGTGACTGTATAGCGAGATAGAATTCATTTCATATACGTAGCTGGCTATGTCTGCCCCCGCTCTCCAGTATTCTGGTTCTGGGGCGTGACATGGTTTAAGTGGTGGCCCATGCAGGTCTTGTAAATCAAGATATGTGAGGATTTACCGAATAGATGTCTCAATCAGTATCTGCCCTTGATCTCTGCTCGTATCTTCTGAATCCCTGGATTCTTGTCCTGATCATATGCTTGTATCGTTGATCTATCTTGGTCCTTCCTTATTGTTCTCTATGTCGTCTTCTTCAGCGGCATTGTTCCTGGACCTGCCGGTCAGCAAGGCAGAGCACTTCTCGCGGATCAGCAGCAACCCAGAGATCAAGCCCAGCATTCGGGAGTAGCCTCCAGGGTCGTGCCTTCTGATGGAGAGCCACCAGTCCAGCCAGTTCAGCCTGTCGAGCCTGATGATGGCACTTTGGTAGGACTCGTCAGGACCTTGATAGCTTCCTAAGATCGTGGTGGAGATGCCTTGCACCAGGCAGTGACGGATGCTCTGACCAGAGGAGGTCATCCGGGTAACAGCGCGGCCAACAGCTTCAAGCGCTTGAACCCTCCCTTCTTCGACGGTAGTGAAGATGCTATCGCTGCAGATGCTTGGCTTCAGGACACAGAGGTGATTCTAGAAGCAGCCAGGACCCCAGAGAACGAGAAGGTAGCCGTAGTGCGCCTGCAGTTGTTAGATCTTGCCCGCAGCTGGTAGGCGGCTCAGGCCGTTGGATTAGTGGCACCTATTGCTTAGGCAGTATTCAGAGAGAGATTCCAGACCAAGTATTTTGATGCTGTAGATCGGTATGATCTACAGACGAGGTTCACCAATCTGAAGCAGATGGGCAAGACGGTCGATGGATATGCGGCCGAGTTCTCCAGGCTCAGTCAGTTTGCTCCCACCTTGGTGGCAACCGAGTATGATAGAGCCCAGCGATTCCAGTAAGGGCTTTACCTGGAGATTCTATTAGCAGTTGAGCAGTTTGAGCATCAGACTTTCGATGCAGTCTTGAGAGCAGCTAGGAGGCATGAGTATACCTCCCAGAGGATTGTGGATAGGGCCGGAGGTCGAAAGAGATCTCACGGCCAGATGAATCAGTCTTCAGCCCCAGCTCCGACAGCCAGGGCTTTGACTATTGGAGCTCCGAGGCGGGCGGCCTCAGTAACGTCGGTTCAGCATTCAACCCCGACGTACCCTCAGCAGCAGCAAAAGCAGAAGCAGTCTTCCGCAGTGGGATGTTCTCATTGTGGGAAGCCAGGCCATGTAGTGGCAGAGTGCCGCAGGGCACAGGGATTGTGTCTGGCTTGTGGAGCAGCAGACCATAGGGTTGGATCCTGCCCGAATAGGGGTGGTTCATCATCGTCCAACCTTTCTAGCTCTTCGGTGAGAGGACCGGCTCCGGTCCAGCAGCAGCAGCAGTATCTATTGCCGAGGCCCTTGCCGCCTCAGTCCCAGGTATTCTAGCAGCAGAACCCCCAGTAGCATGTTCAAGCCCAGGTCCAGAGTCAGAATAGGCAGTGAGGATTTCAGCAGAGGGGACCAGCACCCCGAGGGCATGGTCATGCTATGGTGATGACCGCAGAGGAAGGATTGGCACCAGGAGAGATAGTGGCAGGTACTATTCTCGTCAACTCCTTTCCAGCTTCAGCTTTATTTGATTCTGGTGCATCATATTCTTTTATGTCTGTACGATTCGCGACACGGATAGGATTGGAGCCCGAGTCATTATCAGTAAGGCTCAATATACTTACTGGTAACGGACTTGTGGGAGTCGATAGGGTGTTTTCCTCGTGTCGGATCGTAGTTACCGGTAAGGAATTTTCTGCTAGATTGATAGAGTTCCCGATGGCCGATTATGATGTGGTCCTAGGGATGGATTGGTTGAGGAACCATTATGCTAGAATAGACTGCCATATTGGTAGGGTTATTTTTAGCATTCCAGAAGAGCCAGAGTTTTCCTTTTCCCGAGGCGCAGTTGAGCCTTCTCCTCCAGTGTTGCGGATGGCAGTAGCAGCCGTGCAGTTGCCCCGGATAGTCGAAGAGTTCCCAGATGTTTTCCCAGAAGAGCTTCCAGGTATGCCGCCAGAGCGGGAGATCGAGTTCACTATCGACTTGATTCCCGGAACAGCCCCAGTATCCGAGAGAGTCTACAGGATGGCGCCTTCAGAATTAGAGATCTTGTACAAGATGATTGAAGAACTTCGAACCAAGGGATTCATTCGTGCTAGTGGATCGCCTTGGGGAGCCCCGATGCTTCTTGTGAAAAAGAAGGATGGTACATCCAGGTTATGTGTTGATTATCGTACCTTGAACTCAGTGACAATCAAGAACAGATACCCTCTCCCGAGGATAGATGACTTGTTTGATCAGCTCAAAGGGGCAGCAGTATTCTCGAAGATCGACTTGCGCTCAGGATATCATCAGATCAGAGTCAGAGAGCAGGATATCCTGAAGACAGCTTTTAGATCGAGGTATGGGCATTGGAAGTTCCTAGTGATGCCATTTGGAGCGACCAATGCGTCGATGGTATTAATGGATCTCATGAATCGCATCTTCATGCCTTACTTGGATCAGTTTGTGATAGTGTTCTTGGATGACATCCTGGTCTATAGCAGGAGTGAAGCGGAGCATGAGCAGCATCTCCGTGTGGTTCTTCAGATTCTCAGGGAGCACCAGTTGTATGCCAAGTTCAGTAATGCGAGTTCTGGTTCGATCGCATTTCGTACTTGGGTTACATCATCACTCGAGGAGGAGTAGAAGTAGATCCCCAGAAGATTGTGGCTATTGAGTCATAGCTAGTGTCCAGCACAGTTACAGAAGTCCGTAGTTTTCTTGAATTGGCCGGCTACTACCGACGATTTGTTTCAGATTTTGCCCGGATCTCGGTGCCATTGACCCAGTTGACCCACAAGGAGGTGCAGTTTACTTGGACAGCAGAGTGTCAGAGTTCTTTTGAGCAGTTGAAGCGAGGCTTGATGACGGCTCCCATTCTTGTGCTTCCAGATGGAACCGGAGGATTTTCAGTATATTGTGATGCTTCAGGCAGAGATTTAGGATGTGTTTTGATGCAGCATGGGAAGGTAATAGCTTATGCTTCACGACAACTTCGTGATTATGAGAGGAATTATCCAACCCATGACTTGGAGCTGGCAGCAGTAGTGTTTGCACTTAAGTTGTGGAGACACTATTTGTACGGAGATAGGGTAGAGATTTTTACCGACCACAAGAGCCTGAAGTATGTTTTCACCCAGAAGGATCTTAACATGCGTTAGAGGAGGTGGCTGGAGCTTCTTGTGGATTATGATGTCAACTTGTAATATCATCCTGGGAAGGCCAACGTCGTTGCAGATGCATTGAGCAGGAGAGCCGGAGTTTATTTCCTAACAGCGCAACCAGAGCTGTTAGCAGATCTTCAGAAGATGGGTATTGAAGTTGTTCTTCCTTCCAGTATGGCATTGATGGCCAGTATGCAAGTTCAGTCCACTATAGTCGAGAGGATCCGGATGGCGCAGTCAGCAGATTCCAAGCTTCAGCGACTCAGAACAGAGTGTGAGGCAGGACGAAGACCAGAGTTATGTATTCATGAGGATAGTACACTTCGACATGGTAAGCGTTTTTGTGTACCCAGTAGAGATATCAGACAGGAAATCATGGCAGAGGCCCACAGTTCTTAATATTCTATTCATCCTGGTGGTACGAAGATGTACCGCGATATCCGTCAGCATTTCTGGTGGAATGGCATGAAGAGGGAGATAGCCCGGTTTGTCTCTCGGTGTTTGGTTTGTCAACAAGTTAAGGCTGAACATCAGAGGCCTGCCGGACTTCTTCAGCCCTTGTCGATTCCATAATGGAAGTGGGAGCATATGACCATGGATTTTGTGACCGGATTGCCTAGATCCCCAGCTGGTAGAGATGCTATCTGGGTTATAGTTGATCGGCTCACGAAGGTAGCTCACTTCCTCCCGTTCAGAGTTGGTCAGTCGACAGCTCAGCTAGCAGAGATGTACCTCAGGCAGATTGTCAGGTTGCACGGAGTACCAGTTAGTATCACCTCGGACCGAGATTCCAGATTTATGTCGCACTTTTGGCGTAGCCTGCAGGAGAGTTTGGGAACTCATCTCCAGTTCAGTTCAGCATATCATCCGCAGACAGACGGCCAGTCAGAGCGCACGATCCAGACTCTTGAAGATATGTTGCGATCTTGTACACTTGACTTCGGTGGTTCGTAGGAAGATCACTTGCACCTAGTGGAGTTCTCGTACAACAACAGCTTCCAGGCCAGTATCCAGATAGCACCGTTCGAGGTACTGTATGGTAGGAAGTGCAGATCCCCGCTAGCATGGGATGATGTCGGAGAGAGACAGATGCTCGGTCCAGAAATGATTGCCCAGACAGTTGAAGTGATCAGAAGAGTTCGAGATCATCTTCGCGTTGTACAAGATCGCCAGCGCCATTGGGCCGATTTTCATCGGCGTCCTCTCGAGTTTTCTGTCGGTGACCATGTATTCCTGAGAATTTCGTCTAACCGTGGCATCATTCATTTCGGCGTGCGGGGAAAGCTTAGTCCTAGGTATATAGGGCCATTTGACATTTTGGAGCGAGTAGGAGATGTATCTTATCGTCTCGCTCTTCCTCCGTCGCTAAGCGAGGTGCATGACGTGTTCCATGTATCCCAATTACGACGGTATATTCCAGACCCGAGCCACGTCCTAGATCATTCGGAATTGGTTGTTGGTACCAACCTTTCGTATGAGGAGAGACCCGTGTCTATATTGGACCGGAGAGAGAAGATACTCAAGAACAAGACTATCAAGTTAGTCCGAGTTGCTTGGGGTCATCACTCTTTGGGTGAGTCAACGTGGGAGCGTGAGGATGATATCCGATCGCGATATCCCGACTTGTTTTGACTCGTGAGGTATAATGTCTTCCTTATGCCTCATGCCTACGATTTCTTGCTTGAATGAGTGATTGCCTGCCTAGTTATAGCTTGCTTGTGATTAATATAGCTTGTCCTCGTCTCTCTAGCCTCTTAATTAAATTCCGAGGACGGAATTCTTTTAAGGTGGGTAGAGTTGTAATACATGTGGTCCGTATTACGTATTTTGGAATACGTGTAAGTATTTTATCTTGTATTGCATGATTCCTTGCTTATCTTTTCCTTCTTGGCTCGGTTTATTCTTGGTTCGGGTTAGCTTGGTTCGGTTTGGGATTGCTTTTGGTTCATCATGGACCAAAGGGTGAACCCCCTACCTACCACCACCACTACCATTTATTAACCATTCTTCTTTCTCTCTCTTCATTACCCTTCTTCCATTTACTTCTTCACCTACCAGAGAGAGAGAGAGAGAGAGGTCTAGGCAAGTGCAACTTGCTTCATGGAGGAACTCAAATTTTATTGCTTCATTCTCTTCCTTACAGTATTTTAACTCACTTTAGTACTTGGCATTTTCACTTTCCATGGCTAGATTATTGTAGATCTAAGTTTATTTTATTTTCGGATTTTTTGGGTTTTGATCTACTTAATCTTGTTATTTCTGAGTTTTAATGGTTCCATGTTGTAGAGCATTTCATTCTGCCCCGTTTTGACCTATGAAAGTTTGGATTTGGGCTCCGGATGATGGAGTTATGGAGCTTGAGGACTTGGCTCTCATGGTGTTCTTTTTCTCGGAATCTTGGAGAAGATGAACTGTACTTGACTTGACCGCATGAATATTTCATGCGACAAGTGTTCTCTTGAGCCGCATGGCTGAAAGTACTTGAGCCACGTGAGGGCCGAACCCTATCTAGCCGCATAACTCGCTCAATCCCCAGCCGCATGCGCCCTTCCCGCTGGCCGCATGGGACTTTACTTGACCCAGCCGCATGCGCCCTTCCCGCTGGCCGCATGGGACTTTACTTGACCCATCCGCATGAGAACTTCTTCCCAGCCGCATGAGAACTTTCTTCCAGAGCCGCATAAGGGCGGAACCCAGCAACCGCATGAGGCCGAGTCCATCCTCAGCCGCATAGGGTCCACCCCTCCCCGCTAACCGCATATGACCCTCCTCCTAGTTCAGCCGCATGCGCCTGACCCTATTTAGCCGTATGGGCTGTTCTCTCCCCAGCCGTATGGGATCATTCCTGGCCGCATATGCCTGAGCCGCATGGCTCTCCAATAGCCCTGTGTACTATTATTTTATTATTATTTGCCCATGTCTTGTAAATCCCCTATTGTATATTTTTACGCTCATTTTATATCCTTACGCCTTTTGTCCTGAACTTGATAATCACGATTTGATTGACATGATTGAAATGACAATTGTACATGGCATGATGTGGCAAGTAAACCTGACATGACATGATAGTGGCCCGTCGTGGCACACTCCTGACAAGTAGACCTGACATGATATATCTTGATAAGTTGTTGCGACGGCTACCTGACATGACATGACCTGTATAATTAAACCGGACACCGTGGGCGATTGTGCTTGTACAACTAATCCAGTCCTGTCTTGCATCATATCTAGGAGGGGACTCCTGAGTACCACGGTCAGGAGTACCTATTGAAATGGACTAAGGCTAATAACTAGATTAATACACTAGTCATAAAGAGATCTCCCAACTACAGGCAATCCCGTTACCTGGGCACGCCTTGGGATTTGTAGCCTGCCGTCGAGTAGGACACATTTCCAGCACACTGTCATGTGTTGCACCCTTTAAGCTACCTAAGGGTACATTCGTTTCCTGGACGATGTACCCACCTGAATACAACTCTAATCTTTCAACTCGGGTAACCTGGATGGTCTGCAGGACTTGTGGCTGTGGAGTAATCTCACTGCATCTTGCTAGTAACTAGGCCTGTGATAACCCTAGTTAGTTAAAGTATCAAGCCGTAATTCTTGCTTGGCCGTGAAATGATTGGATGGAGTCTAACCAGTCTAGTCTTGTCCTGATCTCGTTCCAGATTACTGCATGACCTGAATGCCTGTACTTATTTTACCGATAAATGGTGAGAATACCAAGTTCTGTTCAGACGAAGGGTTACAACCCCGGTCCTTGTTTGGTTTACGGGTTGTAACCTGGCCATCAGAATAGTTCCATGGTTATCCCATCGTATATCACCTGTTATGATTTTCCTTAATTCATGTCTTTATTATTAATCTATTACTATTGTGCTAATTGCTGGTTTTAGTTCCTAAGTGAAGCTTCCTTTGTGGCACTTGCTCTTTCTGGGATCTGATCCAGCTGGTTTTGTATGGCCAGATTTCGGAGCAGCTCCAGAGGATCTATCGCTTTTCCAGCTCGATGGTGAACACCAGGCGTAACCAGGGCAACGAGTGGGTTATTTTTTGCTCTCCCACTCTATTGTAAAAATATTCTTTTGAGGCGTTTAGCCGACGAGCACCTGTTTAGCTCGATTGCACTTACTTACTGTCTGCCTACGGGCTGTAACATGATTGACAGATCCTAGGGTTGATCATGTATGACTAAACTCTTGCTAGTCCTAACATTTTGTAACGACTAACTTCATGATCAGCTGAATATATAATATTTGGGACGCTTATTATTGTATATTTAATTATCATATATCTTGTAACACTTACTTGCTTGTGATTGAGACACTAGGCTTGTTCATGACCATAGGAGACTGTTGGCTTGTAGTAAACCCTCATGTATCTAGACAGCCGTGACCGTATAGCGAGATGGAATCCATTTCATATACGTAGCTGGCTATGTCTGCCTCCGCTCTCCAGTATTCTGGTTCTGGGGCGTGACATCTTTAAACTGCATCATCATATAGAAAACTTAACTATGATTGTGGTAGTGAATTTAGGTTGTTGTGATTGTGACGGTAGTCGTTATTTATGAATTATTAGGATTTAGTCGTAGAACGAACACTAAGGAAATTCAATAGAATGAGATATAGTCAGAGTCAAATTTTAAGTTAACGTTATAATCCCTCAGAATTAATTTCTCAATTTATTTACTTTGGAATTCCGAGAATCCGATCATCTCAGTGATTCTCAATTTACTTATTTATTTTCTCGTCTTTGACTGAGGACTTGCATGTCGTTTGACGACCTAGTATTGTTCACTAGATTTGTTGACATACTTCCAAGGAGCTGCTATTGTACATTAAAGAAAAGCTGGAGAACAAGAACGAGATGTGACGATTGAAGGCAATCATATTGAAATCAGATCTTCTTATCATCAATTCAGGTATATAAATATATAATTATAATTGGGTTAATAGTTGTAATGGGTAGAATAATTCATTTCAAATTTATAGTTTCAGAATGCCCATTTGAATAATATTAATTTTATTTTGCCAATTATGACCTGTGATAACCTACCCTATAACCTTACGGACGACAATCGCGAATATGGGTACTGGAGTATTCGTATGTCGCGTATCCTGAAAATGATGTTACGTACTCGGCTCGCCGTATTCTGGAAGCGGGGCGTGACACAATGAAATGTCATATCAGATCCACTTGCAAATGAGTTGCAATACCAACTCAAACACGATAACTCTAACGGCGCGAAGGCAGTTGCAACAAAAGTGCTACTTTCGAGGCATTTTCAACACACTTTCACTCTTCCAAACAGTCCCCTGTGTGTTTTGAACTCGTTGGCATGAAAGAGTTTTATGGAATAAAGATATGTTTTTGATGACATGTTTGTGTGTGTTTAAACTCGTTGTATATTCTCTGCACGATAGAGACTAATAAATAGGTTGACTACAGAGAATGTCGATGTGCTGTTCCGTCTGACTTGTTAGCCATGCTCATGTGTGTTTGAACTTGTTGCATGTTCATTGCATGACAGGTCGGCCACGAAGAATACCTATGCCCTCAGAGAATGTTACGTTAGTACCGAAAACTAATTATTCTAATTGGTGTATTATGTAATAATTTTTTGGGACGAAAAGAGTAAATAAAACACTATAGTAATGCAACATTGTTGCATATGATCATGTTATACGTCCTTGATTTAGGAAGTCTGAATGTTTCAAGTATTTGGACTCAGGGGCGGACCCATGCAGGGTCAAGTGGGGTCACGTGACCCCACTGACTTTCTTCAATTTTTTTTTTTAGTTCAGCGGTCTATACTCCTGCTCCCGCAGCAGAAAAAGAAGAAAGGTCAAAAGCATTAAGAAGGAAAAAGGAACAGAAGAAGAGTAAGAAAAAAGAAGAAGAAGAAGATGAAAAAGAAGAAGAAGCAGCACCTGCACGTTAGAAGAAGAAAAAGAAGAAGAAGAAGAGCGCCTAAGAGGTACATCTCTCTCCCCTCTCTCTTCATCTTCCTCTTACTATCTTTTTCTTTCAAACTAAAATTTTTAAACTAAGTATTTTTAAGTTTTAGCAAAAATTAGGGTAAGAAATTACATTTTTTAAGAAATTTTAGGGCAAAAATCAAGGTAAAAATCAGTGATTTTAAGAAACCACATTTTTTTAGGGCAAAAATAAGGATAAGTTTTAGCAAAAATTAGGGCAAAAATCAGTGCTAAAAAATTAGGGCAAAAATTATGGCAAAATTCAGTGCTCAAAATCAGTCCTCAAAATTAGGGCAAAAATCAGTGCTAAAAAATTAGGGAAAAAATCAGTGCTCAAAGTGCTTAAATCCTACGTGTAGGAATTAGGATAGTGCATTTAGGAATAAGGTTATTGATTTTCAGCTAGCTTCTCTTTTATTTACTCCAGGATCAGGATGCAAAGATTTTTTTTCTAAGGTGTCAACGCCAAAGTCTGCAAATGAGAGTACGTCTTCTAGAAATCAATAAGACGTTCATCACTCCACTCCTAATCCCGTTCTCCCTCTGGCCACTCGTATTATAGACTTGAATGAGCTCCCTGTCGATCCTGGATTAAGAAAAAAATATCCATGAGTATGACATTAATGACAGGGAGAATGTCCGACGGTGCTATCTACAAAAAGGACCATGTCAACCCAGAAATCATCATTTTCTGGGAACAATATTTTCTGGAGTCAATCGCAGTTTCGTTGGTGCTTGGTTTGGAGAGTATGATCGGTTGGAGTACAGCATATCAAAAGATGCTGCCTACTGTTTGGTTTGTTATCTATTCAAGCCCAACTACGGACACCAAGGCGGTGGTGATGCATTTGTTGGAGAGGGATTTAGAAATTGGAAGAAGAAGAGCCGGTTCAGTATTCATGTTGGAGCCCATAATAGTACTCATAATCAATGTTCAAGGGCTTGCAGTGATCTATTACTTCAACGACAACACATAAAAGTTTGCTTGTCTAATCAATCCCAACAAATTCAAGCAGATTATCGCATTCGGTTGACTGCCTCTATTGATTGCATTATGTTTCTTTTGAGTCAAGGTTTGGCTTTTCGTGGCCATGATGAATCTGAGAATTCAGAAAATCAGGATAACTTTCTTGAACTCCTAAGCTTTCTTGCCAACCACAATGAAGAAATCAACAATGTTGTATTGAAGAATGCTCCCGAAAATCATAAATTGACGTCGCCTAGAATCCAAAAAGACATTGTTAGTGCCATTGCAAGTGAGACTACAAAATCAATCATTAGAGAGGTTGGTGATGGCTTGTTTGCTATTCTAGTTGACGAGGCACGAGATATCTCTGTGAAAGAACAAATGGCGGTTGCTTTACGTTTTGTGGATGACAGAGGATGCATAGTTGAGCGCTTTCTTGGTATTGTACATGTCAGCGATACTACTGCCTTATCACTTAAGAAAGCTATCAAGGCTCTCTTTTCTTGTCATGGACTGAGTTTATCAAGTATTCGTGGACAAGGTTATGATGGAGCGAGCAATATGCGAGGTGAGTTCCATGGTCTTAAAGCTTTGTTTATGATGGAGAATCCAGCTGCCCATTATATTCATTGTTTTGCTCATCAATTACAACTAACACTTGTAGCTGTTGCTAAAAATCATACAAAGATTGGTGCATTCTTTGATATTGTAGCACTTTTGTCAAATGCTTCGAGAGAAATAATTTGAAAAGCTTATTCAAAGAATTGGGGATGGTGAAATATTGACGGGGAGAGGTTTGAATCAAGAAACAACATTGCAACGACCGGGCGATACTCGTTGGGGTTCACATTTTGGCACAATAGTGAGTTTGATTAACTTATTTTCCTCAGTGATCGATGTGCTCTTGGTTATAGGAGAAGATGCACATGAGGTAGCTCACAGAATTCAAGCAGATGATCTATGTGAGAGAATTCAATCTTTTCAATTTGTCTTCTGCTTACACTTAATGAAAATGATCTTGGGAATTACTAATGACTTGTCACAAGCATTACAAAGAAAAGACCAAGACATTGTTAATGCTATGAATATTGTGAAAATAACAAAGCAAACACTCCAAAGAATGAGAGATGGTGGATGGGAATCATTGTTGAATGAAGTATTGTTATTTTGTACAAAATATAGAATCGGAATCCCAAACATGGAAGCCAAGTTTGAAGTTCATGGAAGATCACATCGTAATGTTGAAGAATGCACAAATCTTCACTATTATCGTGTTGAATTATTCTACTCCGTTATAGATTTACAACTTCAAGAGTTGAATAATCGATTTACCGAGGTGAATACAGAGTTGTTGCTGTGTATGTCATGTCTTGATCCAGCCGATTCTTTCTCAGCATTTGATATGGATAAGTTAATACGATTTGCTGAGTTTTACCCCTCTGATTTTGATGAAGATGATATTTCATGTCTTGGCTATCAACTTTCAAACTATATTGAAGACGTCTGTACCAGCGAGCAGTTTTCTGATGTTATAGGTATTAGTGGACTTGCTAGAAAAATGGTTCAAACCAAGAGGCATCGACAATATTCATTGGTATTTCTGCTTATGAAGTTGGCATTGATCTTACCCGTCGCAACAGCAACTGTCGAGAGAGTATTTTCAGCTATGAAAATTATCAAGACTCAGCTACGCAATCGACTTGGAGATGAGTTTATGAATGACTGTTTGATTGCTTATATTGAGAAAGACATGTCTGGGACTGTAAGCAATGAAGACATTATTCAACGATTTCAAAAGATGTGCAATCGCAGAGGAGTATTGTAATCTGAAATTAGTTATTGTAATCTGAGATTACTTATCTTGTGTTTTGTAAGACATTATTCAATGAACACATGTATGTGTTTTGAAAATTATCTTGTATTTTTTAGAATGTGAATTTATTTTTACACTCTTTATGTTTAAGACCGACCCCCCTCTCTTGAATTCCTGCGTCCGCCCCTGTTTGGACTGTACATTGTTGAATGCATATTCATACACATAGCATATTTAAAAATATAGTGGTATTGGTATATGGTTACGGAGCTACTGTATTGTCTGCGGTTTGTAACCGCGGGCGTGACCACCGGCCGACGTGGCGGACGGAGATAGCCGCGGGGGGGGGGGGGGGGGGGGGGCAATTGGTGGCCGCCACGTCGGCTGGCGGTCACGCCCTCAATTACAAACCACGGATAAAATATTATTTTTGATCTGGTTATTAACTAATTCAAATTTATTATCTCTTATCCGAGTTATGAAACATATAACAATAAGGCCTCGTTTGGTTCGCGGAATCTTCCGGTTGGGAAAGGAAAGTGATTACTTTCCTATGTTTGGGTGCCCAAGGAATTGAGGAGGAAAGGAAAGTGATTCCCAATGGAAGAAAAATTAGGGGGGAAAGTGATTCCATCCATCCAAGGAAGGAATCACTTTCCAACATTGAAGTATTCACTTTTCTTTCCAAATTCTTTGGCATTGCCAAACATCGGAAAGAAAAATCAATAGAAATTAAAGTTTTTCAAAGGAAAGGAAATGACAAGGAATTGATTTCCTTTCCCTTCCATTCCGCGAACCAAACGAGGCCTAAGAGCATCTCCAACCCTATTGTCTTGTTAAGTGTTGTGAGTCTTAGGTGGCTCCTATGTGGCATGAGCCACAAGACAATGTCTTGTTTATGTGGCAAAATTATATGTCAAAAGACAATGAGATAGAAAAACTCTCTCCAATGCAAAAGTATTGAGGAGACAATAAACACTATTTTTTCCAACTTCCAAGACAACTCCTCCACTTCTTCAACTTTTTTATAAATATTTTTATTCACAAATGATGATGTGGACATAAAGACATTGTGAAGTGCATTGTCTAGATCTAGACAACCAACTTCACATTGTCTTTGCCATGTCATTGCCATGTCAACTCCACACTTTATTTCACATTTGCATTGGAGAAGTACTTTTGGAAAAAATGGTTGTCATTCCTATGTGGCAACCATTTTTTTCAAACTCACAATAGGGTTGGAGATGCTCTAAGATTGTGAGAACTTAATAGTGTTAATTAAAAACACAAATGATTTAGGTTCTAATAAAAAGGCGGGATTAATTCATTTTATGAGTATTTGGCGGGCATACCGACACTCCACGTGTATAAATACCATCCCATTCCACCGTTCATATAAAAGAATTCTTATTAGCGCGAGAGTCCATAACTAGAAAAAGAGAAGAAATTCATTTCTTCCAAATCCCTAAATCCCCAAATTCGCCATGGCGAAGCCCTCGATTTCCGAGGATTTCTCCGACGAGGAGCCCTCCAACAACGGATCCGCGTCCTCCACCGAGGAGGAGGAGGAGGAGGAGGAGCAGAAGAACGAGGCCGGGGCCGAGGAGGAGGACGAGGAGGAGCTCGAGGCCGTCGCCAAGACCGCGGGGGAGGAGGAGGAGGAGGAGGACCAGTCGACAGAGGACGACGTGGCCGTCGGGGATGCGGGGAGCGACGACGAAGAGGTAGGGTTGCGGATGATTTTTCTTCGAGCTCTTGGGGGATTCTAGGGTTTTGATGGGTTTTGCTTTATTTTTGATGTCGCTGAGTAAGAGATTAGGGTTTTCATTCCTTGATTGGTAGGTTAGCGTTTCTAGGGTTATGATGTGTTCTAGGATGTTTCTAGGACTTCTTCTTTAGATAGAAGCTAGAAGCTGGAATTGGTTTGCTTTGTTTTTTTGATGCCGGCTAGTGTGAAATTAGGGTTTTTATTCCTTAAATGATTCGCTAGGGTTTATATCAGCTCGATCAATATTTTTGATTGGCACCATTTTTAGTATGTAGATTGGGTACTTCTTTTAAGGTCATAATTTAGGGGTTCTAGGGTTTATGTTTAGATTGAAGCTGTACTGGATTTATTCTACAGGTTTCTAGGGTTTTGTTGGGTTTTGGCGGCTTGTTATTTAGGTTGAAGCTAGAGTGGGCTTGTTTTAGTGCTTTGACGTCGACTGGTGTGAACTTATATTTTTCCCCTTGTTTGGTAGACTAGGGTTCATATTGGTACGATAGAACATTTGGGACGACAAGGATACGGTATCTATTTTGGTGTGTTCTGATGTATTTTGGAGTGTCCGATGCTTATTTGTGGAGTGTCCAATACGTGCAACACTACCACATTTTTGGGATGTCCGTGCTTCCTAGGAGGCATAGGTTAGCATTTATAGGGTTTGATGGGTTATATAGGGGGTTTGTTGATTTGATTGAAGCTGGGATGGGCTTGCTTGGGTTTTTTTTTTATTTTTTTTATTTCTATGTGTGTGAAACCAGGGTTTCTATTTCTTAGTTGGTAGATCCTCATGATCGTAGAACAGGCTTGTTTTGATTGAAGCTGGAATGGGCTTGTTTTTGTCTACTGATGTTGGTGACTGTGGAAGTTGGTTTTTATTCCTTAATTGATAGGTTAGGTTTTATATGGCGTGATCAACATTTCAATTGGCACTATTCTTTGTTGGTAAACTTGGTGCTTCTTTTTGTGGTCATAGGTTAGGGTTATTGGCTTATTTGGTCTCTTATGAACCATAAACCATCTTATTATCTATAATACTTTGTTGGATGAAGTTTTGGATTGATTACATGCTTCTTCAGTACCGTAGTTCAATACTTCAATTTCCTTAGAAATGGCTAGTAACAAAGTTCACTCTAAAAGTAGGTGACTTGTCTATGTCATGTCTTGTGGGACACGTCAGAGGCGGCACAAATACTCCAAAATGTAATGGGACACCAAAATGGTCGCTGTGTCGGTATCATTGTGTACAAATCATGTCTTCATCTATTCATGTCTGGGAATAGGGTTCCTTTTAGCTTGGCATTCTGGTCAGTAGGAAAACATGTTTTTTTAGTTTGTGGAGCTGTACATGTCATGTCATATTCACTAATTCACTTTCACAAATTTTTTGCAGACTGAAGATCCATCTCCAAGTAAGGAAATCGGAAAGCGTGAAAGGGCCAGGCTCAGGGAAATGGAAAGGCTGAAGAAGCAAAAAATTCAAGAGATACTAGATGCCCAAAATGCTTCCATCGATGCTGATATGGTATGTGAGTCTCTTGGGGTAACTGTAGCAAAGACGTTTGAGTAAGATAAGGATTCATATAGCTACTGTTGTTATATTTCAAAAAAATGCATGTATCATGCGTATAATGAGATACTGTTTACACTAGCAATCCCACTATTTACTTAGCAATTATGTGCAATGACAGAAAAACAGAGGGAAGGGAAGGTTGCAGTATCTCCTTCAGCAAACTGAGATTTTTGCCCATTTTGCAAAAGGGAATCAGGCTGCAGCACAGAAGAAGCCAAAAGGAAGGTAATACTAATTGTAGTAGTCTTTACATGTTTAGATATAGAAAACATTTTTACATCATCGAAAATTGATAAGAAGTGCATTGATGCTTATCTTTTTTGGTGATGGGTTTATTTACACTCTCTCTCTCTCTATATATATATATATATATATATATATATATATATATATGGGATATTTGCCAATGCCTCATATTGTAGAATGAGCGATGCCATGTTGGACCAATAGGAGAAATGTTTAAACATGGTCCAACATGGCAATGGCTCGTTCTACAATATGAACCATTGGTTCATATCATGTTTTCTATATGCAAACACCACAACCATCATTAGTTTCTGTTTTCCTGAAAGAATGGTCTCATGGATATAGTACACATGGTAGGTTGCCTTGCATTCAACCTAGATATTTGATTTTGTTGGCTCCAACAGTTTTTGTTGGCTCCAACAGTTGGCTATTTAGTTTATGTTTTCCTGAAAGAACGTTCTCATGGATATAGTACACATGGTAGGTTGCCTTGCATTCAACCTAGATATTTGATTTTGTTGGCTCCAACAGTTGGCTATTTATATTTGAAGTTCATAATTTACTTCCACTTCTAGTGGCAAGTCGATGTCCGAAAATAATTATTCGATCGTCTATTGACAAAGAATTGCTATGCACAACATTGTCGGAAGGTTCATTTTTTGACTTGCAGTACTTTTCTAAAGAATGAGCTGTGATAAAACTTATCCAAAGTTTGGGTAATTTTGGATGCATCAAGTTAAAATATAACATGGCCTTACCTTCTGAAATACATATGCCTGTCTTATATAAAAGATTTCCTAATTCCAGTTTTTTTAATATTTTGTTGACCTATACATTTCTGCTGTTATGTATTGGTTTCAGCTGGATCCCGAAAAAGACAAAAAGATGCAATTCTGCCCGAGATTGGTCCTTGACTTACTGGACAAAATTTAGGCTCGAGACATGTCTTAATATGGTTTCAAGTTTGACTTCTGTTTGCATACTTCCAACCCAACCTTAATCTACTTCTTATCCTAAAATTGACTTTGAGTCATTCTCTGGTCTGTCCCAATAAACTTATATTTTGTAGGTGGGGCCAAAGTGTCGCTCGAATTTAAGTAAACAAAGAAACCATGTTGTTTGGAAAGATTTGAGGAAGAAAAAGTTAGGCAGGGCGTCTCTGCCCGAGTTGTACATGGACTGGTCCAATGTAATATGCATTCTAAGAGGGTTTTGAAATCAAAATATCTTTTCACTGGTAGGTCAGGGGAATTTTTTCTTTTCCTTCAGCAGTAAGTTTGGATGAATTGGATTATGTTAGTGGCATTACTGTTTAAGTTACCACTAAAGAGCACATTATTTATTTCACTTCCCATTTTGATAAATTGGTTTCTTGCTCATTTTTGTATGACATATATTACATATTGAATATAAGTATTTTGACAAATCTAGGGGTCGACATGCATCCAAATTAACCGAGGAGGAAGAGGATGAAGAGTACCTGAAGGAGGAAGAAGATGCCTTAGTTGGTTCAGGAGGAACTCGTCTGCTTTCACAACCATCTTGTAAGTGTTCTCGTGCAAAACTTCTAGCTGATAGGTGTAGTTTTATTTTATTTGCATATGCACACACACACACACACAATGCATGTATATGCCTGCACGCTTTTAGATGTGCACATTTTGCAAGTGTTCCTTGTGCGAAGCTTTTAACTGATTCATATAATGTGATTTTGCTCGTTACACAATCTCTTGGTATGCACAATTTATGTTACGAGTTTGTGGAGAATGATTCTATTATGAATGAAGGTGGTGTACAACATGATAGTTATAAGTACATTACGGTTTGGGTTCATGTCACTCTTCAGGAATATTGTATATACTCTCTTTCTGGTGGTATATTTCCCATAGACTGTTGATTAAGCATCAAATCCCCCCGTCATCTATATGTTATAATTGCTGAAGATAATGGTTACCGGTGGATGTTTACCTAATGATTAAAGAATGCAAGTAGATATTGGGAATTATAACTTTTGGTGATTATGATTGTGCTGTGGGAAAGCACAGTGGTTTGTTGTAGAGTGATCAGGTTAGGAGTTGAATGTTTAAGGTGGAGAAGAGTTCAATAATGATCACAATATACATACAACAATGACAACAACAGCGTTTTATCCTTAATTTTTAGGATCAGCTACATGAATCCTTATTCTACATTCAACTGTGTTGAAGGCCGTCTTCTCTCTCCCACACACAGTAGCAAAAGCCATACCCTCTTTAAGAGACTATCCAAGTTCTCTTAGGTCTGGCCCTAGCTCTAGCAGCTTCTTTGACTTGTAACCTAACACTCTTAATAACTGGGTGCATCTATTCATCTCCGTTGACATGTCCAGTCCATCTCAAACGGTTTTCTTTTATGTTATATTCATTGTCCCCTCCAACTTTCTCAGAATGCCCTCATTTCATATTCTAATCAATGATCATAGTATACATGTTTGAAGTTGCTACCATATTGATTAGGGAACTGTGAAGTATTAAAAGGTGATTATGATTGTGCTGTGGGAAAGCACAGTGGTTTGTTGTAGAGTGATCAGGTTAGGAGTTGAATGTTTAAGGTGGAGAAGAGTTCAATAATGATCACAATATACATACAACAATGACAACAACAGCGTTTTATCCTTAATTTTTAGGATCAGCTACATGAATCCTTATTCTACATTCAACTGTGTTAAAGGCCGTCTTCTCTCTCCCACACACAGTAGCAAAAGCCATACCCTCTTTAAGAGACTATCCAAGTTCTCTTAGGTCTGGCCCTAGCTCTAGCAGCTTCTTTGACTTGTAACCTAACACTCTTAATAACTGGGTGCATCTATTCATCTCCGTTGACATGTCCAG
Organism: Iris pallida; assembly: GCA_029216955.1. NCBI lineage: Eukaryota > Viridiplantae > Streptophyta > Magnoliopsida > Asparagales > Iridaceae > Iris > Iris pallida. The sequence continues at coordinate 19,785,970 of JANAVB010004600.1, read as the reverse complement.
TCCATCTCAAACGGTTTTCTTTTATGTTATATTCATTGTCCCCTCCAACTTTCTCAGAATGCCCTCATTTCATATTCTAATCAATGATCATAGTATACATGTTTGAAGTTGCTACCATATTGATTAGGGAACTGTGAAGTATTAAAAGGTGCTTATCACAAGGTGTGCCTGTTGTTCTTATGTTTCACTTTTGCAGGTATACAAGGGAAAATGAGAGATTATCAACTTGCTGGATTGAATTGGCTGATTCGGTTATACGAAAATGGAATCAATGGGATTCTTGCCGACGAGATGGTGTGTTATATGTTCTATACTTCAGTTCCTTTCAGTTTACTTTTTATTGTTGAAGGCATCAATGTGCACTATTTTACTTTAGTTATGACTTCGTCAATTTAGTCATTATTTTCTTGTCTAGGGTCTTGGTAAAACGCTGCAAACCATATCCTTACTGGGCTATCTCCATGAGTTCCGAGGAATTACTGGGCCCCACATGGTTGTTGCACCAAAGTCCACTCTTGGCAACTGGATGAAGGAAATTCGGCGATTCTGCCCTGTTTTACGTGCAGTGAAGTTTTTGGGGAATCCAGATGAAAGGGTCAGTCAGAAGTACCCCTACAAGTCATGCCAATATATTTGTTCTTGTGGTGAAATATGCATGACCTGTAATATGTTCTTTCTTTCTTTGCAGAAACATATAAGGGAGAACCTGTTAGTTGCAGGGAAGTTTGATGTTTGTGTGACTAGTTTTGAGATGGCTATTAAAGAGAAAACTACCTTAAGGCGCTTCAGTTGGCGCTATGTTATTATTGATGAGGCCCATCGGATAAAAAATGAGAATTCTCTCTTATCAAAAACAATGAGGCTTTATAATACCAATTACCGTCTTCTTATTACGGGAACCCCTCTTCAGGTATTTTTGTAATTTGTGATGTCTGTCACATTCTTCAAAGAGTTTCTTTCCTCCAGAGTGCATATTCAGTTAACAATAAATATTTGGTCCCATGTATCCACATATTCCTTGATTGCAGAACTAGCCAGAAATTGTTGATTTAGATTTTACTGCTCATCAGATTACTTATCCTGATGAAGTGGTGTAGGTAGGGGTATACATGTTTCTTGGTTTCCCAATCTGTACCTTTCTATATCCGAATGTTCTCGGTTCTCCAGTCAATTACTAACTGTCCATTTAGACTTGTACCAACAGTCGGATCACTTATCCTGACCAGTCACATAATTCACAAATTATTTGAAAAATTCGCAAATAGATACTCAGCACACTTATTTGTGAATAGTTCGCATGTTCTTGATTTATTTGTGAAATTTGCGACTTATCCGTTCTATTCACGAATAAATTTCGCAGATTTTTTGAATAATAATTCACTAGTATTTATTTGCTCTGTTCCGTTTTTTGAAAGGATAGACATAATGGAAGAAAGCCATAGGGTTCGGGGACTACAACTCTGTAGAAAAGGAACTTTGAAGGAAACAATAGGACTCGGGGACTACAACTATGTAGAGAAGGAACTTTTAATGAGCTGGTTTTGATGTGTTGGAATTGTGATTTGACGGGGAAATGAAAACCGTCTAAAAAATTCTATAAGTTTATAAGAATTCGTTTTTACCAAGACTATCTAAAAAAACACATTATACTTGCAACGGCTATGTGAGTCAGAGACTCAGTCTTGAGAGATAATAGAAATATAGAATCAATTATACAACACTGCAAGTAAGAAGATCCAATGCTGAATCTGCAAAATACAAATCAACAACATATACCTCAGGAAATAAAATAAATCTGAGATTAAAAAAATTTCCAAAGAGAAATTACCAAAAAATATATATGAGATTATTTACTTAGGATTAGGGGCTTGGGCTGGATTCCTTTGCAAGAACATGAGAGAAGCCACGAGAGAGAGACTCGAACAGTTCGTGAGAGAGTCTTAATTGAACTTAGGAAGAGAGAGTCTGTCGACGAACTTGTGTGATAGAGACTGATTCAAACTCGAGAGAGAGAGAGAGAGAGAGAGAGAGAGAGAGAGAGAGAGAGAAGAGCGAGAGTCAAGGAAAGAGAAGGATCAGATCCAATCAGGGAGAGAGAGGAAGTCTTAGACGCTAGGTCGGTTAGGGAAAATGGTCGGTAGAGAGGAGAGAGCGCCGACGGAGTGAAAGATTGGGAGATAGAGAAAGCGTGCTAGGGTTGGGAAAAGGGTTGAAAGTTATATATATATATATATATATATATATATATATATATAAGGGGGGTTAATTTGGTAAGTCTCTAATCTAATTCAGTTTTTTCCGCTTCGGTTAAACTGAAAACCGAACTGAAACCGCAAACCGAACCGCATGTCATATTTCTGTTCGGTTCAATTCGGTTTTCAACCGCGATTTGTTCAGCCCTACTAATGAGTACAGTATATCGGCGGAGCCAGTGGTCCTGTGATGAGATATTACCTAGTTGCTTACATATCACAATGGATTATTTGGTCAGAATGAATGATCTGATATAATATGAGTAGATCCCTTTCTAGGTAAGGATCAAGTCTAAAGAGTCTGCATATGGAAAAGAAGTGTGACTTGTTCTATGACGAATGGACAAACTATAATTAACATAGCAGGTTCTACTGCTACGCTCATTTCCAAATCATTCTTTAACTCTACCTATAAAATCTTCTATAAATATGACTTCAATATTAATCTCCGGTGAATTGTATGACTTACACATTGGTTATGAACATGGTAGTCAAAGGCGCGCCTCACAGCCAGGCTCAGTATCCGCGCCTCGCACCTCACTAGGCGAGTCGTCTTTCTCCGGGCGCCCAAGGCGTGCCTTTTAGCAAGGCGCAACCACTGTTCTAAAGGAGGCCGCCTAGGCGCTTGTGCCCGCTCGATGCCCGCCTAGGCGCCCACCTAGACCCCTTGACGTTCAACTATGCATGTTTTGGGATTGTATGGACTTTTTCTACAATTTTTAGTAGGGTTTTAGGATTTATTTTATTTATTTTTGAACCGCCTAGATCTAGGCGGCCGCCGACAGGCTAGACATTAGGCGGGTGCCCGCCCGACTAGCGTCTAACGCTTTTCACGAACCTTGGGCGCAACAAAGATAAGGCATGCCTAGGCGTCATGTGTTTTTTTAACAAAAAATTTGAGGCGGAGAGATGGCCCTACCTCATACAAGTGGGAGGGAGGTAGTCCTTTCCACGGTTGCCAAATTTTGGCTACCATTGAACTTGAAAAATATTTTTTTTACTAAAAGTGTGGTAGGGAGAATACAAATTATTGTTAGTTTTGTTGAGTACTATTGTTGCTCTGCTAGTTCATTGGTTATGTTTTATCATGTTTTTGTTGGTTTTAATATGTTATTTGGTTCTATTTCTTACATTACTATTTTATTTATTTATTTATTTATTTATGTATATTTTTATTATTTTTTATTTTGCGCCACATTTCGCTCGGGCACACGCTTTACACCTTGGGCGATATGGACCCTCAGCGCCTCGAGTGCACCTTTGACTACCTTGGTTATGAACAGTCACATGTTCGGCATTCGAGAACAACCCGACGAGGTTAAATAGGTGGTAATTCAGAAAATATTCGAAAAAATCGGTGAAAGTTTGTGTGTGTGTGTATTTATATATATAAGGCGCGGCGCACAGAGCCTTTGTGCCTCAGAACATGTGGGGTGAGGTGCCCTTTTGTGAGGCGCGCTCATGAGCGAGCCTCACAGCGATGCTCGTGCCTAGTTGAGGCGTGCCTCATGCATATGATGTTTTATTTTTCCCTTTTATATGTTTATGTTACTAACCGATATTTTTTTTCCATGTGAGTACGGACTATTGTTGGACTAGGAAACATGGACACTCCAAAAGTGTGGACATATCGTGACAGGCACTCCAGAAACAAGTATTTGACACTCCATGGTCACCAAAATACACTAGGATACACCAAAATAGACTGAGTTCGTGTTGCCATTTCTTTACCATGTCATATCCGTGTCCATGCATCGTTGGATCTGAGAGTTAACATCTCTTGGAAATTGAAGTCTCTTAAGATCGAAATGAAAAAAATAGTCCTAAACTTTTAGAAGCTTTCCTACTTGGTAGATCAAAAGGAAAAACAAAATGTTCACATGATTTATAGTCATGCTCGTTAACCACTATGCCAAGTCCACTTTCAATATGTATATGTATAATCATATATGATTTATAAATATTAATAATCTTTTTTATTAAATGTGTGCCTCGTCGTCATGAGGCTCGCGCCTTCGCCTTGTGTGCCTCGAACTTTTACACCCTTTGCGCCGTGGTGCGCCATGCGCCTTTAGTAACTATGTATGTAATTTAAAAGATGATAAATAGAGACCCACTTTGATAGAAAGATGACAATAGTTACTAGTAAGTCTTTCCTTTTCTAGAACACAATTAACTTCTCTATTTGCTTTCTTCATCTAAACCACCCATTAAATCCTGCATTTAATGCACCCACTTAAACCTCCATTTCCCAATTATTAATCGTCTTTCCCTATTGTAATATTGAACAATGGATTGTCATTAAACACAGACTATAAGTACTATACCCACATTAAAATCAACTCATTAAATAGTCATAAATTTTACTAGTTATTTGCAAATATTTGTAAAATGTGCGTATAATTCACAAATTTTGACAAATTATTCGTGAGATTGACGAATTTTTCCTCAACCTGCGAACTATTCGTGGATATGTTCGGCCAGGTAACTATTTGTGAATTGTGACTATGGTTATGAATATCACAAAAATGCGCTTGGTTATAATAGAGAAGAATTACTACTCAGTTCTGGGGTTTGGATCCTTGGATGTTAAGTATACGGAGGATTGAAAATAGCCAATTAGTAAAATATATAAAGAAATTATTGGAATTTTGTGATGATGTTGTAGTTACATTTATAGATGAAAAATTCTTTTAGGTTTTCTCCTACAATATTTCAGAAATTTTAACTTTTTTGCTTTAAGTTTATCATGATTCATTTTCTTTTCCTTTTCATTATAACTGTCATCTAGCAGCAATTCATTTCAAGCCAGTTTACTGAAGTAGTCAGTTTGATGATGTTCTCTGATATAGAATGATTATTTCTAATGTTCTTTGTAATTTGCAGAACAATCTTCACGAGCTGTGGTCTCTTCTTAACTTTTTACTACCTGAAATATTTAGTTCAGCTGAAACCTTTGATGAATGGTTTCAAATATCCGGGGAGAATGATCAGCAGGAGGTTGTTCAACAGCTTCATAAGGTGATTTCAAGCTGTTAACACGTCATGTTTCTGTTCTGTTGAATTTATCCAGATAAGTAAATCATCTTCTAATTTAAGCTGTTATTTTGTTCTTTCTAGGTGCTTCGCCCATTTCTTCTCCGTAGGCTTAAATCGGACGTCGAGAAAGGGTTGCCTCCCAAAAAGGAAACTATACTTAAAGTAGGAATGTCACAAATGCAGAAGCAATATTATCGTGCTCTACTTCAGAAAGATTTGGAAGTTGTAAATGCTGGTGGGGAACGCAAACGGCTTTTAAACATTGCTATGCAGCTGCGCAAATGTTGTAACCATCCATATTTGTTCCAAGGTGCTGAACCTGGCCCACCCTATACTACAGGGGACCATCTAATCACAAATGCAGGTAGATTGACCATTTTGATTTTTTTCTTTCTTTCTTTTCTGGCTTATGTTTTTCTTGCTTACATTTGTTCTATGGCTGCAATAATTATTCTGCAGGAAAAATGGTTCTTCTTGATAAATTGCTTCCCAAGCTCAAGGAGAGGGATTCAAGGGTTCTTATATTCTCACAGGTTCTTCTCATTCCTTATTTTTTTTAAACAGTATTTCGGATGTCCTGAATTAGAAGATCTCATCATTGGGGCTCTACTAATATGTTCAGCAACAAATCAAAGGTTTTCTTGTCATGTTTTATGAACATATATTGCTCTGTAGTAACTTGTGGCCATCTTGTACCCGAATCTTCTGATATTAACTTAATTTTTTTTCTTTATTATTTTACATCTTATCGAGTTTAGAGTACTTGCTTATTCTTACTTCAGTAGCTGAATATGTATTGTATTTTTGTGATACAGATGACTAGGCTGCTAGATATTCTGGAAGATTATTCAATGTTTCGTGGATATAAATATTGCCGTATTGATGGGAATACTGGTGGTGAAGATCGTGATGCTTCCATTGAAGCCTTCAACCAGCCTGGAAGTGAGAAGTTTATTTTTTTGCTGTCAACTAGAGCAGGAGGCCTAGGGATTAATCTTGCCACTGCAGATGTCGTCATCCTTTATGACAGTGATTGGTGGGCTTTTATTCCTTCATATTGTTTCTTAGCAACAGTTCTCGGTAGTTTACTCCAATTTTATCACTCACAGGAACCCACAGGTTGATTTGCAAGCACAAGATCGTGCCCATAGGATTGGCCAAAAGAAAGAAGTTCAAGTGTTCCGTTTCTGTACTGAGGTTTAGCTTAAGGCTACTTGAGAACATTGTCACAAGTTGATGTTAGTCTGTTACACTAATCTTTATTTTTTCGTAAAACTGCAGTATACCATTGAGGAAAAAGTAATTGAGAGAGCATATAAGAAGCTTGCTCTTGATGCTTTAGTGATTCAACAAGGTCGCTTGGCAGAGCAGAAGAGTAGGTGCTTTACAGAAAGTTTGTCAATCTTTACAAGTTTGTGGTTTGTTTAAGTCCTCTGTGCTTTCTGCAGCTGTTAATAAAGATGAATTGCTGCAAATGGTGAGATTTGGTGCTGAAATGGTTTTCAGCTCCAAGGACAGCACAATAACAGATGAGGATATTGACCGGATAATAGCTAAAGGAGAAGAGACAACAGCTGAACTTGATGCGAAGATGAAGAAATTTACAGAAGATGCCATCAAATTTAAAATGGATGATAGTACGCAACTTCTCGTTTTTTTTAAATTTTATTCATCATACGATCTTTATGTCAGCTGCATAATAATTTCATTTTTTTTTGCAGATGCTGAGTTGTATGATTTTGACGATGAGAAGGTAAGAATGATATTGTGTACAGGTGTTGTTGAATATGGTTTGTAGTTTAAATATATATCAGCATTTGAATCATTATACAACCGTTTGTTTGTTGTGAAGGATGATAAGTTTGATTTCAAGAAAATTGTTAGCGAGAATTGGATTGAACCACCAAGACGAGAACGAAAGCGCAAGTATGCTTACATTTTTGTCGCAGATGCTATATTTCCGTCTTATTGAATCTAACCTTTCTCTAATCATGTTCAGCTATTCAGAGTCTGATTATTTCAAGCAAGCACTGCGCCAAGGTGGTTCCACAAAACCAAGGGAACCAAGGATTCCCCGCATGCCTCATCTGTAAGCACTCGTTTTGTTGAATTATTTCAACACTTTCATAACATATTGAAATAGTTCAGTACGCTTTGAACGTCTTTTATTACTCTGGGTATAGCATAAGTGCACTTGACATAACTGCTTTTATGTCTATAAAAAACTTGACCTGAGCTGAAACAATTTGTGTACTCTTTTCAGGCACGACTTCCAGTTTTTTAACACACAGAGATTGAATCAGTTGTATGAAAAAGAAGTGCGGTATCTCATGGTACATGTTAATTCTCCTGTCTTTCCTTCACATCTTCGAGCCACTACCCTTTCCTTTTATGTCAAGCAACTAAAGTTGTTCAGTTACCCTTTTTTTTCGAATAAAAGGACATGATATTTCTAGTGCTATTGCTATATCTGGAGCTTTGCATTTGTCATTCCTAAACCTTTTATTCCTAACCTAGTTGGTCAAACACAAAAATGAATAGCTGATATTGTCACAATGGATAAGATAGCAATCATAGCATATAAACATCTCACACTTATTCATAACTTAAGCCAACTATTTTGAAGAGCTACTTTGGCTCTTTGAAGTTTGAACTACCAAGAGAGTGATTTCTCCTGCTTGATCCTTTGCTGCTGTAATTTTCTTCAGTTATGTATATTCATGTTATTACCTGTTTCTTTCCAATCTTGTTCAGCAAACCCATCAGAAAAACCAATCAAAAGATACAATTGATGGTGATGAATCTGAAGGTAATGTATTGATTTGAAGATACGGCAATGTTCATTTGATTCAAGCAATAATCTCATAGTTCTTATCGACTTAGACTTGGGGGAACCTTTGACTGCTGAGGAGCAAGAAGAAAAGGAACAGTTATTGGAGGAGGTGAGATACTTGACTGTTTTGAAATGACTGGAGCACTTGGCTACTTCTTCTAATTTGCACTCTGCAAATTCCAGGGTTTCTCATCCTGGACAAGAAGAGACTTTAATACATTCATTCGAGCATGTGAGAAGTATGGTCGTAATGATATCAAAAGTATAGCTACTGAGATGGAGGGAAGAACAGAAGAGGAGGTTGAGAGATATGCTAAAGTTTTCAAAGAAAGATACAAGGAGCTGAGTGGTTTGTTATGCTCATTCTGTTTCTAGTGAATTTTGTTTTTTATTTTTTGGCATACTGCGGTCACATGATTCATCATTCTAATTGTTGATATTGTTATTGAGCTATCAGCTATGGATGAATTTTTGTTCCCTGGTTTCTTTCAGACTATGACCGAATAATCAAGAACATTGAAAGAGGGGAGGCAAGAATTTCTCGCAAAGATGAGATTATGAAAGCCATAGGAAAAAAGCTGGATCGCTACAAGAATCCATGGTTAGAATTGAAGATTCAGTATGGCCAGAACAAGGGAAAGTTGTACAATGAAGAATGTGATCGTTTCATGGTGTGCTAATTTACTTCATCTATGTCGTTTCTGTTATGGTTATGACTACTATTACTAATAATGTCGCTATTTCAGTTGTGCATGGTACATAAACTTGGTTATGGAAACTGGGACGAGCTGAAAGCAGCTTTCCGCATGTCACCCTTGTTTCGATTTGACTGGTTTGTTAAGTCCCGCACAACTCAAGAACTAGCTAGACGATGCGATACTCTCATCCGATTGGTAGAGAAAGAAAATCAAGAATATGATGAGCGTGAGAGACTAGCTCGGAAGGATAAGAAGAATGCAAAGGTTTGTTTTTATATATGTTAGGTGCATGCACTCTTTCTTTATTTTAGTAACTTACACCAATGTTGAGAATGGTTCTAAAATAAAGATTTCATGGATATTTCATCTGGCATCTCTCTGCCTTACAAATTCAAGTTTGATACCAGATGTAACCAACATAATGCCAAAAGGAACTTTTGTTTTTGGAAATAGTATATATGGTGTGGTATTGGTTATACATCTTATGATATGGATGATGTAGTAGCTGGAGTCTATATATCCATTTACCAATTTTTCTACTATGCTCATGTTTTCTTGTTGTTGTTGTAGAATCTGACACCAACAAAGCGGCCTATTGCAAAGTCGCCAGCTATGGAGACCCCTGCATTAACATCTTTTAAGAGAAAGAAGCAATCAAGTATGGACGATTATGTGGGCTCAGTAAGTTCATACTCCATAAGCGGTTACACATACTCTTATTATCATATGTTGGCTTGGAGCACTCTACGTTGCCCAACTAATTACTTTACCCAACTAATTACTTTGCCCAACTAAGTAGGCTTCATAATTATCCAGTATATGCCTTCAATCTGGGACCTCTCAACCTTTTTGCATCAACCGATGGCCAGAATTTTTGGCCATGGAGTGAAAACTAATGCTACACATTCATTGATAGAGATAAATCAACAATACAATCCTTGCATCTTCCTTCTTTATGTAGGTGGATCCATTTGCTTATGTAGTTCTGAACTTCAAAAGTAGGCTTCACTCTCTCTCTCTATATATAATTTTTTGCATCTTCTCTCTCTCTCTCCGTCTCTCTCTCTCTCTCTCTCTCTATATATATATATATATATATTAGTTAGAAAATAAAAAATTATATATATATATATATATATATATATATATATATATATATATATATATATATATATATATATATATAGCTAATTTTAATTCAAAGCAAACTGAATGTTAAATTTCAAACTCATATATATATATATATATATATATATATATATATATATATATATAGCTAATTTTAATATATATATATATATACATATATATATATATATTAAAATTAGCTATATATATATATATATATATATATATATATATATATAATTTTTTATTTTCTAACTAATATATATATATATATATATATATAGAGAGAGAGAGAGAGAGAGAGAGAGAGAGAGAGGACTTCCCTGTCAGTTTTTTGCTTTTTGGTGTAAATTTTTTCAAATGATTTTAGCTTTCCTTTAGCTTCCACTGAGAATTGGATACACTCATCTTGCAACAGTGCAAATGCTGCTGCCTTGAGTTGTTAGGATGGTAGTTTAGTGGAAGTTCTCCTTGATATGAGGTGCTTCAATTTTCGAGACGAAATGGTTTGAAGCAGAACATCCTCGTAGTTCAGATTTTTTTACCTTTATTTCTGGAAACGGTGATACAAAACAGAGCCAAATTAACTTCACAGCAGGTCACCAGATTTGTCCTTTTACCTACCCTTATAGTTGATATTTGTTTACATGAATGTTCTCGGTGGTAAGGCTGTACATCTTGACCTTCCCCAGATCCCTTGTTTAAGTGGACTTGTGGCACTGGGACACCCTTCTTCCTTTTTTATATGAATGTTTTTTTCCCCAAACTGTTTTATCATTTTTATCTTCATATTTCTTATGTGTGACATTATTTTTGGGTATATTTTCCCCTTAAATTTATTGAATCAAATCTAAATTTCTAGTATAATTAACCTAAAGTCTCATTACTATAGTAGCAGATATTATCTGAGCCTGCCTGAGATGTTGAAAGGTTAATGCCAAAGAGACGATTTCTTTTCTTTTCTATGTCTATGTCATGTTTGAACTTTGAATGTTAATTTGGTACAGCTGAATTTAAGTTTGCTAAGTTTTTCTCTGAAAATAGCTCAAACAAAATTTTCATGTAACGTTAGGAGTGGTTTGTGCATTGTATACAGTTCAGACTTGTAAAGTCCGATTGACAAGTTTAATGTAAGTCAGAAAGTTACGTCATATGTGAACATGAAAATTGTCAACCAAATTCAGAATCGTCTTATCCGTCTTCCTACTATTGTTTTGACTCCAAAACAAAACTGGCTAGTAGCAGCAGTAGCACTATGTGCAGATGGTGACAAAGTGCACTATTTAGCTATTTTATAAGTGTCATTTTACTTCTCCAAGAAAGAAATTTGAACACAAAAATGTGATGTTTTGAAAATTTTGCAGCAATGAAGTTTCTTACTTTATCCAACTCTAATGTTGAATGTAATCGTTAAAAATTGATTATTGCCAATGTAGCTGGCCTTCTGCCGGCAAAAGTGTGGTTTAGTCTCCTCTTTGTTCATTATGGTCTATTTGAAAAAATTAATAACCTAATCAGCCAAGCATATACATTGCAGCTGTGCAAATTACTGGAGAGAGAATCTTTTTGTACTTTTAACCAGTGTCTTGTAAATATGGATCCTTACAAGTGGCTGTAATAGAATACTCAAAATTACACACTCAAGTATATTGACCGACTTAGATTTTTCACTATGGTAACTAGTTGATCAAAAAATACTATTGAAGGTGGTTGCAACTAGCAAGAGACTAGCACTTTTTTTTTTCTTTTCACCAAGGTGGATTGCATTTGAACTTTGCTTATTATTATCAGTTACTAATTTTTCTCTTGATTGGTTTTCTCCAGGGTAGGAAAAGGAGATGATTAGGTAGCGTGTTGCCTGTATTATATGTTCTTCGACGGTTGCTAGTGTTGCCTGTATTATCGGTCCCCTTTTTTTCTTTCTTTTTTTATGCTCTACAGGCACCCTGGGCGACTGATGAGTGTGCACATGCAGTTATAAGAGACTGTTGCATCTTGTTGTAGTACTTACAATAATTGGTACCGTTGTTTTAACAGTGACTTGTTAATGTATACTGAAATATTTAATATACTGTTATTTATAATTGGCTACTCAAGGGTGGTGTTATTATGGAATATTGCGACACTTCAAGTTGGCTATGCTATTTTTGTTTCTGATTGTTCAGCGCTATATTATATTGATGAACATCAACATTTTTTGCATTTTGTCACACTCCACTTTTGTCTTGGAAAGAGCGGGTATGTGTATTTCGAGTTGCTGAGTTATTTTTTGAGTGGAGTTTATTTCATTGTTCTACATATTGTATCGGGAGGGAAAAAAACGTGTAAGATTGACAGCAATGAGAGAACGAGTGTATTATTATTTTGTAAAATAGTAAAGCTCAATTGGAGCCTCATGATGGTCCCAACCCCTTTATTTTATTACACAAGAGTTCAGACAAATACAATTTATTTTAAGTTATGAAAATGAGTGACAAATTAGGGAGAAAAAATAAAATCAAATGTGCCACCAATCCATTTTCTATTATATTCTCACATGGCCTCCAATCTGTTTTTTTATTATTATAAGTTTGTGTTCCAAATGCGTTTTTGAGCCACACTCTATTGGAGATGCTTCATGGAATCCTATGTTTGGTTGGATATGGATTTGGATATAGAAAGTATGACAAAATCCAAAACTTGGATTTGGTTAGATCTTGGAGAAAAATAATAATTATTCTTTAATAATTTTGTTAAAATATTTATTATTTAATAATTTTGTTAAAAATTAGTAAATTAAAAATTAGTTAATCTTTAATAATTTCGTTAAAAATATTTATTCTTTAATAATTTCATTAAAAATTAGTTAATTAATAAAAAAATAACTATTTTATTAGTATTATTAATTAATTAAAGAATAGTATTACTAATTAAAAAAATTAGTTAATTTTGTTATAATTATAATTAATAATTTATTAGTATTATTATAATATTAATTAATAATATTTTATTATTTAGTTAAAAATCATAATTTACTAGTATTATTATATTATTATTATAATATTAATTAATAATTTCTTAGTATTATTATAATATTAATTAATAATCATATCCTATGTTTAGTATTATTAATTTAGTTAATTAGTTAATTTTGTTATAATCATATTAATAATTTATTACTATTATTATAATATTAATTAATAATTTGTTAATAACTATTTTATTATAATCTTAACTAATAATATTTTAATCACAATTAGAATCATATTTTATAATAATTTAATTAATAATTTACTAATCATAATAATATTAATTTATAATTACTATTTTAAAAATATTTAATTTATAGTTAATTAGTCGTTAATTATTAATTATTAATCAATAATTATAATTTATAATTATTAATCGTTAATAAAAAAAATTATCGATTGTTAATTATTAATTATTAATCGTTAATTATAATTTATAGTTATTAATTATTAATTATTAATCGTTAATTATTAATCTTTAATTATTAATCGTTATCTATTTAAAAACTAACTAATCATTAGTTATTAATTTTATAATTAATAATAACTAATTGTCAATTATTAATTACTAATCGTTAATTATTAATTTTATAAATAATTATAACTATAATTAATCATAATTAGTTAAAAGCTTACTTATTGATCATGACTATAATTTAATTATTAATCATAAAACCAAATCCTATGTTTGGTTGGAGTTGAATTTGGAGTTGGATTTGAATAGTAAAATCCATGATTTAGATTTGAAGGATTTCCAAATCCAAATCCAAATAGTAAAATTTCGTTACCAAACAAGTCCTAACAGAGATATGTTTACGAAAAAAAACACAAGATACGGGCAAAAATTATGTTATTTTTCTTTAAACATTGCTCTACTAGGATTGCTTGTGTAATATATTCTCTCACCTTGTACTTTGTGCTGTAGAAAAACATTCTTCACGTTCATCCGACTGACTGATACAACTGCGAACACGAGTAGCAGTAACGCAACTAGTAAAGTGCGCTCACAGTGGTCATATGTGCTGGAGAATGTGTAGTCCGAGAAAATTTTATGTAGTGCCAATAATGCTAGCCATTGGTATTCTAAGTCATGCCCATAAGACACATTTGTCCATCTTTTCAAAGCGCATTGGGTCGGACGAGGACATGCACTATGCCTGAACCTCAATCTGGACGGACCGTTCCAACCGTGACGGGTCAGGGCAGTTCATCGCGGTCCAACCGCTGACCAAACCCCCTAGTTTGCGGTCCAACCAGCTGGAGTAACCGGTTTGAACCGGTTTAAACACACAATTATAAATTATAGAAATAGTCACTTTCTTTTCTTTTTTTTACTTCCAGAAAGCAGCGGAAGCAGCAGAAGCAGCCTCCGACCATCGCCGCCGACGAACTTCATATCAAGGTCAGTTTTTCTCCTCCTTATTCTTAATTCGAGTTCTAATTTTTTTCTCAATTTCTTTTCTTAGGGTTAGGGTTAGGGTTAGGGTTAGGGTTGTGTATAATATCGTATCGATGCTAGAAATTAGGGTTTCATTACATATCGAATTCGTCCCTACTACTTCCTTAATCAAATTCTTCACCTACGTCTAGTTGATAAATCGACGCAAAGCCTAACCCTAACCCTGACCCTAAGTTCACATGCACAACAATCTCAACCAGCTCCGCGAGCTACGGCACCGCAACGACGACGACGAGAAGTTTTTGGGGTTCGGCCGCAGGAATCCTTTTATGTTCTGGTACATTGAACGGACACGAAGACGACACGACACAACTCTTTATCCAGACCAAGGTTTGAAAACTCGGTTTCGGCAGTTCCGATTCGGATCCAAAATCATATAAATTTCAGCCAATACTTACAAACTTGTCATTGACACATGCGGGGAGATGGAGACCAATGTTGGTTTTGGCGTGTCCATGTTGTGTCTGATACATGCTTCCTAGGTCTTCCACTTAGCTTTGTTTAGGGCTATCTCCTCTAATATTATTAGCACAAGTCATTTTCTCAAATCTATTAGTTTCAAGCTACATTGTATTTACTTGCAGCCATTGTAATATAGGAGGGAAACTGTAATGTTTTGTGATCCTCGAAAGAAAGTAAAAGTTATTGTAGTGGAGAGGTCGCATAAGTCTAAAGGTTTATACTGCTTCATAATTTCTTGTTCAATTTAACTACAGAAGAAGTATAACTAGTAACTACATAGAGATTTATCGTCTCCCTTTTGTTCGTCCTCATGTTGTTTATTTCAGAATTTCCCTAAGGTTTACATATACATGTTTGTTTACTATTTACTTTGGGAAGCTCTCATATTATTGGTTTGAAGATCTCCTTGGTTAAAATTTCACCAAGTGTTTGACCTATTTACTATGTGCTTACATACCTTGCCACTAATAACTATGATTCTAGGAAACAACACAGAGTTGGCACCTCAATTGAAGTATTTGTGCAATGTAATATAGAGTGTCACACAAAGATAATAAGGTAATAGCTACATTTCTACCGCTCATCATTTTTACTGAAAACTATCGATGTGGATCTTTAGGCCTTGTGTGGTGGTCACCAATTTGCCAAAAGACGAGAAGATATATAAGAGAGAGGCCTAGAATTTGATTTGTTATATAGTGAGGGTTCTACCTCTATATATAACAACACTATATTAATGGGTGTTAAACTGTTAATTGCATGTAACTTTAGGTCAACAGGTAAAATGCCCGGTATTTTTTTTTTCCCAAGACTTTTACCTGTTGTCTGAGATCCAGTTCAACTAGAAGAATAGAATTTTGTTTGATATTTATGAAATTGGATATCAGCCAATACATTTGGTCAAATGTGATATACCAATACTATTGAGCATAAAATGCAGGGTAACACTAAATTTTGCATGTCAATACAGTTTCTTCGCAAACCTGGCCGGTCGGCTGATATATCCGATGTTTAAAATTATCTCTTGGGGCCTTGTATTTGTACTAGTTTTTTCTTTTTTCTCTTTTTATCTTCTTGAACTCGTTAACCTGAAACTAAAAGGGGGCAGTTTGGTCTTTTGAATGCAAAAGTTAACACCGTAAGTAACCTCAATAGTTTGATCATTTCTATGCTAGTAGTTTCTTTTATATCTGTACTTGTTATGTTTTAGTTTTAAGACATTTAATATATGTATTATATTATATATATTATTTAAGTAGCCTAAAATGGATATCCAACATTTTAATGTGTCCCCAACATGTCACCGATATCCGACATCTACAACCTTGCATGTCACCTACATTTTAGAATGAAGCTCTTGTTGCCTCGTTTTTGTACTCGTACTTGTTTTTCCTCGTCATTAACTCATCAATCTGAAACTAGACTTAGTAGACTAGCTTATTGATCTTATCCCTTGCCTTATGTTGCCACATGTTCAAACCATCTCAAACAACTTTCACTCATTTTATCTCACATTGATGATTGATCAACTATAACTTTCAACGACCCTACCGGAACTTTTATCCAACGATATACTTCCTATTCATATCGCTTAGCTACTTCAAGTCGTCAGCATCTTCATTTCTTTGTAAAATATGAACTCTTATGGTGATTGATGCAATCTTAAGATTTAAGTTGCTTGATTAGATTACTCACAGTTGTAGCACCTAACTGCTTATTTATTTTCTGCTTCACTAGTTTTTCTTCTTCAGTTGGTGTGTTGCTATCGGGAGTATTGATAAAGCCTAAATTGCATAATCGACTGATCAAGACAAAAATATGTTCCACTGGTTGGATAAAAGCTTGCTTTATTGGCCGATACCGATACTTATCGTTCGTATCGTGTCGATTTGGGATGCTCCGATCTAATAGTGATCCACTCCCACCAATACCTGCTAATATTGACATTGTGGCTCTCCTAGACTCTTTCTCAGTCACTTCAACCAAGAAGGGTCGCAAGAAGTATCATAAAAACAATATCTTGACAATGATTTGGTCATGGAGAAAACCAGTGATTGGCTTATTGTGTCTATAAGTTCCTTGTAAGCACATTATAACCATTTGTGAAGTTATATGTAAATTTACAACATTAGTCCATCTCAATCTTATTACATTGAAAATTATCTATTGCAAGTGTACGTTGTCTAAATGGAAGTAAAAGCAATACTATCTATTGTGGGTGAATGATTCATCAATGTTGATAATTTTCCATACAAAGAAAACGAGAAACAACAAATAATATATAAATTAAGCCTAGATGTATCAATTTTTTTTTCTAGTTTCTAATAAAATTTTATTATTTTTTGGCTTTCCTAAACAAAGAATTTTGGAACTCCGATCTTGAAACGGCCGATAGGAATACTCATAAGAAGGGTCTGAAAGCGATTCTGATATGGTTACTGCTAACCTTGGTTGTGATATTCAAAAACTGAATAGCAACTAAAAAAAGCACAATATCTTGAAAGTTTCTTACCTTCAGATAATGTGGTCAAACTGATGGACCTTTGCTTTTGTCACATGAATTGGGACTTCATACTCAGCATGATGTCTTTGAAGATTTGAGTATAATATAGGTAAGTAGCCTTTGTCTATTGCTTCTTTCCAAGGCGATGACAATGGATGTAATCAATGATATATTAGTCAATTCATATATATTATTTGTTCTTGATTCATATAGAACACACCTCAAAACACGACTGATCAAATTATATGTTACGCCTGATTATGTTTCAGTAATTGATCAATAACTGATTAACAGTTGACATTTTCGACTTATTCAAACCTCTCTTTATTTGATTCATCAGGTAATTGTTCTTAAACTTGAATGATCCTGTCTCCTATTTTCTCTCTCTATTTTCCAAGTCAAGATGTTTATCGTCTGGCCATTCAATAGTTTGTTGTATTTGCAGGCGCTCCTAACATTTAGTACTTAAGCGGAGCAAAATGGCAAAGCACCACCCAGATCTGATCATGTGCAGGAAGCAGCCAGGCATAGCGATAGGGAGGCTGTGCGAGAAGTGTGATGGCAAGTGCGTCATTTGCGACTCCTACGTACGTCCATGCACTCTGGTGCGGGTTTGTGATGAGTGCAACTATGGTTCTTTCCAGGGCCGTTGTGTCATCTGTGGTGGCGTTGGCATCTCTGATGCGTACTACTGCAAAGAGTGCACCCAGCAGGAGAAGGATCGTGACGGATGCCCCAAGATTGTTAACCTTGGCAGTGCCAAAACTGACCTATTCTATGAACGGAAGAAATATGGTTTCAAGAAAAGATGATCACCTGCTTCAATGACACACTACTGGATTTGTTGAGTAATCTCTTAGTCAGAAAGTTCTGGTTCTAGCGTTGGATAGATTGGACCAATTTAAAACTTCATATTCTATCAAGACTAGCTGCTGTTTTGTATTTAACTCCTTGATGATTTTATCACCGTGTTTTCATATCATGCTGGTTGGCAGTAGAGTCGAATCGAAATTGGCATATTCGCAAGAGATTGCACGCCTGTTTCTGTTTGTTTAGTTGAGTAATTGTTATTGTCAGGTTATCTTTCTTTCTTAAATGAGGCACTGAGATTTTTTTTTTTAAAATGCAAACTCTTCTTGTTGTTATCATTTGGGTGAGCAGTAGCCATTGAAGCAGTACAGGCCCCATTTATTAAGGGTTTTTCTAAGGGCACCACACTTTTTACTTAGGGCTAGCCCAAAAATGTTAAAAAAAATTATAAGTTTGCCATCCATTTTTTTACTTGGCACTAGTCCAATTTTTTCCAGCAAGTAGGACTGCCAGCAGGACTGCCAGCATGTGTTAGGACTGCCAACAAGTTAGCAGTCCTCGGAAAAGAAGAAGAAGAAGCAGCAGCTCAAGTTGGAGAGCCGTCCCGCCGTCGAGGGCCTTGTCGTCGTCGCGTCCCTCGTCGGCGCCACCCTCGTCACCCTCCTCTCTGGCGCCGCCTCCGACCTATACGGCCGCCGTCCGCTCCTCGTCCTCTCCTCCGTCCTCTACTTCCTCTCCGGGCTCCTCATGCTCTGGTCGTCCAACGTCTGCGTGCTCCTCCTCGCGCAGCTGGAGTACTCACACCACACCCACGTCCGCTGGAGGAAGGAGGAAGGAGGAGGAGGAGGAGGAAGGAGGAGGAGGAGGAGGAGGAGGAGAGATGAGAGAGAAAAAATCCTAATATTTGGCTGCCCCCAAATAATTTTTGGACTGTCCCCAATAAAAGTTCCTCAAACTTGGGCTGTCTCCTAGTAAGTGATAGCCCCAACTAAAATGGGGTGTGCCCTTAGAAAAATCCTTTATTAAACAGAACTCTGTGCATCAATGTTAAAGATCAAGAAGTAATGACGCTTCTTCTTCTATATGCCTCTCACCTCAAATGCAACATCTACCTGCTTGGAACAAGCCAAGTCTAACCAAGGAGATCTGTGGTATGCGTCTGGCTTCCCCGTTAGGCGTGCCACAATATCTAGGGCAGTCTCCTTCCCTGCCTCTTCGTGTCAGCAGCAGCAGCAGCATGACTATGGAGGAAGAAGTTTCTTAGAGCATCTCCAACCCTATTGTCTTATTTGGCAAGATTATATTCACAAAAGACAATGAGTTTGAAAAGTCTTCTCCGATGCAAAAGTATTTTTGTGAAGTGCATTGTTTAGAGCATCTCCAACCCTATTGTCTTGTTAAGTGTTGTGAGTCTTAGGTGGCTCCTATGTGGCATGAGCCACAAGACAATGTCTTGTTTATGTGGCAAAACTATATCTCAAAAGACAATGGGATAGAAAAACTCTCTACAATGCAAAAGTATCGAGGAGACAATAAAAAGTATTTTTTCCAACTTCCAAGGTAACTCCTCCACTTCTTCAACTTTTTTATAAATATTTCTATTCATAATTGATGATGTGGAGACAAAGTCATTGTGAAGTGCATTGTCTAGATGTAGACAACCAACTTCACATTCTTCTTGCCATGTCATTGCCATGTCAACTTCATGTTTTACTCTACATTTGCATTGGAGAAGAATTTTTGGAATGAAAGTTTGTCATTCCTATGTGGCAACCATTTTTTTCTAAACTCACAATAGGGTTCGAGATGGTCTTAGATCTAGACAACCAACTTCACATTGTCCTTGTCATGTCATTGTCATGTCAATTCCATACTTTATTTCATATTTGCATTGGAGAAGTACTTTTGAAAAGAAAGTTTGTCATTCCTATGTGTCAACCATTTTTTTTCTAAACTCACAATATTGTTGGAGATGCTCTTAAACTGGTACTCTGGAAATTAATGCTGGAGTTAGTTTGTCGAGTTAAGTGAGCACGAGGAAGGCTTGTATGCTGATTACCAAGTTGTTTCTTCATCAAGGATGAAGAAACAAATTTATTCCCTATTTAGGTGCACCTTGGTATCGACTGATGCAGCAGTCAAGGCCCAAGATATCCTAATTTTTTCTAACATAATGACGTATTGATACTTGATTGTGGTATTGATTGATGTTCTAGAGAATCAAATTTCTCTTAAAACTTTTTTTTTTCCTTTATGCAGATGGTGGTCACCTTTCAGATGTCTGATATGAGCACAGAGTGAAGGGATCATGAGAATGATTGGCAAGGAACTCACTCCTATGTCAGAGAAGCTCGCAGACGACATTGACAGTGCGTACGCCATCAGGAGCAACCGGATAAGATTGTTGCGGTCTGGAGGGGACGACGACATGGTGATGAGTTCCGAGCAATTCTTTTCGTCCACATTTGGTCTGACCTTGAGAAAGAACGTGTATGTCAAAAGAAATGAGCAGAAAAAGTGATTCCCAAACTAAAGGTTTGGCTCATAAGCCTTCGCGCCAAACACAATTAATCCTGCTGGAACTATACAAATTCCATTCATGTGAGAACCTCAAGTTTCCTAATAACCTTCATGTTGTTCTCATCAACGATTTTAAACTTAAATGCATTCCATAAGCCAGAGGTCAGAGCCACAAAAAGAAGAGAGAGCATATGGTAATGACCAAACTAACAAAGAAAAGTCTATAATGTCAATTACAATCATCAAATTCTTTATCATGTGACCAGTTCTATTAGCTTGCAACCATTACAACAAGTTTCCCTATCATGAATTTGGACTTGCAACAATGACTAAAATACTTTTAAGACAGCAACTTCATCATAATGCGAATGTAAATGGAACCATATAATCGGTAACTAGTCCGAACAAGATAGCACAACATGCTAGTGTCTGCCCCAGCCCGCAGCTGAGACTTGTGCATGAAAATTGAACTACCGCGAAAGCTCCCGTGGAGGAGCAATTGTTCGGGTGTTGTAGGAATGGCAACTGCCACACTTATGGCCGATAATGTGAAAGAAGACTTCAGTCATACCATTGCAGTCATTGCACAAAATCCACACCTGCAAAACATTCATACCTTCAGCATTATCTACTCTGCAGAAAAAAAGAGAGAGGATGACCTAAAATAGAATTCACAAACAAATTGGCTTGATCTGATGAATGCCAAATTTAGACCGGTTACTGTTGTCTATACAAATGTGCCATTTGTTCCACACCATTCATCATAATCTCAATGCCCTAAAATGTGCGGATCAAGTGGCATGCAGGTTGGAGTAACCAATGGACCAAAGTGGCTATCAGTTGAGCAAGGACAATTTCGTCCATCCAATTGATGATCGACGCGGTTTGTTGTGGTCTGATTATCCTTTGTTGACATAAAAACAGCTAGGTTTGGATAGTTTTTGTCCATGCATCAAGTGAAACCATAGAAAATTGGATGGACTCCGCTCATTGTAAACAACAACAAAGTCTTTGTCCCTAATTTTTGGAGTCAGCTACTCATTGTAAGCTTAAAATGAAACATCACTTTGATTTCACTTGAAACATCAACTTACAATCAATCAAAAGGATAGATCCATCATCTATGTTGTGCATGAATGGGTCATTCTTTCTTTCCTTAATTTTTTTTTTCTCTTGATATTTATTTTCCTCTTGTAACATCTGAAAGACATTACAAGGAAAAAAAATTCTTAGATAAAAGGAAAAGAAACATTCGTAGTCCCTTGCATGAATACAGTCGTAAAAGGATAAATGAGTAACCTTGTATCGATAATCCAGAGGCATGATAGTCATTGAAACCTGGACAAATAAAAAAACAAAATTAATAAGAAAGTTATAGTTAATAATGAGAGGCAAAATCTATGATTATACAAAAAAACATTGTGGATGTGTGCTGAATTAGTATATGGATCTAAGAATTCTTCAGTTTCTAGCAAACAAAGCTTTCAGCAAGAGACCATTTAGGTGATTTTATTACTTTATTCTACAAATTTGTCCCTATATACAGATAATCAATTGTTGGCAACAACGGACAATGCAGAGTCAGCTTGTAAGACTTGCCTCCATGTGCTTATTTGTGAATAACACAAATAATGCTTTAATTGAGAATCAGAAGACAAAGTCCATTGTATTCTTAAGATTGAAAGTAGCACAGCATCACTATCGCAATCACAAATTGACGAGTAGAAATCAAGGAAAAATCAACCCTCATATTGAAAGCAAACATACCTTCATGCACGATAGCTTTTAGTACCATAGAGTCAAGATGTCTCGACAATAAGGAAAGGCTCAAACTTTTCAGACCACGATATCCTATGAGACCAACAATGGTGAAAACAGAGAACCTAATGCTCACACCTAACTTCCCGATTCAATAACTTTGTATACAATAGAGAATCTTCTATTCTAGAATAAGCTGATATTCAATAAATTTGTAAACTTGTACAAAAATGACAGATTCATTTTAACTATGTTACACTATTAAACACAAACACCCATGATTTCAATCTGCATCACAAAGACATAGTTGGTGCTAGTATTGGGCTATTAGCACAAATTTCAATTAGAATTTTTAAGCAAGGCCAATGATGCAAGGCTGAAAAGTTGTGCTTGGGTGCAGATATCATGTGATTTGGCAGGGTCGTTTAAGATGTTTGGATCAGGCTACTTGAGAAACGGTACACACTAAAGCCCCAATTAGGCATTATGGTTAGGTAGTAGGGTGCATTTATTTAAAGAGTTTAAGGGTTATTCTTATATAGTATGTATTTTGCACGCAAACTTGTTTTTTTTTTTTTTTCTAACATACAACTGACAAAGATATTCTTCAAATCTCAACACCTCTTTCAGAATCAATAAAACTGCCACTAACTATTGCGTGAATTGTCTTGAAAGGTTTTGCAAAGAAATCTCAACACCTCTTTCAGAATCAATAAAACTGCCACTAACTATTGCGTGAATTGTCTTGAAAGGTTTTGCAAAGATGGTCATCCATTTTGTTTACTAGAAGTTCGTGAAAACATCTACCGCTCAATTCGACAAATCAAAGACCAAATCTAGGAACATTGATCCTAAAGGGACTCGCACTTTTTTTTCTTTCCATTTTTGACCCTGCACAGTTCTTTATAGGATCGATACATACTAAATGAAGGGGGAAATTTTGATCATGTTGGAACCAAATAAGCTGGGCTTGCATCATTTTGGCAGAACAAGAGATCGACAAACATTTGTGTACTACAAGAGCACTCCAATCTGAACATGCGATGTGGTATTCTTCAATAGTCTGGGCGGCAACTGAAACCAAATCCAGACCAGGTGAGGGTCAAGTTCAAGTATGGAAGAGTAGCCTTAGTTATTTCTCCATAAAGAATATGGTTTAGAGAGAGATTTATTTTTTTTATTTTTTCCTATACATTGCCAGCATAGTAAGGACTTCCATCTTCTTCCTTGTATCCCGGGCAGGGATTCCACCAACGTGGCTCAAGACAATGTGGTGAAAGACGAAGGCAGTATCTAATGGAGAGGGACTAGCACCACCTAGGGGCTTAGACAGCGCTTGAGTAGGGCTATATATATATATATATATATATATATATATATATATATATATATAAGGAAAATTCTACAATACATCCATCCTTTTGGGATGTATCGATACATACCGTTGGATGTTCATCTAACGATTCAGATTAAATAATGCAGGAGACGTCATTTAATGCAGTTTTTGACTTTTGACCTCTTGTTAACTTGCTATAGCAGGTCATTCTTCAATGCAATTTATTCAATGAACACCCTAAATTAACTCATATTTACTTTCTCTTTCGTCCATGTAATTTAATATTTTGTGCAACTACGTATATATAACAATAATTGTGTGTCGGCCGGAAAGGAAGGACACAGTGTGTCCAGGTCTGTAGGCGATGTAGACGACGACACCACCGCTGCTGGCGATCTAGATGATGACACCAACGACGACATGGACGAATTTCCTGTAGCCAATGTGGATAATAGTAAGGGAAGAATTCAGAGGAAGAAGAGTGGTAGGAAGCCGATAAAAGCTCGTTCTCTCAAATCTCTTTTTTGTGTAAATTAAATCAAAGGAGTACACAATCTCTAATTTTAGTTATTGCTTAGCAGAGTTTGCTTAGTTGTTGTAAAATTGTGGTGTTACTTCTGTAACATTTTCATCTTTAATCTCATGTTTTCTATGAATATGTGTTCTGTTTGATTTTGATTTAGTAATTTTTCCGCAATTTATTTTTTTGTTTCATCTAACAATTTAATATTTTGGTTATAAAGCTACTGACCATGGTGGAGGTGGTGGAAGGAGAAACGGAGATGAAGAAGAAGTTCTGGTTCGCGACGGACTTAGTCGAGCCCTCCTCGAACAACGAGGAGTACCAGCGGAATTAAACCTCGTATAGAGTTCCTCAAATTGTTAATCATTATAACCTTTGTACTTTTCAAACGGCTAGTAGAATCTTCCTCGAGCCCTCCTCAATTTTTTTATGATAATCCTTCAAACGGCTAGTAGATTCTTTGCTAGTCTCGAAATTTATTTGTCTTTCCATCTTCCTCACTTTTTGTACTTTTCTCTTGCTATATATATAATAGTTTTCTTGTTTCAACTATTATTTATTCTGAAATACATAGAATAGTTTTCTTATTTCATTTTGTAGTACTGGAGAAAGATGTCAATTCGTATGGTGGGACATGTACAAGACGTAGAAGATTGGTTCCAGCTCCAAATGAAACCTTCATTCCGCATATGATGCGCAGGTTTGAAGAACAACTATTGATGATTTCAGCTCAACTTGTTTCGATCAATTCTAAGCTTGGTTTAATCGAAATTGAACAAATGAATATATCTCGACGTTTGGATATGATGGAAGAATCTTAACTTTGAAGAAGACATCTTCATCTGGAGTATTTAATAATGTGGATGAGATTTCTGTTGAATCTTCCGATGAGGAGGACGTACTGCTACAGGATCATGATAAAGCAATGGACCGAATTCTCGCATTGTGTCCTACAGAAGAAACTGACTTTAGCAGTTCTTCGAAAAGAATACGTAAAAATTTAGATCCAGTCACACCTTTGAAAAGTTTAACAAAAACATCAACCTCGAAGCCTAGCAAGTGTACTAGTGGTTCTTCGAGTTATTACGACTATATTTTTGCGGATGATAGACCTGACGAGTAAGTAATATAAGTTTTGATTTAATTCCAATAGTTTTTTTCTCCTAATTTATCCATTTCTTTTCTTAGTGAAATAATATCATCTTGCAACAAAATCTACGTGTCTCGGGATGGGATGAAGTCCTTAGCTCCTTTAACGAGAATTAAAGATGGGGTATGTACAGATAGTATATTTCTTCTTAGATGCCATCTATGTTTACTTCGATTCCATCGCTGACATTTTTAATGAGATATTCAAATTGTAACCCTTGTTTCTGCTCTTCTCACCGCGGAGGAACGGAAAAGAACCTTCAATAAAGCTAATGTATGGTATTTACCAATAAGGATAACGGTGAGTGAGCATTTTATTCTTCAATGATTATGCATTAACAATTTTCTCGTTTGTTTGTCTTTCGTAATGTATTAATTGATGTGTATGTAGAAAGCAAGGTTACCTCCATCTGACAAACAGCTTCATGAAATATGGAAGAAGTACAAATATTTCCAGGATTATATGGGATCTTTAAGCATTTGTAACGAGGTATTAATGTATTTCTGTTTAAATACTAATCATAATTTTTTGAAAATTTACTAATTTGTTTTACCTAATTAATCCTGATTCAGATATACATATCCATTCTTTTGTCTGGACACTATACTCTTGCAAGAGTTATGGTTAAAACAAGGACTGTTGAAATTTGGGACACACTTGCATCTACAGATGATCTGATTCAAAACAAATCAGTCATAAAAGAAATAGTAAGCTCATATTCATCAATTTTTATGAATTGCGTACAAGATCCACGGTATACTAATACATATTGTATTCTGGTAATTGTAGCCTTCAAATTTGGATTTCTTTCTCGAAGAAGAGATTTTGAAGTTGAGAGATGCTAGGTTCAGCTTTTCTAATTTTGCCATAAAACGTCGTCCTTATGTTTTCCGCCAAGGCAATTTATTTGACTGTGGGATTTTTGTAATTGTATTCATGAAAGACCGATGTAGTCTGGACTACCGTTCTCTCAATGTAAGTCTGAAAATGTCGTCAAAAACTTACATTTTTTAGAGCAATATTTTTGATGTTATTTTTGTTATATGGAGTTTGATGCGGGAATGGAAAGACGCAAAGCTGCTGAATGGATTGCAACTTCAGAGCACAATGAAGTACTATCCAAGTTGCGTATATAATATAATTAAGCAGAAAGGAATCCAAACTGAAATGATTGATTATGGTAGACAATAATTTTTTTTCTTCTTTTATCTAATATATTATGTTCATTTATTTTGTTGAGTTATAATTTCTTAAAATGTGGGATAAAAATAATATCAAAATGTTCATTTGTTTCATAATCTTGCTGTCATATAATCCTAAAATTTTCTAACCTGTGCCTCTGACCATATGGGTATACCCACTCTTCGTGCTAAATTGATTTATGCCTCTGACCCTATGTATCGAAAAAAATTCTTAAGTTATTGACAAAAGAAAAATTATAAAATGCCCAAAAACCGCAAAAGTTTTATGAAAAAATCCACCACAAAATAATATTTCATCGCGTGCCCAGAATTAGCTAAAAATATATAAAAGGGTACGGCATGACCTTATTGTCCTTCTAATTTTTTTAAAACACTCACGAAACCTACTCTTCAAAACCAAAAAGTTTCTATTCTTCATCTTCTTCTATATGCTGCTCCTTTTCGTATCTAAGTTTCATCCTCCAAAATCTTCAAATCCTATTTCAAAAACTCGTCAGTGACTCTCCATTCGCAATCTTCACACCATTAAATGGAACCCCAGTTAGAGAAGAGGGAGAAGATGTAGATATGCAAGAAGAGAGAGCTGTTGTGAAGAGATTTAAGAAGGTTGCACATGAGCCAGATGCTAGTAATCAAGGAGGGCAAAAAGAAGGTATAACTATAAGTGTTAAAATGTAGGAGAATGGTCATTCTCCGTGCAAATATCACGGAGAATGTTCATTCTTCGTGCAAATATCACGGAGAATGACCATTATCCGTGTTAAAGTCATGGGGAATGACCATTCTATAAGTTTATATTGACGGAGAATAGACCATTCTAATGACCATTCTAATGACCATTCTCCTTGTTAGATTGAAGGATTAATTCCATTCTCCGTGCTGACTTGACGGAGAATGGCCATTCCCGTGTTAAAATGAAGGGGAACTGTCATTCTCCGTGTTAAAACCACGGAGAATGGCCATCTCCATGTTAAAATGTAGGAGAATGGTCATTCTCCGTGCAAATATCACGGAGAATGGCCATCTCGTGTTAAAATGTAGGAGAATGGTCATTCTCCGTGCAAATATCACGGAGAATGTTTATTCTCCTGTGCAAATATCACGGAGAATGACCATTATCCGTGTTAAAGTCATGGGGAATGACCATTTTCCGTGTTAGATTGACGGAGAACAGTTGACAGATGATTTGAATTGTTACAACGGATTCGTGGTGGAGATAACTGTTAATCTAGATGATTTGGCCAAGCTAATAATCTTCCACTTGTGCCAAACAGTATTCTTCACAAAGTCCGGCGGTTCAAATTTGCCGTACAGATTCATAGCCTTGGTAGACAGCATAGAAGTTATCAACAGAATATGCTGACCAAGGTTAATCTTGGAGTATGTCATGGAGAGAATTAAGAGGACTACAAGTAAAACTAAGGAGGGGATTACTCCGATGCTTACTCTAAAATGGAAGGTTGCGCAATATACTTCTCTATTGATTTGCGGAACATAATACGCTTGTGGAAAGGAAGTCCGCACCAATACGTGAATATCCGAAATTTTACACATGGAATGGGTACGAAATCTCGGTCGTCCTCAAACGCGAATATCACATTAAATTTAGATCGAAACAGATATTCAAAGATTTGGTTATAGCTGTCGGGAAAGAGGAAGGCCACCTAGAAGAGGACGTAGAAATACGAGAAGAAGATGCATTTGAGGGAGAGGGACACCACCAAACTGGTAGGGATGAGGATGCTGAACAAGAGAGATCCCAACAACTTGGAATGAACACCGTGATAGAGGGGTCGATGCAGGAATTAGAGGAGTTGAGAAGACAACATTCTCAAGTTCTTGCTGAGAATTAAAAACTCAATAAAAAGCTTAGAGAGCTAAAGGCACAAGAAGCCCAACAACGTCCAGTCAACGTTGTGATGGAGGGCTCGGTGCATGAATTGGAGGAGTTGCGAAGAAAGAAATCTGAGATTCTTAATGAGAACGAGAATCTCCATAAGAAGCGTAAAGAGCTAGAGGAACAAGGAGCCCAACAGATTCAAAGGAATACCTTGATGGAGATGTTGGCGCAGGAATTGGACTCCTTGCGAAGAGAGAAATCTGAGATTCTTGCTGAGAACGAGAATCTCCATAAGAAGCTTAAAGAGATAGAGGAACAAGGAGCCCAACAAATTCAAAGGAACACCTCGATGGAGATGTTGGCGCAAGAATTGGACTCCTTGCGAAAAGAGAAATCTGAGATTCTTGCTGAGAATGGAAAGCTTAGCGAAAAAGTTAAAGAGTTACAGGCAAAAGGTAAAATTTTCTCTTTTTCGAAGTTCTGATTTGTAATTCTCCGTGGTAATGAAACGGAGAATGGTCATTCTCCGTGGTAATATCATGGAGAATGGACAGTCTGTGTTAAATGGAAGGAGAATGGCCGTTCTCCGTGTTAATAAGACGGAGAATGAACATTTCCCGTTTTAGAATGCAGGAGAATGGCCATTCTCCGTGTTTGGATGGAAGGAGAACGGTCATTCTTCGTGTTAAGGTCACGGAGAATGGCCATTCTCCATGTTAGATTCACATCATACATTTCATTGTTGTTTGTTTTATTTCAGTGCAAATAACCGAGCATCTCAGAGAAACAAATAAAAGGCTCGTTAATGAGAAAAGGGAGCTTCAAAATAAAGTTGAATCGTTGAATATTGAAGTCATTGAAAAGGATGCGAAAATCGTTAATCTCGAAGCCATTGTTGTAGCATTGCAGCATGAGGAGACTCAAGCAGCTGCTGAACTTGCTGCTCCAAAAGAAGTAAAAAAAAAAGAGGAGGATCGGGAGGAAAGAGGTCCAGAAAACCATCAGCGGCATTAGCCGATGAAGAAGTTACTCCCTTGGAAAAGAATACAGCTAGAGAGGTTAATAAAAAGCGGAAGATGAACGCCGCTCCGAAATCCGGAGAAGACGTCAAAATGGTTGAACTAAAGAGGAAGGGTGTCATACTAAGGGAATGCGATGAACTGAACTCGTACTTTGGATGGATGCGGATGAAGAGTTGAAGAAGCATTACATCGACATCATAATCCCCAGAAAGATAAGTCCAAAGTATGTATTTTGAACTCGACCAATCTCCGTCCAATTCATAACGGAGAACAACCATTCTCCGTGACAGTTGTCCGGAGAATGATCATTCTCCGTGTCAGTTGGATGGCGAATTACCATTCTCCGTGTCTGTTGGACGGCGAATGACCTTTTTTTTAGACTTTTTCACAATTATGTCCTGAGAATCTCTATTAATTTAATCTAAACTAAATTTATGTGCAGTGATATTGCATACTTGAGTTTGCCGAAAGAGGGTGAAAATGAAGTTGCAATCCAGCTATCGGAAATAGACATGCAAGACATACTCAACTATGAAGACATGGAGGCTGGCATACTCAACCTAATAATAAGGAAGCTGAGAGAAATTCAAGGCTATGCAAGAAGGTATGCCCAGTCAAGTTCATGCAACATAAGTGGTCTGCATTCTTGATGCCCTACATATTAGTAAGAATCCAAACATAAAAATTCATATTCAAGTGTACACCGATGAAAAATGACATAAAAAAATTACTCATGATATTGTGTTTTGTTTTTGGGAAACAGAACATCGTTGAACGTGCCATTAAACCAGAAGTAAAAGCCGGCGCCCTTGACACTTTCAAAACAGATGTAGAAGACTTCGTCATGGGTTTAGAGGACGACACAGAGTTGTTATTCATCCCACTCTTTCAAGTATCCATCAAACACTATACGCTGCTCACATTCAACTTTATCTCCTACGACTGGACATACTACAACTCCTTGAGGCAAACCACGTACGAAAAGGGTAAGGTGGATGCAGAATTAATGAAGAAGACCTTAGAGCCTATCGTCAGGAGGAAAGTTGATATGATGAGAGAGAGATGCCCGGCGAAGATTGAGTATGAGAGCACAATGCTGAATTGTTCTCCATGATGTCCACAACAACAGGAACCCAACTGCCTCTTGTACACGGTGTATTATATGATGAGCTTGATAACTACTCCCATCGAAATACCGAGAGGAAATGACGATGACACTCACCAGAAGATTACAATGATGAGATTGGGATGGGCTAAAAAGTTGCTTTCAAGCGAATATGTAACACTACCAACCTAGCAATGACATTGTAAAACAACAATGTAATTGGACAAGGAACTTCTGTCTTTTATAACGTCTGGTCTGCTCTGCTCTGTCTTTTATAATAAAATCATTTTTGAATTACATTTAGATTGTTAAAACCACGGAGGATGGCCATTCTCCGTGTCAAAATCACGAAAAGTTTGACTTTTATTTACATATGAAAGTCTGAACTACTACATAAAATCCTACTACAAAAAAAAAAGCCTAAAAGCTACAGCTTCGACATAGTATGGGTTGGCAATCACTTCATCATCAACGTGCGTAGGCGTAACATCGTCAGAGCAAATCACTCCATCGTCCGACCCCGACAACCTGTGGCTTTGCCAACATAACAAAAACTGGGCCGCGGCGATCTCGGACCCAGTAACCAACATCATGACACACAGTCGATGAAGTGCACGAATATGGACAGTCCACTCGGCACATCTCAGTCTTCTGATGAAGTGCATGAACACGGAATACCGTACATTGTCAGAGCAAATCACTTCATCGTCAACGTGGGTAGACGGAACACCGTGCATAGTCAGAGCGAATCAACGTGCGGACGCTTCGACAGAGTGTGGGTTGGCAATCAACCCAAACCCTGGGGCTCTCCCAGTAACCAATATCATGGCACATAGTCGATGAAGTGCACGAACACGGACAGTCCACTAGGCACATCTCAGTCTTCTGAAGGACTTCACCACCAAAGATTCTTCGAAGTGCACAAGAAAAGCTAAGTGAGACGAGAACAAACTCTCCCTACACTACTGCCATTTATAAACAAGGACAATTCGAACTCATGCGCCAAGTGGCAGTCATTTCGAATTCAATTCAATTAATTTGCATTAATACTAATGCATCTGTCCCTTCACAAGAAAAGCTAAGTAAGACGAGGACAAACTCTCCCAACTACTGCCATTTATATGCCATTAATACCAATGAATCTGCCCCTTCAAATTCTGCCAACTCAACACCATTCTCCGTGTACTGATGCGCCCAATTGACGGAGAATTGTAAAAAAGAGTTGATTATTAGAACATCTCCAACCCTATTGTGAGTTTGGAAAAAATAGTTGCCACGTAGGAATGACAAGCATATTTTTCAAAAATACTTCCCTAATGCAAATGTGAAATAAATTGTGAAGTTGTCATGGCAAGGAGAATGTGAAGTTCGTTGTCTAGATCTAGACAATGCACTTCAAAATGACTTTATGTCCACATCATCAATTATGAATAAAAAATATATATAAAAAAGAAGAATTGAAAAAGTTGTCTTGGAAGTTGAAAAAAGTAATTTTATTATCTTCTCAAACTTTTGCATTGGAGAACATATTTTTATCTCATTGTCTTGTGTGAATGTCATCTTGCCACATAGGAAAGATATTGTCTTATGTCTCATGCCACATATGATTCACAACACAAAACAAGACAATAGGGTTGGAGATGCTCTTAAGTCAACGACGGTTCATTTGATTCCATTTGCTCTTTGTCGCTATTTCGCTTTTGTACTTTAAATTACGAAAATTATGACCCTATTTTCTACAAATTCTAGGCTTCGGAATAGTCTGACTTATTTTAGGCTGCCTTGATTTTCCTTGAGAAGGCCTTCCTTTTGTTGCTACCGGATTTGGCTCTTTAAAAGATTCATGCACTCCATGAACTGCATCAGCTACTATTTTTTCTTCTTCACCAATATCGGTCACCATTTTTTTCAACTCCATCAGAACAGACGACATCAACTCCGTTCCCTTCTCTTGAATTTTGCTTGATTTTTTACAATAATACGTAAACAGATTAACTTGTTCATTAATACTACCATACCTTCTACTCTCAATACTGTCTGGGTGGATGAATCTTCTTTCTGCGTCAGGTCCGGAGAGATAACTCTCTTTACAATCCTTGAGCCAACGAGTTTTTATCAAGTTCTTTGGAATATCTCCCAATTGCAATCTCTTCATTGCTGAAAAAATATGCCTACAAGGAATCCCCTTGGTCTCCATCCACAAGCAGTCACAGTTTATGATGTTGTCGACCCGATCAAATGTAACCTTCCGGTTGATACTGTTTGGCGACATATACTTTTGGATAGTGCAAACTTCTGCCTCTCTTATGATGTGATGGTGGAGAACAGTATATGTATCAGAACGTGTGATTTCCTTCCGTACCTCTATAAACAACGTTTGTGTAAATTGCGGCAAATTTATCTTCTATTTCGGCCATGCTAGTTTGGTTCACAGCTGGTGTTGAGAGTTTATCAATGACATGCTTACTTATCTGCCCGTAACGTAAGGCCGCCAAACCGTGGTCACAATTTTGAAGGGCCTTCCATAGTGGCATTTTCTCATTCAAAAATCTTTTCAGAAATGCGTTCATAGATTCACATTTATTTGTTGCAGTAGAACCACCAAAATAATTTTCACGTAGGAATGTGTCAGTCCATCGCTCCCTCGTTCTGTACAATGCAGTGGTCCACTCATTGTTCTCTACATTATAATCCCTTAGCATTTGCTGCCAACGGTTTTCAAATTCTTCGACTGAATAGTACCTGTTTAGAAAACATGGACAGTAACTAAAGTTTTAATATTGTAACAACAACATACTTCAAAGTAAAGTAGCAAGTGTGCGATGTACCTTTTAATCAGAAGACTCAATTCATTTGCAAAACCATCTCGTTGTACATGTTTGGCTGAATTTTTTAGGATATGTCATGAGCACGTTCGATGAACTACGCTGGAAATTAAATCCTCAATTGCTTTATTCATGGATCTACAACCATCCGTGAGAACTGTCACTGGTAATTGCCATTCATACACTCTTGAAATTTTTCTAAAAACCCAAGAATATGTCTCTGCAGTCTCATTATGGATCATTGCAAACCCAAACACACAAGTAATTGCATGATTGTTTGTACCCACTAGAACCACCAACGACATTTGTCTTCTATTTGTTTTATATATATAATCAAATGCTAGTGAATCTCCAAATAATTTGTAATCGAATCGACATGCACCGTCAGCCTAAAAGAGATGGGTCAATCTGGAATCTTCGTCTACCTTGTACGCATAGAAGAAATCTGGGTCAATGCCCTCCTTAGATTGAAGAAATGTAAGTGTTGTCGTAGTATCAACATCGTCTAGTGCTCTACTATCTTTAGCTAAAGCGTTGTATAAATCTTTTTTCATCCATCCAACCTTATCCCAGCCACCTTTCTGGTGGACAAGTAAATTCCATATATCTCCAGTCCCCATCCCTGATTGCTTCACTTAGCTTGTTCCAACTCTGCGGGTGATATTTTACGATGGGATCTCAAAAAAACTGTTAAAATCATTCGCCGGGTTATGGTTATGATGTACGTAAAAATTTTTGACGACCCACAGCTTTGTAGAATTGGTGTACCCAATACGAAAAATTGCTTTACAACCACTTCTGCTTTCACTTCTTGGCTCACGAACCCTGTTAGGAGCTTCATTGTATTTCTTTTGTCTGAATCTCGCATTCGAACAACACTAACTACGAACCATCACCATCCCAGATTTGTTTTTCTTTACTTCGTTCTTTCTAATACTGAAACCAAATGCTTTTGAATATATCCGGTAGAATGTCTCTGCTTCTTCAATAGAGTTGAACTGTAAGCCAACAATATCTTCATCTAAGAGATCCCTTGGGTCTTTGTTAATGTTGGCATACTGCAATATTTTTTTCATCGTCGCTGCATCGAAATCCAATGGAGATTCACCATCGTCCCTAAGAACAGAATAAAACAAAATAAGTATGAGAAATCAATGTAAAAATATAATGCATTCCTTAAATCCATTAAAAGGGTGATGCGAAATAACATTTCGTTGTTTGCGTTGATGTCGTCATCGTTATGATGCATTCCTCCGTTGTTTTCTTTTTGTTCTTTATTGTCTCCTAAGTTAATAGCTTCCAAACTTTGCTCATCATCCAAATCATCTGATAATGCTCTTGAAGCGAAGCTTTCTTCATCCAAATCATCTGTTAATATTAATATTAATTTTAATGTTAACATTAATTTTAATCTTAACATTAAGTTGATGAAGAAAGCTTCGCTTCAAGACCAGTGTCAGATGATTTGGATGATAAGCAAAGTTTGGAAGCTGTTAACTTAGGAGACAATAAAGAATAAGAGGAAGAAAACAACGGAGGAATGCATCATAACGATGACGACGACATCAACGCAAACAACGAAATGTTATTTCGCATCACCCTTTCTAATGGATTTAAGGAATGCATTATATTTTTACATTGATTTCTCATACTTATTTTGTTTTATTCTGTTCTTAGGGACGATAGTGAATCTCCATTGGATTTCGATGCAGCGACGATGAAAAAAATATTGCAGTATGCCAACGTTAACAAAGACCCAAGGGATCTCTTAGATGAAGATATTGTTGGCTTACAGTTCAACTCTATTGAAGAAGCAGAGACATTCTACCGGATATATTCAAAAGCATTTGGTTTCAGTATTAGAAAGAACGAAGTAAAGAAAAACAAATCTGGGATGGTGATGGTTCGTAGTTGTTGTTGTTCGAATGCGAGATTCAGACAGAAGAAATACAATGAAGCTCCTAACAGGGTTCGTGAGCCAAGAAGTGAAAGCAGAAGTGGTTGTAAAGCAATTTTTCGTATTGGGTACACCAATTCTACAAAGCTGTGGGTCGTCAAAAATTTTTACGTACATCACAACCATCAGGGCCGGCCCCGCGGTTTGGGTTGCCTTAGCCGGAACTAATTTTTGTTGCCCTTTATCCTTATTGAAAGATAAATGTTTAATTTAGATTTTTGTTGGACCGGTCCTAAGAAAACTAAATGGTCTTGAGGGTTGCCCTATGAAGGGGGGTTGCCCAAGCCTGAAGTCTTGTCAGGCTTACCCCAGGGTCGGCCCTGACAACCATATCTGGCGAATGATTTTGAAACAGTTTTTTTGAGATCCCATCGTAAGATATCATCCGCAGAGTTGGAACAAGCTAAGCTTATGAAGCAATCAGGGATGGGGACCGGAAAAATATGGAATTTACTTGTCCACCAGAAAGGTGGCTGGGATAAGGTTGGATGGATGAAAAAAGATTTATACAACGCTTTAGCTAAAGATAGTATAGCACTAGACGATGTTGATGCTACGACAACACTTACATTTCTTCAATCTAAGGAGGGCACTGACCCAGATTTCTTCTACGCATACAAGGTAGACGAAGATTCCAGATTGACCCATCTCTTTTGGGCTGACAGTGCATGTCGATTCGATTATGAATTATTTGGAGATTCACTAGCATTTGATTCTACATATAAAACAAATAGAAGACAAATATCGTTGGTGGTTCTAGTGGGTACAAACAATCATGCAATGACTTGTGTGTTTGGGTTTGCAATGATCCATAATGAGACTGCAGAGACATATTCTTGGGTTTAAAAAAATTCCAAGAGTGTATGAATGACAACTACCAGTGACAGTTCTCACGGATGGTTGCAGATCCATGAATAAAGCAATTGAGGATTTAATGCCCAGCGTAGTTCATCGAACGTGCTCATGACATATCCTAAAAAATTCAGCCAAACATGTACAACGAGATGGTTTTGCAAATGAATTGAATCTTCTAATTAAAAGGTACATCGCACACTTGCTACTTTACTTTGAAGTATGTTGTTGTTACAATATTAAAACTTTAGTTACTGTCCATGTTTTCTAAACAGGTACTATTCAGTCGAAGAATTTAAAAACCGTTGGCAGCAGATGCTAAGGGATTATAATGTAGAGAACAATGAGTGGACCACTGTATTGTACAGAACGAGGGAGCGATGGACGGACACATTCCTACGTGGAAATTATTTTTGGTGGTTCTACTGCAACAAATAAATGTGAATCTATGAACGCATTTCTGAAAAGATTTTTGAATGAAAAAATGCCATTATGGAAGGCCCTTCAAAATTGTGACCACGGTTTGGCGGCCTTACGTTACGGGCAGATAAGTAAGCATGTCACTGATAAACTCTCAACACCAACTGTGAAGCAAACTAGCATGGCCGAAATAGAAGATAAATTTGCCGCAATTTACACAAACGGTGTTTATAGAGGTAAGGAAGGAAATCACACGTTCTGATACATATATTGTTCTCCACTATCATATCATAAGAGAGGCAGAAGTTTGCACTATCCAAAAGTATATGTCGCCAAACAGTATCAACCGGAAGGTTACATTTGATCGGGTCGACAACATCATAAAATGTGACTGCTTGTGGATGGAGACCAAGGGGATTCCTTGTAGACATTTTTTTCAGGAATGAAGAGATTGCAACTGGGAGATATTCCAAAGAACTTGATAAAAGCTCGTTGGCTCAAGAATTACAAAGAGAGTTATCTCTCCGGACCTGACGCAGAAAGAAGATTCATCCACCCAGACAGTATTAAGAGCAGAAGGTATGGTGGTATTAATGAACAAGTTAATCTGTTTACGTATTATTGTAAAAAATTAAGTAAAAATCAAGAGAAGGGAACGGACTTGATGTCGTCTGTTCTGATGGAGTTGAAAAAAATGGTGACCGATATTGGTGAAGAAGAAAAAAAATAGTAGCTGATGCAGTTCATGGAGTGCATGAATTTTTTAAAGAGCCAAATCCGGTAGCAACAAAAGGAAGGCCTTCTCAAGGGAAATCAAGTCAGTCTATCCCGAAGCCTAGAATTTGTAGAGTTTGTAGAAAATCGGGTTACGATTTTCGTAATTGTAAAGTACGAAAGCGAGATAGCGACAAAGAGCAAATGGAATCAAATGAACCGTCGTTGACTTAAGAGCATCTCCAACCCTATTGTCTTGTTTTGTGTTGTGAATCATATGTGGCATGAGACATAAGACAATGTCTTTCCTATGTGGCAAGATGACATTCACACAAGACAATGAGATAAAAATATGTTCTCCAATGCAAAAGTTTGAGAAGACAATAAAATTACTTTTTTTCAACTTCCAAAACAACTTTTTCAATTCTTCTTTTTTATATATATATTTTTATTCATAATTGATGATGAGGACATAAGGTCATTTTGAAGTGCATTGTCTAGATCTAGACAACCAACTTCACATTCTCCTTGCCATGACAACTTCACAATTTATTTCACATTTGCATTAGAGAAGTACTTTTGAAAAATATGCTTGTCATTCCTACATGGCAACCATTTTTTCCAAACTCACAATAGGATTGGAGATGCTCTAATAATCAACTCTTTTTTTACAATTCTTCGTCAATTGGGCGCATCAGTACACGGAGAATGGTGTTGAGTTGGAAGAATTCGAAGGGGCAGATTCATTGGTATTAATGGCATATAAATGACAGTAGTTGGAAGAGTTTATTCTCGTCTTACTTAGCTTTTCTTGTGAAGGGGCAGATGCATTGGTATTAATGCAAATTAATTGAATTGAATTCGAAGTGACAGCCACTTGGCACATGAGTTCGAGTTGTCCTTGCCTATAAATGACAGTAGTGTAGAAAAAGTTTGTTCTCGTCTCACTTAGCTTTTCTTGTGGAGATGGACTCTACCGATCCCCCGCCTTGGCAAGACGCTTTCTTGTTGGTTGTCGATCTCCTCGTTCGAAGAAGCTTTGGTGGTGAAGTCCTTCAGAAGACTGAGATGTGCCTAGTGGACTGTTCGTGTTCGTGCACTTCATCGACTGTGTGCCATGATATTGGTTACTGGAAGAGCCCCAAGGTTTAGGTTGATTGTCAACCCACACTCTGTCGAAGCGCCCGCACGTTAATTCGCTCTGACTATGCACGGTGTTCCGTCTACGCACGTTGACGATGAAGTGATTTGCTCTGACAATACACGGTGTTCCATGTTCATGCACTTCATCAGAAGACTGAGATGTGCCGAGTGGACTGTCCGTATTCGTGCACTTCATCGACTGTGTGCCATGATGTTGGTTACTGGGTCCGGGATCGCCGCGGTCCAGTTTTTGTTATGCTGGCAGAGCCACAGGTTGTCAGGGTCGGACGATGGGTTGATTTGCTCTGACGATGTTACGCCTACGCACGTTGACGATGAAGTGATTGCCAACCCACACTATGTCGAAGTTGTAGCTTTTAGGCTTTTTTCTTGGTAGTAGGATTTTATGTAGTAGTTCAGACTTTCATATGTAAATAAAAGTCAAAATTTTTGTGGTTTTGACACGGAGAATAGCCATCCTCCGTGGTTTTAACAATGTAAATGTAATTCAAAAATGATTTTATTATAAAAGACAGAGCAGACTAGACGTTATAAAAGACAGAAGTTTCTTATCCAATTACATTGTTGTTTTACAATGTCATTGCTAGGTTGGTAGTGTTACATATTCGCTTGAAAGCAACTTCTTAGCCCATCCCAACCTCATCATTGTAATCTTCTGATGGGTGTTATCGTTATTTTGCTCTCGGATTTCGAAGGGAGTAGTCATCAAGTTCATCATATAATACGTCGTGTACAAGAGGCAGTTGGGTGCCTGTTGTTGTGGGATCGTGGAAAACAATTCAGCACTGTGCTCTCATTCTCCATCTTCGCCGGGCATCTCTCTCTCATCATATCAACTTTCCTCCTGATGATAGGCTCTAAGGTCTTCTTCATTAATTCTGCATCCACCTTGCCTTTTTCGTACGTGTTTTGCCTCAAGGAGTTGTAGTGTGTCCAGTCGTAGGAGATAAAGTTGAATGTGAGCAACGTATAGTGTTTAATGGATACATGAAAGAATGGGATGAATAACAACTCTATGTCGTCCTCTAAACCCATGATGAAGTCTTCTACATCTGTTTTGAAAGTGTCAAGGGCGCCGGCTTTTGTTTCTGGTTTAATGGCACGTTCAACGATATTCTGTTTCCCAAAAACAAAACACAATATCATGAGTAATTTTTTTGTCATTTTTCATCGGTGTACACATGAATATTGATTTTTCTGTTTGGATTCTTACCAATGTGCGGGGCATCAAGAATGCAGACCACTTATGTTGCACGTCCTTTGAACTTGACTGGGCATACCTTCTTGCATAGCCTTAAATTTCTCTCAGCTTCCTTATTATTAGGTTGAGTATGCCAGCCTCCAGGTCCTCATAGTTGAGTATGTCTTGCATGTCGATTGCCAACAGCTGAATTGCAACTTCATTTTCACCCTCTTTCGGGAAACTCAAGTATACAATATCACTGCACATAAATTTAGTTTAGATTAAATTAATAGAGATTCTCAGGACATAATTGTGAAAAAAGTCTAGAAAAAAAGGGTCATTCGCCGTCCAACTGACACGGAGAATGGTAATTCGCCGTCCAACTGACACGGAGAATGATCATTCTTCGGACAACTGTCACGGAGAATGGTTGTTCTCCGTTATGAATTGGATGTAGATTGGTCGAGTTCAGAATACATACTTTGGACTCATTTTTTCTGGGGATTACGATGTCGATGTAATGCTTCTTCAGCTCTTCATCCGCATCCATCCAAAGTACGAGTTCATCGCATTCCCTTAGTATGACACCCTTCCTCTTTAGTTCAGCCATTTGGCGTCTTCTCCGGATTTCGGAGCGGCGTTCATCTTCCGCTTTTTATTAACCTCTCTAACTGTATTCTTTTCCAAGGGAGTAACTTCTTCATCAGCTAATGCCGCTGATGGTTTTCTGGACCTCTTTCCTCCCGATCCTCCTCTTCTTTTGACTTCTTTTGGAGCAGCAAGTTCAGCAACTGCTTGAGTCTCCTCATGCTGCAATGCTACAACAATGGCTTCGAGATCAGCGATTTTCGCGTCCTTTTCAATGGCTTCAATATTCAACGATTCAACTTTATTTTGAAGCTCCCTTTTCTCATTAACGAGTATTTTATTTGTTTCTCTGAGCTGCTCGGTTATTTGTACTTAAATAAAACAAATAACAATGAAATGTATGATGTGAATCTAACACGGAGAATGACCATTCTCCGTGACCTTAACACGGAGAATGACCGTTCTCCTTCTATACAAATACGGAGAATGACCATTTTCCTGCAATCTAAAACGGGAAATGTCCATTCTCTGTATTATTAATACGGAGAACGGCCATTCTCCTTCCATTTAACACAGACTGTCCATTCTCCGTGATATTACCACGGAGAATGGCCATTCTCCGTAGTAATGAAACGGAGAATGGACATTCTCCGTTATTTTAACACGGAGAATTACAAATCTGAACTTCGAAAAAGTAAAAATTTTATCTTCGGCCTGTAGCTCTTTAACCTTTTCACTAAGCTTTCCATTCTCAGCAAGAATCTCAGATTTCTCTCTTCGCAAGGAGTCCAATTCCTGCGCCAACATCTCCATCGAGGTGTTCCTTTGAATTTGTTGGGCTCCTTGTTCCTCTAGCTCTTTAAGCTTCTTATGGAGATTCTCGTTCTCAGTAAGAATCTTAGATTTCTCTCTTCGCAAGGAGTCCAATTCCTGCGCCAACATCTCCATTGAGTTGTTCCTTTGAATCTGTTGGGCTCCTTGTTCCTCTAGCTCTTTAAGCTTCTCTAGCTCTTTAAGCTTCTTATAGAGATTCTTGTTCTCAGCAAGAATCTCAGGTTTCTCTCTTCGCAACTCCTCCAATTCAAGCACCGAGCCCTCCATCACAACGTTGACTGGACGTTGTTGGGCTTCTTGTGCCTCTAGCTCTCTAAGCTTTTCATTATCAGCAAGAACCTGAGAATGTTGTCTTCTCAACACCTCCAATTCCTGCACCGACCCCTCCATCACGGTATTCATTCCAAGTTGTTGGGGTCTCTCTTGTCCAGCATCCTCATCCCCACCAGTTTGGTGGTGTCCCTCTCCCTCAAATGCATCTTCTTCTCGTATTTCTACGTCATCTTCTAAGTGGCCTTCCTCTTTCCCGACAGCTATAACCAAATCTTTGAATATCTGTTTCGATCTAAATTTAATGTGATATTCGCGTTTGAGGAAGACCGAGATTTCGTAGCCATTCCATGTGTAAAATCTCGGGTATTCACGTATTGGTGCGGACTTCCTTTCCACAAGCGTACTATGTTCCACAAACCAATAGAGGAAGTATATTATGCAACCTTCCATTTTGGAGTATGTATCGGAGTAATCCCCCCCTTAGTTTTACTTATAGTCCTCTTGATGCTCTCCATGACATACTCCAAAATTAACCTTGGCCAGCATATTCTGTTGATAACTTCTATGCTGTCTACCAAGGCTAAGAATCTGTACGGCAAATTTGAACCACCGGACTTTGTGAAGAATACTGTTTGGCACAAGTGGAAGATTATTAGCTTGGCCAAATCATCTGGATTAACAGCGTTATCTCCGCCACGAAGCCGTTGTAACAATTCAAAGAACTTCTCCCTCACTTCCTTATTCGTGACTTCTGAGTGTTTGCCCTTAGAATTAGTCAGCAATCTTGTGAAGCGATCTCTACACAGGCTCAACGATGCTGGTGGTGTGGGCTGTTGTTGTTTTTTCCATTATCAATCTTCTGTAATTAGCATCATCCTCACTATCATCCTTCAGCGGTAGACCGAAAATGGCTGCCATATCGCCCACACTCGAAGATTTAACAGTAGTGCTCAGTTGAAAGTATCCGATACCAGATTTGTCTTCCACATAAGTTCCTATTAAATTCTCAAGACCTTCTGAAACCTTGGCCAATTCTTGAGTGCGAACTTTGTTTTTGTAGAATACCTCGACAAAATTGTAGAAACCGATATTATTCAAAGAATCGATAATTGGCTCGGACAAACGGCCGCCAGCTTCTTTGATATCATCCATAAGAATTTGCATCGTCTTGAAAGAAGAACAGAAAACTCTTGAATCTTTATTTCTGACAGTTTTTTTTCCTACAAAAAAGACAAAAAATTAGGTTTATGTCAACTGTTCTCCGTCAATCTAACACGGAGAATGGCCATTCCCTATGACTTTAACACGGATAATGGTCATTCTCCGTGATATTTGCACAGGAGAATGAACATTCTCCGTGATATTTGCACGGAGAATGACCATTCTCCTACATTTTAACACGAGATGGCCATTCTCCGTGATATTTGCACGGAGAATGACCATTCTCCTACATTTTAACACGGAGATGGCCATTCTCCGTGGTTTTAACACGGAGAATGACAGTTCCCCTTCATTTTAACACGGAAATGTCCATTCTCCGTCAAGTCAGCACGGAGAATGGAATTAATCCTTCAATCTAACAAGGAGAATGGTCATTCTCCGTGATATTATCACGGAGAATGGTCGATTCTTCGTCAATATAAACTTGTAGAATGGCCATTCCCCATGACTTTAACACGGATAATGGTCATTCTCCGTGATATTTGCACGGAGAATGACTATTCTCCTACATTTTAACACTTATAGTTATATCTTCTTTTTGCCCTTCTTTTTGTCCTTCTTGATTACTAGCCTCAGGCTCATGTGCAACCTTCTTAAATCTCTTCACAACAGCTCTCTCTTCTTGCATATCTACATCTTCTCCCTCTTCTCTAACTGGGGTTCCATTTGATGTTGATGTTTGCAACATGGTGTGAAGATTGCGAATAGAGAGGCACTGACGAGTTTTTGAAATAGGGTTTGAAGGTTTTGGAGGATGAAATCTAGATACGAAAAGGAGCAACGTATGGAAGAAGAGAAAGAATAGAAACTTTTTGGTTTTGAAGAGTATATTTCGTGAGTGTTTTGAAAAAAATTAGAAGGGCAATAAGGTCATGCCGCACCCTTTTATATATTTTTAGCTAATTCTGGGCACGCGATGAAATGTTATTTTACGGTGGATTTTTTCATAAAACTTTTGCGATTTTTTCATAAAACATTTGCGATTTTTTCAATAACTTGAGAATTTTTCTCGATACATAGGGTCAGAGGCATAAATCACTTTAGCACAAAGAGAGGGTATACCCATATGGTCAGAGGCACAGGTTAGAAAATTTTAGGATTATATGAAAGCAAAATTATGAAACAAATGAACATTTTGATATTATTTTTATCCCACATTTTAAGAACATTATAACTCAATAAAACAAATGAACATAATACATTAGATAAAAGAAGAAAAAAAATTATCGTCTTCTATATTCAATCATTTCAGTTTGTACTCCTTTCTGCTTAATTATATTATATACGCAACTTGGATAGTACTTCATTGTGCTCTGAAGTTGCAATTCATTCAGCAGCTTTGCGTCTTTCCATTCCCGCATCAAACTGCCTATAACAAACATAAAAAATATTGCTCTAAAAAGTGTAAGAAAGTGTAAGTTTTTGACGACATATTTTCAGACTTACATTGAGAGAACGGTAGTTCAGACTATATCGGTCTTTCATGAATACAATTACAAAAATCCCACAATCAAATAAATTGCCTTGGCAGAAAACATAAGGACGACGTTTTATGGCAAAAGTAGAAAAGCTGAACCTAGCATCTCTCAACTTCAAAATCTTTTCTTCGAGAAAGAGATCCAAATTTGAAAGCTACAATTACCAGAATACAATATGTATTAGTATACCGCGGATCTTGTACGCAATTCATAAAAATTGATGAATATGAGCTATTTCTTTTGACTGATTTGTTTTTAATCGGATCATCTGTAGATGTGTGTCCCAAATTTCAACAGTCCTTGTTTTAACCATAACTCTTGCAAGAGTATGGTGTCCAGATAAAAGAATGGATATGTATATCTGAATCAGGATTAATTAGGTAAACAAATTAGTAAATTTTCAGAAAATTATGATTAGTATTTAAACAGAAATACATTAATACCTCGTTACAAATGCTTAAAGATCCCATATAATACTGGAAATATTTGTACTTCTTCCATATTTCATGAAA
Organism: Iris pallida; assembly: GCA_029216955.1. Taxonomy (NCBI): domain Eukaryota; kingdom Viridiplantae; phylum Streptophyta; class Magnoliopsida; order Asparagales; family Iridaceae; genus Iris; species Iris pallida. The sequence goes on along the minus strand of JANAVB010004600.1, from coordinate 19,741,301 downwards.
CTGTTTGTCAGATGGAGGTAACCTTGCTTTCTACATACACATCAATTAATACATTACGAAAGACAAACAAACGAGAAAATTGTTAATGCATAATCATTGAAGAATAAAATGCTCACTCAACGTTATCCTTATTGGTAAATACCATACATTAGCTTTATTGAAGGTTCTTTTCCGTTCCTCCGTGGTGAGAAGAGCAGAGACAAGGGTTACAATCTGAATATCTCATTAAAAATGTCAGCGATGGAATCGAAGTAAACATAGATGACATCTAAGAAGAAATATACTATCTATACATACCCCATCTTTAATTCTCGTTAAAGGAGCTAAGGACTTCATCTCATCCCGAGACACATAGATTTTGTTGCAAGATGATATTATTTCACTAAGAAAAAAACGAATAAACTAGGAGAAAAAAACTGTTGGAATTAAATCAAAACTCATATTACTTACTCGTCAGGTCTATCATCCGCAAAAATAGTCGTAATAACTCGAAGAACCACTAGTACACTTGCTAGGCTTCGAGGTTGAAGTTTTTGTTGAACTTTTCAAAGGTGTGACCGGATCTAAATTTCCACGCATTATTTTCGAAGAACTACTAAAGTCAGTTTTTTCTGTAGGACACAATGCAAGAATTCGGTCCATTGCTTTATCATGATTCTGTAGCAGCACGTCCTCCTCATCGGAAGATTCAACGAAAACCTCATCCACATTATTAAATACTCCATATGAAGATGCCTTCTTCAAAGCTAAAGATTCTTCCATCTTATCCAAACGTCGAGATATATTCATTTGTTCAATTTCGATTGAACCAAGCTTAGAATTGATCGAAACAAGTTGAGCTAAAATCATCGACAGTTGTTCTTCAAACTTGCGCATCATACGCGGAATAAAAGTTTTATTTGAAGCTGGCAACCAATCTTCTACGTCTTTTACATGTCCCAACATACGAGTAGACATCTTTCTCCAGTACTACAAAATAAAATAAGAAAACTATTATATGTATTTCAGAATAAATAATAGTTGAAACAAGAAAACTATTGTATATATAGCAAGAGAAAAGTACAAAAAGTGAGAAAGATGGAAAGACAAATAAATTTGGAGACTAACAAAGAATCTACTAGCCGTTTGAAGAGTTATCATAAAAAAATTTGAGGAGGGCTCGAGGAAGATTCTACTAGTCATTTGAAAAGTACAAAGGTTATCATGATTAACAATTTGAGGAACTCTATACGAGGTTTAATTCCGCTGGTACTCCTCGTTGTTCGAGGAGGGCTCGACTAAGTCCGCCGCGAACCGGAACTTCTTCTTCTTTCCTTCTTCATCTCCGTTTCTCCTTCCACCACCTACACCATGGTCTGTAGCTTTATAACCAAAATATTAAATTGTTAAATGAAACAAAAAAAAAATTGCGGAAAGATTACTAAATCAAAATCAAACAGAACACATATTCATAGAAAACATGAGATTAAAGATGAAAATGTTACAGAAGCAACACCATAATTTTACAACAACTACGCAGACTCTGCTAAGCAATAACTAAAGTTAGGGATTGTGTCCTCCTTTGATTTAATTTACACAAAGAAGAGATTTGAGAGAACGAGCTTTTATCGGCTTCCTACCCCTCTTCTTCCTCTGAATTCTTCCCTTACTATTATCCACATTGGCTACAGGAAATTCGTCCATGTCGTCGTCGGTGTCATCATCTAGATCGCCAGCAGCGGCGGTGTCGTCGTCTACATCGCCTACAGACCTGGACACACTGTGTCCTTCCTTTCCGGCCGACACACAATTATTGTTATATATACGTAGTTGCACAAAATATTAAATTATATGGACGAAAGAGAAAGTAAATATGAGTAAATTTAGGGTGTTCATTGAATAAATTGTATTGAAGAATGATCTGCTATAGCAAGTTAACAAGAGGTCAAAAGTCAAAAACAGCATTAAATGATGTCTTCTGCATTATTTAATCTGAATTTAATCTGAACCGTTGGATGTTCATCCAACGGTTCAGATTTGGGATGTATCGATACATCCCAAAAGGGTGGATGTATTGTAGAATTTTCATATATATATATATGAGAGGCATTTGTTTTTTCGTATACATTGCCAGCATAGTAAGGACTTCCATCTTCTTCCGTGTATCCCGGGCAGGGATTCCACCAACGTGGCTCAAAACAATGTGGTTAAAGACGGAGGCAGTATCTAATGGAGAGGGACTAGCACCACCTAGGGGCTTAGACAGCGGTTAAGTACGGGTATACACACACACACCGTGAGACAAATTAAACAACTACTAACAGAATATAAAAGGTATGCAACTAAGCAAATGAACCAACAATTATTCAGCAATGTTTTAAAACAAGATTAATTTGCAATTAATAGCCTAAATAATCAGCATCTTTGTCTGATTAACCAAGTTAAATCGAAAATTCCAAGTGGCAATGTAATGAAGATCAATTCGCCGAGAAGTTCTATTAATTGGTAACCAGTAGTTGACCAAGGCATATGTAAAGAATCGCTTGATATAACATTGCCGTTGAAAAGAATAAGCAAGTAAGAAAGAAGCAATCATATTCATACTCATAGCCATAGGGCTCAAGACCGTGAGGCCTAGGTGGTTGACATACCCTAGGTGGGTGCCTTTTACCCAAAAAGGGTCGAGCCACGCAGGTTAGGTAAGGCTATAGGCAAGATAGGTTAGTGTCCTAAAGAACCCAGGTGAGGCCTGGTCAACCTAATTGACCACTTTTTAGTGTTTACAACACTGGCTCAAGATGCGCTATTTTCTTCTTTGATGGTTTCTCGACAAGGGGACAAATTGATCAATCAGAACAACAAGGAGTTTTAGAACCACACTGCATATGCTGAGTGCACATATCTGTGGGCATTGATAACCAACTACCTTGCCAAGCTAAAGCCAATTACATTGCGTAGTAGCCACACAAGGATACACAGTGAATAAAGTGCACCACATTGCTTGCCAGGTCAAGATTCAAGAACAAGTATGATGCCACTCAAAGTGTCTGCTGATTTTTCCATGCAAAGCCACCATCTGCTGACTGCACCAAATTAACCACCCTATGTTTGCTTGCCTTGACAAGATGAGGGTGAAAGCCCAAGGAGAGAGATAAAGTAAGCAGGATTTGAAGTGTGGCAAGGGCAAATTACCAGTGGACATGATCAGGGGGACTTCTTGGACAAAGGGAGAAAGCACAAGGAGAAACATAGACTTTCACAGCATAAGAAAGTACCAGCGAAGGTAAAATGCAGTGAAGATGGTTCTCCTATTACCACAAACCAGTAGAAATCTTGGTAGGCATCAAACACAAAGCACCCATGAACCTAAACCCATTATGGATCTTGGTATCTTGCCGAGAAAGTCCAATCCTATCCAGATAACATATCTGAAAACTACCTCATAGAGGTACATTAAAATCATAGAATATTACCCCAAACAGGAGACCCTAATCCAGCTATTGTTACAACCTATATCAGTAATTGCCCTAAAAATCAAGCCTATTTCACAGTTTTTCTAATATGTGCCAGAGTGAACTTCCGTTGTGCCTACGCCTGAAGGGTATAGTAACTAATCCAAATAGTAGGAATGAACAGTTGTTCTTCAGATTCCAAAAGAACACAGAATGACCAAGTTGGTTTTGTATCACCAGATCTTCCAACTTGATCCAATTCCAGGGTTTTTTTTTTTTCTCTGTCTAGTCTCCAAAGCTTCTCCAGCATGATTCGTTCCAACTCTTTATTTTTTATACAGATCCATTCATTAAGATATGTCCATCATTCAAATGATTACATGAGAACACTTCTAATTTCATGTCACTTGTTTTCAACCATAAGACTCTCCACAATGATGGACTCTATGGTACTTAAATTAAATTCTCTTAGCATGTGTGTGTTGTGTGTTTGTTTGTATATGTGTATGTACTTACTTACATACCTAACTTAGTTTTTATCACCAAAAAGACTTTGTTTTAGATATATATTTTAATTTAAGACGAACATTAGTTTCCATGAGAGATTTCATAAATGTGTTGTTAGATGGCCATATTATAAACAGTTCTAAGGCAAGCTTGATTCTTTCATCAATTATTTCCTTGCTCAGCTATGTACATAATTGTGCATTCTTACGGTCTTCCACGAGTAGGCTAAGAAACTAGTTTCACTTCAAGCAATGTGGATGCCACTTCTTAATTAGAGGTCATTTTCATTCATAGACTATATATTAGAAAGAAAGAAAAAAGTGTGAAGAAAACACTTGACACTACCGTCACATGTACATGGAAAATAGAAGAATTTCCCACTTCTAATTTTACATCTTTTTGTTCAGCTGCTTGTTTAAATTCAATATTGAATTTAGAAAGAATTTCTGGACTAATTCATTTTGCCTGATAAAACAAGATGATACATGTTATTATGTCATCACTCAAGCATATATAATTGTGGTATTAGTGCAACTACTAAGGTTAGACTGGCAAAAGTGTACATCTCGGTATTACAGTAACAAAAGGAATGAAGCTGTCATGATCTTACCTCCTCATCAAGTTTCCTCCAGTAGATGGACATGTCGCATACTGACTTGGAGCATATTGGGCATGAGTATCTGGTGAGAATGACAAAAGAAAAGTGAGCATATAGATGATTAAACTATTATTTAATATACACCAAAAACAAGTTACGGAGTCACATCCGTAACAACAAAGTTTATAGTGCTAAGGAGATTACTGTGCATGGTTTTTCATCTCTTCAAAACACTCGGCATGTAATGTGTGTCCACATCCCAAAACACTCGTCTCTTTCAACGAGTCAAAAAGATACTGCAATGTGGCTTCCAAGATTAAACAAAATTCAAATTCAGAAAAGTAAACAGGAGGAGCATGCAAGAGCACACACACCTCATAACAGATTGGGCAATGGTGCCTCATTGAGTTCTCTACACATGAATGCCTGTTACGCAGTGCCATTGAATAGCAGGATCCTGTGTAGGAATTATAAACAAGATGATCAGGACACTTCAAATGGAAAATCTGATAGTTACTAAATGATATCCATGATATCCTGCTACATGTGCACACATACGTATGACGGAAAAATTATGATTGTGGCAAGGTTGCATGCATGGTTTAAAGTATCGGCCGATACCGATCCGATACGGCCGATAACGATCCGATACGGCCGATACCGATACGGTTTAGCATGTCCCGATCCGATACCCGATACTGACCGATACCGACATTGGAGCTCTCTTTTTCGGTCAATTTGGCAAAGAAAATTAAACAGAAAAGACAAATAAGCAAGGGTTTAAAGCATAATAAAGTTATAAAAGCACGTAAAAGAAAAAAAATCAATCAATTGTATGTAAACCAATCGGTAAAGGCGAGTACTATTTCATTTAATTTCAAAACTACTAAGAAATAACACTCAAAATACTAAAAATTATGCCTAAATGTATAAAATATATGTTTTTAAATGTAAATAATTTATTAATAATTATTTGTTTTCCGATACCAAAAAAATCCGATACTCCGATCCGAAACCGCTGATACTACTGATATCGCCGATACCAATACTCATAGGAATAGTCCGATGCCGATTCCGATACCGATACTGTAAACCTTGGTTGCATGCTTATGTAAAAGGGTGTCCCACTGCCACGACGCTCCTGCTAACGCATGGACTAGGGAGGGTCAAGATGTACACAACCTTACCCCCATCTATGTGGAGAGGCTGTTCTAACCTTTTTTTTTTGTTTGGTCGAAGAAAGTGTTATTTACCTAGCATCCTAACCTAAATGTAGAAACTTGCCCCAGGTCAGTTGCTATGGCATATACTTGCCTACATTATTTGGGCATAACTCCCCAAAAGAAGGAAATTCTTATAAACGGTGATGGAGGGCCCAGTAATCTACATTAAGGTACAAAAGGATTTTTTTTTTTTTTTTGATGTTTAATAAATAAAAATGCTAAATTTGTCTTTCTCAGGCTCTGTTATGAAATCTCCATGCTGCACATACAAGAATACAACATGACATAATACGGACACCGAGACGCAGACACGGCATTGATTTGGGTCATCTGGGTAAATTTTGGAGTGTTTGTGCCACGTACAACCCGCATCTGACACGACATGACTAGAACACATACAGAGTTTCAGAATGTCCATACCCTGTGTTATGATGCTTTAACACAGATAAATATATATTTTCATGTTCAGTTTATCTGAGAATGATTTTGCAGGCATAAGATTTTAATTACTAAACATAAAAAATAGAAATCTCGATGCTTACCACATTTATCACAATGGAAGAAATTGTCCCTCCCTCCAACTCTACAGATGCCGCATTTGTCGCAATGGTACTGTTCTTTGCTGATATCGTCGTCATAGAATTTGCACACCTGGCAGTAGTACTCTCCCATACTCACCCTGCAATTTGAACACACTTGTCCAACCTACAAACCAAATAATTTTCTTCAAAAAAAAGGGGAAAAGAAAGAACAATTCCAGAAATGGTTGGATATTCAAAGATTCAAAAAGCACTACCGGCTGCTCCGTATCACAAACCAAACAAACAACCTACAAAAGAGAAAGATTAAACCAATTAAACTGTGTTGACAAACATCTACGAACGATGAATACTCCAAAAATCGTGTGTCATTTCAACGTCGGACACGAATAGGACACAACGCATACACCCCAAAATCCACTAGGGCCAACCAAAATCCATGCCTTGTCCGTGTCATGGTGTCCGTATCTCGTTGTATTCGTGTCCGTGCAACATAGACTCTGATGAATACGACAAAGCACAATACGGACACCGCACATAATCCTGTCGTGTCCTAGTAGAATTTTTGGAGTGCCGGTATGTTGTCCTTTACGTGTCAATAACGGAAGAACACCGCACATATTCCTGCCGTGTCCTAGTTAGTTTTTTTTTTCTAGAGTTGCTGTTGTGTCCATTACGTGTCCAGCAACAAAAGGATGCAACACATATTCCCGCCGTGCCCTGGTGGAACCTTTGGAGTGCCCATGCCATGTCCGGCACGACGTGACCCGGCACGTATTCCAGCAGTGTCCTAGCGGAATTTTTCCGGAGCATCCATGCCGTGTCGGATACGTGTCCGACACGACATAACGGAAGCGACACGGGATCGTAACGGCAAGAAAGGACCATTAGAGATGGAGATTTTGTTTTCCAAACCTGCTGGACGTCGTGGCGGCAGAGCTCGTGCCGACCGGCCTATAAATCAACATCATCAAAATCATGAAGAACAACAACATCAGTCATCAAAAGATTTAAAAAAAATGAACAATCAAAATTAAGAACAAGAAGAAGAAGAAGAAAACAAACACACGGTGGATTCATTGTGGCAATGGCGGCAGCCGAAGACCTCGCCGCAGCACGGCGCCCGGATCTTGCACCTTCTCCTATAGTGCTTGCACCTCCATCAAAACCAAAAAAAATGGCAGAAAAAAAAAATCACATCAATATAATAACAATTAATAAAATGAAAGGAAAAAAAAAAAAGAAATCGACTGGTTCCGAAAGGAGAGAATACCCAAAGTCGAGCTTTCCAAAATCAAGCCGGGAGATGGCGGTGGTGTCGGTGTCGGTGTCGGTGCCGGCGGCCGCCGCCGCCTCCGTTGCCATGGGATCGGAAGAGAGAGAGAGAGATGTGTGGGAGAGAGAGAGAGATGTGAGAGAATACGCGTATGGGGACGGGGATTGGGTTGTTAGTAAAAGGCGCCGTTTTGTGGACCAATCACAATTGTATTTGTATATGATGTAAGAAAAAGGTTTACTCATATTATATTATTCAGGATTCAGGATTTTATCTATCGTTTTTAATGCTTTAACTTTTAAAAAAAAAATACTAATATTGTCTAAAATTAATTTCTCCTAGATCATACAATTCAAGGTGTGCATCGGACCAAAGGGACCGGAATCCGGCCTAGTCAAAACCGGTCTGGGTCAGTCCGAGACCTGTCAACGGGCCAGTCCGACCCGGCCCACAATAAACTCAGGTTCCGACTGTTTGTAAAATTCAAAATATGTTTTTTTTTTTTTTTTTTTTTTTTTTGGGGGGGGGGAGCTTATGAAGCCAGGACCTCCCAAGTAAATACCCATCAACCACTCTGCTAGCCAATAGTGCCAAATTGGTTTATCAGAAAATTTACTGTACCGAAATATATTTGTTAGAAATTAGTCAAAACGAAAGAAGTTTGAAAAAATTTGTTTAAACGAAACTTGTAGCCATCCAAGATGGCGGAATAAGAAAAGTAAGAAGAAAGTTAAAAAAAAAAATAAAAACGGGAAATCCTGCCAACCAAGTTGGCGGAATTGAGCCCAATTCCGTAAAAAAGAAAAAAAAAAAAATGGAAATGATGCCAACTTAGTTGGCGGAATTTGTAAAAAAACAAAAAAAATGAAATGATCCCAACTATGTTGGCGGAATTGTAGGACCAATTTTTTTTTGGTCCGGTTTTTTTTTGTTGGTTCGATTGTGGGTTTATGTGTTTAATTGATTCATGGTTCACAGGTTATTAATTCATGGTTCACGGGTTCAATTGATTCATGCTTCACGGGTTGTACTTGCTCCCCTTTATTCTTGGTTCACATGTTGCATAGAGACGAGAGATTTGATCTGATTTGATTTGCAACGGTTGTTTTTTTTTAACGTATACTTACTTTTTCAACGGCTCTCAACGGCTCATTGTATGAAAATTTCTATAAAAGAAATTTTCATCAAATACTTGTACACACCACTTTCTTTCTAATATTCTTATCCTCTTCTCACTTCTCACCTCCAGCATTTTTTCACAGAAGAAGTCATCAACTCAATTTTCGCAATGGATAGAAGTCTAACGATACTATGCTCGATTGGTGGTATATTAAATGGGTTAGCCTACGAAGGAGGTTTCACTGAAGTTATTTTAATTGATCGAAATATTTCATTTGAGAGTTTACGTAATCTAATTATTGATCAGTTTTCTGTTAATTATGAGTTTTTATTGGTACATATTTTTCAGTCTAATTGTATAAATATAGCTAGTGAAGAAGCATGGAAATTTATTCTTACAGTTAATATGCAATCACAGTATATTAGTATTTTTGTGACTGCACCACCACCACAAAATATTAGTAGTGCTCCTAGTTCTTCTCATCAAGTTATTCATGTTGCTGAAGAAGAACATGTATTAGATGATAGTAACAATGACGATGAAAATAGTGATGATTTAATTGAAAATTTAGATAATGAATTTGATGATAATGTTGAAAGTGTGACCACTCCTGGATTATTTATTGGAAAAGAATTTGAGAATCGTTCCAAATTTAGAAGTTTTATTAGTGATATAGCAATTGAGCATAATTTTACTTGTTCGGCTACTAGAAACAATGCCACCGAAATTGTATATAAATGTAACGTTTCAAGTTGTAACTGGAGAGTGTATGCTAAAGCCATTGGTAACGGCGAAAGTTTTGTTATTGCTACGTTAGAAAATGTGCATTCTTGTTTAAGTGGACTTACAACAGGGTGTCATCCATTAGCTACTACTATATGGGTTAAGAACAAGATTATTGATAAAATTCGAGACAATCAGTCGTATAGTCCATCTCATATTGTAAAGGATATATATAGGGAACACCGAATACATATTAAATATTGTAAAGCATGGAAAGCTAGAGAAATTGCTCTATCTGAAATAAATGGTAGTTATGTTGATGCATATAATAGTCTCGAAGAGTATGCTCTTACAATTATCGAGACGAATCCAGGTAGTAGATGTTGTATAAAGACTACAGAAAATGGTAGTTTTCAAAGAATTTTTATTTGTTTCAAGGCATGCGTTGACGATTTTTTAAGGGGATGTTTACCTGTGATTAGTACTGATGCCACATTTCTTTCCTCTAGATATCGAGGTATTTTATTTATTGCTTGTGCTCATGATCCTAACTATCAGTTATATCCAATTGCTTATGCCATTGCTGAAAGTGAAAACACGGATTCTTGGAATTGGTTTTTAAATGGATTGAAAACTGCTTTTGAAGGTTCTTTTAATGCATGGAAACGAATATTTTTTAGGATGATCATGAAAACGAATATTGCTTATGCCATTCCTCCGAGAATAAGTCCATCATTTTGATTATGCCATTCCTCCGGGAATAAGTCCATCATTTTGATTAAGTCCATCATTTTGATTAGCCATCTGTAAAACAATGATCATGAAAACGAATATTTTTTAGGATGAAGATTATGATTTAAACTATAAAAAATAATTACTTGTGTTCTTCTATCTCTTACTTTTCTTTCTGCCCAGACTCTAATTATTCCTCAGATTACTTCTTCCTCCTCAAACTCTAATTCTCTCGGACTTGTTTCTTTTTCTTCTTTCTGGTGTTTTCCTGTTTTCTTGTGTGATGTTCAGAGTTGTGCTTCTCTCCTCTTATAGCAAAATTGTCTACGTCCCATCTTTCTCTCTCTCATCTCACCCGTGAACTAGAAAAAAGTAGAACCCGTGAAGGAAGAAGGAATGTGAACCACATAAATTATGAATCAATGTGAACCACAAAATGTAGCCATGAATAAAAACCAACTAACTAAACCCATGAAGAAAAACCAAGCCAAGAAAAATCGACCCACTAAAAAAACCAACTTAAAAAACCTAAAAAAAAAAACAACTAAAAAAACCCAAAAAAAAAACCAACTTACTTTCCGCCAACTATGTTGGCATCATTTCAAAATTTACTTCTTTTTTTTTTTTTTTTTTCGGAACACCAATTCCGCCAACCAAGTTGGCACAATTTCTTTTTTTTTTTTTTTTTTTTTTCCGAAAATGGCCGATTTCCGCCAACTTGGTTGGCAGGATTTCATTTTTTTTTTTTTTTTTTTTTTTTTTTTACTTTCTTTTACTTTTCTTATTCCGCCATCTTGGATGGCTACATGTTTCGTTTAAAGGAATTTCTCCAAACTTGTTTCGTTTTGACTGATTTCTAAGAAATTTATTTCGGTACAGTAAATTTTCTGGTTTATATTAAAAATAGAAACAAATATAGTATAAATTTAAAGCTGAGCCAAAAAAAAGGTTGGTCAACCCGCAGGCTAACCCAGGTCCGGTCCGGACCCGACTCGTCCCGAACCTATCCGGGTCTGGGTCTGGGTCCGGGCTTGGTTCGAATATTGTAATTCCGGATCAATCCGGTCCGGCCCGGCCCGCTCCTCCATCCCGACTAAGCTCGGTCCAGCCCAAACCTAGTCAACAATGAGCCTGGCCTGGCCCACTTCACACCTTGACATACAATACATGAATGGTCACTCCTACAAAGACACATGCTTCATTCTGATGGTGGTTCGAGTTGGGTAAGATTCATGTCTAATCAGATCGAGTCGGATATATTTATGTTCGTGTCAGGTTTGGGTCTAATCGGTTCGATCTTATGTTTGGAGATTCTTAAGCTGAGTTTGAGTCACTCAAGTCAAGAGATGTTTACTCCTATAAAATGGGGATGAGTTTTGGTTGGAATAGGTACGGGTCGATCAAGTTCGAGTTTAATTACTTGAATCCACGCCTGTATTGAGTTTGTGTCCAAATCAGGACATGTACAATTTCGGTCTAAGTCATATCCAAGTCTAATCTCAAGACGTTGATTGAGGTACTTTGGTTAATCTCAAAAAATATAAATAATATTGTAGATAAAAATACAAAATAACTACCTCTTTTCATGAGAATAGTATTCTGTCGAATGGTTGAAATATTATGTCAACAAATTGTTTACTCTACTTGTGGCAAACACGACAAAATTGGAACATTTATCAATGAGAATATTACATACATATCCTATTACATACATATCCTATTTTAGTTGGTTTTAGGTTATGTATTGTTTGTTATAAATTTGTTCAATTTCAACATTAAAGTAATAGGAAATCAATTTTTCTTTTATCTAAATATTTTTTTTTATTCAAATAAAAGTTACGAGTTCAACAAATTGTTTGTGCTCTTGCTTGTAAGTGGCATGGCAGAACAAAAATCAAATCAAAATGACTCTAAATTAAAACAAATACCTTAGGAACGAAAGAAACTATCTTTTACATTAGTGGTTCCACCACCTACATAAAAGAGTTTATTTGGGCTCTTGGAAGCTCTAGTTCTATGAAAAGGAGTATAAATAATTTTTTTAAAAATTATTTTATATGTCATCCAAACACAAATTTGAAAACTTATATTTATGATTCTCAATTAAATAAAAATTCATTGAATTGTCAATTTTCTCCCATTCAGGTGGAAGCAATTCATAATTGCTATGTTCTATAAAACATTAACAAAATTTATATCAAATAAAGCAACACCAACTTTATTATATCTTTAAAAAAAAATTCTTTTTTTTTCTCCACTCGATAGGCTTGTTACCAATCTTCCAAATGCAAATTTTATCGTTTCTTTCAAATGTGTATAATACTTGCATATTTTTGACAGATTCAAATTAGTATGTAAATTTTAAACATGCAAAATTTTAAATATGTTCTATATAAATTATTGAAAATTTTGTCCAAAAAAATATGTTGAAAATATGTTTAATTAACCAATATAAAATTTCTAACCTCAATATTTTTATTTTTTACATATTTGATCGAATTTTATTTTATTTGCAATGTTATATTTGTATTTTTGTTGTCCCATTTTTTTTTTTCGTTTGTGGAATTGCTAACCAGGCTCCATAGCTATAAAGCTAGAAATATATATTGATTGATAGCAAGCTGTAATTAAGGTTGGAGTTAACAGAATATAAAAAATGATATTATGACCAATTCCCAAAGCTCAATGGGAATCATAACTAACATAAAAGCGCATGCAGCACAGCACTTTGGTTGACTTCATCATGGCAGCAACTTAGTTACTGTTTGGGAAGAGGAGAAAATGAGTGTAAGGAAAAAGTTGAGAGGAAAGTGAGAGAAAAATTAAAAGAATTTTTTCTAAGGACACCATCATATTTGCTAGGGAGTAGTTCTTACTTGGGGGCAGTCCAAGCAGGTGGAGAAATTGCTAGGGGACACCCAAAATTTACTTGGGGACATCCCAATCTCCCAAACCCTAATTTCTTCCCTCCTCTATTCTCCTCCTCCTCCTTCCTCCGGCGGCGGCGGCGCCACCACCACTACCAGCAGCCACCACCACCGCCGCCTCCTTCCTCCTCCTCCTCCCTTCTCCAAACCCTAATTCCCTCTCCCGCCATGGCTTACAGGACCCTGGATCGACGCGAGGGGACAGCCCAACCCTCATTTTCTTCACCCACTCGATCCAGCCACGCCGAGATGACGTCGCTGCCGACCAACGCCGACGAGGAGGAGGAGAGGCGGCTGTGGGAGGAGGCAGCACATGGTTCAACAGGTCTTTCTTGGGTGGAAACGACGACGAAGGTGGCGGGGGTGTTCGCAAGGACGAGAAGGAAGAGGAGAGTGGGAGCAGATGGATGGCCACGCCGAGATGACGCCCTCTTCTTCTTCGTCCCATCTCCGAGGAGGACTGCCACCTTGTTGGCAGTCCTAACGTATGTTAGGACTGCCACCTTGTTGGCAGTCCTAACGTATGTTAGGACTGTCAATTTGCTGGCAGTCCTAGGACTGCCAACTTGCTGGCAGTCCTATGACTGGTTTGGGCTGCCCCCAAGTAAAAAAATTGATGGCAAACTTGTAATTTTTTTTGAACATTTTTGGACTGCCCCCAAGTAAAAAGTGTGGTGCCCTTACAAAAAACCAATTAAAAGTGATGGTATTTGAAAAGGCTTTTTCTAAGGGCACCACACAAATTACTAGGGGCTATCCCAAAAATATTCAAAAATATTACAAGTTTGACATCAATTTTTTTTACTTGGGGCTAGCCCAAAGAGTGGTATAAATACCAACTTCATTTCATTTCCTCTCTTCCTCTTCCTCTTCCTCTTCCTCTACTCTTTCTCCCTCTACTCTTTTCTTCTCCTCCTCCACATTTCTAGGTCATAAAATTCTAAACCCTAGCCCAAATTTTTCTAGAATAGCACCTTGACATCAGTGGGCTGGAAGTAAATGAAGAGAAAATAGCCAATCACAATCCCAACAAAGATTTCAACTCTGAATCCAACAAAATCCAGCACAGAGCTCAACAAACCCATCTCCTCCATTGCCGCCTCTCCAAGAATCAGAAGAAAATCACCACCACAACAAGAAGAAAATAAAATACTAATTTTCCACCAAAAGAAAATAATAGTTATTTTGGAAAACTTAAAAGTGCTAAAACGGAGGTCCAAACATCATTTTTTTGCGATTCTAAAATTTCGGAAGGCCGTCTAACAAAGATGCTGTTAATCTCGGGCTCCTCGAAGATACGCTCATTTTGCGACAAACCGGACCTCGTTTCGACCTCCCAGTCAAAAATTATGGCCCTTCAAAGTTTCAACTAACCATAAAAGGCAGGAGAATGGTTATTCTCCGTGTTAGAACACAAAGAATGTTAATTTCGCATGAGGGTGGCCATTCTCCGTGTTAGAACGTAGGAGAATGGTCATTCTCCGTGTAGTTTAGGACTGCCAGGGGGTGACAGTCCTATTTGTAAGTCTCTGTGATGAGAGTTTTGAAACTCTCTATCACAGAGAGTTTCAATTAGGATTGCCACCCCCCTGGCAGTCCTATACAAAATGAGGACTGTCAGGGTGCTGGCAGTCGTAATTGAAACTTGCTGTTACAGCAAGTATCAATTAGGACTGCCAGGGTGCTGGCAGTCCTATTTATAAGTCTCTGTGACAGAGTTTCAGTTTGAGAAGCTCATCACAAAATTTTATAAATATGACTGTCACCCCCTGGCAGTCCTACACTTATGTAGGACTGCCAGGGTACTGGCAGTCCTACTTAAGTGTATGACTGCCAGGGGGATGGCAGTCCTATTTGTAAAACTCTGTGACAGAGAGTTTCAGTTTTCCTTAAGGACTGCCATGTTCCTGGCAGTCCATCATTCTTTCAGGACTGCAGAAAAGATGGCAGTCCTGTTTTATAAAAGGACTGCCAGACTTCCTGCAGTCCTGTTTTATAATAGGACTGTCTGGAACATGGCAGTCCACTTTGGCAGTAGGACTGTCCGTTCTTCGGCAGTCCTCAGAGATGACGCCCACGAGCAGCAGCCGAACGGCCATTTCGTGTTCTAGGGTTAGGTTTAAACGAAAAAACTGAGATTTTCTGAGTTCGAAAAATACTTTGACAAACAAAAAATTGTTCTAACCTAATTTATCATAATAAATGTAGAAGAAAACTAGGGTTAGGAGTTTGGATTGGAGTTGGGGAAAATAAGAGTAGGGTTTTGGAGAGTGGGGTTTTGGAGAGACGGTTTTGAAGAGAGAGAATTTTTTTATGAAAATGAAATGAAAGAGAGGGTTTGGGGGGGTGGGATAGCCCCAAGTAATTTTCGGGACGTCCCCAGTAAAAGTTCCTCAAACCTGGGCTGTCCCCTAGTAAGTGATAGCCCCTAGTAATTTGTGTGGTGCCCTTAGAAAAAGCCTTTGAAAATGAGGAGGAAAAATGGGAGAAAAATTTGAGGAAAAAAATAGGTGGGTCCCACTAAAAAAATTTTCTTCCAAAAGTGGGAGAAAAATGGAGAGAGATGAGAGAAATTTGAGTAAATTTACTCCATTACCCCTCATAAAGGTAATAATAAATTATCATTTGAGAATACCAAGGACTAAATAGTAATTGTATCTCTATCCCTAAACAAATAAAAAATTATTTTTAAACTTTTCCTTTCCCCACTTTTTGTCCATCCAAACAAAGGAAGGGAAATTTAACTTTACCTTCATTTTACCCTCCTCCATTTTTTTTTCCCTCAAATTTTTCTTTTCCTCCCCACAAAAGTTCCCAAACACAGTGTTAGGGTATTTTTTGTTTGTGGACACTGCTATTTAATGATAATTCGGAGTAAAACTTTGATACAGAACACAGCGGTAAGGGCCCACTTGTCATACAACAGTTTAGATCATAGAAATTGGTGAAAAACTTTGATTCAACCGACCGCATTAAAAAATTTCACCAGTTTTTGCGATCCTAGCTGGTTCGTGTCACATGGCGATCTCTGAGATTCGATATTTGAGGGAGGTTAATAGTTGGTTGTCACTTGAGCTTAGAGCATTTTCAACCCTATTGTGAGTTTGAAAAAAATGGTTGCCACATAGGAATGACAACCATTTTTTTCAAAAGTACTTCTCCAATGCAAATGTGAAATAAAGTGTAGAGTTGGCATGACAATGACATGGCAAAGACAATGTAAAATTTGTTGTCTAAATCTAGACAATGCACTTCACAATGTCTTTATGTCCACATCATTATTTGTGAATAAAAATGTTTATAAAAGAAATAGAAGAGTAAAAGTTGTCTTGGAAGTTGTAAAAAATTATTTTGTATTGTCTTCTCAATACTTTTGTATTGAAGATGACTTTTTAAACTCACTGTCATTTGTGAATATAATTTTGGCACCTATACATGACATTGTCTTGTGTTCCATGCCACCTAAGATTCACAACACAAAATAAGACAATAGAGTTGGAGATGCTCTTACAATCATGTTTGTGTTACAAACTGCAAACAAAATATCATTCTTCTTTTTGTTTCAAGAAGAAAGGATGGATGGATGGAGGGATGGATGGTGTTCTCTCCTTATCAGTGCACTAGTGCAGTCTCTGTCTGCTAGCTAGCTTGTCCCCTCCATAATTTTATAGGGTTTCAAAGACAAGGAAGCAGCTCCCCATGAATTATGGGAATTGGGAGTCTACCAAGGTTGACACCAGACCAGCTACTGGGGGAGATGAATGTGATGTGATGATCAGTCTCTTTCATTACCTAAATGTTAATTTATTTGTTATTTAGGGTTAGAATCATGTTTTGTTAGTAGAATCTGGCCTTGGAAAATGTAACTTTATTATTTTTACTTTTTATGTATTTGGATGCCAAAAGACATGAGTAGAAAATAAAAGTTTTCAAGGAGAAGAAATTAGAGAAAAAATATTTTCCGCCCAAAAGCCATCTTTGCTTTGCGAAATTAGCACATTGGAAAATAAAAGTCATTTATTTTCTTTATTTGGATGCCAAAAGAAATAAATAGGAAAGTAAATTGATTCCCAAAAGAAAAAGAAAACGGTTCTTTCACCCCCACCCATCTAAGAATTTATTTATTTTTTTCCTATAAAGATTTAATTTTTCCTCCAAATTTTTGACTTTTTCAAATATATTGGAATTCTAATTTCGCGAAAAAAAATGGCAAGGAATCAATTTTCTTTTCTATTCGTGAACCAACCGAGCCTCAAGGATTACCCTTTCCTCTCAATTTCCTTGATTTGTTTCAAATACTGGAAAAAAAATTGATTGAAATTGCAATTTTCTAATAGAAAAAAAAAAATAGCAAAAAATTGATTTCCTTTCCTTTCCTTTCCTTAAATCAAACAATGCCTTAAAACTTACATGCACATTGGGGTGACTGTTTGCATCGCAATCTTGACTCTCCCTATATATATATATATACACACAAACAAAAGATTCTTGGTACTAATTTTCTTTTTCTTTTTTCTCTTCTCTTTTTTGCTTTATTTTCTTTTTGACTGGCACATGAAACTAGCGAGCAACGAATTCCGTAGAAGATGTACATCTACGTGGACCGGCGACAACCAAGTTGCAGACAAAAATTACAAACTATGTCATCTTATTGTTCTCCCCACTTAACCTTGTGATGAACCTAGACACAATCAGCTATATTTAGAAGTCAGTTTAACTAAAATAAAATGTTTCTAGTGCATAATAAAGGTTCTAGAAATAGACCCCCATGGGTTGTGCATTGGATCCGTATCCACCAAAAATAGATCCGCTACTTGCTGGCGCCAACCCGTACCAGTTTGAATGTTCCTTCCAACCCCCCGCTGTCGTAACGGTCCATTTCCTAAATTTGTTCATTGTTTCTTCTTCCCCTTCCCTTCCCTTTCCTTTATATAACCCCTTTCTCATTCTTCAAACCTCAATCTCAACCTCAATTCTCTCTCTCTCTCTCTCTCTCTCTCTCATAGTCTCATGGGTTGCGGTCCATCGAAGGATGCCAATGTGGCCACCAGCAACACGGTGAGACTGTCGAAGAGCCTCCTAAAAAAGAATTCGGATGAATCAAACAACGCAACATCATCAACAACAACAACGACGACGACGACGACGACTACCGCTGTCGTGACAGAGGACGCGAGCACCGCAGTCGACAAGGCAGAAGAGCCGGCAGAAGAAAGGAAGGAAGCCGTCGAAGTGAACGATGTGACGCCAAGCGGTCCCGCGGTAGTGCTGGAGGAGAAGTACAAGGAAGAAGGGGAGGAGGGGAAGTTGGTCGCGACGGCGTCTCCAGACCGCTACTTCTCTTCGAGGAAGGACGAGGACGCGGTGGAGGGAGTTGTTGCTGGTGCGGGATACTTCTCGGCGCCCGCGCTGGAGATTGCCGAGGCGGTCGAGGCCGTGGTGGTGGTGGTGGATGCGGAGGGAGTGGAGCTGACGGAGAAGAAGGTTTCGGATATTGGCAGTGATACTGTGTCGGAACAAGCTGGGTTGAATGCAGGGGAATCAAGCAGCAAGGACACAACTGATCCGAAGGACACAATGTTGGTGGAAGAAGAAGAAAAGGAAGGCACGGTGAAGGTGGCTGATGGAAAAGAGAACGTCGGACAGAAAGATGGTGCTTCAATGGCTTCTTGATATGATTTGGTCTAAATATCAAACAATTTCTTGTTATCATTCTTCATTTATATGTTGTTACTAATATATTGGATTACAGTTATGTATTATCATGTTTGTTCGTACGCTCATTTTCGAAACATTAGTTGCGACTAGCATTTCGGAAACATCAAGTTGAGCCCCTAAATGATAGGCATATTTTAGAAAATTCAGACAGTCGTATGTGTATATATATATATATATATATATATATATATATATATATATATAAGTGAACAAATTTGAGGGTCAGTAATTGAAGAAAAAGAGTGACATACAAACTAATAATCGCAAAATCCATGATCATTGCTATATCAATAGCTTCAAATGGAGCAGAGTAATGATGTTCACATAATTAAAAGTGAAAAATATATATACCACTTGTGCCTGCAAAATAAGGAAATCTACCAGTCTTTTACTGTTAGAAACTGACTGATCTAAGAATATTTTTGAGTATATGTAGTCGGATTACAAGACTCTTACAATTTTATTAACTCAGTAGTCTAAGATGAAATACACACGGTAACAAAGCTCCTGCTACAACTTACAAATTTATCACAAGACCAACCACCCAAAAAAAAACACAATAGAGAAGGAAATGAAAAATGAAATGATGTAACAAGAATGATAACTATCCTTAACCCTCTCCATCCAAGAAACAAGGGTTCCCCCAAGCCGGGTATGTTCGAATCATATGTAAAATACATGTCGAAGGAACTCGGCAAAATGACCCCGTAGCTTCGGGAGAAGGGGTGCTCTCCTATCTTTTGATTTCTGTCTGATCCGAGAACTGGACTCATCTTTTTACCAAGCGATTGAGCCCTGCGCTCTGTTGCTTCTTTCGCTTTTGATGCCCGACAGCAGCAGGGTCTACCAGTGGACCAGACCATGTCGATGCAGGTTGTCCTTTCGGGTACGGGAACACCGTGGAAAAGGACGCATCAGGAGGATCATAGGTCGGATCCATGTGATGCGACGAACCCAAGGGGTAGCCAAGAGCTCCATCTTGGTGAGGGGGAGGGAATTTTTCACTCTTGCTCTTTGCATTGGCATGTGTGATAAGGCGCCGCCTCTGGAAACAGGATATAAGTTAGTTCAGGTTGGTTAAAGTGCCAAGGCCATACACAGTACATCCCGGAAAGCTTAGGGTTATATGTGGCTTGTAATCTTCTGCTGTTATGAAATTGGTTTTCATGATAACTAAAGCCGACCTGAAGCTTTATACGGTAGGGTCAGGGTCCAAAAACTTGAACCCGTAGACCAAACAGGTCTGTGTCCGGAACTAGCACTACCCTAAGCCAAGCCGACCAGATAACACCTTACTATCATTACTGAGGATACTAACAACAATTGGTTTTTCTTTTTTAATCACAGTAGTTGAAGCTCTCCCTTTTCTCTTATCTTTTATTCTTTTTGTCTATAAATCCTCTGTCATTTGCTACACCAGCAATAACAATCACCAATGAGCAACTATTTTTTAAAATATAGCAATCAATTTTCCCCCTTATTTCTATTTAATTCTTCTTCTCCCTATGCACTCACGACATTCATGGCACCTAAGTGCATGGGCCTTGGGCTTGATGAGTAGATATGGTTGGCATTTACTTATTGTATAGATGAGTAGATTACTTTGCCGTGGTTTAGTATACCTTTATAATGCATATGGACATACTGAAAATACTCATGGATGATGCAACAGCTATGTTGCATGAATACGGATACGGGTGGGGATGCGGACACGATAAGGGTGCGGGATACGGACATTTTCAACTAGGTACAAGGGTAATTACCTATGTTGCACAAGTACGGATACGGGCATGGGTACATACACGATAAGGATACGGGCATGGGTACGTACACGATACGGATACGGACATCATTTTGCCATATCCATTCAACATAGTGCAACAGTCATCAGCTGCTATGACCACAGAAATTCTATATGCTAACTGCTGATTAGCGGTGTTATTCTTAAATAAAATAAGTAGCAGATATCAGAGCTAGCATGACTTACATCAAGGTTTGCTTGGAGTTCTGCGTTAGCCTCGGGAGCAGGAAATGCCCTAGTAGCTCGATCACGTGTCCGTGTCTTTTTTGTCCCATCACCATGAGTTCTTCCGCCATTAGCTCTCCCACCAGCAGCTCTCAACCTACAGTCATAAATATTGATCTAAGTATGTCACTATGAAAAAAACTCAAAAGTCGATTCCAATTGGAATCTCTATAAATATTGGGATATGGAGTTTATTGTTACGCCAAAGAAAAAATAATATAAAAGAGAGCTCTTGAAAGTGCAATGTAAAAAAGGTGGAGGATATGACAACATTACATAAACAAAATTGAGGTTCCAAAATAATGCTTGAATTTAAATACAAAACTATATAGGAACATAAAAGGGTTTGTAGGTAGCAAGTGATGTCATTTTTCATGTATGGAATAAAAAGTGGAGATGATTGCACGTGTCTATGGATTGAATGAGATTCAAGCTTGAGAAATTGTGGAATTTGTCAGCGCTGTGAAAGGAATAGCCTTGAGTCTTGAGAATGAGAATGTAGGTATTGTTGTCTTTGATAGGTGATGTTTGGACATAGAATTGAATCCTTGTGAATAGGCAAAGCCAGGTGCTCTTATTTTACGATATGCTTCCATTATTGACAAGAAAGGCACCAAATTCTCGTTTAGGTGCTTCAACTGCGGTATAAGTGGAAGGAGCTGGTATGGAAAAAACTTTTGTATAAGGTTCGAAATGGTGAATTGAGGTAGTGTAGATGGATGATCTTGTAGTCATTTGGCCGGCTATGGAAACAAAAAGCTTGCATCTGCGCCCCCTAAACTGAACCGTTTAAAATAAATCAGGGCTAAAGTGAAAATAAGAAAATAATGGAGATAAGATGTTCAAATGTTGTATTTTATTGTCAACAAAGAGCTAACAATTTTTCTTGCAGATTAAGTGAAGATATAATAGATCTCTTCCTTCGCCATGTACTCACTTTTGGTGCAAACTCTAATAAGTCTAAAGGTAGACAAACTGGATTGCACTTATAAAGATAATATAATAAAGAGATTCCAGTGGCACGGACAACAAGGTTCCTCTACTGGTGTGGGGAGGGTCAAGTCCTATGTTGTCAATCTTGAAGGATACAGGATATGTATCATACGATACTAAAGTTTTTCGATACGTATTGTATTGGTGTACCCAATGGGACAAAAACCCGTGCCGTACGGTTTTGTATCGTCCAATAAGATACATTTTTGTTTTATTTAAATTGTTTACCTTTTCTAATTTCTTTGTCTATTGATTGAGTTTTACTTCTCATTTGTTTTTTGATTCCTTTTATTTTCTTTTGGATATTTCATTGACCATTGTTTCTATTATGGACCTTATCATGTTTGATGGATAAATTTATGGATGTTAAGAACTTGTGATGGTTGTTTAACTTGTGTTTTAGCTACATATTTAGTTGTCAACTTTATAATCATCGTCACTAGTACTCTTTATTGTTGCTTAATGTGTTCAACTTATGCTTATATGTTATATTAATTTTCGAAGTATTTTTCAATGGGATTCGGTATCTTACAATACACGATAAGAATAATCAAGCAAACCGATATACGGTACGTATCGCGATATGACAACATAAGGTCAAGATATACACAACTAATCCAATTTATTCAGAGGGTGTTAATGAGACTCAAACTCCTAATGCGAGTGTCGAGGCTTATCATTACAGAAAGCAACAGACACATGAATAAATATAAATATTAGATTGATCAGTCGAAGCCAGCATAAAACATTGTATCTCTCTATGAGATGAATCCTTACATAAGAGGAGAAGGACAAAACATCTTACTTTTCTTGTGGCTTAAGGGGAGAATAGATGTAGGTTCTTTCAGGAACAACAGAAAATTAACTTGGTACAATTATGTTTCGTGTTCATGCATGAAATCTGATAAATATTGTAGCCAACATATTCACCTAGCAAATCTCAAAGCTTGATTGTCACACAAAAAATTCAGCTTCAAATGTATGGAGTAACTATATTGCATTAATATGGAGTCCTACAGTTAGCAGTCAACTGTTGCAATACCCATGGTACTTAAAAACTGTTGGACACAGCTATTTGTTGGCCACAATGCCCCCTTCCCTTTCCCATGACCAACCCTCAGCTATGAATTTCCTGACTCCATCATGCAAGGCCATTTTATTTTATCTCAAAGTAACATGATGTAATCATTGTATTAATTTTGAAGGTTTCATAATGCTGTTCTTCAGTTCATGCAAAAGGGATTAGGAGCACTGGCTCCCATAAGTATAACCAATAAGCTAAGAAGAAATTTCATCCCCAACCCTGCTCATTTGATCATGGTGATCTACATCAAGTAATCTTTTTTAAAAGAATAGTCAACTCTCAACTGGATGAATATTTTAAAATTATCCCTTTAATAATAGGTACTAAGTCGATGATTAGGATCAAACCTGAAAAGAGGCTTTCCAACTCTACTAAAATCATAGGGAATACACGTGGAAATCAGCTAATATATGCTTACCACATTAACCAGCCATCTTTCATTGAGCATACTTCACACCCTACTCTAAGTTATGGTTCATACCATCACAATACCTAATGTTTTGCCACCAAATGGCTCTTGATGATATATGCTTATTGTTCAAATTAGCGGAGATCACTAGAACAAGGACTCACACTAAATCAACCTACTGTTTCCTTCCACCAGGTCTATTAGCTGTACCAGATACTTTTGTAGTTTTATTGACAGCATGAGAACTGAAGAATGTACGACTCAGATTGTTCAAAATGAACCTCTGGTAAATGATTGAACAAAGAACTGACATTTCTTGATCTAATGAAGTCAAAATAGGCCATGATTCACATACTTGTTATTTAGCCCTTCGTTCCACAGAAGTTAATGTTAGTGGCCTCAAGTTTGCTCCAGATAACTATTTTTAATTAGATGCTGGCCAACCAAAACAAAAACAGAAAAAGATGACTGCCGGATAACTTCTCAAACTTTGAAAATTGTATGATCAATGAATAAGGTCTCAAACTCTTAGCATATTTACATCACTTCCTAGGTAAGTTATCGGGATGTATTACTATGAGTCCAAAGTAATCTGGATCTGACATATACTAATGGCACCAGTTGTCACATCGAATCTCAGAAAAAAAAAGGAACAGCAAATAAAAGAAAATTTAAAAGACATCTGCTGATATACTCGCTTCAAAATTCAAAGCAAGATATAAAGTATAGATCAACATAAACTAGATCTTCTGAGTAAAATAAGGCTAAATGTCATGATTTCATGCAGAAGAATCGACTTTTAACAGAGAATAATAATCCAATTATGTCAAGATAAAGTAGGTATTACAGCATGAATATCTACACGAATTGATGACCACAAACCTTCTAGCCTCTTCATCCCTTAGTTTAGCATCCATCTCCTTACTTGGAGGATATTGTGGTAGACTTGAAGGCTCACATGCATAAGGGGGAGTTGTAAAGAACTTCAAGAACAGAAGATGTGAGTCATTGAGACAATTTATGCATTCTGAACTAAATATTGGAACATGAAGATCTAGGAATATCATAGAAAAGAGCTATCAATATAATTCCAAATAAGATATTGAAATATTAGGGCAGCAGAGTTTGTTACCCATATTTGATTTGCATCTACGGGTCTGCTCATCAAACAAGTTGTTGTTCAACGTAAATAAAAGTTCATGTAGAATAAACAATTTTGTATTTTGTGTGTGCGCGTACAAATATAGTACCAATGCTCTATATAGTAACTGAGCATATCAATGGACATAGTTACTATATTCCTAGAAGCAAAAGAGATGTTAGCTACGGCTTTGACTGTATATATATTTTTCATCATAAAAGTTAAGTCAATAAAAAGACTTGTCGAAGGAACAAAAACAACATAGATTAATAACACAAACATTTCCAGCATCAATAACCATAGCAAAAGGTAGCTCATACATTTCACTTACTTTCATGTTGTTCTTAACCATTCATTACTCTCTTTGGCTAAGCCAATCTCTCCTCCAACATGTCAAGACATAGCCAATACCCTCCCCTTATTAGGTATTACATCCTTTGAATAAGGGCTATTACATTTCAAATGATTCTCCAAACTTTCAGTTAGAGGCTGTTTGGTTCACAGTTCTATGATCAAAGGAGTAGGAACTGGCAGGCCCACCCCGCTTCTCTCTTCCGATTTTTTGCCTCATGGAAGTAAGTCATCCTGGCTCGCTACTTTTTGACTGCAACAGGATTATTGGTTTCACTTTCATCTAAAGCCTCCCAACACATTAAGTCATAGTTCTCTTTGGATGGAGTTCCACACCCTTCTTCCTAGTTCTTGTTCTTATACTCGCATGTGCCAAGCAGCCCCTCATATGTACTCACTACTTGCTGTTAAACTTATTTAACCATACATCCATCACTGCATAGTCAACTCCAACATGACATTTACTGTCACACAATTTCTTCATTGCCAAACATATCATTATTTATATTATATACAACAAACTGAAGTTTATACTTTACTGTAAAATAAACATGTCAGGATAGGAAAAACAATCTCTAACTTATAAGAAAGATATTTGTAACTAAGCTTAACACGCATTTTAATTGGAAGGTTCTAAAAGAGAATACACATAAACGCCCAATGGTCATCATCACCATCCAAGCTTTATCCCATCAGAATTGGGTCGTCTGTGAAGCATAGGAAGCTCCATAAAAGATTTGACAAAGTTTTTATGACAAGCTTTCAGCCTGATGTCAAACACCTATGTTGGAGCCAAATTCCTAGCTGGGTAGTCATAAGCATGAGAGGGTCATGCCATAAAACATAGGTAGCCAGTTGGCAGGTAGGGAGACCTAACTTTTAGATATGCAGCTTAAGCTCGTGCAACAAGAAGCACCCTCCAAGTTCCCTAGACTATACTCTAGACAGAGAGCTAACGTGAAACAATTTTCTATAGGAAATTGCATTCATCTCTATGACACACTGAGCCAAATGCTCAATGGTGGCTTCCATAAATCAATTTGCACCATTGGCAGTTAACAGTATCATTCTTTTTCGTATTTGAACTTTTAAATATCTGAACCTACAAACTTTTGATATACAATACTGTGGTTACTCCATTAATCAAGTTTCAGTATAAGTTCCTTCATATGGGGTTTTACAACTTTTCAATAACCAAGTTCATAGAAAGACCAAAGAATATTTGTATATTCACAACAGGATAACAAGTCAATTTTATTATCTTTTCCAAACATTACAAACCTAAAAATATGAATACAGGTGTAATAAAGGTAAGTTATAGTAGAGCACCTCTCTTTCATATAAAGAAAGATCTACTTTTGTTAATTACCCATCTTACATGTAAATATCTTTTGACTGATTACAAAGACTTTTGGGGAGCGGATCATGGATTCAAACCATATTGATTCCAAAGAAAATACCACGACGTCCAGTCTAAGGAGTCTAGACAAAGAGGACAATAAAATGAGGGTTGTAACTGTAAGAGGGTCTCATATGTTACTGTTGAGAGTAAATAAGGGACTTTAGTCCCACATCGGTTAGATGTAATATGAAGAGGGGTTGGACCCTCTATAAGTAGTAGGCAGTAGCCCTCAATAAAATTATCTGAGATATTAGACTCATTTCAATATGGTATCAGAGCCATAACTCTCTCTCTCTCTCTCTCCACACAAAAAAAAAAAAAAAATTTCCCCCTTCCCCCCCCAAGCCGCCGACCCCCCCTCCAGCCTTCTTTAAGGCCACCGACCCCCCACTCCCTGCCCCCCCCCCCCCACTCCAGGCCTCCGACCCCCCCCCACTCCTGCCGACCCCGCCCCCCCTGCCCATCCAGCACCTGCCGACCCTCCCCCCCCTGTCGCCGACCCTCCCCCCCCCCCCCCCCCCCCGCCCTTTTTAGGGCTACAGCCGCCCTTTTTAGGGTTTTCGCTGTTCTAAAAAAAAAAAAAAAAAAAAAAAAGATTTCCTTCTCTTTAGAAGATCTCTGTTGTTGCCTTCGAGAATCAGTACCTTCTTTTTAGAAGCTCTACTACGAATACGAAATCTCTTTAGATTTTCGTATCTCAGAAACGTTGTCTTTACAATCGTTTCTGCACGGCTGGTATACCTCTGGTTTGTCTCATGCAAGGAGGCACAACTACGTTGGTTATCCTTGAGCCGTCTGAACGCGTTATCATGACGCGGTTCTAGTTGGTCGTATAAACTACGACATATCAGTGAGGGATCTCGTTTTGTTGTTTCCCCCAGTAGCTGACTAAGACGAAGACGACTCCAAAGAAGACGACTCAGGAAACAACAACACCTCACTGATTGCAGTTGAAGAAGTCATGGATTCCATCTATGGGAAGTTGACAGCAGAAGAAATGAAGGCCCTGGTCGAGGATCTCCTGACCAAGAGATTACCGGAGACAACCCCACGCGTGACCCATACTGATGTGGATCCGTCACCGTACAAAATGGAGAAGTTGGACAAACTGGAGACGAAGTTGGAAGGCACGACCAACTACTTGAAATGGTCGCGGCAGGCGATGCGGACGCTGAAGGGACGTGGCTTGGTTGGTTATGTAGATGGCCACACCAAGGCCCCTGTCGATCACTCCTCGAAGGAGTTTGCTGTATGGGACATTGTCAACAATGTCGTGGCTGGTTGGTTGACATCCTCTTTGACCGACCAAGTGTCGGGTAACGTTGAAGCAATGGAGGGAGCTGCTGATATCTGGAGAACGTTGAAAGACATGTACTCCGGTTCGGGTAACCCCATGCGAGTCTTCCAACTGCAGGATGAGCTCGATAGGGTAATCCAAGACGATCGTACCATCTCTGAGTACGCTGCCTTGTTGAAGAAGTACTGGTCTGATCTTGACCATTATGATCCTCTTGGCATGGAGGATGCTCAGGTTGAACCGGCCTTTGCAAAATATTTCCAGAAATTTCTGGATTATATCTCGCGGCAACGGATGATGAAGTTTTTGAAGGGGCTCAACCCAGCGTTTGAGCAACGGCGGAATGTACTTCTCGCACAACCGACGTTGCCGACATTAGAAGACGCCATAGCTGCCATGGCACAAGAAGAAGCACGGTTGAAGCTGATGCCTACCAAGGGTATCTCCCAGGGGGAGCAGGCCGGAGTTGACACATCTGCTCTTGCCACTTTCACACAGCCTCCTTCTACCGGAGGCGTTTGCCACAATTGTGGTGACACAGGGCATTACATCCGCTTTTGCCCAAAATCGACACGGACTCCCTCGAATGGTTGGGGTCGTGGTCGCGGTGGACGACGAGGTGGTCGAGGCAGCTACGGTGGTGGAAGGAGCACTTACTCTGGAGACAACAAGGCGCATCTGGCGGATGAAGGTGGGGACAATCAGCTGGCGGACATCACTCCATTTGAGAGAGAAGTTCTCGAGAAGATGCGCGGCTCAAAGCTTGGTTCTGGTGAAAGACAAGTCATTCCTGGGGCGCCGTCCACTATAGGAGATTACTGCACTTCTCTCAAACCAGTGCCGGTATACCTCCGCGTGCTCTTGCATCTGTCTCTCAGCCAGCTTGGATTATGGACTCTGGGGCATCTTGCCATGTCACGGGGTCCCGAGGAGAGTTCCGGGAATACTCTACTCTAACGCCGCCAGAAAGCATTCAGACTGCTGATGGTACCTCCAGGCCTGTTACGGGTAAAGGCACTGTTGATTGCACTCCTTCCATCACTCTATCTAATGTCTTACATGCTCCTTCCTTTCCTGTCAATCTTATTTCCATTAGCGCCATTATCTTTGATCTAAACTGTATTGTTTTCTTTGATATTCCTAAGGTAACTTTTTAGGAGAAGGGAACGGGGAGACGACTGGGCACTGGCACATGGCATAAGGGTCTATGGTACTTGGACAGGAACGGTCTGGATAGAGCACTGGCATCTTTGGTTGCAGACGCCCAACCGGAAGTCCGAAGTCGAAGTGTCGAAGCCGAGCTGCTCCTCCACCATCAGCGTGTAGGACATTCTTCTTTTCCCGTTATTAGTCGACTGTATCCGTCCTTATATCAAAAAGCAAATAAAGAGTTGTTAGTTTGTGATGCTTGTGAGTTGGAAAAACATACCAGAAGCTCCTATGTGCATTCTGGGCATCGATGTTCTGCTGCTTTTGATATGATTCATTCCGATGTGTGGAGCCCTTGTCCTACAAACGGGATTAACGGTTATAGATGGTTTGTTACTTTTATTGACTGCTCTACCCGCGTAACGTGGGTCTACCTGCTGAAGAATAAAAGTGATATTTTTGAGGCATTTCAAAGCCTCCATCAACGGGTGAAGACACAGTATAATGCTCGTGTTAAATGTTTCCGGTCGGATAATGGGACGGAATATACCCATAAGAGGTTTGCTGCGTATTTATCCTCTCATGGTATACTCCATCAAACCTCTTGTGCATATACAACGGCTCAAAATGGTGTTGCCGAACGAAAAAATAGGCACCTGCTGGAGGTAGCTCGGACGATGATGCTGGCTATGAATGTCCCTAAATTTTTGTGGGGGCAGGCTGTCTTGACAGCCTCTTATCTCATCAACAGGATGCCCTCTCAATTACTGGACTGGAAGACGCCTTTGGAAATGCTCACGGGGACAACTGCGTACACCGTTCCTCCGAAAGTATTTGGTTGCGTATGCTTCGTACACGATAACAGGCCTGGTGTTGGTAAGCTGGATCCTCGAGCACTTAAGTGTGTCTTTGTTGGGTACACCGGGACACAGAAGGGTTACGTATGCTGGAGCCCGGTTGAACGGAAGCTGTTTGTAAGCATGGACGTTACATTCAGAGAGTTGGAACCTTATTATGGTTCGGACG
The DNA here is from genome assembly GCA_029216955.1 of Iris pallida. NCBI lineage: Eukaryota > Viridiplantae > Streptophyta > Magnoliopsida > Asparagales > Iridaceae > Iris > Iris pallida. Next base: position 19,711,629 of record JANAVB010004600.1, on the reverse strand, counting down.
AAGGTTCTGCGTTTGGGAACACGCCTCACACAGCGGATGTTAGACGTGAAGGGGAGGTAGTACGCCCAAACGTAGTTGTCGGATCGGTACCTTGTCCTGTCGTGACAAACTGGCAGAAAGGGGGAGAAAACATCAATGATACTGATACGGAGGATGAAGAAGACAATACGTACATTACGCAGGGGAAGAAGCAGACAAGGAAAAAGGAGCTCCAAGTTTACAGAAGAAGACAGCAGAGGTCCAGTACTGTGCCGTACCCTGTGCCTATAGTGCCAAGTCCCTCGTCTACTCCTGCCCCGACTCCTGAAGATGTTACTCCCGCACCGGATCGCTCGGATTCGGAAGCGGATCTCTCCGATTCGGATGGTATGCTTTCTCCACCACCCATTGCTCCCTTAAGGAGGTCTTCTCGCATTAATGCGGGAAAGGCTCCTATTCGTTATAAAGATTATGAACATGATATCGCCAACTACCTATCTTATTCTAATATTTCTCCGACTTATCAAACATTCCTCACTTCGTTAGACTCCACTTCTTTACCTAAGAATTGGCAGGAAGCAAAGAAGGACCCAAGATGGAAAGCCGCAATGATGGAAGAACTTGGGGCACTAGAGAAAAATAAGACATGGGAGCTGGTGCCATTACCTGAAGGGAAGAAAGCTGTGGGATGCAAATGGGTTTACACAGTGAAGGAGACACCAGAAGGAAAAGTTGAACGATACAATGCGAGACTGGTTGCAAAAGGCTATATCCAGACATATGGTATCGACTATGATGAGACTTTTGCCCCAGTAGCGAAGATGAGTACCGTAAGAACACTGGTCTCCATTGCAGCAAACTATGGGTGGAAGCTACACCAGTTAGACGTAAAGAACGCATTTTTTCATGGAGACCTACAAGAAGAAGTATACATGGAGACTCCTCCGGGGTGCTACTCTGTGTCAGATTCAGGTGAAGGAACGTCACATGGAAAAGTGTGCAAACTGAAGAAGTCGCTGTACGGACTGAAGCAATCTCCCCGAGCCTGATTTGACAGATTCAGAAGGGCTGTCACTGGCATGGGGTACCATCAGACAAATGCAGATCATACTGTCTTCCTCCAGCATGCAAGGGACCACATTACTATACTTGCTGTATATGTAGATGATATAGTGATCACAGGTGACGATGTAGTTGAGATCACTAAACTGAAGACGAAACTCGCCAAAGAGTTTGAGGTGAAGGACCTGGGAGAGATGAGATACTTTTTGGGTATCGAGGTGTGTGATGGTGAACAAGGAATTGTTCTCTCACAAAGGAAATATGCACTAGATCTGCTGAAGGAGACAGGAATGCTGGGATGCCGAGCAGCAGTCACTCCAATTGACCAGAAGTGCAAGATGGGAGCATAAGCAGGAAAGCATGTTGATTGCGAAAGGTATCAAAGGCTAGTAGGCAGACTGATTTATCTAGGACATACTCGCCCTGATATCTCATTTGCAGTAAGTGTTGTAAGCCGCTATATGCATGATCCAAGAACGGGTCATATGGATGCAGTATTTCAGATCCTAAGATATCTGAAAGGGACGCCGGGAAAAGGACTGTGGTTCAAGAAGAATGGATGCACAGATGTTGAGGGATACTGCGATGCAGACTGGGCAAGCTGCATAGACGACAGAAGGTCTACCACAGGGTACTGTGTTTTTGTAGGAGGAAACCTGGTTTCATGGAGAAGCAAGAAACAGTCAGTGGTAGCACGGTCGACAGCTGAAGCAGAATACAGAGCAATGGCTCTAGGAGTATCAGAATTGCTATGGGTAAAGGCGCTGCTGACAGAGTTGAAGCTAGACAAGGGGACACCATTGCGCCTTCTGAGCGATAGTCAAGCTGCGATAAGTATAGCGAACAATCCGGTTCAGCACGACAGAACGAAGCACATCGAGATCGATCGATTCTTCATCAAGGAAAAGCTGGAACAAGGGATACTGAAGATTGATTATGTTCGCTCAGAAGAACAAGTGGCAGACTGTCTGACTAAGGGTCTTAGTTCATTGAGTCTGTCAAAGCTATGTAACAAGATGGGGATGATTAATATCTATCGCCCATCTTGAGGGGGAGTGTTGAGAGTAAATAAGGGACTTTAGTCCCACATCGGTTAGATGTAATATGAAGAGGGGTTGGACCCTCTATAAGTAGTAGGCAGTAGCCCTCAATAAAATTATCTGAGATATTAGACTCATTTCAATAGTTACCTTTCCATGTTGAGAGGAAAACTCAACTAGCCGAGATGCATAATTGACGTAGTACTGGTACATATATGATGATGAGAACTATAAGAGAAGGTAGCATATGAGACTCTCTTACCCTAATTATTTCAGGTAAGAGAGGAATAGAAGTACAAAACACGGGCATTATTAATATTCTCAGTTATGAAGTTTACCATCCTGCCATCCTTCAAAATGTTTAACATCAAGAAGCCAGATTAGAGGGAGGAGACATTACACAATCCGAGCAACATATATTGGCATAGAGAGACTATAAGACATCTCTTAGAATCTTGCATCGAAGACTACAACCTGGAATATCACCTTATCGGCCAATTTGAGCTAGCAAAAGCCACCTCTGTGGAGAAGATTGTAGAAAATAATGTTTGGATAATTTTTATTGATGGACTACTTCACTACTTATAGGGAGTCTAGCTCCTCTACATACTCGATATTCCGATGTGGGACTAAAAGTCCCTTATTGATTCTCAACACTCCCCCTAAAGATGGACGATAGATATTGATCATCCCCATCTTGTTACATAGCTTCGTCAGACTTAATGAACTAAGACCCTTAGTCAGACAGTCTGCAACTTGTTCTTCTGAGCGGACATGGTCAATCTTCAGTATCCCTTGTTCTAGCTTCTCCTTGATGAAGAATCGATCAATCTCGATGTGCTTCGTTCTGTCGTGCTGAACTGGATTGTTAGCTATACTTATTGCAGCTTGACTATCGCTCAGAAGACGTAATGGTGCTCCCTTGTCCAGCTTCAACTCTGTCAGCAACGCTTTCACCCACAGCAACTCTGACACTCCCAGAGCCATTGCTCTGTATTCTGCTTCAGCTGTCGATCGTGCTACCACTGACTGTTTCTTGCTTCTCCATGAGACCAGATTTCCTCCTACAAAAACACAGTATTCCGTGGTAGACCTTCTGTCGTCTATGCAGCTCGTCCAGTCTGCATCACAGTATCCCTCAACTTTTATGCGTCCATTCTTCTTGAACCATAGCCCCTTTCCCGGCGTTCCTTTCAGATATCTCAAAAATCTGAAATAATGCTTCCATATGACCCTTTCTTGGATCATGCATGTAGCGACTCACTACACTCACCGTAAATGAGATATCAGGACGAGTGTCCCAGATAAATCAATCTCCCTACAAGTCTTTGATATCTTTCACGATCAACAGGCTCTCCTGCTTCTGCTCCAAACTTACACTTCTGGTCAATTGGAGTGACGGCTGCTTTGCATCCCAGCATCCCTGTCTCCTTCAGCAGATCTAGTGCGTATTTTCTTTGTGATAGAACAATTTCATGTTCGCCTTCACATACTTCGATACCTAGAAAGTACCTCATCACTCCTAAATCCTTCACCTCAAACTCCTTCGCGAGTTTTGACTTCAGCTTAGTGATCTCGACTTCATCATCACCTGTGATCACTATATCATCCACATATACAGCAAGTATAGTGATGTGGCCTCTTGCATGCTGGAGGAAGACCGTATGATCTGCATTTGTTTGACGGTATCCCATGCCTGTAACAGCCTTTCTGAATCTGTCAAACCAGGCTCGAGGAGATTGCTTGAGCCCGTATAGCGACTTCTTCAGTTTACACACCTTTCCTTGCGACGTTCCTCCGTCTGATTCCGTCGCGTAGCACCCTGGCGGGAGCTCCATGTATACTTCTTCTTGCAGGTCCCCATGAAGAAAGGCATTCTTCACATCCAGCTGGTATAGCTTCCGCCCATAGTTCGCTGCAATGGAGACCAGAGTTCTCACGGTGCTCATTTTTGCTACTGGGGCAAACGTCTCATCATAGTCTATGCCATATGACTGTGTGAATCCTTTTGCAACCAACCTCGCCTTGTACCGCTCTACTTTTCCTTCTGGCGTCTCTTTCACTGTGTACACCCATTTGCATCCCACAGCTTTCTTTCCTTTGGGTAATGGAACCAGCTCCCATGTCTTATTTTTCTCCAGTGCCCGAAGTTCTTCCATCATTGCAGCTTTCCACATTGGATCTTTCTTTGCTTCCTGCCAACACTTGGGCAACGAAGTAGAGTCTAACGATGCAATGAAGGCTCGATAATTCGAAGAAATGTTAGAATAAGACAAGAAGTTGGCAATGTCATGTTCGTAATCATCAAAACGAGCACGAGCCTTACCCGCATTGATGCGAGAAGATCTCCTTAAGGGAGCAATAGGTGGTGGAGAGATCATACCATCCGAGTCGGAGAGATCCGCATCAGAATCCGAGTGATTCAGTGCGGGGGCAACATCTTCAAGAGTTGGAGCAGAGTAGACGAGGGACTTGGTACAGTAGGCACAGGGCACGGCATAGGCACAGTACTGGACTTCTGTTGTCTCCTTCTGTAGACTTGAAGCTCCTTTTCCCTTGTCTGCTGCTCCCCCTGCGTAACATATGTATCTTCTTCTTCATTCTCTGTATCTGAGTCACTGTGCTCTCCCCCTTTCGTCCAGTTTTCTACAACCGGACACGGAACCGATCCGACAACTACATTTGGACTTATTATCTCCCCCTCACATCTAACACCATCTGTGTTAGGTGTGTCACCAAATGCGGAACCTTCATCCGAACCATAGTATGGTTCGAGTTCTCTGAATGTAACGTCCATGCTTACAAACATCTTCCGCTCGACTGGACTCCAACAGGCATATCCCTTCTGAGTTGCCGTGTAACCGACAAAGACACATTTAACTGCTCTAGGATCTAGTTTGCCAACGCCTGGCCTATTATCTTGGACAAAGCACACACATCCAAAAACTTTCGGTGGAACAGTGTATGTAGTTGCCCCAGTAAGCATCTCCAACGGTGTCTTCCAGTCCAATACTTGAGATGGCATTCTGTTGATGAGATAAGAGGCCGTCAATATAGCCTGCCCCCATAAGTGTTTCGGGACATTCATAGCCAGCATCATCGTCCGTGCGACTTCCAGCAGGTGTCTGTTCTTTCGTTCAGCCACACCATTTTCGGCAAGGGGGGGTCGGCAAGGGGTGGGGTCGGCGGGTGGGGGAAAATTTTTTTTTTTTGTGAAGAGAGAGAGAGGGTTATGGCTTTGATACCATGTAGAAAATAATGTTTGGATAATTTTTATTGATGGACTACTTCACTACTTACAGGGAGTCTAGCTCCTCTACATACTCGATATTCCGATGTGGGACTAAAAGTCCCTTATTGATTCTCAACAAAGATTCCCAGTGGAACCTCATTTTCTTGAAGTTTTAGTACATAGAGAAGCATTCCTACAGGTAATAACCTTTTGAGTAAATTTGGATTGTAGGTGTGGTGATCTAGAAAAGGCACTATTTGGACTGGTGCACTGGATGTGGCCATATTGTTAGTAAGTGCCGATGTATTGGATTGGCGACGCGGAGAATGTGTGACTGTTAAAGGTTTATGTATTTGATAGAAAGAAAAGAAAAAGATGCGTGCTCTGTTAATTATCTGATGATCCATCTCATTATATCTGATGATTTCTCATTATTGACCTGCTTCAATAGCTGCAACCTTAGGATCCGAAGCACCTCGGTTCTAAGGCCTTGACATCTGTGATCCTCTAGTATAATATTTTCTTCAGATGTAAAAAGAGCTTTGTGAAGGACATATTTACATAACTCGGATGACAGTTAATGAGGTGGCAATTAACTCCAGAAGGACATGAAGACATAATATCATTATCTACAAACAAATTTTAATGAAGAAATTCAATAATATACGAAATCAAACTCTATCAGAAAGATACAATTGTGTATGAAAGAGAGCCAATGTTCTGAAAATACAATACTTACTTCACTATTTAGTGCAGCAGTGGCAGATAAACGATTTGCTGGGTCGATTGCAAGGAGAGTTTCAACTAGCGGCAATGCTGATGGTGGGAAGTCTTTAAATGTTTCCGCTATGCAACGTTTGTATGGCTGTTGGGGCTTAAATATTGTCGCATGTGGCAATTTCGACTTTTTCCAGTACTCCTCTGAAGGGGAACCACAAAGCTTAAATATTTTGTGTAGCTGCTCAACCTAACAGACATGAACATTGTTACAGATATCCACATCAAAGACTGAGCAGATGATTTATTTACTTTGTATTGCTGAAGAATAAACATGAAGCAACGAGCCTAAAAGAACCCCAAGGTCAACATGATGTCCCACTCAATGCAAAGATGTAAGCACATTCTCACAGAAAGAATTCAAACCTAATGTGCATGGGCAAGTTCTAGCAGAGAAAAAGGTCACTGTCCACAATTCTTCATTATAAATGGAATAGTAAATAGGGTGAAATACCAGAAAATCCCCTAACATGTTACAAGAGTATAAACAAACCTCCCAAATGTTGTTTTTTATCATTTACCTCCCTACTGTTAGTCAAGTCTGTCAAGTCCCAATAAAAACACCAAATTGCCCTTTGTTTTATAAATAAAAGAAATAAGGGGGTGTGTTTGCAAAACCCTCCATCTTCTTCCCTCACCCTGCTCCTCAATAATCCCAACCGCAATGCCCGCACCGCACACCCGAGCCCGACCCTGCTCTTCTCCTCCCCTCTATCTCCCTCCTCCCTGCCTCCTAAAAGAAGTCAAGGCATGGAACTCACAGTTGCGGGCAGCATGACCAAGAGAAGGTTGTCGACTGCCGAGGGTGGCAAGCCCGTCGTGGCCTACCTCCTACAACGGGAGTTCTTTGTGGTCAGCTTCCTGTTGCCGTGAGTTCCATGGCTTGCACCCGCAGCAATGAGCTTGTCGTTGCCACCGTAGCATGGCTAAGAGCTCATGCCATCAGTGATTTTGAAGGTGACAGGAAGGATGTATGACAATAAGGGGAGACAAGAGGATGAAGAGAAGGGTCGGGCTCAGGGTCAGGGTGTATATGAGGCCTGACAGGGGGTTAAGGGAGAGTGGATTGGGGAAGGAGGAATATGCAAGACAACCTTTTTTTTCCTCTTAATTTATTTTGAACTTTTGGCAGATGGGTCAACAGTATCGAGATTTAATAGACTCGACTAATGGTAGAGAGGTAAAAACTAAAAAGGTCCCATAATCGACGTTGGGTGGTTATTCGTGCTATTTTAGATATGTTGGGATTTGGTATTTCGCAAGTAAAAATGAATATTAAAAAAAGTAAACATTCTTGAACAAATGCAACCGCATGATAGAAGGAAAACTAATAGTTTTAGTGAAACCCAAAAGCAGTTACAAGAGAGAGAGTCAATTGCCTAATACATAGAAAAAAGAGACAAGAGAATGCAATTAAATAGTTACCTCTGTCCGACCCGGGCATAATAGGCTTTCCAGCTAAAAGCTCTGCAAGGATACACCCGGCACTCCAAAGGTCCACGCCGACCCCATAATCTGTGGCCCCCAAGAGAAGCTCAGGTGGACGATACCATAGAGTAACAACTCGGCTAGTCATCGGCTGCTTGTGATTGGGATCAAAAAAAGAAGCCAAACCAAAGTCCGCAATCTTAAGTGTCCCAGAATTATCTAGTAAGAGATTTGAACCCTTGATGTCACGATGCAAGACGCCCCTATTGTGACAGTGCTCAAGACCCGACAACAGCTGATGCATATAGCATTTCACCTGCTCAAAGAAACACATTTTAGATATAATCCATACTATTTCATCTCCATAAGTGAAGTCATTTTGGTTACAGTCAGAATCCAACCTGAGGTTCTGTAAACTTGATCCCTGGGCTTGCCGCAAGACCAGCTAGATCATGCACCATGTACTCAAACACTAAGTACAAGCTACAAGACATTCTTGACGTAACTAAACCTTCTAGCTTCACTACGTTGGGATGATCCAACTGACGAAGTATAAGGATCTCCCGGGCCATAAATTTCACACTCTCTGGCTCCAAATTATCGAAACGGACCTTCTTTAGAGCCACAATTTTGCCTGTTAAAGTGTCCCTCGCCTTGTAAACATTACTGTAAGTGCCTTGCCCAATCTAGAAAGAGAACAAGAACAACTGAATTAAGGATCCCAATCAGTTTGATGTATAAATAGCTTTTAATAAATTTCTACATAGAAAACTAGCTTCTTAAATTGTTTTCTTTGTACGAAAGTATAAAACGCAATTTTCCATGAAAGAAAAAGTGCACTTGACTTACAAAACTTGTAATGGCTATTGATATTTGTCAAATAGTATATGGCTCAGATAAATTGTAAACTATAACTTTGGTGGAAAGCTTCCACCATGATATAGTTAATTTTGTGATTCATTCCAATCATCCAGACACCTATATAAGAAAAAAGAAAAGAAGAACAATGACCTCTATTCTCAAAGCTAGCCAAAATGAGAAGGTATGGTTATATGGTGGTAAGGTATATTTGGAATGTACATGCAAGTCACCTTTTTGTAGTAGGTATAGTTCTGCAAGATGCGTGTTGGGTTATTGGGAGAGAATCCTACAAATCCATGGAAACGAACGGAAGTAGTAATTTATATTTGGGGAATAATATTCAAAATCAGTGATTGACCTCCTGTAACAAAACTATTGTTCATTCCATACTTCTTATATAACTAAATAACAAACCCAAAACGTCTATCATAGAAGTTCTACAATAGAATTTGCATATTAAACAACCAATAAATCATGACATTTTCAATATCTTGAAAATTCTGCACCCTATATATACCATTTTAAGTTACTGTAGCAAAGTACAAAGCTCTCTTTTTATTGAAAATACCAAAAAGAAAGGGAACTGAATACTTGAGAGAAAATGGAACGAGAGTTGCTTGTCATTGTCTCGTTGAGAATCTAAAAGGAAATTGCTTCACATTATAATTCCTTTGAACTCCATGTAACCTAGATAGTAGTAGATCTATAGTAACCAAGCAATTAAAACTTTCAATTGCATGGACAAATTTCGGACACCTTGGAACCAGATAACTCCTGATATGTAGGCTTTTAAAAGTTAAAACTTTTAACTTATGATTCCAAAAGTCAACATAATCTCCAAACCATTGCGACCAATGTATAGCACCATGCTTTCAGGACTAACGAAAATTAAGAGAATAAGCTAAGACTAAATGTTTACATATTCAAATTACTATTTTTCTACCTTGCTATGACATATGGCAAGAAAGTGAATCGAGTAGCCAAGAAGAGACATTTTGTAAGTTAATTGTGTAACTACTTACAACTGTCCCTCCTCCTGAGAATCACTTCCTAGTTTAGCTGCACTAGTGTTTGTATTCGCTTCCTTGATTTAGAAACTCTTCTTCCATGTTGAGATTCCTCACTCACCTCTTTGGTCACCATCAAGCATGTGGAGCTAATGACAGTATGGCGCAAAGAACTACATCTAAAACAAAAGGTTACTTATTTAGCTTCCTCCCACATTTGGCAATACTACCATCCACCACCAATATCACAGATGGACCACTAATCAAATGATCTCGATTTTGAATTATAAATAGCCCCTCCACCGAAACAAATTATTCCAAAAATCAACATAAGCTCCAAAAGATTCTGACCAATGTATATCCAAGCACTGCGCTTTCAGGGCTAAAGAAAATTAAGAGGAAATAAGCTAAGAGCATGTGTTAATATATTCAAACAGCGATTTTCTCTTCCTCGCAATGAAATATGACAGAAGTGAACCGAGATTTGATTAACCAAGAAAAGACATAGTTATGTAAATTTATTGTGTAGTAGTTTGTCCTGGCTTCGTAAGGTGTTTAGCCTTTGGAGCTAAAGTATTTAACACCTTAAAATGAACTCTATAGATTATTGCTATAGTTTCTGATCCAGGAAGAAAATTATAACCAAATGTCTTTAGATTTAAAGACAGCCTTCTAACAGATTTGCGTCTGTTAGAGATAAGCTTAAATTAGGATAAACATTGAAATATACTGGACCATGACAGAGGCTTGTCTGCATGACTCTCATTAGGGATTGAGCCCAGTCTAAACACCGTCCATCTCGTAGAGATGTCAGTAAGGATGCATTTAAACCTTGAAGAGTTAAAGGTTTTAATGCAACTTGTATTAACCCAATACGAATAAAATTATATTTATCTCTGTAATTAGAGATATCATCTTCAGATAATAACTTAATTATTTGTTCATTATCTGAGACTTGAATAGTTCTTTCCATTGTCTTAATTGCAATGGAAGACTTGAAATCAAAAGTACCTATTTGGTATATTTCCTTAGGTTGAACTTTTGGAATTGTCCATTTGTTCAACTCCTCTAATTTTGTAGAAAATTCATACAAATTAGTATTCTTTACTGATTTACTCTTATTAAGGGTCTTCTTATTCGAACCTATTAGGTTGGCCAGTTGGTCACTCATCTGAGGAGGATCTACCGTGCTACTTTATTCATGTAAACTATTAACCTGCATCATGCTGTTAATAACAATACTACGATAGCTAATATCTAAATGTCTTAGGTTTAATTCTTCTGGTAGTAAAAAAGTTGCACGGCTGTCAACGATTTACGGCTAAACAAGGCACTCTCTGCCATCAAACACCTACGCGACTTTGATGCCGTCCCACAACACATAGACACACCATACAAACTATCCCTAAGTATTCAGATGTAGCAATAAGCAGTAATAGAACAACAGCAGATTACATTTTAATAGTCACATAAAGACTATAGCAAGATAGAACGCACCTACTCACGAGCCATCATGGCTCTGATACCAATTGTAAGCAGGATCTTCAATAAGGCCAGAAGAGTAGAAGAAGATAGAAAAACTTGAAGCTTTATTGATGATAATAGTAGCAGTACAGAAGAACACACAAGCTCACACTCTTACAAAACAAGTAGAAAACTTAGCACATCCTACAAATGAGGCAAGAGGCCTCTATTTATAATACAGAAACACTCGAAGCAAACCGACAGCATCCGGTTATTCAAAGCCATCTGTCCAGCAAAACCGCCTCGAGTCATATCATTAAAGTTACACGTAGTGAATTAGGCACCTACGTGTCTCTGCAACTTTATTTCACATCTCCTTTTGCTTTTTAAAGGAGATTCCTTCTTATCTTGAACTTGGCCTGATAATGGATTGTAGGCCCCACTACCACCATTATTGCTATTTGTGGCTGTCTTTGTCAATTCCTCCGTTATTCTGCTGTCGCACAGCTGTCCTTTATTTTTCATCTTCACTGTTCCTGGGCCGCCTTCGTGGCGCATGACTGGTAGACGATTCTACCACCCTCCTTATTACTTTCAGAGGAAGATTCATCCTCAACACCGTGGGCTGCAACTGACGCATCTGATGACTTCATTGAATCGTCATCATCAAGATTTAGGAAAATAGTATCTCCAAATATTTCTTTCATTTGAGAATGAATATATTTGCGACAACGATTTTTTAATTCTTCTTTTGATATTTTTGGATTTTTCCTGAGCATATAATCTTTAAATTTTCTCAAGTAAATTATCTTCATAATTCCATTATTTTTTCTTCTTACAGCCTTTCTGATTCTTTGGCTTCTGTTGCAAGAGATGCCTTGATTTCTGCTATTTTTTCCTTCTCATCAATTATGTTCCACCATTGATGAGAAAATTCTTTTTAATTTATATATTCCAAATTCTCCCTCTGCACATTTGAGAGACCACTTCATTATAAGAGGAATATTATTAGAGACAAAGAATAGCATAGTTGTTTCTTCATCATAAAATTTTTGTTTTTTTGGCAAATTTTTGCCTTTTCGACCCATTCGTCGAACATATTTAGCAAAGGTCCTGACAGTATTTCCAGGTTTGCTCCAAAATAATTCCACCATTTATTGAACCAGGTAGGAAATGTCCTATTCTAATATTTTTGGACATATTTTGATGAACCATGAGTGCTTTCTTTTTTCATTCTCATAATAAAATATGTAGAAGAAAGCATCTATGTAATCCCAGTAAGTAAACTTCATTGAAGTTGTATTATTTCTGAAAAGCATTGCTCTCTCGAAATTCGGATGCAAACCCCATGATTGAGGGGTAAGGATTTTATATATAGTAATTTTACTATATACAATTTCCGAATGTGGATCTTTAGGATTTTGCCTAAAGTGCTCTATTTCTGCCGAATTAGTAGAGAGAAGCATTCATTCATAATGACTCATCGCCCTCATTTTTATTGGATAAAAATTCCTCTCAAAGTATTTTTCTTTGAGCTGCCAAGGATCCCAAGTGTCATTGGACAAAGGAATATCATTCATGTCTAGACATATTATGTCTTTCCTCAGCTGATTTCTGAGTATATATTGTCTCAACTTCTACAAGAGTAGCCGCCTCTTGATAGGAAAAATTTTCTTCTGTTGCTCATTTGTTGCATTATCGGCTGAAACAATAATATTTCTTCGTACAGGAATTTGGTCCCGTCTCCGATGAGTCTTGCGACTTTTGGGTTGCTCCCATTTGGGAGGCTCCCAGGGCTGTTTGCTCTTATCTCGCCTGTTCATTCTGCAAAAATTCGCGAGTTAGAAAATCAGGAAGACTATTTTCTTCTCCTTTAATATATTCAATATCAAAATCAAAAATAGCTAATTCAGCTTGCCATCTAGCAAATATTTGTTTTGACGCTAGATTTTTGACATCTTTTTCCAAGACTGATTTTGCTGAACTACAATCTATTCTAAGTAAAAACTTCTGATTAAGCATATCATCTTGGAACTTATGAATACATTTTATTATAGAAAGAATTTCTTTCTTAATTGTGGAATAATTTATTTGGGTATTATTCCATTTATCCGAGCAGAACCTAACTAAAACTTCCTTATTAGTTTCAGGATTTCTCTGCTTTAGGATACCACCATAGCCAATATCACTGGCAATCTGTCTCCACTATTTTAAACCATTCAGCATTTGCTAAATATAAGCAAGGTAAATTCTTAACCTTTTGCTTTATTATCCTAACTGCCTTAGTATGATCTTCTGACCAGGCAATGGAATTCTTCTTCAATCTTTGATACAAATTTTTGTATCTTGAGCTATGTTCTTATAAAAATCAGAAACATAGTTCAATGCCCCAAGAAACCTTTGTAACTGCTTATTATCGATTATTTCATCGGGAAACTTAGAAGCAAATTCAATACTTCTATCAATAGGAATTATTGTCCTATTTGCTATATTATGTCCCAAAAATCTTATTTATGTCTGAAACAATTTCATTTTTGGTGCTGATATCACCAACCAATTCTTGATGACTAAATGCTTGAAAATCTTCAAGTGTTATAAAATGTTCATCAAGAGAATTGGAAAATATTAATATATCATCAATATAGGATAGAATAAATTCAGAATAATTATTGAATATTTCATCCATTATATTCTGAAATTCGGACGGAGCGTTCTTCAGTCCGAAGGGCATAACATTCCATTCATAGTGCCCAAATGGAACTGTACAAGCAGTTTTATATCGATCCTGCTCAGCTATCTGGATTTGCCAGTAGCCTGATTTTAAATCAAATTTAGAAAAAATGCTTGCTCTAACAATTCTATTAAGCAAATCCCTCTTATTAGGGATTGGATATCTTATCCATTTTAAAACCCCATTATTCATAACATAAAATGCGTACAACTCCAAGGAGAGTAGGATTTTCTTATTAATTTTTATCTATTAAATCCTTCCTGTATTCTTTTTGCATATTTCATATATTGTGGGTTCATTGGCAAGGTCTTGCCTTGGTTGGGATATCTTTCTCATTAAAAGTTATCACATAAGGAAGTGAAACAATATAGCTGTTTCATATCCCAAAAAGCATTTGGAGATTGCTACAAGTCTGAATCTTAAATTTCTCTTCGACTTGTTTTATTTTGTCCTTAATCTCTGATTTATTTAATTGTCAGAGATTTGTATTGCCTTATTTCCTCCCTGAGAAAAATTGATTGATTTTCCTTAAATCAATTTCTCTTATTTCATTCAATATTTTGATCATTGGGTCACGAATGAATTCAAGGTTACTTCTCTGCCCTTATAAACAGTAGAAATTCCCTTTAGATTAATATTCTTTATTGGCATGAGCTTTTCTAGGAAAGGAGTTCCCAGAATTACATGCTGAGTTATTTCCTTGACTACCACAAATTGTAGTGGTATAGTTGCAGAGTTTTTACAGACATTAACATCTGTGACCTTGTAGGGTGCTGTCAATGCTTTATTATTTGCAGCACTAAGTGTTTGAGTTGTGCGTTCACAATACTTGATTGGAATCACACCCTCTTTAACACAATTTAAATCTGCACCACTATCAACTAGTGCAATCAAATTCTTAATATAGTACTCATTATTAATGAGTAAATCTATTTGTATGTACCATTTTTGGGTAACATAGAGATCTATTTTTTCTACTTTCTGCTGAGGATAACTTTAATGAGAAAGATATCCCAACCAAGGCAAGACCTTGCCAAATGAACCAGCAATATCTGAAAATATGCAAAAAAGAAATACAGGATTTAATAGATAAAAAATTAATAAGAAAATCCTACTCTCCTTGAAAGAGAGAGAGGTGTACTAAGACTGGTAATTAATTATAAACCTCTTAATAAGGTTTTAAAATGGATAAGATATCCAATCCCTAATAAGAGAGATTTGCTCAATAGAATTGTTAGAGCAAGCATTTTTTCTAAATTTGATTTAAAATCAGGCTACTGGCAAATCCAGATAGCTGAGCAGGATCGATATAAGACTGCTTTTACAGTTCCATTTGGGCACTATGAATGGAATGTTATGCCCTTCGGACTGAAGAACACTCCGTCCGAATTTCAGAATATAATGAATGAAATATTCAATAATTATTCTGAATTTATTCTATCCTATATTGATGATATATTAATATTTTTCAATTCTCTTGATGAACATTTTAAACACTTGAAGATTTTCAAGCATTTAGTCATTAAGAATGGGTTGGTGATATCAGCACCAAAAATGAAATTGTTTCAGACAGAAATAAGATTTTTGGGACATAATATAGCAAATAGAAGTATTAAATTTGCTTCTAAGTTCTCCGATAAAATAACCGATAATAAACAGTTACAAAGGTTTCTTGGGACATTGAACTATGTTTCTGATTTTTATAAGAACATAGCTCAAGATAAAAAAAATTTGTATCAAAGATTGAAGAAGAATCCCATTGCCTGGTCAGAAGATCATACTAAGACAGTTAGGATAATAAAGCAAAAGGTTAAGAATTTACCTTGCTTACATTTAGCAAATGTTGAATGGTTTAAAATAGTGGAGACAGATGCCAGTGATATTGGCTATGGTGGTATCCTAAAGCAGAGAAATCCTGAAACTAATAAGGAAGTTTTAGTTAGGTTCTGCTCGGGTAAATGGAATAATACCCAAATAAATTATTCCACAATTAAGAAAGAAATTCTTTCTATAATAAAATGTATTCATAAGTTCTAAGATGATCTGCTTAATCAGAAGTTTTTACTTAGAATAGATTGTAGTTCAGCAAAAACAGTCTTAGAAAAAGATGTCAAAAATCTAGCGTCAAAACAAATATTTGCTAGATGGCAAGCTGAATTAGCTATTTTTGATTTTGCTATTGAATATATTAAAGGAGAAGAAAATAGTCTTCCTGATTTTCTAACTCGCGAATTTTTGCAGAATGAACAGGCGAGATAAGGGCAAACAGCCATGGGAGCCTCCCAAATGGGAGCAACCCAAAAGTCGCAAGACTCATCGGAGACGGAACCAAATTCCTGTACGAAGAAATATTATTGTTTCAGCCGATAATGCAACAAATGAGCAACAGAAGGAAAAAATTTTCTATCAAGAGACGGCTACTCTTGCAGAAGTTGAGACAATATATACTCAGAAATCAGCTGAGAAAGACATAATATGTCTAGACAGGAATAATATTCCTTTGTCCAATGACACTTGGGATCCTTGGCAGCTCAAAGAAAAATACTTTGAGAGGAATTTTTATCCAATAAAAATGAGGACGATGAGTCATTATGAAGGAATGCTTCTCTCTACTAATTCGGCAGAAATAGAGCACTTTAGGCAAAATCCTAAAGATCCACATTCGAAAATTGTATATAGTAAAATTA
Organism: Iris pallida; assembly: GCA_029216955.1. Taxonomy (NCBI): domain Eukaryota; kingdom Viridiplantae; phylum Streptophyta; class Magnoliopsida; order Asparagales; family Iridaceae; genus Iris; species Iris pallida. Next base: position 19,695,361 of record JANAVB010004600.1, on the reverse strand, counting down.
CTATATATAAAATCCTTACCCCTCAATCATGGGGTTTGCATCCGAATTTCGAGAGAACAATGCTTTTCAGAAATAATACAACTTCAATGAAGTTTACTTACTGGGATTACATAGATGCTTTCTTCTACATATTTATTATGAGAATGAAAAAAGAAAGCACTCCTGGTTCATCAAAATATGTCCAAAAATATTAGAACAGACCATTCCCACCTGGTTCAATAAATGGTGGAATTATTTTGGAGCAAACCTGGAAATACTGTCAGGACCTTTGCTAAATATGTTCGACGAATGGGTCGAAAAGGCAAAAATTTGCCCAAAAAAACAAAATTTTTATGATGAAGAAACAACTATGCTATTCTTTGTCTCTAATAATATTCCTCATATAATGAAGTGGTCTCTCAAATGTGCAGAGGAAGAATTTGGAATATATAAATTAAAAATAATTTTTCTCATCAAATGGTGGAACATAATTGATGAGAAGAAAAAAATAGCAGAAATTAAAGCATCTCTTGCAACAGAAGCCAAAGAATCAGAAAGGCTGCAAGAAGAAAAAATAATGGATTATAAAGATAATAAACTGAGAAAATTTAAAGATTATATGCTCAGTAAAAATCCAAAAATATCAAAAGAAGAATTAAAAAATCGTTGTCGCAAATATATTCATTCTCAAATGAAAGAAATATTTGGAGATACTATTTTCCTAAATCTTGATGATGACGATTCAATGAAGTCATCAGAGGCGTCAGTTGCAGCCCACAGTGTTGAGGATGAATCTTCCTCTGAAAGCAATAAGGAGGTGGTGGTAGAATCGTCTACCAGTCATGCGCCACGAAGGCGGCCCAGGAACAGTGAAGATGAAAAATAAAGGACAGCTGTGCGACAGCAGAATAACGAAGGAATTGACAAAGACAGCCACAAATAGCAATAATGGTGGTAGTGGGGCCTACAATCCATTATCAGGCCAAGTTCAAGATAAGAAGGAATCTCCTTTAAAAAAGCAAAAGGAGATGTGAAATAAAGTTGCAGAGACACATAGGTACCTAATCCACTACGTGTAACTTTAATGATATGACTCGAGGCGGTTCTGCTGGACAGATGGCTTTGAATAACCGGATGCTGTCGGTTTGCTTCGAGTGTTTCTGTATTATAAATAGAGGCCTCTTGCCTCATTTGTAGGGTGTGCTAAGTTTTCTATTTGTTTTGTAAGAGTGTGAGCTTGTGTGTTCTTCTGTACTGCTACTATTATCATCAATAAAGCTTCAAGTTTTTCTATCTTCTTTTACTCTTCTGGCCTTATTGAAGATCCTGCTTACAATTGGTATCAGAGCCATGATGGCTCGTGAGTAGGTGCGTTCTATCTTGCTATAGTCTTTATGTGACTATTAAAATGTAATATGTTGTTGTTTTATTACTGCTTATTGCTACATCTGAATACTTAGGGATAGTTTGTATGGTGTGTCTATGTGTTGTGGGACGGCATCAAAGTCGCGTAGGCGTTTGATGGCAGAGAGTGCCTTGTTTAGCCGTAAATCGTTGACAGCCGTGCAACCTTTTTACTACCAGAAGAATTAAACCTAAGACATTTAGATATTAGCGATCGTAGTATTGTTATTAACAGCAGGATGCAGGTTAATAGTTTACATGAAGAAAGTAGCAAGGTAGATCCTCCTCAGATGAGTGACCAAGTGGCCAACCTAATAGGTTCAAATAAGAAGACCCTTAATAAGGGTAAATCAGTAAAGAATACTAATTTGTATGAATTTCCTACAAAATTAGAGGAGTTGAACAAATGGACAATTCCAAAAGTTCAACCTAAGAAAATATACCAAATAGGTACTTTTGATTTCAAGTCTTCCATTACAATTAAGACAATGGAAAGAACTGTTCAGGTCTCAGATAATGAACAAATAATTAAGTTATTATCTGAAGATGATATCTCTAATTACAGAGATAAATATAATTTTATTCATATTGGGTTAATACAGATTGCATTAAAACCTTTAACTCTTCAAGGTTTAAATGCATCCTTACTGACATCTCTACGAGATGGACGGTGTTTAGACTGGGCTCAATCCCTAATGGGAGTCATGCAGACAAGCCTCTGTCATGGTCCAGTATATTTCAATGTTTATCCTAATTTAAGCTTATCTAACAGACGCAAATCTGTTAGAAGCTGTGTCTTTAAATCTAAAGACATTTGGTTATAATTTTCTTCCTGGATCAGAAACTATAGCAATAATATATAGAGTTCATTTTAAGGTGTTAAATACTTTAGCTCCAAAAGCTAAACACCTTACGAAGCCAGGACAAACTACTTTAGTTGAGACTAATCTCTTGACTACTAAAGTAGCTACTAATAGAATAATAAAATGGGAAGAAATAAACTTTCCAAATGAATGGACTTTGAATATGGCTATCTTTGTCAATTCCTCCGTTATTCTGCTGTCGTAACTACTTTAGTAGTCAAGAGATTAGTCTCAACTAAAGTAGTTTGTCCTGGCTTCGTAAGGTGTTTAGCCTTTGGAGCTAAAGTATTTAACACCTTAAAATGAACTCTATAGATTATTGCTATAGTTTCTAATGAGGAAAATGAACCTCAGCAGAAACTCCAGGGGTAGAAGTATTACTTCTTTTAGAACTCTCTCCCTGTTCTGTAGTATGAATTATCATATTCTTTGCTACTGTCTCAAGATTAGACAATCTTATTTGAGTCATCTCATCTTGAGATCTTAACTCTTTTATTTCTTTCTTCAATACTTTAATCTCATTTTGGAGATCTTGTATTGTTACAGCTTTTACCTCCTTATTTCTATATCGTCGGAGGACTTCATCCATACTATAGAATTCTTCTTTCTTATTAGTTCCTTCCTCATTTACAGAACTATTATTTGATTTTTCTTCAATGCTAAGAAAATCTATTAACTTTTCTCTAGCATTTTTACTGATTTCAGTAGATAATAGAGATTTTATTATCTCTCCTTTATCTTGAGCAGTCAATACATTTATTAACAATCCATTCATTTCAACTATAGACTTATAGTATTCAAGATCATGTTCATTGGAACATTCTTCACAACTACATTCACTATCACATTCACACATATTAATCGACTCATCATCACTAGACTCATCTGACGAGCTGAATTCTTCATCAGAATTTATCAATATTTTATACAAGGTTTTCTTTAACCCTTCATCCTCTATTTCTTGGATTTTTTCTTGGTATAGCATCTATTAGCATAATGACCAATTTTTTCACATTTATAACATTTTATTTCTTTAGAGGATTTCCTCTTTTGAGAAGATTTCTTCTCCTTCCCCTTCTCTCTCTCTTTATATTGCTGGGGATATTTCTTTTTTCTTTTTCTCCTATAATAGGGCTTATTTTCCTTTTCTCTATATTCTTTTTTAGCCTTTCCCTTTTTATCATAAGGCTTATAATCATTTACAGCAAATTGACTACAAAATTCACCTAATTGCTTTCTCTCTGAAAGCCTCTGAGATTTTAATTGATTTCTTAGCTTTAAATCATTACATAAAGCTAAGCCTTCTTGAACACAAGCATTGATTAATGCTCCATAGGTGTAATTCTGATATGGTATTTCTCCATTATTCTTTTCTTTCAACTTTTGCCGTATTTTTTCAGCAAAAAAATTGGGTAATCCATCAATAAATTTGGATTTCCAATGTGACGCATTTGCATTATCCAGTGCCATGACTCTACTCAGAAAGGTATCTTTATACCATCTGAAATGAGTCAAAGTTGGACATCGTAAATTCTGTAATAGGGTTCTAATTCTCTCCCATCAGAAATGTGTCCTGTGAAATGCTCTAATATATTATATATTAGAGTGTAAACAGCATCAAATTTCTGCTGTCCATCTTCTGTTTTAGTAACATTTATTATTTTCATTCGTTGCTCATTACTCAGGCAATGATCCCACCATCCTCGTAGGATGCCTGTAAACCCACTGGCGACAAACAAAGCTATTTGTCGATCATTATTACCAGCGGCTTTAGCAACATTAGAATACATTAATATTCGATGTAATTGATCATGAATTTGTTTATCTGAAAGACCATCTATGTTCCATTCATAGATTTCTCCAGCACAGTCGTATTTGACAGTATTAACTCTTTCTCGATTCATATCCTTCTGAACCGCATCTAAAGAGTTATGAACGGAATTAAAAGAATTATACATTTCTTCTAATTCAATAGGATTAACTTGTTCATCCTGAGTAGAACAAGTTTCCCTAGAGTCAGATTCAGACGCTTGACCATTCTGGGTCGAGGATTCTCCTTGTAGCACATTAAGATGCATAGAAGTATCCTTGGTTTTATTAGGATCATAATTCAGAAATTCTTCTTTAAGTCGTTCGTACTCTAATTATTCTTCAGAGAGTACATTAACGCTTTGATTTCTGAATTGTTCGACTAACTCTTTCAGATCTTCCTTGGTAAATTCTGACTTAGATCTGAACTTGTAGTCAGTGACTTCCATTGGAGGTCTAATTGGAATCCTACTTGTTTCCATTTTGGGTTTAACAATAGGACTCTCATGGAGTTCTACTCCTTTTAACAGATTAAATTTATCATTTAATTTCTGAATATTTTTTTCTATTCGGGTTAATTGTTTACCCATGACTTGAATAAAGGTATTGGTGTAATTATTTTGCAGTATTAACTTCTGCATTTCCTTTATTGTAGCTTTCTCATGTTCTATGGCTTTATAGAACGAATTAGCCTCTATATTAGTATTGAATGGAGCAGATATTTTAAGAGATTCATTAGGAGGATATAATGATTTTATTTTTTGTCCTCCTTTAGTAGTCCAAATCTTAAATTGCTCCTCTATAACATTTATGTGTCTTATTCTTCCACTAACCAATCTCGGAACCATCGCACCTTCTGTGTATTCGGAAGGTGTTCTTCATACATTTTTCTATATTCTCTACGTTGATGAACTTTAAATTGATGTTGAAACCATTCCCTAAATTCTCTATTTTCTTCGCTGTAATATTCATTCAATTATAGCTGGTGAGAGTCTATAATCCATTAAAAGTTGAATGTCATTTCCGACATTGTCGGTTCCTCATCTAATTTAGATGACTGAGAATCTGATTTGGAGGCATATATTGGATGAACAACATTCGATTCATTTATTTGAATCTTTTTTATTTTATTTTCTTCTATATTAGAAGATTCTCCTTCTGATTGCTTATCTGAGATAGATTTCTCAGTGATGAATCTCCTGGAGCTTGATGTAGAGATTCTAGCCTTTATCTGTGGAGTAAACCTTACTTCCACATCTCCATCTGGAGTCTGGATTATTTGATCTATTTCCGAATCCATTATGCCCCCCCCCCCCCCACCCCCCCCCACCCCCACCCCACCATGAGAAACACTTCCTAGTTTAGCAGCACTAGTTTTTTATTCACTTCCACGATTTGGGAACTCCTCTTCCAGGTTGAGATTCCGCGTTCAGGTCCTCCGTCACCATCAAACATGCAGAGCTAAAGACATGCTAGTATGGCTCAGAACTACACCTAAAGTAAACAAAAAACAGAAGGAAAAAAAATCCTTATTTAGCTGAAGGAAAAAAAAATCCTTATTTAGCTTCCTCCCACATTTGGCAATGCTGCCATCCACCACCAAAATCAAAGATAGACCACTGATCAAATGGTCTCGATTTCCAGTAGCCCCTCCAATGAAACTAGATAAATTATCATCCATTCCAAAAAATCTGTGTCCGTGTCCTGTGTCGTATTCGTGTACGTGCGGGTTATAGAGAAAGTTGCCAGCTTTAAATATCTCCTCCCCTGAGAATTCCATACTAGAGATCCACAATTCCAACCAAAACAAAGTAGGAACCCCAAAGTCACCTTGTCGAGCTTCTCGAACGAGTCGGCGCGGCGCGGCGTCCACCCATTGATGGCCTCCCCGGCCACCGCCGACAGCCACGCCGGCCACCCGGCCGCCACCTGCTCCCCGCGCGCGTGTCCCGGGACATTCCTCGGCCGACGCCTCCGCTGCGGCTTCTGCTCCTCCTCCTCCTCCTCCTCCTCCTCCGCCTCCGCCGCCGTCTCCTTCTCGACCGCGACCTCCGCCGCGGCGGTCGCTTCGGGGGCCTCGAGCTTCCCGGTCTCGGCCGTGGGTACGGACGACTGGGACAGCCTCGCGGAGGACACGTGCCGGTCGCTCCTCTGCCTCCGCGGAGGAGGCGCTCCGCCGCCTCCGGCTGCTCCGCCCTTGCCGAGGACGCACCCCATCGGCGGCTCGGCTCCTCACGAGCTGCTGCTGCTGCTGCTCATCGCTCGGATCCGGAATTCCCGGAAACCCTATATTTCGCCGAGTCTTCGCTTCTTCTTCTTCTTCGGTTAGGAAGTGGCGGTAAGTTGCTTCGCGGAGGAATTTAAGGGGGGAGGGAGATACAGAGTGGGCAGATTTTGACTATTTAGAGAACCAGAAGAAGTTGGACTGGAGAGATTTAGAGAGATGAAACAACAAGCTTCCTGATTTGTTCACTAAATTTTAGTTGACCCGACTTCGTACCATTCAACTGACATGTGGGCCCCGTACATGGGTGGAATTGATGAGTGCTAGTAACGTCCTCTTCGAGTCTAAATTGCACTTTGACTGCAGTTAGACTGTGGATTGGTGTCTCTAAATTTTGGATTTAAGTCTAGTATTTGAATTGGTATCAATTTTTGGATTTTCTTGGTGGAACTGTAGGAAATTTTGGACTTCTTTGTCAGTGAAAATTTCCAAACGATGCTCAATATGAGATGAATGAAGCATTGACAAAGGTCCAAATGAAGAGAAGACATTATTGTTTTTTATTTTATTATGTTGGCTTTTGTAAGTCATTGACAATGTTGTTTGAACAAATTTTAAGAAAAGGTTTTGTCATCGATAAAAATATAATTTATTTTACGATCATATTTATTAATACATATTTATTATAAATACATATTTTAAATAAAAGATGTATCGATAAATATAATAGTAGAGTACTCATATAAAAAATAAAAAATAAAAATTGATACATGTTAACAAAATTTGAAATGTAGTCTTTATAAAGTTTTAGTATTTCTAGGAATCCATTTTATATTTCTTTTCCATGAGAAAAAAAAATCAAACATTTCTATACCCATATTTGTTAGGTCATTCACAATGGAACAAAATGTTGGTATTTTTGCCTTTGGACTAGGAAAGATAGTCCCACATCGGCTACACCAAATGGTGAGTATCTCAATATAATGTATTGCTTGTATTGAGGTGTGCACATGAGGTGTGGTGGGGCACAAGTGTGTGCCATGTGGGAGTATTTCTCTAGAAGGAAAAATGATTAATTCCAACAATGATGCAAGTTGATTTTTGTTGTGCGGACTCAGGACTCGGACACGGACTCCAGGATGTCTCGTGCATGCACGAGAGTGTTCGGGGGGTAGGCGTGGACTGGCACACTTCTATGCTGATTGTGGGATGATCTAAAATATCAAACTCTATTTTTGAGTATTGATATTTTAGTCCCACATCGGATATGAGAAGAGGTGAAGTCTCAACTCCACTCTATAACTAGAGCCCCTTGGCCTCCTTTGAAAGATGTACCAAGAAGAGAGTTAAGGGAGTCTGTAAAGTCCACGAAGCCCGTTCAAGTCTCAAATATTGACTTACGAGCGTTCCAGAAGTTCTTCGTGAACTTGCTGGTTCCTGGAAGCAGATCGTGTTGGGACGAATCTTACTTTGAGCAACGGTGATCTTAATCACCCCAGCAAGAACCTTTCCTCTTCTTCTTTTTTCTTTCTTCTTTCTTCTCCTTCATCTGAGTTGTAACTCAGTTCTGTCCGTCAGCAACTGCGATTGCGAGGAAGAACGTGAGATTTATTTTCTGATTATTATTGCTTTTGTAATCAGATTCATATTATAGTGTTCCTATTGGATCTCGAGAATAATCAGAAGGGGAACGTTTGTTTGAACCTCTGATCTCGACATTGAGTCTACCATCTTTGATCAAGCCCCGGGACTAACAATCTCAAAGCAAGATCCTTGTAGATGGAGAACTCTTGTGCTTCTCTCATCGATACCAGCTTTAACAAGTTGAAGAAATTCGACGGAGAACATTTCCAAATATGGAAGAGGAATGGTCACCCTTAATCTTCAACTCGTGGACGTAGACCATGTGTTGATTGAGGATGAACCGACGATTCCAGAAGGAGGAACTGTCGATGCTATTGCTGCTGCACTCGTCAAGCAGAGCAAATAGAAGAGAGAAAACAGCATATGTAAACTGTTGATTCTCAATTCTATGGAAGACTCTCTGGCAGAGTCATATTCCAGGAAGGTGAAGGCCAAAGAGATCTGAGATTCTTTAGGTAAGCTATATGAAGATGATGAGAACATGTCACGACCCGGTCCCTCACAACCCGGTTCCAATTTTTTGGGTCGAATCGGATCATGCCCAGCCTGCACCGTTGTTGAGACGGCGGCAGTAAGCTGTATCACTCATGCAGGTAATCAACAACACAGACTAATTGCCACAACTTAATATTTCGATAATTAAAACTTGTCCAACAAAAGTTACAACTGATAATAGAAATAGTCTTTTCAAACAACAACAACTGGAAATAGAAAATGATAACAGCTAAAAGATAGACTCGTCATCTCCAAGATCAGCATCATCTGGTAGCACAGCTGGATACAACTCAGGGTCATAGTAGCTACTTATCAGTAACTCTGTCTCATTAGTGGAACCTATTAGGGGAGTATGTAATGACTATGACCGGTTTGGGATGATTCAATTGTATCCTAATGATACGGTCCGGCCTATCCTCGTGAAAAAAGGAATAAGCTCGCACAATCAATTATCTATTTGGGCTTTGGTCATAGAACACTACGCTACTCCTCCAATATCCCGAGTCAATCAGATTCAATCATTACACTAGGAGAGAGTTACGTGTAATACAGTGGTTTAAACATGCAAGATTACTAACATTAATTAAACTGCGCATTAACATAACCGTACTTGCCTTGATTATAACTGGATTCGATGTTGGTTACGGGATGATGCTAGTACAGTCCTCGAAATCCTACAATTGAGAATTTCTGACTTAGCACCAATATTCAATCCATATCTAGGTGTGCTAGTTACAATCTCTGGAATTTGTCCTAGTCCGATTTTAGATTATTTACAAACTCTACCAGAACACGCTTATCGATGTGAGTTGCTAACTGAAGAGAAGTCAATTTAACTTTTTATTGGGAAAAATCGTATTTTTTAATTATTTGGCAAAACTTTGTATTTCATTATATTATATTTAAAAATAATATTTTTCTTTAAATGAGAAAAACGTGAAATTTGTTTAAATAATAAACTTGTAATTTTTCTAATTTATTTAATGTGAGAAAATAATATTGATTTTCTATAAAATAATTATTTTATTATTTTTACGTGTTTACGCCAACCACAAACCAGAAAAGAATAAAACTACACTAACTTATTACAAAACCACATAAAGTAATAAAAGCTGGGCTTATGCCCTTTACAGACTTTTTTTACATAAATTGAAATAAGATAAAAACATTTGTTAGTCTCTAAAAATTATCCTACAAATTAATCACAAAATAAAACTAGTAATTAAATTAAATTAATTTCGACTCTCAGACTTTGGTCCAATTGTCAAAATAGCTAATGCCTCAACGTCCGGAAACCCCGGTTTCGTTTGCATTTAGCTAGGGCCCATGGACCAGTACGGTCGTCGTCCAAAAATCCAATTTATAAATATTTTCGAAAACCGATTTAAAATCCACACTACTAAAATAACTCATTTTAGCGACGTCAGAAAACGTCGCTAAATAAGGAAAAAACGTCGCTAAAACCTATTTGCGACGTATTTAGCGACGAAAACCGGACGTCGCTTATAGTCAAGTCGCAGATGACACTTTAGTCGCCGAACGTCGCTATTTGCGACGCGGAATTAATAGTCGCTAGACGTCGCAAAAATTGCGACATATAGCGACGTATCATTACGTCGCCAAAATTGCGACGTAAAGCGACCACTTGCGACGCTGTGAATTTCATATATGATGACATGGCATGACAGCCACGTGGGAAACTTAGCGACGCATACCGACAGATTTAGCGACGTACACCCGCAACCCACGTCAGCATTTAGTGACGTCTAGCGACGTTACGTCGCTAAATAGTGACGTCTAAGTTCCGTCGCAGTACGTCGCAGAACGTCGCTATACGTCGCAGATATTATAAAAAAAAATTAAAAAATATAATTGATATTTTTGTTATGCTGTGTGTCTGTGTTTACAGTGTGTGTGAAGTGCAGTGTTCGAACCATCGACAGTTTCGCTTACTGTTCTATGTTTTATCTTGGATAGAAAGAGCAACAGTTCATGGTGCACTTCTCAGAGCTTCCTCTTCACGTCCTTCACCTTCTCGGGAACCTTTACGACGTCCCGAAAATGTGAAGGACGTGAAAATGAAGCTCTCAGAAGTGCACCCTGAACTGTTGCTATTTCTATCCAAGATAACACATACAACAGTAATCAAAACTGTCGATGGTTCCGAATACTGCATTTCACATTCACTGTAAACACAGACACACATCATAACAAAAATACACAATATTTTTTTTTAAATTTCGGCAGCACCTCCTTTGTATATTAGATCATCGCTTATAACCCAGCGTAGGTATATTTGTTATCCCCGTCGCAGATATCACAAAGTAAATATCACAATAAAAATAGGAGGCAGTGCAAAGTAAATATCACAGACACACATCCTCACAAACATCCAATAGAGTCAAATAAAAATGGAAGATGATAAAAAGTCTCCCACCAAGTTTATAAACAACAGTGTACCAATAAACAATTTGCCCATAGGGCCAATACATACAAGTCATAAAAAATCAATAAAATCACTGCGGATTCCTGTCGCGCAACTGGGACAACTGGGATAGAATGTAGTCATATTGCTCCTGGGTAAGCTACACCGTAGGGGCAGTAGAAGGCAGTGGAATGTCTGGAGTTGGCGCCGTCGATGGACCGGGAGGACGTATCTGCTCCAGCTCTCGCAGTCGCTCACCATGCGCAGTAAGGGTACTCACCACCTTCTCAGTATACTGAGCGAGAGGCAGATATGCTCCTCTGCGATCCATCCAGCTCGACCTGTCTACGCTCTGTGCGCTGCGTAGACTCGATGAGCGTCTGCAAGCTGGCAGCTGTAGCCTGATGCAGACTCATCAGCTCCTGTATACTGCGCTCGACCGCATCAAATCGTCCGGTGACGATCGGAGGGTCGGATCGTCGCTCGACCGCATCAGAAATCTGCTGCTGCAACTCGCGACGCAACTCCTCGATCTGACGACGAACATCCTCAGCTCGTGACGACGCCTGCGTAGCCGGAGACTGCGCACTGACAGAGGGGGCCCGGGATGACTCCGAAGCCAAATACGCGTCGTAGGATCCCGTACCGTAGTACGTACCCTTCTGAAGACCGCCAACGGCGGTCATCCAGAGCTCGTCCGGCGATGGAGCTGTAGGCGGCTGGGAGGAAGTACCAGCCCCTCCCTCTGCTTGCGCACTAGCAGCAGCAGCAGCAGCAGCCGTCTCCTCCTGTAGCCGAACAAACTCGGCCTAGAACATGTTTGCTAACGTGTAAGTGTTTGCTAAAGTCTATATTGATATCTATTTTCATGTTTTCTAAATTATAGTAAATTAATATAAAGGATAGAACGTATATATGCATGCGTCGCCCGCTCGTCAATGAACTCTCCAGCCCTCCGATGGGTGACCAGGAAGACGGTCACCATGTTCGGGTCCTCACCCTTTTTTATCTGTTAAAATATATTATCTATTATTAGTATTAAATATTCTATCGAACTATATATAAATTAATGTCCGTCATAGGAAACGTACCAGACGACGAAAATGCTCCGTCATCGGAATGGAACCACCACACCACTTACCGGCGCTCGACCGCGCCACATTGGCCTTCTCAGACCGCTCCCGGTACCTACGTTCGCTGAATCTAGCCTTCATCGCAGTCCACTACTCTGGCGTAATCCAACCCTGGATCGGCTGTCCGGAGCGATCACGACGCTTCTGGTCGTCGATCGCATCACGGATGAGCTTGGCTGCGACGGCAGAAAATTGGCCCTCGATCCTCGCCGCCCGGTGTGGTGGATAGAACTAGGTCCTCTACAAGAAATAAAATACAAAAGTTGTATAATATACACAAATGATTATTAAAATTTAAAAATAAACAAATTTTTTCCTTGAAGTGGGCGAACCAAAAGGCCTTCCTATCTGCGGGAGCATCTGAGTAGTTAATCCAAGGCCCACTATAGTTCTGCCTCAGAAATGTCCCCAGCTGTCTCTGTACTGCAGAAGGTCGATATCTATACAATAATAATTTTTCATGAATATATATGTACATATAATCATTTGAGAAATATATAATAATTAATTAACTTACTTCATAGGCCCATCCGTCCAAATCTCCATACGCGTCTCGCCCGGAGGAGCGCATGGAGGGTCGCTCTCACCTCCTGCCTGGGCAGGATCAGTCTGATCGCCGTCCTCCATATGCTCGGCGTGGGCTCCCTCCATAGAGCCGTCGACAGGAGGAATGCTGGACGGGGGATCAGGGATGCTGGATGCGAGATCAGGAAGGCTGGACGACGAGGGAGGAGTCGCCAACCTGCTGGAACTGCCCTGTCCCGGTAATGGACCGGGAACAGAACGGTACACTGGCGTACTCGGAGATGAGGATGAGGGTACGGAACTGCCCTCTCCATACCCAGGCTGAGGCTGACGGGACTGCCTAATGTAAAATCCTCCGCGTCGTCCTCCTGGTCTAGTCATACCTGATAATAACATATGACAATAAAACAAAAATACATATTTATATGATAGACATCACATATTTTTGAAAAATATCATAGTCATAAAGTGTCACTGAAGTGTCAATAAAGTGTCACTGAAGTGTCACAGATTTATATGATAGAAGTGTCACTAAAGTGTCAAATATGATGATAAAACAAACGTACAGATTTAATCCTCTTCTGAAAATTCATCTACTTCTTCTTCTTCTTCTTCTTCTTCTTCTTCTTCCTCCTCTACATCTTCACTTTCATCTGCATCTTCCTCTTCAGATAATTCTACTTCTTCTACACAATTAGATGTGTAATGAGGAACTTCCGTCGTGTCCACTTCTATAATATTTGTTACAAGAGGTAGTTCATCCTGTTGATAAGCTATATCGTCAACCTCAAAGATATTTCTAGCTTTGGTCTTGCATACTGCCCACCAGTCCGACCTTGTTGTTCCCCGTTTAGGATAACTTGTGAAGTACACGAGTTGAGCCTGACTTGATAGGACAAATGGTTCATAGGCTTGATATCGACGCCGATAGTTTATATCAACAAGACCGTGCTTGTCTACTTTCCAACCTTGACCTTCAATCGGATCGAACCAATCACACCTGAATAACACAATCTTAGCAGGCTCTATTCCATAACTATATGTCAGCTCCACGAACTCCCGTAGCAGGCCATAGAAATCGTTGCCCGCATCAACATCTTTGTAGTTCGAAGATCTGATACACAAACAGCTGTTTTTGGTGGAGTCGAGATCCATAAAGTTGTCTCTGATCGGGCAAGTTGTTGACTTGAACCTAAACCCATTAACACAGTAGCTTGGCCATATTTTTGCAGCATAAATTGGTCCCTTGGCTAGCATTCTAATAGACTCATTCTCAAGTCTTGCGTATGGACGATCGACCTAAATACCACGAAAGAAGCAATTAAGCTCATTCTCAATCAAGTGTATATACAGAAAGGTAATTACAGAGTTCTCAAGTCTTACATATGCACTCAACCATGATGGAAAATAATGCCTCATTTCTTGTTCTAGTTCTTCTTCTGTTATGTGTGGCCTACCTGACCTCACATCATCATTAAATATGTTGAAAACAATATCGTACAATTAATGTAATAGTATCATTCTCAACACTATTAAAATAATATAGACGTATTATTTACTTACCCCTCCAGTTTCTCTACTTCCTCCTCGTCGTAGTTGAGTAATACATACACCTGAGCAGCCCTTAGCTCATCATCGTTCAGATATCTCTTCTTCATCTTACCCGATGGCTTTTCTGGAGCATTGAATACCTTCAGTATTGTATCATTACTTTCATGATCTCCCTCGTCGTTTCTGGAAGCTCTCATTCTATTAGTTGCAACATGAGGCTTGAAATACATCGAACAAAAGTTTGTAATCTCCTCGAGAACATAGGCTTCACAAATAGAACCCTCGACCCGTGCCTTATTTTTCATCTTTCTTTTTAGGTGATTCAAATATCGCTCGAACGGGTACATCCATCGATATTCGACGGGTCCACCAACACGTGCCTCATAGGATAGATGAATCGGCAAATGCTCCATAGAGTCGAAGAATCCAGGAGGAAACACCCTCTCTAGTTTGCATAGTGTTACCGCAATGTCCTTCTCTTGCTTTTCTAGACGATCAACGAGCAATTTCTTAGAACAAAGATCCCTGAAGAATATGCTAAGCTCCGTCAATGGATTCCAAACTGCCTGCGGTAAGAATTCCCGAAATGCAATCGAAATTAACCTCTCCATGAATACGTGACAATCGTGGCTCTTCATACCCGTCAATTTGTTTTCCTTCGGATAGACACATCTTCTCAGATTTGACACATATCCGTCTAAAAATTTTAGGCCCTGGATCCACCGACAAAGTCTCACTTTATCCTCCTTGTCCAGCGAGAAAATTGACTTCGGCAGGAACTGTTTTCCATTCTGCTGTATCAAATGCAACGCAGGGCGTTTGCATATTTCTTCTAAGTCCAACCTGGCCTTGGGATTGTCTTTCGTTTTTTCCTTTACGTCCATCACAGTATTAATTATGTTATCAAACACATTCTTCTCAATATACATGACATCAAGATTATGTCTGATCAGATTGGTACTCCAGTATGGCAGATTCCAGAATATGCTCCTCTTTGTCCAGTTATGATCTCTACCAAATCCATCGCACTTGTACCCAGTTGTAGGATCTTCGATAGCACTTGGAAAATCTTTAACCTCCTCCCATATCGTGGCTCCACACCACCTTGGCGGTGGATAACCCTTCTCTACAACGTCGGCACGGAATGCATTCATGTTCCTTCTGAACGGATGATCTTTTGGCAGAAATTGCCAATGACAATCAAAGAAGCACGGTTTTCCTCCGTGTTTTAAGCGGAAAGCCTTACTACGGTCCATGCAATACGGACATGAGAGACAGCCATGAGTGCTCCATCCAGATAACATTCCATAGGCCGGAAAGTCGTTGATGGTCCACATAAGGGTTGCCTTCATCTGAAAATTCTGCTTCCTGGAAACATCGTACGTGTTAGCGCCTACTTCCCATAACTGATTCAACTCATCTATCAAAGGCTGTAAGTACACGTCAATGTTCCTCTTGGGATTGTTCGGACCAGGAATTATAACGGTTAGAAACATGTACTGAGTCTTCATGCACATCCAAGGCGGTAGGTTATACGGAGTGACAATCACAGGCCAGCACGAATACTGGGATCCCGAAAGACCAAAAGGAGTAAAACCGTCAGAAGATAGTCCCAACCTGACATTACGCGGATCTGAAGCAAAATTAGGATATACTCGATCAAAGTGCTTCCACGCTTCTCCATCGGATGGGTGATCCAACACTCCTTCAATCTGTTCTCGCATGTGCCAACTCATATTTTCGGCCCTCTTTCACCATAAATAATCTTTACAACCGTGGCGTTAAAGGCAAGTAGTGCATTGAATCGGTCGGTCTTCTTGCACCGGTAGACCTTCCTGTACTAGTTGTCTTATAGCGATCAGCACCACAAAATCTGCACACATCTGCGTCCTTGTCGTCTTTGTAGTACAGCATGCACCCATTGCGACAGGAATCAATTTTCTCGTATCCCATCCAGAGCGATCTCACCATCCTCTTAGACCGGTAGAAGTCTTTAGGCAACTTAGCACCCGCCGGCAAGATCTCTATAATCAACTCCAACACTCGGTTGTAGCATTCTTGCTACATATTAAAATCTGACTTAATGCTCAACAGTCTTGTAACCACATCCAACGGTGAATGATCCTCACAACCAGGATACAATAGAGTCCTTGCATTCTCCAGCAACTCCATGAACTGTGCAGCATCGGCGTTCGGTGCCTCCTTAGGTGCATCATGAACGAAACTAGGCCCCGCAGCGTCGAAAACCATGTTCACGCACCCGTCGTCGTATGCATGATTATCTGAAACAAAATTAGGTCCTGCATGCATATATGGCTCAACATAAGGCTCCGGCTCTGATGCTAAAGACATAAGTTCTCCGTGTGCGGTCTACTGATAGTAATTAGGCGTGAAATCCCTCGAGTACAAATGATATGTCACTTCCACTTCTGGATAATATTTCACGTTATGACATTTCACACACGGACACTTAATTTTGGTGCCGTCCATGTACTGAGGGAACGCCTTAGCAAACTGCAGGAACTGCTCTACTCCCGCTATGTATTCATCCCGTACACCACACATATCATCAGGACGACGATTGTACATCCATGAACGATTCCGCAAGTAGTAGTTCATATCCATTTGAAAATAATTCTGCAAAGATGGACACACATTATCTAACAGGCACAAATTCGTATATTATGTCTTATTAGGGACACACATTAGTAGCGGACAGTTACTAATATCAATGATATGCAATCTAGGTCAAACTAGGTTGTACTAAGTCAAACAAAGTCAAACAAGGTCAACCTAAGTCAAGCAAAGTCAAACAAGGTCAAAGTAGGTCAAGGGTTGACCTATAGTTGACTTTGTCAACTCTTAGTCCAATCTAAGTCAAATATCCTATTTCTAGTCATTACCTACCAAGGTACCGTTTACCTTATCGCTATTGGTATCCCAATACCAATACCTTAAGTTGGTACCCTTTACCTTATCGCTATTGGTACCCTTTACCTTATCGTTATTGGTACCCTTTACCTTATCGTTATTGGTTAATAGTCAATTCAATTTCAGTTATTCAAGGGAATCAGTTGACACATTCAGTGGATTTATCTCAGGAATAGGAAAACCAATCTCAGTCCTATTTACAGTTTAAGGAAAATGAAATCTACAAGGACTGTTACTCAAATAGACCACCTGTTGACTGATACAAGAATACCTATCATCAAAAGCCCCAAACTCGAGCCACACTCCAAATACTGACCCATTTGTGAAAATAGGACTGAACCTGTGTGGCATGGACTGATGCATGGTAGGTAGGTGACTAGACACTTGATGTTAGGGACTGATACTCAAGTATTTAGTCAAGTGACCTCAGGAACTGAACTCATATTCAATAGGGGACTGAACTAACCAATAAGCAATTTGGGGGCTGAATAATTGATTCAAAACTGATTTAAGGACAGGCTGGACAACTAAGTTGATAACTAATGTCGATGTGCAAGGGTGGAATGAACTAAAAAGGTAATCCTTCAACCAAACAATACCTAATCTATATGTCAGTCATGGGACTGAACAACTGAATACAAGACAAATAATTGGATTGGAACTAAATAAATGCCTGGACTGATATGAAGAGATAATATGGACTGTAATATATATATATAAAAAATATGAGGAAACAATGCATAAACTGTTCTCAGATTGACACGTATATATATGTGTGTGTGTCATGTGTGTGGTGTGCTAACAGTGTGTGTGTACAATAGGGTGTGTGTATATAGGGTAAAGTGTGCCATGTGTGTGTACATAACATGGGCTAGGTGTCTCAATGTGTGTGTGTACAATATGAGGAAACAATGCACAAACTGTTCTCAGATTTTTAGTGTAAAGTGTGTGTGTATGTGTAAACAACATAGGCTAGAGTGTCCCAGGTTTGTGCTCCTCTGTGTGTGCGTGTATAGGAAGCTGGAAAAATAGTGTATAATTCCTAGGTTGTATGTACATAGGAATCAATAGTGTGAGTGAATTAGCTATTCTCGGTTTTGAGTGTAATGTGAGTGAGCTATAAGAGAAACAGTATACACTAACAGTTTTCAGTGTAATGTGTAAACAGTGTATCAATCTCAGGAAAATCAGTAGATAGCAGTAGTGTGTGTTTATATTCTCAGGTTACACTTATGTGTGTGTGTAGATAGGTGTAAACAGTGCATAATTTCTCGAGAAAATTCAGTGTAATGTGTGTGCCAATATGTGAAAACAGTGTATAAAAACTGTTCTCAGTTTTGACAGTCAATGGCATACGAAAACCCAAGAATCTCCAATCAATGTGAACCCTAACATGTACATTAATTCTCAGACAAGATATGGGATTAATCATAATGGTTTAATCATTCAAAATCAGTTTAAACAAATATTAATCTCAGAAATTTAATATATAGTGAACTACGTATCAGAAAATTGGAGATAAACCAAATTCGAAATCCAAATTCAATTAATAGCAAAATCTAATGGTTGGTAATGATATGTGTATGTGTCATAGAGTCACACGTGTCAAGTGTCCACCAAAACAGAATCACACAATCGTGTCCAAATTATTTTTTAACACACACGAAAACAAATGACACAGTGCAGTCTCGTGCACGTGTTCACGCGTGGTTGGTAATGATATATATGTGTGTGTGTGTGTATGTGTGTGTGTATGTGTGTGTGTGTCCGTGTGTGTCCGTGTGTGTGTGTGTGTGTGCATGTGTGTCCGTGTCCATGTGTGTCCGTGTGTGTGTGTGTGTCCGTGGGAGAGGAGGAGGAGGAAGGAGAGGAGTTAGGTTAGGGTTTACCTGAGGAAGAGGAGGAGGAGGTCGGATTGGGGGAGGAGGAGCTCGAGGAGGAGGAGCTCGCCGGAGGGGAAGGGAGTCGTCGGGGGGGAGGGAGTCGCCGGGGGGGAGGGCACTGACAGAGGGGGAGGGAGTCGCCGGGGGGGGGGAATTGAAATTTTTGGGTTTTCGAGTGAGAGTGAGGGGGAAAGAAGGCAGCGGCGTGCCCTAAGTAAAATAACTTAGCGACGTCACGTTTTGACGTCGCTAAACGTCGCAACCATGGCGACATATACTTATAATATGTCGCTGAACGTCGCTATTCGGCGACGTAGTATACTCCTGTCGCAGAACGTCGCTAGACAGCGACGTTTTGCGACGTGTTTAAAAAGAAGTCGCTACTGGCGACGTAATTTCTTGCCGTCGCTACATTACGTCGCTATTTGATGATATTTTAGTAGTGCCATTTATATAATTTTTTTATAAAAATTTGGACAGCACCTCCTCTATATTTGGGATAACCCAAAGCTGGGAATTTGTGCCAACAATACACAAATATATAATATCCCAAATCAGAGAAATAACCCATGAATTCATTCCACCAATTAAACCCAAAAATATTATCGAACCTGGAAAATATATAACCACAACACGTTTCTGAAGGATATTCGGAAAACCGAAATTACTCGAAAACTCAAAAATCACAGAACCAACATTCTCATAAATTCTCAGAACCAAAACTAAAACAAAGCTACAGATTTAAACCGAGAAAAATCATAGAGCTAAACCGAAACTAACTCGGAAATTCTCGAGAAGCCGACATCACATTCCTAACTGATTTCCGTTGCGGGATCGGGGACCGAAATCATCACAGACTCGACACGGAAGGGACTAACTACTCTGATTAATAGGAATTATCCAATATCCGTTGGTCGGTGAGCCGCGGGATAACTTGGGGACGGAAACGTAGTCCGCGAGGGAGCCGAACAGTAGAACGCGGCAGTTACTGAGATGCCACCTAAAGATGAAGTGGCAGTTACTGAGACCCCTTTCTTCTTTTTCTTAGATGTCTGAGACTTAGTACTCTTTTTTGAGATTGTCTCAGATTCATCGCTTTGCTTCCTCTTAGAAAGGGATACAAATATGGGAGGAAGAACTTCATCAGGAAAATTTCCCTCCTAAAATAAGTCATATAGGGGCTCAACCTCCGCTGTTTCATCTTCAGGTTCTGGAGGAAATTATTGAATAACAATTTTTTTTCGACCTCTTTGTTGGGTCGTCTTCCGCAACAAAAGTCTTCAGATGGAAACTCGACATGAAGGTGCTCGACGAAACATAGAAGCGAGCATATGTGTAAAGCATCTTCGTCCCCGTACTGGATAAAGGATTAGGCATAGAGAATACAGCTTTTGTATCTCTAGCCGCGAAATATCTCCAGGCCCGAGCTCCGTCAATAAGCCCTCCACGAGCAGAAAGGCAGGTGGTGGCGTTCCCAACATGAAGTTGGTTATATCCGAATTGCCTGGCAAATCGGCTTGGTAGATACGGCTCCAGATACGTCATTTCTTCATGACGGTATACTAGATGAGAGGGCCGAATTCTCTGCAACCACTGAAAGGCTACATCATCTAGCCTGTTTCCTTTATCTCCGTCTATCATATTCAAGGGCATGCTCTCATAACCCAGTGGTGGAGGGACACATTGAATGGACCAATGTCATGCTCGATTCAGAATATTTCTACATTCTGGAAGCGTGTGAACCTTCCAGAAAGTTTCTCTGGAGTACTTCTCCAAAAAGAGACTGCCACTTCCTCCTGCTCCCGGAGGTATCAGACCGCCATGGTGGAGAAGAAGCCAACCATATAGATATGTGAAGGGCATCTCTATTCTTGGAAACTCATCAGTCATCCTCCTCTGATTAGATAGCATATTGGTTACAAAATTCCGAAGACCTGCGTTCAGCCTACAGGTCATCGCTGATAATAAGTCTATCTTATAACCATATATAAGGCGCACTGCTGCAAAGATAACGCCTCTATGTATTCTGTCTAGAGAGCTGGAGCCAGGAACGATGAATCTTCTTAACCAAAGAGATAGGAATCCGGCTAAATGACCGTTCTTTGACAGAGTCTTTCCACTCTGCCTCGCATACGAGCTGAAGGTGGTTCCAGCTTTAAACTTATACCAGTCTTCAGTGATCGTGAAATCCTTGCAGTCATACTTCTCCAGTAGATAAGTGATTTCACTCTCAGAGAGAGGCTTGAAGAAGTTAATTTGGTACCATCTCTTCTCGTTTATCTTTTTCTTATCCTTTTTACGGTTCAGGAAAAGATAAGACATCCACTTCTGGATGTGGTTGCCGGATTCATCTTTAGAACTCTTGTAATACAGAGTACATGTGCCGAAATGGCACATTATCTCTTCAAATAGGTACACCATCTCTGGATTCTTCTCCGACAGAAAGTTCAGCTCTTCTGTCATAGGCACATACTCTTCATACGGTAGTGTGCCTGAAGGCAGATGTGAGATGTATTCCATCTCATGAAGGGAAAAGCCCATCTCCCCTTTGGGAGTCATAAATGTCCCCGTCCTGTGGTTATACCTCTCAACCAAAGCCAGGAACAGAAAGGGGTTGGGTCTGAAGCCGTATGAGGAATTGACGATCGCGTCATAAAGGTTTATCTTCTTCAGCTCACTCTCAAACTGCTCCAGAGCCCAATGGACCAAAGTCCTCCATCTTACGTTCTCCTGATTCATTAAGCCATTCATCCTCGGCGTCGAATCAGTGGGGTAAAATACATTCTCGTTTGCCATGAATTTATTTATGAAAACAGGCATCCTGAATGGCATCAATATTGATGAGTCTTCGGGTGGTATACATCCCGGCTACAAACCTCGGAACACGGATACATGATTCTCTTGGGAACTGAAGAATCCTTCCTTCATGTAAATGATACGGCTCGCCTTTGCCTGCTGATATTCTGTTAAGTGCCAGGACATCTTTCTGGGATAACTGGCATGCATGAATCTCATGATAGATAAGCCCCTAGAAACCTTCGGCCAGTACATGGGCTGTTTTGTATCACCTTCGAAACAGAAGCAGACCTTCTCTCTGATGCCCTTTGGTTGTGACTTCTGTGCTATGGCATCCCCGAACAGAAATGTTGGTTTCTTGTGAGACACCAAATCAAGACTCTGAAAGGGTTGACCATTCATCAGACAGAGTAAAGTTGTATGGTCTTGATTTGTCAACAACGACAGTCTGGCTTCTGGAAGGTCAAACTGAGGAAATTGCACATGAGATAAATCATGTTTAAATGAAAAACTCAAGTGCCCTTCATTGTAGTGCCCCGACCCGCAAGATGCCTTATGATGGATGGTTGGTTCGTGAAGCCTTGTTGGACTTGGGATTATGCGAGGGATCGCTTGGAGGTCTATGCGATCGTGGCGGAAATCGTCCTATGAATGTGAGTAGTGTTGAACCCTTCAAAGATCCTTTAGCTTCACGCTTAAAATAAGGATAGTATGCTATATTTCTTGTTGAATTGCTCAATAACATCTTGCATGGAATTTGGAAAGATAATAAAAGATAATAATCACCTGAACGTAAACTGTTGTGGCTAAATGAATTGTATGCTTGTACGCTGTTGCAATAAAATACATGACAGGTGAAGGCAAAGCCCCAAATACTTGGGCGGTGAGTATATCGAGCTTTGGCTTGATAAATAGTTGATAACACAGATATTAAGACCCAAGAACTGGGCAGTGAGTATGCTTGAATTATGTCCGAATGAACGTATGCTAAACAGGTGCTAAGTCCCAGGAACTGGGCGGTAAGTACATTGAGTTGGTTGAAAAGATGTATGGTATCAAAGATGTGGCAAAGAGATTGGATAACAACATTCTATTATCCTGTGCCGATGTAGAATGTTGATATCACTAAGACCCTGGATGGGCAGATGATAATATGAGCGTTGGCTCAAGGCAAGATGGCTAGATGGCAATATAAATGAGAATGATGGTTTTGCTTAGTTTTCCTTATCATGCATTATATGTTTTCTTCTTAGATAAGTTGCATATAGTCGCATGGTCATGGACAACTTGTCGACAAGGTTTCGTTCTTCGAACGGTATTCCTGGGCCATGGAACCCGGTTCGTCCTAGGGGGAACAAGGATGGTGTCGATGTACTGACATCGGGATTGCAGGACTTGCAGTGGGGGCTTGCTACCGCCCACTGAAAGGATGCTGAAATCCCATAGTGCTGAAGTAGTAGCACAGTGTTTCGGAAACCTCCCATGGATTCGTACCCCATTTGGAGTTAGCCGTTCACCAGAAGATGATCCAAGATGGCGTGTCGCCAGTGACCTTCATATAGATAGGTCCAGTGCTAATGATGTCTTATGCAGGCAGAGTAAGTTATTACTCAAATACAGGGAAGATTGTCGGCTATTGGTAAGAATCACCTGAACGGTGATATTCATATTGAATCATGATATTGTTCCTAACAATGTCTTGTGCAGGCAGAGTAAGTATTATAATTGTACAGAGATGGCTACACGACCGTGGGTAAGAATCACCAAAGGGTGATAACTGCATGCTTTAAATTATGTTGGCTATGAGATTTGCATGCTTTACTTCTTGTCGGCTATAACATGAAATTGACCCTAAGGCAACGAGAAAGACAACTGTTAATAATGTTTTGTAACATGATTACTTAGTGCTGTCTTCTTAGGTGAGTTGGGCCAGCACCGCTCGCCAGTACATTGATGATGTACTGACCCACGTTGTGGGCAATATTACAGGTGTTTGCTTGGAGGAAATCCTGTGAATCAGTGCTTGGCATCGATGAATCGGATGGGTGTGCAGAAGCTCTTCTTTCAAGACGATGTCTTCTGCTATACGGGACATAATGTATGGAACAGTGGAACTCAGATGTACCAGTGAGATTGTAGCCAAATTGGCAAGTCATTGTAAAGAAGTCGGTATATTCATTTGTAGCCTAAAGGGGCAAGTGTATACATTCAGTTGGCTACTCAAGAGTCTTATATTCAGTTGTAAACTCTGTATTCCACTGTAAGTCTTGTAATCCATTTTGAATATCAATAAAGAGATACATTTCTTCATAAATTGTGTGACTTCAATTTATCTGCTTGGTTTCGCTGCCTTATCGATGTTTTCTGAGAATTACCAGGAACTGTAATGGTTTTGCCTTGTACAAGTGCAATCTAGACTTGTACGGTATCACGCCCAGTGGCTTGTTTTCGATCCTCCGGGATCGGGGCGTGACATTCATAATCTGCCTCTTCACTTCTGATGTTCACTACAGAAAATAAAAGAAGACAAGGTCAGATGTGTTTCAGTAAAATCTATGTCTACGAGCCTTATGCGTGTATAGCAGTGCTCGAAGGAAATCTCATAAGTCACGCAGACTTCAGACAGATATACTATCAAGACACGCTGAATAATTTATTCACGCAGGTGATTAATTCATGCAAAGTCCAGACAGATTAGAATGAAAGTCACGCATCATTGCCAGAATCACATTTAAGTGAAAATAATAAAAATACGCTGACAGATCAAGACTAATCTATCCAGAGGATGACTCTCAGAAGTCTGCGTGACTATTTCAAAATCGACATTTCTGCCAACATGTGAAAAATCTTGCAGAGTCATGAAAGCTGCGTGAATAATTCAACATTGACATTTCTGCCAACATGTAAAAAATCACGCAGAGTCATGAAAGCTGCGTGAATAATTCAAACATTGACATCCCTGCCAATACATGAAAAATCACGCAGAGTCATGAGAGCCATGTTCATTTGCGTGAAACACAGAGCTTCGTAAACATGAAGATGTGAAGTATGGCCGACCCTAAAGAGGGGGCATACTTTATTCATATCCTTTGCCCTAAGAAGGGAGATATATTTCTGAAGTTCATTATTTGTCTTAAGATCCTAAAATTTCTATGTGGAGTTCATCTTCATCAAAAGTCATCTTCATTAAAGTCATCTTCAACAGTTCATATCCCCATCCATCACTTACGCTGCATAGGAGGATGCGTGACTTCGCGTCGAGGGAGTCTGTCGGTGGTGGCACGCGAGGAAGTCGCAGGGGCTTTCCCCTTGGCCTGAGCGTCGGTTTTCTTAGGAGCCATTGCTGCTGAGAAGGGGAAGAAGTTCGTCGGGGAAGATGAAGTTTCTCTTCTGTGGATTCTCTCTCTAAAGCAGTAAAGAAACAAAGAAGTGATTTATGGCTTATTTATAAGCTCATGAAGAATTCCAAACGGCAACATCATTATTTGTCTCGATTTAGGAGCTTTGTACGGGATCTTAACTGCACAGAATCCCAACAGTCCAATCATTTCGGAGTAAATCTCTCTTTAAAATCATCTCAGCGTGACTAAATTCATTTTATCATCTCGATTTCAAAGTATTTCGAAATAATTTATCATTTTTCGAAAACTTTGAAGAGGGTTTTGTAGGCCTCAAAAATGAAAGTCACGCTGAGTTGATCAGGACAAAGTCTAAAAGTCACGCTGAGTTGATCAGGACAAAGTCTAAAAGTCACGCTGAGTTGATCAGGACAAAGTCTAAAAGTCACGCTGAGTTGATCAGGACAAATTCTAAAAGTCACGCTGAGTTGATCAAGACAATGTTTAAAAATTACGCTGAGAGACAGCTCATCATTTGTCAGAATGTCATTATGACTGACAGCACGATAGTCAAAGAATGTCTCCTCGTATGCCACGTATGCACGGAACTCGAGAGATTACAGCCGACTATTGCGTGACTTTCGAAATCTTCTTCAACAAGACTCAGCTTTCATCAAGTTGGCGTACCAAAAGAGCTTATTGTCATTTAATGCGACTGACAAAAGGTAATCAATGTCAGAGATTTTGTGTCAGTCGAGGCACGTCGAATCAAGACAGCTGGCCGTTCTGACTCAAGTCTGCGTGTATTTTGAACTTCTATGTTCCTTCCTCAAGCTTGCGTGTATTTTAAAGCTTTCTGCACCAAGTCTGCGTGGATTCTGAAGCTTTCTGCCCTAAAGTCTGCATGGATTCTGAAGCTTTCTGCCCCAAAGTCTGCGTAGATTTTGAAGCTTTCTGCCACAAGGCTGCGTGGATTTCGTCCTCAACAAGCCTGCGTGAATTTCATCAAATTGGAGTACGTGGCAGCCATGCCACCGATCTCTTACCTGCGTGTCCTGTAACTTGCACACGACTCGTGCACGATTGCCATGTGTCCAACAGTTACAGGCCACGTCCAGTAACTGCTCATAACCTTGCGTATGTTAAATCCTGCGTGATTTTCAACTATGCACAGGTTGTGAAGACAGTTATCTTTTCAGTTATTTTTGACTCTATAAATAGAGTTCTTTTCTCATTCATTATACAGATACATAGCTATCTAAATTGCTGTCGAATTCTTGAGAGCTTTTCTTCCTTGCATCGTCCAAGGGATAAAGCGATCGGCTTCTATATCGGATTCCTACAGTTGTAATTTTCCCAGATATACAATAAATAAAATAAATTTATTTATGGAAAACAACGACGTCCATAGAGTGCCTCGAACGGTGTCATACCGATGCTGGCTTGGTAGCTGTTGTTGTAGGAGAACTCTACCAAGTACAAGTGGTCTTCCCAAGACCCTCCAAATTCTAAGACGCAAGATCTCAGCATATCTTCTAGCGTCTGGATGGTCCTCTCCGATTGTCCGTCAGTTTGGGGATGATAGGCGGTGCTGAACTTCAGTTGTGTTCCCAAACTGTCATGCAAACTCTTTCAAAAGTGTGAGGTAAATCTAGTATCTCGGTCAGATACAATACTTACCGGAACTCCATGAATCCGGTAGATGTGCCGCATGTACAGTGCCGCCAACTTCTCGGTGGATAAACCAACCTTGAAGGGGATAAAGTGGGCTGACTTAGTCAGTCGGTCCACAATAACCCAAATGGCGTCCTTCTCTCCTTGGGATCGAGGCAATCCTGACACAAAATCCATCGTTATATGCTCCCACTTCCACTCCGGAATGTCCAGCGGCTGTAGAAGTCCTGCAGGTCTCTGTCTGCTAGCCTTCACTTGTTGACAAATCAAGCATCTAGCCACAAATCTGGATACATCCTTCTTCATTCCATACCACCAAACAATGGTACGCATATCCCGATACATCTTGTTAGCTCCAGGATGTATGGAATACTGCGACTGGTGTGCTTCTTGCATCAGCTCATTCCTCAAATCGCCAGATGGTACACACAGCCTCGTACCATTCTTCAATGCTCCGTCACTGGCGATAGAGAATCCTTCAAGTGTTCATGCCAACACTTGATCTCTGAGTTTGCAAAGTGCTTCGTCTTGAAATTGTGCCTCATTGACTTTGTCCATCAGACTTGAACGCACTTGCAATTGCATCATGGTTGAGTCAGCTCCAGGTAAAATAGCTTCTCGCCCCAGTTCCTTCATCTTTTCCTCAGGCAGTACAATCTCTAGACCAAGCTTCTCTATGTCCTCCAACAAGTGCCGCTCCTTAGTTAAGAACATCGCCACTGGGTATCGACTAAGTGCATCTGCAACCACATTAGCCTTACCCGGATGGTACTGCAAGTCGATGTCAAAATCCTTCATCAGTTCCAACCATCTTCTTTGTCTCATGTTCAACTCCTTCTGAGTGAAAATATATTTCAGACTTTTGTGGTCTGTAAATATTTCTACTCTCTCTCCATAGAGATAATGTTTCTATAACTTCAAAGCAAAGATGACTGCATCAAGCTCCAGATCATGTGTGAGATAGTTCTTCTCATGAGTCCGTAATTGCTTAGATGCGTAAGCAATCACTTTCCCATGTCGTTGAAGAACGCAACCCAGTCCTTTTCCAGAGGCATCACTGTATATTGAGAAACCTCCGGTACCTGCGGGTAGCGCAAGTATCGGTGTTGTTGTAAGTCTCTTCTTTAGTTCCTCAAACGATGCCTGGCAAGCTTCCGTCCAGATGAACTCTTCATTCTTCCGAGTGAGCTTCGTCATTGGTTCAGCAATCCTGGCAAAATCCTTCACAAACTTTCGGTAGTAGCCAGCCAAGCCCAAGAAACTTCTGATTTCAGCAACTGAGCTTGGTGTAGACCACTTCTCAACAGCAGCTATCTTCTTAGGATCCACCGAAATTCCTTCTCCTGTGACAACATGGCCAAGAAAATCTACCTTGTCTAGAAAGAATTCACATTTGGATAGCTTACCATATAGCTTCTCTTTCCTCAAAGTTTTCAAAACTTTTCTGAGGTGCTCTTCATGCTCTTCTTCAGTCTTCGAGTAGATCAGAATGTCATCGATGAAGACAACAACAAACTGATCCAGGTATTCATGGAAAACCCTGTTCATAAAGTTCATGAATACAGCAGGAGCATTCGTCATTCCAAACGGCATGACAAAGAATTCAAACTGCCCATACTTGGTGTTGAACGCTGTCTTGGGAATGTCCTCCTTCCTGACCTTGATCTGATGGTAGCTAGATCTTAGGTCAATCTTCGAAAACACCTTAGCTCCACTCAATTGATCAAACAGGTCATCGATCCAGGGCAGAGGGTACTTATTCTTGATGGTGATATCGTTCAGCGCCCGGTAGTCGATGCACATCCGCACTGTTCCGTCCTTCTTGGGCATAAATAAGACAGGTGCTCCCCAGGATGAAGCTCCGTCTCGGATAAATCCCAAAGCCTTCAGTTCATTGATCTGATCTTTCATCTCCTTTGCCTCCTTCGGATTGACTCTGTAGCATCCCTTAGAAATAGGGAAAGAGCCGGAGACTAGGTCAATGGTGAACTCTATGTCTCGATCTGGGGGTAACCCAGGAAGACTATCAGGGAAAACGTCCATAAATTCTGCTATGATAGGATGGGGAGGTCCGGGTTCTTCTGTGATAGAGGTGTAAGTAACACACTCCATATCCTCCGAAGTTCGAGAGATTTCAAACTCCGGCTCTCCAGGTAGGCTGAAGACTACACATCCTCTGTGACAATCTATCAGCACATGCTGCTTACTCAACCAGTCCATCCCTAGGACTACATCATAGTTGGGTAAGGGCATCACAAGCAAAGGTGCTATGAACTGGTGGCCTGATATAGTTATGGGACAGTTACAGGTCTCAGTGATGGGTAGGGGTCCTCCACCGGTCATGACTCTACATATCTTCTTGCTAAAGCCCGTAACTATGTGGTGTGCAGAGATGAATTTTGTTGCTATGAAACTGTGTGATGCACCCGAATCAAATAAAGCTAAGGCAGGATAGGAATGCACATAAATAAAACCTGCGATGACATCAGCGGTGGGTTTCTGCTCTGGCTCTTGCTCCTCTGCTGTTAGGGCAAAAGCTCGCCCAGTCTTCTGTTGATGCTGTCCAAATTGTTGTTGCTGAATGGGCAGAGGACCTTTCTGATGAGTTGCTCCAGTCCGGTTGACCGCCGAGGGGCAGTCCTTCACTTGGTGGGTGGCAGACCCACAGACTAGACAGTATCCTAGTCTTTTCCTGCAGATGTTCACCTGATGACCTGGCCTCTTGCAGTAACTACAGACAGGGATCTGCCTCTGGGGTGTTATGTCATTGTTTCTCGCCTGTTGGTGCTGCTGCTGGTGGTGAGGAGGCCACTTGTTGTTGTTGTTGGGCTTCTTCTGATTACCCTGGAAGTTGTTAGTTCCAGGATAATCCCTCTTTGAGCGAGCAGGTTGACTCTTCTCTATATCCTGAGCTCGTTCCAGGATCTTTTCATAAGTCTTAGCACCGCCTGAGATCACATGGGTGCGGATCTCTTCTCTCAGCCCATATCTGAACCTTTCAGCACGATCATCAGGGTCAGCTACCAAGTTCTTGGCAAAACGGCTGAGTTGACCGAATTCTGTCGCATATTCTCCAACAATCATATTTCCTTGCTTCAGGTTCTGAAATTGCCTCTCCATCTCCCGAAACTCTAATGTTGGGAAGGACTTCCTCTGGAATAACCTCTTGAAGGTGTCCCAGTCAAGCTGCTTGTCCTGGAGTCGAGGTTCATTCCGATACCAGGTGCTTGCTACATTTTGCAGTTGGAGTCCCACTGCTTCGGCCTTGAGGTCTTCTGGAAGTCGAGCGACGCTTAGAAGACGCTCCATGCTGTCGAGCCATTCGTCGGCATAAACGATTCCCTCGGTTCCCTTGAAGGGTCGAGGGTTTTGCTTCTTGAAACTCTCAATATCTCCCACCTTAGCAATATGATCCCCATTAATTTAAATGGCCTTAATGTTTCATAAATTAATCCCTTAGATTTATGTTTACCTTGGCAGGCCTTGGTTCAAGTTGAGCTGCTTCTCCTCTCCCCAGAGCAGTCATAGCCACGTTATGAGCATTCTCCATACTTTCCCTCATAATCGCGGTTTGTTCTTGATGAGCTTCTGTTTGAGCTCTCTGGGCTTCTAGCACTCATCGTAGCAGACCTACAAGGTCGGTAAGGTCCACAGGCACCGGTGGGGCAGCTGGAGTGGGTACTTCCACCGGGGGCTGCAGCTCAGTCTGGGAAGATGATGGATCCACCGTTGTAGCAGCATACATCCCACGGGGTGCATTATGGGGACGGTCGGTCAGCTGATGGGGTGTAAAACCCGGACTTGGTTGAGGAGGTGGGGTATGATCGGGTGATGACATCCCATCGCCAGCAGGATTTGTGGCCATATTCTGGAAGGTTTAGGATTACAAAACATAAGCAAGGTAGCCTACCAGTCTATAACAAACAAAAATATTTATTTATAATATATTTCGGTCCTATGTTGTGACAAATTAATGTTCTAGTGTTCTAAATGTTTCTAGATATGTTTTTCCTAAGTTGTTGATCTGACCTGCATGGGCCACCACTAAAAACATGTCACGATCCGGTCCCAATTTCTTGGGTCGAATCGGATCATGTCCAGCCTGCACCGTTGTTGAGACAGCGGCAGTAAGCTGTATCACTCATGCAGGTAATCAACAACACAGACTAATTGCCACAACTTAATATTTCGATAATTAAAACTTGTCCAACAAAAGTTACAACTGATAATAGAAATAGTCTTTTCAAACAACAACAACTAGAAATAGAAAATGACAACAGCTAAAAGATAGACTCGTCATCTCCAAGATCAGCATCATCTGGTAGCACAGCTGGATACAACTCAGGGTCATAGTAGCTACTTATCAGTAACTCTGTCTCATCAGTGGAACCTATTGGGGGTGGGGGATCCAGTCAGAAAAGGAGCAAACTACAATTACGAAAATTAACAATTCCACTAATGATTAGCAATTTGCAATATTAAACAGTTTTGAAATAATGATTTTCAAATAAACTACATGATAGTAAACAATGTGATTCGAGTATGTAATGACTATGACCGGTTTGGGATGATTCAATTGTATCCTAATTATACGGTCCGGCCTATCCTCGTGAAAAAAGGAATAAGCTCGCACAATCAATTATCTATTTGGGCTTTGGTCATAGAACACTACGCTACTCCTCCAATATCCCGAGTCAATTAGATTCAATCATTACTCTAGGAAAGAGTTACGTGTAATACAGTGGTTTAAACATGCAAGATTACTAACATTAATTAAACTGCGTATTAACATAACCGTACTTGCCTTGATTATAACTGGATTCGATGTTGGTTCCGGGATGATGCTAGTACAGTCCTCGAAACCCCACAATTGAGAATTTTTGACTTAGCACCAATATTCAATCCATATCTAGGTGTGCTAGTTACAATCTCTAGAATTTGTCCTAGTCCGATTTTAGATTATTTACAAACTCTACCAGAACACGCTTATCGATGTGAGTTGCTAACTAAAGAGAAGTCAATTTAACTTTTTATTGGAAAAATCGTATTTTTCAATTATTTGGCAAAACTTTGTATTTCATTATATTATATTTAAAAATAATATTTTTCTTTAAATGAGAAAAATGTGAAATTTGTTTAAATAATAAACTTGTAATTTTTCTAATTTATTTAATGTGAGAAAATAATATTAATTTTCTATAAAATAATTATTTTACTATTTTTACGTGTTTACGCCAACCACAAACCAGAAAAGAATAAAACTACACCAACTTATTACAAAACCACAGAAAGTAATAAAAGCTGGGCTTATGCCCTTTACAGACTTTTTTTACATAAATTGAAATAAGATAAAAACATTTGTTAGTCTCTAAAAATTATCCTACAAATTAATCACAAAATAAAACTAGTAATTAAATTAAATTAATTTCGAGTCTCAGACTTTGGTCCAATTGTCAAAATAGCTAATGCCTTAACGTCCGGAAACCCCGGTTTCGTTTGCATTTAGCTAGAGCCCATGGACCAGTACGGTCGTCGCCCAAAAATCTAATTTATAAATATTTTCGAAAACCGATTTGAAATCCATTTATATAATTTTTTTATAAAAATTTGGACAGCACCTCCTCTATATTTGGGATAACCCAAAGCTGGGAATTTGTGCCAACAATACACAAATATATAATATCCCAAATCAGAGAAATAACCCATGAATTCATTCCACCAATTAAACCCAAAAATATTATCGAACCTGGAAAATATATAACCACAGCACGTTTCTGAAGGATATTCGGAAAACCGAAATTACTCGGAAACTCGAAAATCACAGAACCAACATTCTTATAAATTCTCAGAACCAAAACTAAAACAAAGCTACAAATTTAAACCGAGAAAAATCACAGAGCTAAACCGAAACTAACTCAAAAATTCCCGAGAAGCCGACATCACATTCCTAACCGATTTCCGTTGCGGGATCGGGGACCGAAATCATCACAGACTCGACACGGGAGGGACGAACTACTCTGATTAACAGGAATTACCCAATATCCGTTGGTCGGTGAGCCGCAGGATAACTTGGGGACGGAAACGTAGTCCGCGAGGGAGCCGAACAGTAGAACGTGGAACGGGAAGCACTGGACAGCGGATCGGACAGCGCCAAATCCACGTACGGAAGCGTTGGACAGCAAGCCAGGGCACGGGGAGGTGTTGGACCGGGCACGGACGGCCACGGATCGGCTCGGGTTCTGCGGTGGTGGAGCACAGGCGTGCGGGGGCAGCGGGCTGCGGGGTCGCCGGGCTCGGCGCCTGGGTGGTCGACGGTGGGACTGGAGGCGCTGGAGGATGGCTCCAAGGGTCGAGCCAAAAATTCGGCTAGGGCTCGCCGAAAATGGCTAGGACACGATTTGGGCTAGAGGAGGAGTTGGGAATGGAGGAAGATGGTGAGAATGGAATGAAGAGAAGGGAAATATATATATATATATATATATATATATATATATATATATATATATATATATATATATATATATATATATATATATAGGGAAAGAGGGAGCTGCTGTTACGGGAAAGGGAAGAGGAGGGGGCTCGGCGGTTTGGGATGTGAAGAGAGCTCGGGTCGGCCTCCAGCTTCCAACAGAAGGAGGAGAGTTAAAAGAAATTAATTAAGTGAGTTTAAGAGAGAGAAAGCTTTAATGAGAGTTAAGGAAAAGAAAAAGAATCCTTTTCTTTTAGATAAGAGAAATAAATTTTATGCTTATAAATATATATTTTAAGGGACTTAAAGATTTGTTTCGGTAAAACCGAAATTGGGTTTTGAGACGGGTTCGGGACGATCAAATCAACACTAAAAAAAAATTCCAGAAAATAATAATAAATTTTTTTTAAAAATATGATTTTTCCTAATTTAACAGTTAATAATGATAATAATAATAACTTAACAAACAAATTTATCCAATTAAATAAAAATAAAATTTACGGGTTTCACAGAACAGGTCCAAAATCTTCATCGTCGAGAAGTACCACAAGTGGCTCTTCGAAGACGAGATGGCGATGCTACCTCAAGTGAAGGAATTCCTGAAGTTGCGCCAGAAGTTGGATGACTGAGAAGATGCCCTTCGTCGACAAGTTTGTCGTTGGAGGGATAGTCTCGAGACTTCCTGCTGGTTGGAGCAACTTATATGCTAGAATGCATCGGAAGAAGCTGGACATTAGCTTGGAAGATCTTCTACAAGAGATCCACGTTGAGGACGAAATACGATCTCAACAGAAGATGGACTCTCTGTCCAAACAACTGGTTAAGACCAACTTGGTGTAGACAAGAGAGTTCAAGGGGAAGCAGGTGGCTTCTCATCACAAGAAGAATGACTCCACTAATCTAAAAGTGAACGGTCCTTCGTTCAAGCAACAGAAGTCCAAGTCCCACGTGACTTGCTTCAACTGTGACAAGAATGGCCACTACATGAGTGAATGCAAATCCAAGCCCAAACCAAAATAGCAGGTATAGCTAAACTTGGTTATTTTGATTACTTAAATTGGTTGCTATTGTTGCACAGATTGAGTTATCTAGCGTGGTAGCTGACTAGTGGTCTGACACTAGTGCATCCGATCACGTGTGCTCTCAAAGGAGCTGTTCACCAAGGACGAGCCATGTTATGACGAAGGTCTCGATGGCGAACATATATCTAGCAGAAGTTCTGAAGATCGAGACAGTGGTTATTAACCACCGACAAGGACACTGGAATGCGTATTGCACGTACCAGAGATTTTTTCGGCGATCTGATCTCAAAAAGTCTGTTATCTGATATAGACTTGAAAGATGGACATTCATACTAGCCAGATGGTAATTTCTTGGCGAGGAACATGCTTTGAAAAGATGTTCGCTGCTGAAGGAATGTTCGAACTTCTGCTGATGGCGATGAAGTTACTTCATTGAGTGGACTGAGAGTTGTTCTATGACAGAAGCAGACTCAAGCTGTCCTACCAGGACCTTATCTTCAGAATGTAGGGGTAAGGAGGTGGAGGAGTTTAAGGTCTATGCAGATACAAGACTGTTCGAAAGCTGCTTAGACGATTGAACTAAAGTACTGATCATCTGGAGTTAGTAACACTCAGATATCTGTACTTTTATCAGTTCTCCACAGAGGCCGGTTCGAAGTGTTTCTCGAAGTGCACGTTCGCATGACTTCTCAAGTAGAAGGATGCAGCATTCGAGTAGTTCAGAGACTTCAGGGCTGAAGCTGAACGTTAAACCGATCTACAACTACTCAGAAGTGATCGAGATGTAGAGTATAGGTCTCATGAATTCGTATCGTTCTGCAAAGAATATGGAATCATCAATGAGGCTACTGCTCTGTATTCTCCTCAATCTAACTGGGCTAGCAGAGAGGAAGAACAGAACGGTGACAGAAATGATGAACTCAATGCTGCTAACTACGGGTCTTCCTAAATGCTAATGGAGAGAAGCTGCATTGACGACCACTTTTATTCTAAATAGAGTACCGTATGCAACTTCGGACATAACTCCTCATAAACTCTGGTTCAAAGTCAGACCTAACTTGAATGTCATTCGAGTGTGGGGGTCTCTGGCTTATGTGAAGCTCCAGATCTGAAGATTCAGAAGCTGGGGACTAGGACTACGAAGACGATCTTCTTGGGGTATGCCAAGAAGAGTGATGCTCGAAGATTTCTTGATATTGAGTCAAATCATATCATCGAATCTCGTGAAGACAATTTGCAAGGCACAAGAATATTGTTCTTGCGGATAAACCGGAGAACAATAAGGGTGCGCAATAAACTGAAGTTTTAATAAAGAAGTAGTCCAAGAAGATGTTGTTGTTGAAACAACGGTTGAACCAGAACTCGCTGAGCCGTCGTCGAAGCGAGCGAGGAAGGCCGAAGAACTTCGGAGATGACTTATCACCTATCATGTGGAAGCAGATCCGCTTACCTATGATGAGGCGATGAAGACCATAGATGATATTTTCTGGAAGGAGGCGATTGACAATGAAATTGATTCCATCACCTCAAATAACACTTGGATGTTGGTTGATCTTCCTGAAGGAGCAAAATCCATCAGATGCAAATGGATCTTCAAGAAGAAGATGAAAGCAGATGGAACTATTGACAAGTTCAAGGCCAGGTTGGTGGCCAAAGGGTTTTCTTAGAAGCAGGGAATCGACTACTTTGACACGTATGCTCCAGTAGCCCGGATGACCACCATCAGAATGTTAATTGCTCTCGCAGCGATACATAATATGGTGATACATCAGATGGATATGAAAATGGCATTCATGAATGGCGAGCTGACCGAAGAGATCTACATGCAACAGCCAGAAGGGTTTGTCGTCAAAGGTCTTGAAGACAAAGTCTGCAAGTTGGTGAAATCTCTGTACGGTTTAAGGCAAGCTCCCAAAATGTGACATGAGAAGTTTGACAAAGTCATAAGGTCAAATGGCTACAGGGTCAGTGAAACGAACAAGTGTGTCTATACGAAGTTTGCTGACGGAAGAGGAGTCATCGTTTGTCTATACGTGGACGACATGCTAATCCTAGGTACGGATATAAGCCGTGTCACGAAGACAAAGAAGTTCCTCTCGACGAAGTTCAGTATGAAGGACTAGGGGGATGCTGATGTTATCTTGGGACTCAAGATCATCCGGACAGACACTGGACTAGCGCTGTCATAGTCTCATTATGTTGTGAAGATGATCACTCGTTACGGATATCAAGATCTTCCACGGATCGATATGCCGTACAAGTGTGATCTGAAACTGAAGCCTAATTCAAGGGAAAGCGTCAGGCAGCAGGAGTATACAAGCGTAATCGGGAGTTTGATGTATGCTACTACTGCCACAAGGCCTGACATAGCTTTTGCTATGAGAATACTGAGTCATTTCACGAGCAACCCAGGCATTGAGCACTGGAAAGCTGTGAAACGGGTTATGAGATATCTCAAGAAGATTCAGACATATGCACTGCACTACAGCGGAGATCCGCCGGTAGTGGAAGGCTTCAGTGATGCCAGCTGGTGCTCAGAAGTAGAGAGCGAGAGGTCCACAGGTGGATACATTTTCACAATGGATGGAGCTGCTATATCGTGGAAATCGAAGAAGCAGACTATGCTCTCGCGGTCATCCATGAAATCTGAGTTCTTTGCACTTGATACCGCAGCGGAGGAAGCAGAATGGCTTTGGGAGCTCATGTATGATCTTCTAGTGGTTGGGGCACAAATACAGGAGATACCGATATACTACGACAACCAGGCGACTGCGATGGTGGCATCAAATGACCTCTTCAACGGAAAGAAGAGGACTGTGCGATTGAAGCACAGGACAATACACGATCTCATCAAGAGGGGTGTTATTGTAGTGATTGATGTTCGAAGTCAGGAGAACCTGGCGGATCCGTTCACCAAGGGCCTCAAGCGCCAGCTGGTCGATGACACAGCTTATAAAATGGGCTTGAAGGTATTATGATATTTTGTTATTATAATCCTACCATAAAATTTTATGCTATTATTTCAAAGAGAAATCTGCTAGGCATCTAGCTTTTGGTTCAAGGGAGGGCTATTAACCAGAAGAATATCAGGAACGGTGGGTACTTGTCCTATGTGACATGGAGAGGTTACAGACCTACAACCACTGTTGTCTACTGTTATTTTCTGCAAAAATGGATCCTGTGGGAAGGTTGGCTTAAATGCCTTAATGAGTTCTCAGGCAGAGTGAATGCCTGGAGTGCTTTACAGGAAGCACGGTAGCACAGCACTACAAGGAGTGTAACTCCATGCTATAGTAGGGTGACTCCACCATGAGGTTCCCAGGTAGGGGTAATGCCTCGGCTTTGCAAGCCAGGTCACAGCGGAGTAGCACCGTAAATAGGGAGGTAGCCTAATGCTGTATGATAATCGTAATAAAGAGAGGTACACAGCACTACAAAGAGGATGATGTCCTCATGTTACAGTGGCATGACACCACGAAGAGGTACCAGGTAGGGTAAAGCCTCGGCTTCGCGAGCCATGTCATAGCGGCGTAACACCGCACGGAAGCGTAAGGCTTCATGCTGGGTAGTTTGGCACTACAAAGAGGCTTGTGACCTCATGCTACAGTAGTATGACACTATGATGAGGTACCCAGGTGGGGTAAAGCCTCGGCTTTAAGCCATGTCATAGCGGCGTAGCACCGCAAAGAAGCGCAATGCTTCATGCCATGACTCTTTATAAAGAACTCACCTATAGTGTATGGACAGAGATATCAGGCCATCTCTTGAGGGTAAACTTGTAGACGCCCAAAATTATACACTGAAACCAGGCTGGCACAAGGCCTTTAATGTGCGGCCAGAAGCACAGTTTATGTCATTATGTGAGTAGGAAGAATTGCAGTTATGGTATAGAATTTAAGGCTTAGTCCATTCTTGTATCATGCTGTTATTTAATCTATGCGGAAAGATTCAAGTCATAGCGATATCTCTCCTAATGCATGATGGACAGTCACTGTGGGGAACGCTCAACCCATATATTGAGATATGTGGAAGATTGTTAGTATTTTTACCTTTAGACTAGGAAAGATAGTCCCATATCGGCTACACCTGTGAGACCCGTCTCACTGTATCGATATTTTATACGGATACGAGTTTATTTGAGCCGTATTTCGTATTTATCGATTTGCGTGATATTTTAAATTTTTTCTAAGTGTAGGATTTCATGACTTGGTTTAACTTGGATTTGGTTTTATTTGGTTCGGTTCCACCTTGACTTGGTTTGGTTTAGTTTGGTTCTTTATGAGATGAGGTGTATGGTTTAGATTGAGTGGAAAGGAATAGATGGTGGAGATCACTTGAGCTTGTTATATAAGCCACTTTTCTCTCTCCCTCCTCATCCACCCTCATTCATTTCTTTCCACCAAACCCTAGCCATTGGAGAGAGGCAAGTACACCTTGCCGAATGTTGGATGATTTTAATTTTGTTTGTTCAATTCTCTTTATTGTTACATTCTAAGCATGTTTAGAACTTGGAGTTTTCTATTTTGATGGCTAGATTGTTATAGATCTAACCTTGAAGTAATTTCGGTTTTCAAGGGTCTTGATCTGTTAAACTTGCATATTCTTGTTATTTGATGGTTCCATGTTGTAGAGAATTTTATTTTACCCAAATTTGACCTATGGAAGTCTGGATTTGGGGTCCTCATTGTAGTTTGGTGGAGCATGGAGGCCACGGTATTTTTCTACGGACATAGTTTCTGTGGGAAGCCATTGTTTGCATTTTTGAATTGCATGCTTGCTTGTATTTTTGGAACCGCATGCATGTAATTTTGTGTTGGCCGCATAGGCATGCAAATATTTTATTAGCTAGCTGCATTTATTTTGGGCCGCATGGCCATCTATAATTTTAGCCGCATATTGCCATCCCAGTCAGTTGAGCCGCATATGGGAGCAAGTGAGTGGGCTTGTTTTTAATTTATTGCATGCATCAATGCTTGCGTGGGAGGAATAAGTGGAGCCGTATATAACATTTAAACTTGGCCGCATGTAACAAATCAGTGAGCCGCATGCTCAATCCATGCATTATAATGTATTATAATAATGCATTATATCATAGGCCAGCCGTATAGCTCCTTAAGGCTTAATATTTACTATTTAATGCTATAAGGCCTTTCCTGGCACCAGCCGCATGAGAATGCATTTAATGCATTGTTGAAGTGAGCCGCATGAGAATGCTATTAATGCATTGTTAATGCATTAGAAATGCTTTGCTTCAGAATGCATTTAATGCATTGGTTACTAGTCCTCTAACACCAGCCGCATACATTCTTAAAAAAATATTAATTTCAATGCTTTCTTTCCAGAATGCATCAATACATTCTTAAAAGCATTAATTTCAATACTTTCCTTCCAGAATACATTAATACATTCTTAAGGCATTAAATTAATGCATTATTAAAGCATTAAGTTCAAAAGCATTGAAGCATAATGCATTTAATGCATTATCAATGCATTAAATTCAATGAATTGTTACATTTCCTTAAATGTATTATTAATACATTCTTGAAAGCCAGCCGCATATGCTTTGCCATGCAACATATTTTATATGCTTTGTCAGGAGGCATATTTTAATATTTTAATGTGCCTTGCCATGTTACATATTTTATATGCTTGCATTTGCATGCTTAGCTATCAAGTGAGCCGCATGAGAAGCATATGGCCGCATGACCATTCACTTTTAGGCCACATGGCCCCAGTACTTGTGTGGCCACGTGTCCTTTTCTTTTGCTTGAGGTGAAGCTTGCATTTATTGCGGGTCCCACTCTCTTTGTCTTTTCTGGTTGCATGAATAATTTCTTGCTGGCCGCATGGCCCCTTCAGTTATTTTCTGGCCGCATAAGCTTTGGCTGGCCGCATGGGTGGCTCTCCCACTCTCTTTGGCCGCATGTATGTTCTTCCACTTTTGGGCCGCATGGGGTCCCACTTGATTGTTTTATATTTTATTTGCTTGATTTGTGGTCCGAATTTCTTCCCACTTCCAACATGAAAATTGTAGATCTTTTTCTTGCCTCCAAGAATATGATTTTAATTATTTTATACAAGTTCTTTCATGGAGTTTCTGACTGCTATTGTGCCTTTTCTACCTTGGTCTAAATTACGACGACCCCACTTAATAGCTTGCTAGTTCTTTAATGAATGAAATTGCTTGACACGATGGTGACCTGTCATGGTGCAC
Source organism: Iris pallida (assembly GCA_029216955.1). Taxonomy (NCBI): domain Eukaryota; kingdom Viridiplantae; phylum Streptophyta; class Magnoliopsida; order Asparagales; family Iridaceae; genus Iris; species Iris pallida. Next base: position 19,654,979 of record JANAVB010004600.1, on the reverse strand, counting down.
TCTAACCTGTAACCAGTAACCAGAGACAAGTAACATGACATGATAGTGACCCGTGGCGGTGCACTTTTGACATGATAATTCTTGATAGTGGCCCGATGTGGCGCACTCTTGACATGATAAACCTGACATAATATTCTTTGGTAATGTTGTTGCGACGACTAGCATGACCAGACAAGAATGAATGACCTGGACACCGTAGACGATTGTGCTTGTACAAATAAACCAGTCTTGTCTTGCATCATGTCTAGGACTGGGACCCCTGAGTACCACGGTCATGGGTACCCACTGTAAATGGTTAAGGCTAATAACTAGAATAATTCAGTAGTCATGAGAGATTTCTCCAGCTACAGGCGATCCCGTTATCCCGGCCACAATTGTTTGGACTTGTAGCCTGCCGTCGAGTAGGGCACATTTCCAGCCCACTGTCATGTGGGGCACTTCATGAAACAATTTCTACGCACACTGTCAGGTGTTGCACACCAAGCTACCTAATTATTGATAACTGCTTAATGAATCTAAGTCGCCTGGATAACCTGGATTAGCTGCAGGGCTTGTGGCTGGAGGAACATCTCATTGCATATTGCTAGTAACTAAGGCTTGTGATAACCCTAGTTAGTTAAAGTATCAAGCCGTACTTATTGCTTGGCCGTGAATGTTGGATGGAGTTCAGTTTGTCTTGTCTTGATCTTGTACATGATTGTTACATATCCTGATTTCTTATTTTATCTTACCGATAAATGGTAGGAAAAACCAAGTTCTGTTCAGACGAAGGGTTACAACCCCGGTCCTTGTTTGGTTTACGGGTTGTAACCTGGTTATCTGAATAGTCCTATGGTTATCCCTTCGTATATCACCTTTCCAGTCTAAGTCTTGTCTAGATCCAGTTCCTAATTGTTCCAGGATAATGGTGGCAATGACTGTCACTCTAATGTATTGTACTCTGTATTGTCACTCTCTCACTGTCACTTAATGATTGTCACCTCTAGCAATAAATGATCAGAGACCAGGTTCTGTTCAGGCGAAGGGTTACAATCCCGGTCCTTGTTTGGTTTAAGGGTTGTAACCTGGCTTCTGGAACAGTACCTTCGTCCTCTCTTCGTATATTGCCTAGTTCTATTTATTTAACATGTTCTCCAGTTTACTTTTTGTCAAATGATGATTTACTTACTGTCTTTCTATGTTCGGGATAAGTGCATTGGTACTGCACGAATCTCGATCCTCATTTACTTATTGCTTCTCTACCTGTTGATTGCCTATGATTGCTGGTTTTAAGTTCATAGTTCGGCCTCCTTTGTGGTACTTACTATTTGGGGTCTGACCCCACTGGTTTTGCATGGCCAGGTTCTGATAGGAGAGCCCGAAGGATCTACCGCACCATCTACTCGATGGTGACTAGCCGGAGCACCAGAGTGCCTCAGTGGATTTCTTCTTCATCCTTCCACTGATATGTAAATTCTCCTCTTGTAACGTTTAGCCCCGAGCACGTGTTTAGCTCATATTTTGGTATTTTCCTTGATATTGTAGCCTACGGGCATAAACATGATATGTGTATTCTAGACTATAGCTAGTCCTTATCATGTACGACTAATACTTTAGCTAGTCATCAGTTCTGTGGTACTGGCTTCTTGATCAGTCATGTATATATGGTTCGGGACGCCTTACTATTGTATGTATGATGATCGTACTCTTTGCTCTTGTATAATTGCCTGTGATTGAGATACCTAGGATTATTAAACCTTAGGATCGACTGATGGCTTGTAGAGTAAACCCCGTGTCTTGACAGCTTGTACGTAATTTCAGAGTATTAACGTACTTTGGGATTGCGTAGCTGGCTATGTCTGCCCCCGCTCTCCGGTATTCTGGTTCTGGGGCGTGACATGGTTTTAGTGGTGGCCCATACAGGTCTCGATTTTCAGATTTGTGGGGGTTACCATGTTTAGATATCTCAATCACGATTATCCTTATTGATCTCCTTCGGATTATTTTCCACCTCTGATACTTGACTTGATATCTGTTTTGATCATTGATCATTCCTGTTCCCATGATTTGATCTTGTGTCCTTCAACTTTCAGGGGCACTGTTCTTGATCCTTCTGATTATCTTGTTCGTGTTTTGCCGAAGGCAGCTCAGCATTCTTCAGCCAGGCCAGATATGGAGGATCAGTCTCAGCATGCAGGCAGAGATGTCAGTCCATCCCGAATCAGCAGCCGCTTCTATCTTCGTATCTTGAGACAGGTGATAAAGTTCATGCGTCTGTTTCAACTACGATGATACGTCCTGGGTAGAGTCAGGTCCTGAACTAAGTCATTGGTACCGACTTACCTTGAGGCTTGACTTTTATCCATTTTTGGGAGTCAGCTTAGGCCAGCGAGGACGTTGGTTTCTACATAACTGTCTCAGGAGTCATATTAATCCATATGCCTCCAACCCTTTTTGATCATGATTGTATTTGTTCTTGTGCATTTATTTACTACTTACGCATTTATTTACATTACTGATTGTTTTATTTTACTTATATGCCATGCTTGATTTATTGAGATTGTTGAGTTTTCTGGAGCTTTTGTTTTATTATCTTGCTCGACTAGCCTCAGGAAATTCCGAGGACAGAATTTTTCTAAGGTGTGGAGAGTTGTGAGACCCGTCTCACTGTATCGGTATTTTATACGGATACGAGTTTATTTGAGCCGTATTTCGTATTTATCGATTTGCGTGATATTTTAAAATTTTTCTAAGTGTAGGATTTCATGACTTGGTTTAACTTGGATTTGGTTTTATTTGGTTCGGTTCCACCTTGACTTGGTTTGGTTTAGTTTGGTTCTTTATGAGATGAGGTGTATGGTTTAGATTGAGTGGAGAGGAATGGATGGTGGAGATCACTTGAGCTTGTTATATAAGCCACTTTTCTCTCTCCCTCCTCATCCGCCCTCATTCATTTTTTCCACCAAACCCTAGCCATTGGAGAGAGACAAGTACACCTTGCCGAATGTTGGACGATTTCAATTTCGTTTGTTCAATTCTCTTTATTGTTACATTCTAAGCATGTTTAGAACTTGGAGTTTTCTATTTTGATGGCTAGATTGTTGTAGATCTAACCTTGAAGTAATTTCGGTTTTCATGGGTCTTGATCTGTTAAACTTGCATATTCTTGTTATTTGATGGTTTCATGTTGTAGAGAATTTCATTTTACCCAAATTTGACCTATGGAAGTCTGGATTTGGGGTCCCCATTGTAGTTTGGTGGAGCATGGAGGCCACGGTATTTTTCCACGGACATAGTTTCTGTGGGAAGCCATTGTTTGCATTTTTGAATTGCATGCTTGCTTGTATTTTTGGAACCGCATGCATGTAATTTTGTGTTGGCCGCATAGGCATGCAAATATTTTATTAGCTAGCTGCATTTATTTTGGGCCGCATGGCCATCTATAATTTTAGTCGCATATGGCCATCCCAGTCAGTTGAGCCGCATATGGGAGCAAGTGAGTGGGCTTGCTTTTAATTTATTGCATGCATCAGTGCTTGCGTGGGAGGAATAAGTGGAGCCGCATATAACATTTAAACTTGGCCGCATGTAACAAATCAGTGAGCCGCATGCTCAATCCATGCATTATAATGTATTATAATAATGTATTATATCATAGGCCAGCCGCATAGCTCCTTAAGGCTTAATATTTACTATTTAATGCTATAAGGCCTTTCCTGGCACCAGCCGCATGAGAATGCATTTAATGCATTGTTGAAGTGAGCCGCATGAGAATGCTATTAATGCATTGTTAATGCATTAGAAATGCTTTGCTTCAGAATGCATTTAATGCATTGGTTACTAGTCCTCTAACACCAGCCGCATACATTCTTAAAAAAGCATTAATTTCAATGCTTTCTTTCCAGAATGCATCAATACATTCTTAAAAGCATTAATTTCAATGCTTTCCTTCCAGAATGCATTAATACATTCTTAAGGCATTAAATTAATACATTATTAAAGCATTAAGTTCAAAATCATTGAATGTAGTGCCCCGTCCCTACATCGTGCCCCGTTGTTCGTCCACGGGATGCGCGAGAAAGGAACACTGTCGCTATCGACTCGGTCGGGACCGATAGGTCGGGATCGATCGAATCGATCGAACGGGAACGGTTGAATTAAGATCCATTCCCCGTTATGGAATGGCTTCTTCGGAACCAAGTCCCATATTCAGCGGGCTGTGCCTCAAGGATTGACTCTGCGGCTGAGTCGGGAGAGACCTCCCGTTGCTCTGCTTTTCACGCCGCTTGCGTTGGTTTTGGCTTTGTTTTTTGAATGCGTTTTCGTGAATGTTTTCGATGGTTTTCATGGCTTACGTTTCGAACTTCGCATTCGTATCGAATTTCCTTGAATAACACAGTGTTCTAATCGGTTACTTGTGCGATTTCAGGTGATCGCGTAGGCAACGTCTAGCACGGCCAACCAGTTTCTCGCCTCGAGTAAATACTAAGGTGAGTGGCTGACCCTTCTTCCCTCGACCCTCTTCTCTAATACATTATCAATACTAGACATGTGCTATGCTAGAGGTAATGCAATGACAGGAATGATATTCTAATGAACGGTCACACGACGTCCCACGAACACGAACTATACAGATGCTTGTCATACAATATATTCGTGCTTGCAATTATCAAATCATATAGAACCGTGCTAAGGAAAGGATGAATCTATTACTGTCGCAACGATACTATAAGATGTGCCTTGAAATAACAAATTAACTTAGCACGGTCATGGACAACTTGTCGACAAGGGCGATTGTTTCTTCGAACGGTATCCCGAGGCCACGGGACCGTTCCGGCCTAGGAAGAAACACGGATAGCTATGCCGGATGCATGCCACGGTAGGCAGTGGCTTTCAACGGGGCTCGCTACCCGCGCTGAAGGACCTCTGTCTACCAAGCTATATGTCCAGGATGGCTTGTCATGCCAGTGACCTTCACGAACGCGCTCAATTACGTATCATTATTATCAACATGACAGGGAAGAACATGGTAAGTTTACGTTACGACGGCACGCACTGCCGGGGGTAAGATCTATCGTCATTATACGTTGTGCCTTCAATTACAAGTTTGAATTGAGTAGGATGGCTAGAAACTTCACGAAATATTTGTATGCACGCTCACTTGAATTCTTCAACAAATGAGAGCACGGGATTTAAATTATCACGCACCAGCACAAAGTGTAAAGTGCTGACCCTCGCTCTCAACAGGTACTCGGGACCAGGATAGCGTGCTAAAGAACTGAAGGCGACGCTCCTTTCTTTTGAAGCCTTGCTAGAGCGAAGGCTAGTCCTGCAACATTTTGAAGACTCCGACCCAACTGCATCATGAGTCACAGACTCTCGCCGATCCCAGGTCTTAGAGAGTCATTTTGATGTTTGTAAAAAGGGATGTAAATGTATGGAATGTCTATCTCATCGATGTCGGTTGTAAGCCCGCGAGGCCACTTTTGTAATCGAGTCTGTAACCTACTTATTATCAATGAAAATGCAAGTTTCCTTTACAAATCAATGTGTTCAATTTCTCTGCGTACTCTTAAATATGCTGTTGTTTCGGATAACCTTATGAACCGCCTTGTGCAAGCGCAACTTAGGCTTGTACGGCATTACGCCCGGGGGATGACTATCGATTCTATTGAATCGGGGCGTGACATAATGGTATCAGAGCACGGCTTTATGTCCTTGGCCTCCAGTATCGAGTTTTTTTTAGTCTTAAAAATCGTTGGCCTCGTGTCGATGAGATATGTCGTTCCATACGAGTGCGCCCGCAATAAGTTTGGTGACTAATATATTTTGCCTTCAAAATCCCAGAAGGCACGTCGGTGAACGTGGCGGCGAACGAAGAAAGTGCTTCGAGCGGCTCGAGTAGCTTGAGGCCCGGACCCTCAAACGATGCCATGGAGCAGATGTTGCGCATGCTGGAATCGCAACAACGACAAGCTGAGGAGAGTCAACGCCAGAATGAACAACATCGACGGCAGGCGGAGGCACGTCAAACTCAGTTCGAGGCCCGATTCGAAGCACAATTCAAGTTGCAGTAGAAGCAGCTTGATACGCTCCAGCAGATTGTTCAGACGGTGGTGGCCAACAACAACAACAACTCTGCGACAACCAATGCCGTAACCGAGCCTGCGGTCAGACAAAGCGAAGTCGATCCGGAGGCACCCGAGCTTACACCTGCAGCACCGAGAAGTTCCAACTTCGACGTGTCGAAATTCACAAAGAGTTGCCGTACTTCATTCAACGGCAAGGAAGATCCGTCCTTGGCGATTGACTGGTTAGAGGAACTAGAAGACAAGTTCGAGCTGCTGGGCGTGAAGAGTCCAAGAAAGTCGCATGCGCTCAACTTCTACTCCGGTCGAACGCGCACGACTGGTGGGCCGTGCAAAAGCGAGCGATCAGACGCGACGACAAGACAACGACAATTTTTTGGGCCACCTTCCGCGAGGCGTTCGAGATCGAGTACCTCCCCATAGCCATTCGACAAGAGAAGGAAAATGAATTCATGCAGCTAAAGCAAGGAAACATGACGGTGCGGCAGTATGCGGCGGAGTTTAACAAGTTAGCCAAGTTTGCTGGAGAATTCCTGCCCTCCCTGGCAAGTCGTGCTCGACGGTTCGAAGTGGGTCTACGACAATCCATCTACGCCCATGTGTCCATTCCACAATACAAAACGATGGGGGAGTCTCTCAACCACGCCCTCCGCCTTGAACGCCAATATCCTTCAGGTGCTGCCGGCGCTGTGCATACCTACAATCACAAACGCCCAAGCCACGCGGGAGGAAACAACGTGACCAAGCGTCCGAACAATGGGCCCCAGGGCGGACACCAGGCGCGGAACCAGGGACCTCACTGCACAAAATGCAACCGGAACGGACATCTCGTCGTCGACTGTGAAGTTCAAAATGGCGGATGTTTCATTTGCAGAAAAAGGGGTCACTTTCATGGAGATTGCCCGAAGCGTAGAAGAAACAACTTAGACGCGCCTCAGCATCCACAGCACCGTCCAGGGAATCAAGTTCCGGCACCTCGAGCACCTCAACCCGCACTGCAAAATGGCCAAGACCGTCGCCCTAATGCCCAGGGCCGCGTCTACGCCATGACCCGAGATGAAGTGCTTGCATCAAATACGGTCGTGACAGGTATACTTAGTTTCAATAATGTGCCTGCCCGTGTATTATTTGATTCAGGTACTTCACATAGTTTTATATCGGCGGACTTTGTCGCCGAGCACAAATTTCCGATGATATCGTTAGACCTCGACCTTAGCGTAAGCACACCTTCGGGCACACCAATACTCACTAATTTAGCTTGCGCCGACGGAATTATCTGTATCGGTGGTCAAAAGATCGGTCTTGACGTGATAGTCCTAGATATGAAGGACTTCGATATCATTCTGGGAATGGATTGGCTCGGGCCGTGCAACGCAACCATAGACTGCGCCAGAAAGACGGTCACCTTCCGCATTCCAGGGGTGCCTGAATTCTACTTTTCGTGTGGTGAGGCGTCGTCGACCTGCATGCTGATTTCGACAATTTCTGCTCGGAGGATGCTGCATTCTGGGTGTGAAGGCTATTTGGCGTCCGTCCGAGACATGAGACAGGATGGTGCAAACGCGTGTCAGACCGACGTTGTGGCAGAATTCCCCGATGTGTTCCCGGACGAGCTACCCAGCATGCCCCCCGATTGAGAAATCGAGTTCAGCATCGATACATTTCCCGGTACTCGACCAATTTCCAAGGCCCCGTACAGAATGGCTCCCGCCGAGCTGAAGGAACTCAAGGTCCAGCTACAAGAGTTACTCGATAAAGGGTTTATTCGGCCTAGTGTTTCACCGTGGGAAGCGCCCGTATTGTTCGTGAAGAAGAAGGACGGGTCCATGCGTCTGTGCGTCGATTACCGAGAGCTTAACAAGGCCACCATCCGGAACAAGTACCCATTGCCCCGCATAGACGACCTATTTGATCAACTGCAAGGCGCCTCGGTATTTTCGAAGATTGATCTCCGCTCAGGCTATCATCAGCTCAATATCAAGTCAGACGACGTGCAAAAGTCCGCCTTTCGCACTCGATACGGCCACTACGAGTTCCTGGTGATGCTATTCGGCCTGACGAACGCTCCTGCCGCCTTCATGGATCTGATGAATCGGGTATTTCGACCCTTCCTTGATAAATTTGTGGTAGTCTTTATTGACGATATTCTCGTCTACTCGAAGGACAGGGCGCAGCATGCAGAACATCTACGGGCCGTGCTCCAGATACTTCGAGAACATGAGTTGTACGCGAAGCAGAGTAAGTGCGAATTTTGGCTAAGCAGCGTATCCTTTCTTGGTCACATCATTTCGTCCGAAGGCATTGCAGTCGACCCGAAGAAAGTGGAAGCTGTTGCTGATTGGAAGCGGCCTACGTCTGCTAGTGAGATTCGAAGCTTTTTTAGTTTGGCGGGATACTATCGACGCTTCGTAAAAGACTTCGCGAAGATTGCATCGCCACTGACTCGCCTCACTCAAAAGGGAGTCGTGTATGAGTGGTCGGATGACTGTGAAGCTTCATTCCAGGAGCTGAAGCAGCGACTAATTTCGGTACCTATACTCGCACTTCCGGATGGGCCAGAGGGTTTTCAGATATTCAGCGATGCTTCAGGCCAGGGCTTGGGATGTGTGCTCATACAGTGAAACAAGGTGATATCCTTCGCCTCCAGACAGTTGAAGCCGCACGAGAAGAACTATCCTACGCACGACTTGGAGTTAGCGGCGATTGTGTTCGCGTTAAAATTGTGGCGTCACTATCTATATGGTGTGGTGTGCGCGATCTATACCGACCACAAGAGCCTCAAGTATCTCTTCACTCAGAAGGAATTGAACTTGCGACAGAGGCGCTAGCTCGAACTGATCAAAGACTATGACTTGACGATCGACTACACTCCGGGCAAGGGAAATGTTGTGGCGGACGCTCTGAGTCGAAAATATCTTGCCTCGCTCTCCATCAACCGCAGACTACTACAAGATCTAGAAGAAATGGGCATCGATCTCCGGGTTCGATTCAGGGATATACGGCTGGCGCAGCTGCAGTTAGAGCCGAGTTTGCTGGAAAAGATCATGGCCGCTCAGAAGGATGATCCGTACCTGAAGAAAGTGCGCGAGCAAATTTCGACAGGTAGTGCGACCGACTTTGCGGAAGATAAGACCGGCGTGCTGAGAATGAATGGCCGACTATGTGTTCCGGATGATTCAGAACTGCGAAAGGAGATAATGTCGGAGGCGCATCATGCGAAATATACCTTGCATCCAGGCAGTACCAAGATGTATAAAGACCTCCGCACGACCTTCTGGTGGCACGAGATGAAGAGAGATGTGGCGCTCTTCGTGTCGCAATGCATGGCCTGTCAGCAGGTGAAAGCTGAGCATCAGCGACCGGGCGGGGAGATGCAGAACCTTGCCATTCCAGAGTGGAAATGGGATCATGTCACGATGGACTTTATTGTTGGCCTGCCGAAGACACCACGGGGAAGCGACGCCATCTGGGTCATCGTCGATCGACTAACCAAGTCAGGGCACTTTATTGCCATCAAAGTTACTTGGAGCGTTGATCGCCTGGCACAGATTTATCTTGACGAGATAGTACGGCTGCACGGAGTTCCAGTATCCATCGTCTCTGATCGGGATTCACGGTTCATGTCGCGGTTCTGGAGTAGCCTTCAGTCGGCGCTGGGTACCAAGTTGCAGTTCAGCTCAGCTTACCATCCTCAGACCGACGGCCAAACGGAGCGCGTTAATCAGATTCTCGAAGACACGCTACGGTTCTGCGCAATTGACTTCAAATCAAGCTGGGACGTCCACCTACCGCTGGCAGAATTTACATACAACAATAGCTATCAGTCCAGCATCCAAATGGCGCCGTATGAAGCTTTGTACGGCCGGAAGTGCAGATCGCCCATTTGCTGGGATGAAGTCGGGGAACGGCAGATACTCGGCCCGGAGCTGGTGGAACAGACTGTGGAAAAGGTCAAGCTAATTCGGGAAAGACTGAAGATTGCACAGAGTCGGCAGAAGAGCTACGCCGATACCCATCGAAGACCGCTTGAGTTCCTGGTGGGCGATCATGTGTTCCTGAAGGTGTCGCCTATGCGAGGAGTTACTCGGTTCGGCGCGAAAGGAAAGCTGAGTCCGAGATTCGTTGGGCCGTTCAAAATACTCGAGCGGTTCGCCCCAGTGGCCTATAAAATTGCCCTACCGCCGGCGCTTGAAGGTGTACACAATGTCTTCCACGTCTCCCAACTGCGGAAGTACGTGCACGACCCTAGCCACGTGGTGGATTTTGGCCAGCTGGAGCTAAAGTCTGACTTATCCTACGTTGAAGAGCCCGTTCAAATCTTAGAACGCAAGGATAAGCTGTTGCGGAATAGGGCGATCCCACTCGTCCGCGTACGCTGGCGGAACCATGCGGCAGAAGAGTCGACATGGGAACTCGAGTCTGAGATGAAGGAGAAGTTTCCTTCATTGTTTTCGTAGAGGTAGGTTCTGTTCTTAAGTTTCGAGGACGAAACTTTTTCTTAGTTGGTTATGGTGTAGTGCCCCGTCCCTACATCGTGCCCCGTTGTTCGTCCACGGGGTGCGCGAGAAAGGAACACTGTCGCTATCGACTCGGTCGGGACCGATAGGTCGGGATCGATCGAATCGATCGAACGGAAACGGTTGAATTAAGATCCATTCCCCGTTATGGAATGGCTTCTTCGGAACCAAGTCCCATATTCAGCGGGCTGTGCCTCAAGGATTGACTCTGCGGCTGAGTCGGAAGAGACCTCCCGTTGCTCTGCTTTTTACGCCGCTTGCGTTGGTTTTGGCTTTGTTTTTTGAATGCATTTTCGTGAATATTTTCGATGGTTTTCATGGCTTACGTTTCGAACTTCGCATTCGTATCGAATTTCCTTGAATAACACAGTGTTCTAATCGGTTACTTGTGCGATTTTAGGTGATCGCGTAGGCAACGTCTAGCACGGCCAACCAGTTTCTCGCCTCGAGTAAATACTAAGGTGAGTGGCTGACCCTTCTTCCCTCGACCCTCTTCTCTAATACATTATCAATACTAGACATGTGCTATGCTAGAGGTAATGCAATGACAGGAATGATATTCTAATGAACGGTCACACGACGTCCCACGAACACGAACTATACAGATGCTTGTCATACAATATATTCGTGCTTGCAATTATCAAATCATATAGAACCGTGCTAAGGAAAGGATGAATCGATTAAATAACTGTCGCAACGATACTATAAGATGTGCCTTGAAATAACAAATTAACTTAGCACGGTCATGGACAACTTGTCGACAAGGGCGATTGTTTCTTCGGACGGTATCCCGAGGCCACGGGACCGTTCCGGCCTAGGAAGAAACACGGATAGCTATGCCGGATGCATGCCACGGTAGGCAGTGGCTTTCAACGGGGCTCGCTACCCGCGCTGAAGGACCTCTGTCTACCAAACTATATGTCCAGGATGGCTTGTCATGCCAGTGACCTTCACGAACGCGCTCAATTACGTATCATTATTATCAACATGACAGGGAAGAACATGGTAAGTTTACGTTACGACGGCACGCACTGCCGGGGTAAGATCTATCGTCATTATACGTTGTGCCTTCAATTACAAGTTTGAATTGAGCAGGATGGCTAGAAACTTCACGAAATATTTGTATGCACGCTCACTTGAATTCTTCAACAAATGAGAGCACGGGATTTAAATTGTCACGCACCAGCACAAAGTGTAAAGTGCTGACCCTCGCTCTCAACAGGTACTCGGGACCAGGATAGCGTGCTAAAGAACTGAAGGCGACGCTCCTTTCTTTTGAAGCCTTGCTAGAGCGAAGGCTAGTTCTGCAACATTTTGAAGACTCCGACCCAACTGCATCATGAGTCACAGACTCTCGCCGATCCCAGGTCTTAGAGAGTCATTTTGATGTTTGTAAAAAGGGATGTAAATGTATGGAATGTCTATCTCATCGATGTCGGTTGTAAGCCCGCGAGGCCACTTTTGTAATCGAGTCTGTAACCTACTTATTATCAATGAAAATGCAAGTTTCCTTTACAAATCAATGTGTTCAATTTCTCTGCGTACTCTTAAATATGTTGTTGTTTCGGATAACCTTATGAACCGCCTTGTGCAAGCGCAACTTAGGCTTGTACGGCATCACGCCCGGGGGACGACTATCGATTCTATTGAATCGGGGCGTGACATTGAAGCAGAATGCATTTAATGCATTATCAATGCATTAAATTCAATGAATTGTTGCATTTCCTTAAATGCATTATTAATACATTCTTGAAAGCCAGCCGCATATGCTTTGCCATGCAACATATTTTATACGCTTTGTCAGGATACATATTTTAATATTTTAATGTGCCTTGCCATGTTACATATTTTATATGCTTGCATTTGCATGCTTAGCTATCAAGTGAGCCGCATGAGAAGCATATGGCCGCATGACCATTCACTTTCAGGCCACATGGCCCCAGTACTTGAGTGGCCACGTGTCCTTTTCTTTTGCTTGAGTGGAAGCTTACATTTATTGCGGGTCCCACTCTCTTTGTCTTTTCTGGTTGCATGAATAATTTCTTGCTGGCCGCATGGCCCCTTCAGTTATTTTCTGGTCGCATAAGCTTTGGCTGGCCGCATGGGTGGCTCTCCCACTCTCTTTGGCCGCATGTATGTTCTCCCACTTTTGGGCCGTATGGGGTCCCACTTGATTGTTTTATATTTTATTTGCTTGATTTGTGGTCCGAATTTCTTTCCACTCCCAACATAAAAATTGTAGATCTTTTCCTTGCCTCCAAGAATATGATTTTAATTATTTTATGCAAGTTCTTTCATGGAGTTTATGACTGCTATTGTGTCTTTTCTACCTTGGTCTAAATTGCGACGACCCCACTTTATAGCTTGCTAGTTCTTTAATGAATGAAATTGCTTGACACGATGGTGACCTGTCATGGTGCACTCTAACCTGTAACCAGTAACCAGAGACAAGTAACATGACATGATAGTGACCCGTGGCGGTGCACTCTTGACATGATAATTCTTGATAGTGGCCCGATGTGGCGCACTCTTGACATGATAAACCTGACATAATATTCCTTGATAATGTTGTTGCGACGGCTAGCATGACCCGACAAGAATGAATGACCTGGACACCGTGGACGATTGTGCTTGTACAAATGAACCAGTCTTGTCTTGCATCATGTCTAGGACTGGGACCCCTGAGTACCACGGTCATGGGTACCCACTGTAAATGGTTAAGGCTAATAACTAGAATAATTCAGTAGTCATGAGAGATTTCCCCAGCTACAGACGACCCGTTATCCCGGTCACAATTGTTTGGACTTGTAGCCTGCCGTCGAGTAGGGCACATTTCCAGCCCACTGTCATGTGGGGCACTTCATGAAACAATTTCTACGCACACTGTCAGGTGTTGCACACCAAGCTACCTAATTATTGATAACTGCTTAATGAATCCAAGTCGCCTGGATAACCTGGATTAGCTGCAGGGCTTGTGGCTGGAGGAACATCTCATTGCATATTGCTAGTAACTAAGGCTTGTGATAACCCTAGTTAGTTAAAGTATCAAGCCGTACTTATTGCTTGGCCGTGAATGTTGGATGGAGTTCAGTTTGTCTTGTCTTGATCTTGTACATGATTGTTACATATCCTGATTTCTTATTTTATCTTACCGATAAATGGTGGGAGAAACCAAGTTCTGTTCAGACGAAGGGTTATAACCCCGGTCCTTGTTTGGTTTACGGGTTGTAACCTGGTTATCTGAATAGTCCCATGGTTATCTCATCGTATATCACCTTTCCAGTCTAAGTCTTGTCTAGATCCAGTTCCTAATTGTTCCAGGATAATGGTGGCAATGATTGTCACTCTAATGTATTGTACTCTGTATTGTCACTCTCTCACTGTCACTTAATGATTGTCACCTCTAGCAATAAATGATCAGAGACCAGGTTCTGTTCAGGCGAAGGGTTACAATCCCGGTCCTTGTTTGGTTTAAGGGTTGTAACCTGGCTTCTGGAACAGTACCTTCGTCCTCTCTTCGTATATTGCCTAGTTCTATTTATTTAACATGTTCTCCAGTTTACTTTTTGTCAAATGACGATTTACTTACTGTCTTCCTATGTTCGGGATAAGTGCATTGGTACTGCACGAATCTCGATCCTCATTTACTTATTGCTTCTCTCCCTGTTGATTGCCTATGATTGCTGGTTTTAAGTTCATAGTTCGGCCTCCTTTGTGGTACTTGCTATTTGGGGTCTGACCCCACTGGTTTTGCATGGCCAGGTTCTGATAGGAGAGCCCGAAGGATCTACCGCACCATCTACTCGACGGTGACCAGCCGAAGCACCAGAGTGCCTCAGTGGGTTTCTTCTTCATCCTCCCACTGATATGTAAATTCTTCTCTTGTAACGTTTAGCCCCGAGCACGTGTTTAGCTCGTGTTTTGGTATTTTTCTTGATATTGTAGCCTACGGGCATAAACATGATATGTGTATTCTAGACTATAGCTAGTCCTTATCATGTACGACTAATACTTTAGCTAGTCATCAGTTCTGTGGTACTGGCTTCTTGATCAGTCATGTATATATGGTTCGGGACGCCTTACTATTGTATGTATGATGATCGTACTCTTTGCTCTTGTATAATTGCCTGTGATTGAGATACCTAGGATTGTTAAACCTTAGGATCGACTGATGGCTTGTAGAGTAAACCCCGTGTCTTGACAGCTTATACGTGATTTCAGAGTATTAACGTACTTTGGGATTGCGTAGCTGGCTATGTCTGCCCCCGCTCTCCGGTATTCTGGTTCTGGGGCGTGACAACACCAAATGGTGAGTTTCTCAATATAATGTATTGCTTGTGTTGAGGTGTGCACATGAGGTGTGGTGGGGCACAAGTGTGTGCCATGTTGGAGTATTTTTCTAGAAGGAAAAAGGATTAATTCCAACAAGGATGCAAGTTGATTTTTGTTGTGCGGACTCGGACTCGGACACGGACTCCAGGATGTCTCGTGCATGCACCGGAGTGTTCGGGGGGTAGGCGTGGACTGGCACACTTCTATGCTGATTTTGGGATGATCTAAAATATCAAACTCTATTTTTGAGTATTGGTATTTTAGTCCCACATCGGATATGAGAAGAGGTGAAGTCTCAACTCCACTCTATAAATAGAGCCCCTTGGCCTCCTTTGAAAGATGCACCAAGAAGAGAGTTAAGGGAGTCTGTAAAGTCCAGGAAGCCCGTTCAAGTCTCAAATATTGACTTACGAGCGTTCCAGAAGTTCTTCGTGAACTTGCTGGTTCCTGGAAGCAAATCGTGTTGGGGCGAATCTTGCTTTGAGCAACGGTGATCTTAGTCACCCCAGCAAGAACCTTTCCTCTTCTTCTTTCTTCTTTCTTCTCCTTCATCTGAGTTGTAACTCAGTTCTGTCCGTCAGCAACTGCGATTGCGAGGAAGAACGTGAGATTTATTTTCTGATTATTGTTGCTTTTGTAATCAGATTCATATTATAGTGTTCCTATTGGATCTCGAGAATAATCAGAAGGGGAACGTTTGTTTGAACCTCTGATCTCGATATTGAGTCTACCATCTTTGATCAAGCCCCGGGACTAACACAAAATGGTCTCGATCGATGGTTTTCTTTTTGTATTTTCATATTCAGAGAAGAGGCACTTGCGTTCTTGAAACTTCAAAACTCAAACCCCAACCGTCAAAAGAATACTACAATATTCGACATTTGAAACTTAACATGCTCCACTACTTCATCTACCGAAATGAGTGGACGGATCTAATGTATTCTAGCATAAAACCAGCTCATGATCCTTAGGCTATACAGTATGGAGCAGGCAGAGAGATGAAAGGACCACCTTATCCTGCTTGATCGGATTTTATTCACTAATTGAATAGCTGAAATGCTACTTCACTTAGTAGTAGAAACTTGAAGAGACAGACAGAGAGAGGACTCTCTCATACTTGCAAAAAGGATAAGAAGCCTTCTCTTTGGCAGGCGCTGTTAAGTCCAGCCTTTGTTGTCCCTCGGTAGAGTATGTCTACTAAGCGAATTGGCAGGACGCGAAGATCGATTGATCAATATAATATGCATCTTGATAATTGATGGTTGACGGTCGTCCCCCTTGTCCTGTCCTGAGGCTCTCCGACCGGGGAGGCAAAGGGGATTGCTATCATCACCATTTCTCCCGGTGTATGTGAAAAGGTGACATGAATTATAATTTTTAATTAATGCAGTCAACCAACATTTGCAGTAAAGCAAAAAAAAAAAAAAAATCAAGGTCTTGAATTTTACTTTCCTACAACTGTGAAAAAATGAAGTCTCTTGTATCTCCTGAAATTGGTAACGTATTGACTATCCCTATATTTTACACTTATTACAGAAATTGTTCCTACTTTGAAACTAATTACACTAACTATCTATAGTTTATACTAGTCATAACCCGTGCCCATAGGGCATGGTTCATTTAAGGTATTCCCCCTCAAAATTTTGGACCCCCAATTTTAAACGAACAATAATAATTTTGAGGCCCCCATCAAAATATTAAATCCCAACTACTACTGGATGTGAATTTTATTTGGATTCCCCATAAAATCCCACTCTCAATAATGCTCATCCACAACCATTATGAGGCCCCCATCAAAATATTAAATTCCAACCATCAAAATATTAAATCCTCATCTTTGGATTTCCCATAAAACCCCACTCCCAATAATGCTCTTCCCCATAAAACCCCACTCCCAATAATGCTCTTCCCCATAAAACCCCACAACCGTTGATTCACCAAGATTAAATCCCAACCACTCTTTATCTTGGCACAGTCAGCCCTAGGATTCAAAAACCTTTGTGTTTTGTATAAGAGATTTTATATAGAAACATGGAATACTGACCATTCCTATGTTTTATAAAATTTATAAAAGAGAGGAATGATCAGTATAATTATTTTCAGAATAGAGAGAGTCGGTGTGTTTATTTGTATATTTTATTTGCGTGCGCGGAAGATAGCTCATAAGAAAGTGTACAGCTCGAAAAAGATTAGTCGGAATAAGATGGATCGAGAAGGGGAAATGTGTCAACAACTGTACGAAACAATGACATGTAGGGGTCATTAAAATTGTTGGATGTTATTCATACATTGAAAGGGACAATAATGTTGTCGACTTCGACTTAAATGTGTGAATAAGGAAAATTTGTATGGTATATTCTTCTTCTAGCGTAACATCATCTCTAGATGGATCCCATTGCAATTTGATGTAAGAGATCAACAGTGGAAGAGATTTTAAGTGCTACATTTTAACTTTCGTTAAATTTTGTAGCACTTAAAGGCTGCAGTGGACACATATCTATACTTGAAAATGGCTAAAAAGCTAAAAGATACTCCAAATTTGGAACATGTTATAGTTCTGCTACATTAATTTTTGGACCCGCTAAATTAACCGTTTTTACCAAACAAAGAAGAAAAAATAAAGAGCGAAAAGAGGGGAAAAAAAATCTTACCAAACATGGAAGAAAAAATAAAGAGAAAAAAGATGAAGTATTTAATTTTGAAGTATTTGTTTGGAGTGTACCATTGTGTACCACTATCAAGGAGATACTAAATTTTTTTTTTTTATAATTTTTAATAATTTAAAGTATGTATTTGGAGTGTATCTACGGTGGATGCTCTAACAAAACCAATTCGCCTATGGCAAGAATCTGCAAATTGATCAACTAATTCGCGTATGGCGCATCTCGATCCTTCATAACTTGGTGACAGATTTTAACTCAAAGCAAGCATGGTCATGTAAAAGAATTTCTTGCAACAAAACAACAGGAGGCTATTGGGCAGAATTTCTTGAACTCGCAACTAGCTCAATCTTCTGACGCAAAATAATAAAATGAGATTTTCGATTATTAACATAAAATTGTACTTACATTCCACTTTTTATATTTATTAGACTTACATTCCACTTTTTGTCACGGAAAGCATTTTTCATGACAAAACAAATATTTTCCGTGACAACAAATAAGATGGAAGTCTAATAAAAACAAAAAGTGTATTCAAGTAGAAATTCAAACCAATAAGTGGGACGAAAGTCAAAAATTCCCTAATTATTTAGATGCTATTATCCTGCCTTGAGCTAAAATAAATAAAAGTTCAAAGGTGTTTGCAAATTATTCCTGTTAGGTATAACCTCCAAATGGTCCCACCAAAAAAATTGATGCACAATCTTTTAATTTTCTCTCAGATCATGTACTATATGACTCCAGAAAATATTTGAAGAATTTATGCTGATCATGACAGCCATTCCAAACAATGAACTAAACAAACAATTTGAGTATGTAAACGACTATACATATATTCATCAAATTTCTCATACTACTGGTCTGGAGCCATATATCCAACTTTGTATCCTGCTTTCCTATCCATACAGCTAACAGTGATGAAACATGAAAACAATCAAACATATGTGAGAAATGCATGTTTCTTGATAGTTAGATTGCAGCAGACTGAAGTGGCCGCTTGCCATATTGCTTAGATTCCAAGATCTACGTTTCAAGGATTCCTGTAAGGTCTTCTTGCGATGTTCATTGTTTCCACGAACGCCGCCTCGCCGACACCTTGACGATGAAGACGAATGAACATGTCTGGTATCTGACCGCAAGAAGCTGGCATATAACAGCAGCCTATCTTCAAGGTTTACATATGAGGTACAGCCTCCATAGCCATTTGAAAGATAGAAATCCAAAGTTGTCGGTCATATCTGAAGCCTATCAAAATTTGAGTTCACCGCCGTCGTATCATCCACTTCCTGATCCTTCTTCTGTGTTGAGTCCGATGCTCTTAGAGGTGGTGCTGAACACACTGGCACAACAGTTCTGATGTGAACAGCCGGAGCCATGAAGTTCGTAGGAGGCACCCTAGTGCTCTGATTCATGGCACGGGGTCTGGCTGAGCACACGGTTGCAGCACTCCTGATCCTCACCGGGGCAGCCATGGATGAGCCTTGCGGTCTCAGTACTTCACTTCCCGGACCAGTCCTCATAGTGGCTGACATGGCATTAGGTCTACTCCCCCTGGAATGAGATGAATCAACCAGTGGCAAGAAGTGGGCACCAATCACAGGCCTGGTCATGTTGAAGAGATGGGGATGCTGGGCGTGGCTTGGACTTGTTGGCCTAGGCCAGATGTAGGACGCGGTCATGCATTCAAAAGGCTTCCTTTGGCTGTCCACTTGTTTCTCCTGAATATTATTGCTTTCACTTGATTCGTGACCCGCATTGAACCCCTTGAGTGCAATGTCAGTCCCTCTGTTAGAAGAGGCATTCGAAACTGACAATGGATCAGACTGTACATTGATGGTTTTGGGGGTGCTGGGACCAGCACCCGCATCTGAGCGCCCTGTATGGATCCATTCCTTCCCTTCTCCTTGACTTTTCTCTTCACGAATCTCTTGTATAGTCACCTGAGAGATAGACTGGCTCTTGGCTGGACCCGGCAAAGAGTAGTCTGAAAAATATGTTGGTGGCAGTGTAGTAGTACTAGTCAATTCATTGCGGCAAGGAATTGGACTAATAGAGTTTTGGCCAATCTCTTGGTAGAATTGACCTTGTGCTGGCTGAAACATTGATTGGGGAATCGGAAGGAATCTAGGATCAGGTGGCAGAGGGGAAGCTGGGACAGTCAGCAGGTGGTTCTGCTGCTGAGATGTATGGGCTTGCTGCCAAATCTGGTACATTGCTGCTTCAGGAGAGAAACTTGGGTAGATCCAACTATAGCAAGGGGTAGGATAGTAGGAATGTCTTGATGTTTGATTACTATCTCGCAGAATTGGAACTGGTGTCCGTTGACCAACATGTTGCCGATCACTGCTTCGGGGAGATGGCTTGTTACCTTCTGATTGGTGCAGGCTTGCAAGGAGACGAGAGACAGCAACCTGCTCTTGTTCATCATTGCATTCGGATTCTGATGCTGAAGAAGATGAAGAGGGGCCCAAGTGTGGCACTGCAAGATTATCAGCAATTATTAAGTAAAAACAACCATAGCCATTCAGCATTTCTAGATGATAATGGATGAAAGATATTATGCTTAGGAACTAGGAAACAATATTATAGCAAATATGAAATAACAGTTGAAATAGTTTGCTGGCACGGCAATTACAGATAAGCCCAAGTACAGAAACACATGTTGCTATACCAAGATAGTTAACAGCTAGGGAAAATTGGAAACAAGTTCAGATATAATTCCGCAGATATTGATGTTGGAATGTGAAATAACTTTTGAAAGCAGGCCAACTTCTGGTCTTCAGCCGGATAATCATGTTCCTTTGCTCTTCACATATGCTGATGGGTCAAGACGATAATTGCTTTCCAGAAAAAAAGAACATGATACATAGTTGGCAAAATAAATAGATTGCTTTCATGGTACTTCAAAATTGAGAACTAAGAACATGCCAATCTGTTGTTGTCATAGAACTCTGTGCCAACTAACAAATTCTATATAGATATAGCTAGAACACCACATGAAACACTTGTATATATCTCAATGTCCCTTTTAGAAATTTGAGCTCTCGGAACTTACAGTAAAGAAAAAAGGATAACCACTGATCTATGTTGGCCACATATTTAAGTATTAGTGCAGACACCTAAACCGCTCTAGGATTCTTCAACCAGCTGCATGCTTATACATGCATGTGTATATGGAGCCGCTCATTGCTTAGTAATGTTGCAAGATAGGTTGTCCATTAATGACTGTCGGTTTCAGAAAAGGAACACATCTTACAACAAGTGACCATCAAACCTTAAAATAACATGATCTATAACCAAGGACAACTATACCTTCCATACATGTTGCACTTGTTTCTTACATACACTCAATATTAGTAAATATTACATATAATATGAAGTGTAGAACAAAATCACAGTAAAATCACAATATTTTTCTTCGAGAATGATGGCGAATCTAAGTATATGGTCGTTTATAAGTGTCCTACAGTTCACAACATCATGACAGCATAAGAGTCTCTGTAGCATGCCCGACAAAGCATAAACTTTTATCAACAAATTGGCTACAAAAATTGGGTGTTTGTAGTCGGATATGCTTTAGCAATCAAGTATTCCACAAGCTTATAATGGCCTATAGGGACACATGGTGATGAGAGTCAAAATGGTAGAACATCCTTATGAATTAGCTCTTTGGGCTGAAAAGAAAGACGTGACCAATTATAACTATCTGTTCTGAACAGAGTTGTTCAAACAAAGATCACTCCTGCTTCCATTGGATCTGAACAATGTTGAAACTATATAAAATTTAGATACCTCTATCAACAACTTAGCAGTGGAGTTACTTCAATTTGGTTTCATTCTTTCAGATTCCATTTGCAAGTAAAAAGGTTTTAAAGGAGGACAAAAAGTCATGTTAGTATGTTCTCAGGCTGAACACATCTGTATGCCAAAGTATATAAGTATCCTATTTGTCACCTAAGTACACATTAGGGACCTAAGGAAGAGTATTGCATTGGATAAGGGACCTGGTGCTAAAACTAAGAGAAACTGACCGACTCAGTGATGAGACCATTTTAAAACAAGGACCTAAACATAAAATCCCCCAAATCTATTGTCTACCCTTTTCACAGTTCAAAGATATTTTCTTGTCCCTGTCATTCACACTATTCGAGTAACAGGAGCCAATGATTCACCGACACTCAAAATTTTGATTGGCAATTTTAGAAAGAAATACCCACATTGCTTTAGTGCAGCCCAGGCAGCCATGGCAGCATTCTTTTGAGCTTGCTTTTTGGTCTTGGCAGGCTCTCCATCAAAGCTCATTCCTGCAAGCTCAACCGTACATGAGAAGATGGGTGTATGACCCGGTCCAGATCGAACAGTAGTATAAACAGGTAATTTCAACCCAGCTCTATGAGCTGTTTCTTGCAGTAAATTCTTGTAGACACCAGTCTCATCCTACGAAGAATTGAAAAATAACAATCAGATTATGAAATCTTGATCACTATAAAATATCTCGTAGAAGTGTGGTAATATTATTAGTTCAAGTAGACACTTTCTTTGCCGTGCCAAGTTATGCTAGTACTCAGTTTGCACAGCAGAAAGAGTAATAGTAACAAATGCAGGAAACAGGCATGTATAGAATATGTCAAGAAGATCATTAATCTTACAAGAGGATCATTAATCTTACAACAGCATGCCAAAATGCCTGCTACAAAGTGATATGGGGGCATAGAACACCACCAAAGCTTCTACCAAAATTGATAATAATGGTAACGGGTGATACCTCCACATCAGGTTTATCTTCGAAAACTTGATCATTTGCAGGTCCATTACGGCTCAAATTGACTGGAATTAACAGAACTTACGTAAGTAAGCATTTTTCCCCCAAAAATTGGATGAAAGTTCTCAAGGTCTTTCAAAGGTGGCTAAAATGGACCCAACTTACCTGAAACAAGGTCCAAACTTTCTAAATTTTATTGAAAATGGCTGAATGTGTGCTTGATTTGGTTTTACTTTCATTCTCACATTTTAGGAGGAATCTTTTGAGCATGAGTTGCCTACTAACTATGTGATTATCATGTTATAATTTCCTATAAACCATACAAGTAGGCAATTATTCACCAAAACCAAGATAAAACTGCACAAAAATGAACTAACATTAATTTGTATTTTTAATTAAAATTTGACATATTTTCTTTTTGAGGTACCGAAACTAGATACTTTGATACTCCACCAGGACAACTGAGACTAGTAATACCGGTAATCATAAAGAGGACCTGATACAGAAATTGATGCCACACTAATAAACTTGTGTCATTCTGTCATTTGAAAAACAGAGTCTAGTAAAGTTAGTCAACTATTGACCAAGACAAATTATCCCTGATCATACAATAGAAGCATAGAAATTGAGAACGCCTCTACAAAATCTACATATAAGGGACAGTGATTCATAAGTATGTTAAATTTTAGAATAATTCATGTTTCTAATCATGCGAGTTCCTCTAGAAACAAACGAAAGATATATGGATGTAAATAAACGTTTGTGAACACACAAACTGATCAATCAGAAATTTTCTAAGTGTTCCCAGATTCTCTAGAACTGCTACATTGAGGTGATCAAAAGTGTAGTATTATGTATGAAATAGAACTACAAAATAATACGCTAAAGTTTGTACATCAATTTTATGAAAGATAGATGCTTATTCTAATTCACAATATTTCATACATTATATTTTGGATATTAACACTTAATATCCAAGTAAAAAATGTTAACAATTGGGAATTTGACACCTTCAGTTAATTACCTTATTGTGACGGAAAATTAATATGATTCCCAAATGAAAATTATCAGTTCCCCTCTGTGTATAGCCTCTTCCTGTCTAGGAAAATTTAGAGGGTTGCTCTTGATTGCATAAATTTTAGATGCATGACCCAAAATGATACCTACCAATGACCTTCAAGGTTTTGTAGCAAGACCTTGCTCATTCCTGTCTTGGCTGAAAATCCAGTGTGTAATTTGTTTAAAAGAACATGAAGTTAAGTGTGTATTTCGTTTCGGAGAACATGAAGTTAACAGTTGGTGTGATCATAACCAATTTCTCGTATCAGATTTTTTTTTTTTTTTTAATTGAGTGCAGTATATTGCCATACTCATAACATCCAATTTCATGCGCACTATTTATTTAAGTTTCAAATCAATGAAAACTAGAAAAACTAGAAAAATTAAATTTTCTTTTCCTTCTTATTTTCATCCTATCTTGGCCAAGGTACTTTAAATTTAAACTTAAATAAAACGGCAAAAACACCCAAAGGACATCTACATCTTCTTTACTTAGAGAGCGAGGTTCAGGTTCTTTATTGGCCACTCATATGCCCCATATACATGTGTAACCCCTGTTTTCAAAATTTTAATAAATGAAAAACAATTCCAAATTTGTCCCAAATTGATTCCATTAGGTTCTAAATATTTTTCTATTAATTTTAGAATTTGTCTGCGATTTGTTTGGAGTCGTTTGGACGTCATTTGAATTTTTTATAATTTAAAAATTGCTACCGTAAATGCTGCATTTCTCACTTTCAATTGCAAAATGGTAAAAATTTAACCCTAGGGTTGAGTTAGTAATTAACCATGGTTAGATTACCCTAATAAAATTTTCCTATAAATAGGCATACATCCCAAAGAGAAAAACCGTAATTTTTATTAATTTTAATTATTGATTTTAAATCCTCAAATTTAATATTTTAAATTTTCCTCCCCTGATACTGTCTGATACGCGACGACCGCCGGCGACCAACTCCGGCGATCAACTCCGGCGACCCCCGTTCTCCGCGCCCCGACCCCGCCGTCCACCGCCGAGGACACCATCATGTCGAGCACGGCGAGCCCGACCCGAAGCCGACCTCCGTCGCCGACCACGACCGCCGCAGCGCCGCCGACGTCGCCCGCCCGACCGACCAAGTGAGCTATTTCCCCATTTTCTTCATCGTTCTTCGTTTTCTTTCCATCCATGTCTTCGTCTCGACACGACGAGTCGTTTGCCACTGTTTTTGTAGCACCCCGACACACAGACACGGAGTAATCCTTAGCCCTAGTTCGGACACGACACGAAAACTCGTTGTGGTGACACGAAAGTGACACCACTGTGTCGAGAATGTCTTGGTGAGCACGTTAGTGTGCTTCGACACAAGTTTTCGTGTCGAAATGGACTGACACGAGCTCCGGACACAGTCCTGAGTGTCCACGCACTCGGGACACGAAGATGGTGACCGCTGTTAACCCGAGCCCCCCTTTTTGTTCTAACTAAATATTATGAGACCCCTTCCCTTTCACAGCGGCCGAGCTGGCCTACTGGCCGGCGCAGCGCGCGTGGGAACCCCCCTTGGCCGGGCTGAGTTCGAGACCCCCTGTTGTAAATTTGGGTTGAATTTTTAGTTCCTTTTTTTGTATTATATATGTGTATAAATTATATATATATGTGTATATATATATATATATATATAATATAATAAACTATATACTGTATAATACAGTATATAATATTTCTGTAAAATACTAATAATCTGTGAAAATTTGCATTTTTATATATTTTGTTTAACTTACTAAATACTTATATATATATATATATATATATATATATATATATATATATATATATATATATATATATATATATAAATAATTATGATAAAATAGTATCAATATAAATATTGGTTTTCTTTGTGTTTTTGATGAACACCTCATATTAATTTATATATATATATTTAAATTATGTCATTTAAATTATGTCATTTAATTATGTCATTTAAATTTATGTCAATATAAATACAGTGCCTATACTGTAATATGTAAATAAATACAGTGCCTATACTGTAATATGTATTTATAAATACAGTGCCTATACTGTAATATGTATTTTATAAATACAGTGCCTATACTATAATATTTAAATATGTACTCTATAAATACAGTGTCTATATTGTAATATGTAAATAAATACAGTACCTATACTGTAATATGTATTTTATAAATACAGTACCCATACTGTAATATGTACGCTCTCAATTTCTGCAATTTAAATTCATTTACTTACATGTATTTAAATTCCGTATTTATTTACGATTTTACGTATTTTGTGCAAACGACCACTTTAAGTCCAAACCTAGCATGGGTTGATTGGACTTAGGTGAGCCTACACATATTCGGGGTCTAGTCGAGTCATGTTGGACTTGGTTCATGGCCTCGGGTCCCGTATCTGGACTTCGGTTCAAATTCAGATACGTGGACAAATACATTAAATAATTATTTATTTAATTTCAGAATCTGTGCTTTATGATATTTGAATTTTCAGACAACTTTTTAATGCTGAATAAATTCCAAAAAAATTGTTATAAAATACTATGTTATTTAAGCTAATTTAATATAATTTTTCCAGGATTTAATTTACTGTTTTGCCACTGTTTAAAAATAGGAAACCAGAACTCATTTTCAATGTACACTTGTAAACTGATTTTTAATAAATACTTACACTGGATTATAAATTCCAGAAAATTTATATTAAATTACTATAATTAACAAGGATCAATTTGGTATATTATTTCATATAAAATAGGACTGTATAACTATCTTAATAATTATTGGAACACAATGTACAGTCTGAATAATTAATTAATTAATATTGACTTGTGTGTTTTTGTGGATTTTTGGAATATTTTAGTATCGGGACTTTACCATACCTTAGTGTAGAGACACTACGTGTTGGTATAGATGTTGTAACACCCCACATTGGACTGCTAGAGCATCACTTAGCTAGTATCCTATTAGGAGCCGTATCACACCACTAGTGTAAATATTAAATCATAACTTAGAGACTGAGACTGTATATCATTTTGACACGACACCGGACATCTATAGCTACATATTCCTATCCTTGCTTTGCTCGAGGCAAGTACTCCTACAAACTTGATTTACTGCATATGATAATGAACTGTGTACGAACTATGTTAAAATACCGTTTCTTGAACTGCAAGTCATATCATGCTTTATACTGCTCTCAGTATCTTCCACATGCTCTATACTACTCTCAGTATCACTCACATGTTATAAAATGGGTTATAGGAAAACTGTTAGTTGAGTACGTGATCATGTCCCACTTCTCCGTATGTATGTACCGAACAAGGTTACATTCTATATGCAACCTTGTCGTAGGTCTGATCCCGCGTTTGTGTATGTATGTACACCGATGCCGTTAAATGTACGTATGTGCATTTCAGAATTTTGATATGTACCACAGTACATCCTATTTACCTATTGACCGATCACGTACGTACTACAGTTTTAAACTTTAAACAAACATATGTTGCCATGACAAAATGTATCTAAACTTGATAAACTGTGATATGTCATGATTCTGTTATTACATCTCTTTTCATTTCATGCTCAGTATTATGTTTGTAGTACAAAGTACTTGCTCCCGTCCTGACAGGATAACGTTGTAGGTGCACTATCCGAGGAGGAAATGTTATGTGATACCTACTACGGGACTGCCTTAGAGGACCTGGCCTTTGCTCTAGAAGAGGCTCCAGTAGAAAACCTTGCTTAGTTGTCTTTCCTGTTTTAGACTTAGACTTCGAGTTGTTACAACTTTTACTTGGTTACTGGACCTTGTCTCCAGTTCTTACTTTGAAAGTGTAATAACTTATAAAACTTAATTTGTTTTCGTCAATAGATGCTGTGTTGTGATGAACTCTTCAAAATACTTTAATATATGTTTGTTTGCACACTTAGTACAATTTTGTCTATCTCCTAGAACAGCTTACTACCCTTTAATCAAGCGTAGGCTGGACATGGCTCGGCCCGGCCCAACAATTTGGGTAGCGGATCGTGACATATTTTTAGTGGTGGCCCACGCAGGTCCTTGACTAAGTTGTTTGGTTACGTCATTGTACCAAACTTGCCTGCAATTAGGAACTTAAGATAACTAGATAACACTTGGAATAACATTTAGAACACCTAGAGGATTACTAGGATTGCAACATAGAAAAACTCATCACAGCATAGGACCGTTAATCGTAATTAGATTTTGTTTGTGATTGTTTGCTTAAGTCCTTGTAGTTCCCTTGTCTTCCAATAGATGGTTATCACCCGCTCCTCCCAGTCCATCGCCTCTGATGACGGTGCACCTTCTACTCTGCCCACAGACCCGATGGCAGTAACCGTAGCACTCCCACCACCTCCACCTATGCACCCTACCATGCCTCCCTACGCCACTATCCTCCAGACTCATATTCCACCTCCTACCCAGCAGACCCAGATACCTCCACCACCTCCTATCCTTCAGACCCAGATACCTCCACTACCTCCTGTTCAGCAGACCGAGATGCCACCACCACCTCCTCCCAAACCACAGCTCCAGCAAGCCCAGGTGCTACCACCTCCACATACTATCCTACCAGCCCAGACCACCGTTACTTTCGACGGAAACCAGCTGCTTGCCTTATTCTAGGGGTTTCTGACGACCCAGCAGGAGCAGTCCGCCCTCATTCGCCAGAGCATGGAGCATTCTGCGGAGCGTACTTTGACCCCACCACCACCTATAGAGCCGCAGCCGAGGGTTGGGAATATCAAAGACTTTATGGGATTGAACCCGAGGGAGTTCCGAGGAACTGAGGGCATCGTAGTCGCAGACAACTGGTTGGACTCAGTAGAGAGGAAGCTCCTCGGAGCTAGACTGCCTGGTGACCTTCAGGTCGAGGCAGTGGGGTTCCTGCTGAGTGACTTAGCAGGGATCTGGTTCAGGAATGAGCCAATGTTTGCGAGAGGCAAGGGTACTTGGGAGCAGTTCAAGATCCAGTTCAAAAAGAAGTTCTTCTCGACTACCGCCAGAGTTGCCATGGGGTTGCAATTTCAGAACCTGCAGCAGGGGAACCGCTGGGTAGACGAGTATGCTGGAGAGTTTAGCTGGTTGAGCCGTTTTGCCCCTAGCCTAGTAGCAGATCCCGAGGAGATGGCACGTAGATTCTGCCATGGCCTTATCCCGGACATCGGCATACTATTGGTGGCAAATGGGACTACCGACTACTATCAGATTCTCGAGCTAGCCCGAGGTATAGAGGAGCGCCTTCTGTCTTACAAGAGGCCAGCTACCGGACACCATGACGGGCCGTCCAAGCGCCAGGCTTTCCAGCCGAAGGCACCTGCTCAGCATCAGCATGCTTACCGTCCTCCAGCACAGCATCAGCATCAGCGGGCACCACCGGCGAGGACCCCCGGCCAGCACCAGCAGCAGAGGGGAGCTATATGCACGTACTGTAGGAGGCCAGGCCATGACGTTTCCATCTGCAGGAAGAGGCTGAACCAGTGCCTAGCTTGTTGGTCTTCCACCCATCGGCTTCGAGATTGCCCGGCAACGAAGACGCCAGGCACTGGACCACCTAGAGGACCACCGCTTCTGACTCAGCAGCAAAGGTTCGGACAGCATCAGCAGCAACAAAGAGGGCCCCAGGGGAGAGCCTACGCTCTTGCCATTGAGCCAGCGGAGCCGGAGCAAGGCCCAGAGCCAGAGCCGGATTATTTGGCCGATGTTATCACAGGTCGAATTGATTTACATACTTTTCCCGCCATATGTTTGTTTGATTCTGGTACTTCACATAGTTTCCTGTCATTAGAATTTTTGCAAAAACATCATTTAGTAGCCACACCCACCGAAGGAGTGAGTAGAGTGATGACAGGGGGCGGACCGGTACCCATTAGAGCTATTTATAGATGCTCTATCACTGTAGCCGGAAGGAAATTTCGGGGACGATTCTTTGTGATGCCACTTCCCGGATACGACATAATATTGGGAATGGATTAGCTTAGCTACGCTCACGCAGTTATAGACTGTCATGAGAGTAGTATTCAGTTTAGTCCCCTGGGAGCAGCACCATTCAGCATCAAGAGATCCTGGCCAGAGATCAGCTTGGAGATGAGCTATAGTGCCGCGGATGGAGAGCAAGCACCGCCGCACCCCATTGTAGTGGAGTTTATGGATGTGTTCCCCGAGGATCTTCCAGGACTTCCACCCGACAGAGACGTGGAGTTCACGATAGACTTGGTACCGGACTCATCACCAGTGTCCCGGGCTTGCTATAAGGTGAACCCCAAGGAGGCCATAGAGATGAAGGAGCAGATCGATGACCTGTTGAGCAAGGGTTTCATTCGATCTAGCGCTTCACCATGGGGAGCACCAGTGCTCTTTGTGCCGAAGAAGGATGGTACAGTCCGGTTGTGCATTGACTACCGGACGTTGAACTCCATTACCATCAAGAACAGATATCCGTTGCCTCGGATAGATGATATGTTTGACCAATTGAGTGGAGCGAAGGTGTTCTCCAGGATAGATTTAAGGTCAGGCTACCACCAGGTGAAGGTCAGAGCTGAAGACATCCAAAAGACTGCTTTCAACACCAAGTATGGACAATACGAGTTTTTGGTGATGCCATTTGGTCTTACAAATGCGCCAGCTGTCTTCATGAACTTGATGAACAAGACATTTCACCAATATCTAGATAAATTCGTCGTGGTGTTCATCGACGATATCTTGATATACTCGAAGACGCCAGAGGAGCACGAGGAGCACTTACGGACAGTTCTCGGGATTCTGCGGAAGGAGAGGTTGTATGCAAAGCTGTCAAAGTGCGAGTTCTTTCTTGACCGAGTGGAGTTTCTCGGTCATGTGGTTACTGGAGATGGTATCTCAGTGGACCCCAAGAAGATTGCCGCCACCGAAACATGGAAGGCTCCGACATCAGTAACAGAGATCATGAGTTTCTTAGGCTTAGCAGGCTATTACAGGAAGTTTGTCCAGGACTTTGCCAGGATAGCCGAGCCCATGACAAAGCTGACACGGAAGGACGCAAAGTACATCTGGACGGAGGCATGCCAGGCAGCATTTGATGAGCTGAAGAGAAGACTGACGACTGCACCGATTCTTCCACTACCATCAGGACCAGGAGGCTTCACTATTTACAGCGACGCTTCAGGAAAGGAGCTAGGATGCGTTCTACAACAGCATGGAAAAGTAATTGCCTATGCATCTAGGCAACTGCGGACTCATGAGCGGAACTATCCTACTCACGACTAGGAGTTAGCTGCAGTGATTTTTGCTCTCAAATTGTGGAAGCATTATCTGTACGGAGAGCGAGTGGAGATCTTTACAGACCACAAGAGCTTGAAGTACGTATTCACGCAGAAGGAGCTGAACATGAGGCAGCGTAGATGGTTGGAGTTGATGAAAGACTTCGACATTGATCTGCAGTACCATCCCGGGAAGGCGAATGTAGAAGCGGATGCGCCGAGCAGGCATCCGATGGCATGGTACATGAGAATGGACCGACATTTGCGGGAGGATCTAGAGAAGCTTGGTATCGAGATGATTCTACCAGGAGTTGTGATGCAGATGATGGCACTGGATATTCAGTCGGGTATGATAGATCAGATCAAGGAGACTCAATTTACAGATGAGAGCCTCCGTCGACTCAGAGTTCAGGCTTTAGCTGGACTGCTTGATGACTTCACCATTTCAGAGGATGGATCTTTGAGGCACGGCAGTCGGTTATGCGTGCCGAAGGACGACCTGATTGAGGCGATCTTGCAGGAGGCGCATCAGTCGCGATATTCTATTCACCCCGGTGCCAACAAGATGTACCGTGACTTGCGGAAGCATCTCTGGTGGCACGGGAAGAAGAGGGACGTAGCACGTTTTGTCTCGAGGTGCCTAGTTTGCCAGCAGGTAAAGGCAGAGCGTCAGAGACCAGCCGGTCTATTGCAGCCTTTACCTATTCCCGAGTGGAAATGGGAACATATTACTATGGATTTCGTTTCAGGGCTTCCTCGTTCCCAAGGAGGAAAGGATGCCATATGGGTGATCGTCGACAGATTGACGAAGTGTGCTCACTTCATACCCTTCAAGGTGGGGCTGTCCACCGAGAAGTTGGCAGAGCTTTATGTGCAGCAGATAGTTCGCTTGCACGGAGTGCCAGTGAGCATTGTATCAGATCGAGACAGCATATTCACATCCCATTACTGGAGGAGCTTGCATGAGGAGTTGGACAGCCGACTCAAATTCAGCATGGCGTACCACCCGCAGACTGACGGACAGTCGGAGAGGACGATTCAGACGCTCGAGGACATGCTGAGGACTTGCGTATTAGACTTCGGAGGATCATGGGAGAGTCATCTTCACTTGGTAGAGTTTTCATACAACAACAGCTA
The DNA here is from genome assembly GCA_029216955.1 of Iris pallida. Classification (NCBI taxonomy): domain Eukaryota; kingdom Viridiplantae; phylum Streptophyta; class Magnoliopsida; order Asparagales; family Iridaceae; genus Iris; species Iris pallida. The sequence goes on along the minus strand of JANAVB010004600.1, from coordinate 19,623,169 downwards.
CCAAGCCAACATCGGCATGTCACCCTTTGAGGCATTGTATGGACGACGGTGCCGCACACCACTCTTTTGGGATGACATCGGAGATAGAGTTATGCTCGAACCGGAGATAATCACCGAGACGGCAGAGAAGGTCCGGATAATCAGGGACAGACTCAGAGTTGCTCAGGACAGGCAGAAGCACTGGGCAGACGCTAGTCGCAGACCATTGGAGTTCGACGGTGGAGACATGGTGTTAGTGAAGAAATCACCTACCAGAGGGACGATCCGATTCGGACGATGGGGCAAGTTGAGCCCTAGGTACTTTGGTCCATTCAAGATACTCGGCAGGATTGGAGAGGTAGCCTACAGAGTTGATCTACCACCCAACTTGGAGGGCGTTCACAACGTCTTCCACGTATCTCAGCTGAGGAGATACGTTCCCAACCCCAGCCATGTACTGGATCATTCGGAGCTGGAGATTGGACCGAGCCTTGGAGTCGCAGAGCAGCCCATGGAGATATTAGACCGCAGGGAGAAGAGGCTGAGGAACAAGGTCATCCCCTTAGTCAGAGTAGCTTGGAGCAGACACTCGTCAGGAGAGTCCACTTGGGAGTAGGAGTCGGACATGAGGGAGAAGTACCCTTATCTGTTCGATCCACCAGCCAAGAGAGAGTAGTCTTTTTCCGCTTGTTACCTTGGAAATTTCGAGGACAAAATTTATTCAAGGAGGGAAGATTTGTAACCCCTGTTTTCAAAAATTTAATAAATGAAAAACAATTCCAAACTTGCCCCAAATTGATTCCATTAGGTTCTAAATATTTTTCTATTAATTTTAGAATTTTTTTGCGATTTGTTTGGAGTCGTTTGGACGTCATTTGAATTTTTTATAATTTAAAAACTGCCACCATAAATGCTGCATGTCTCACTTTCAATGACAAAATGGTAAATATTTAACCCTAGGGTTGAGTTAGTAATTAACCATGGTTAGGTTACCCTAATAAAATTTTTCTATAAATAGGCATACATCCCAAAGAGAAAAATCCTAATTTTTATCAATTTTAATTATTGATTTTAAATCCTCAAATTTAATATTTTAAATTTCCCTCCCTTGATACTGTCTGATACGCGACGACCGCCGGCGATCAACTCCAGCGACCCCCGTTCTCTGTGCCCCGACCCCGCCGTCCACCGCCGAGGACACCATCGTGTCGAGCACGGCGAGCCCGACCCGAAGCCGACCTCCGCCGTCAACCACGACCGCCGCAACGCCGCCGACGTCGCCCGCCCGACCGACCAAGTGAGCCATTTCCCCATTTTCTTCATCGTTCTTCGTTTTCTTTCCATCCATGTCTTCGTCTCGACACCACGAGTCGTTTGCCACTGTTTTTGTAGCACCCCGACACACAGACACGAACTAATCCTTAGCCCTAGTTCGGACACGACACGAAAACTCGTTGTGGTGACACGAAAGTGACACCACTGTGTCGAGAATGTCTTGGCGAGCACGTTAGTGTGCTTCGACACAAGTTTTCGTGTCGAAATAGGCTGACACGAGCTCCGGACACAGTCCCGAGTGTCCACGCACTCGGGACACGAAGATGGTGACCGCGGTTAACCCGAGCCTCCCCTTTTTGTTCTAACTAAATATTAGGAGACCCCTTCCCTTTCACAGCGGCCGAGCTGGCCTACTGGCCGGCGCAGCGCGCGTGGGAACCCCCTTGGCCGGGCTGAGTTCGAGACCCCCTGTTGTAAGTTTGGGTTGAATTTTTAGTTCCTTTTTTGTATTATATATATATGTGTATATTATATATATATGTGTGTATATATATATTAAATATAATAAACTATATACTGTTTAATACAGTATATAGTATTTCTGTAAAATACTAATAATCTGTGGAAATTTGCATTTTTATATATTTTGTTTAACTTACTAAATACTTATATATATACATATTGTATATGTATATGTATATATATATATGTATATGTTTAAATACATATAACTTTGTATATATATATACAAAGTTATATATATATATGTGTGTGTGTGTGTGTGTAAATCTCTCTAAATAATTATGATAAAATAGTATCAATATAAATATTGGTTTTCTTTGTGTTTTTGAAGAACACCTCATATTAATTTATATATATATTTAAATTATGTCATTTACATTCTGTCATTTAATTTTGTCATTTAAATTTATGTCAATATAAATACAGTGCCTATACTGTAATATGTAAATAAATACAGTGCCTATACTGTAATATGTATTTATAAATACAGTGCCTATACTGTAATATGTATTTTATAAATACAGTGCCTATACTGTAATATTTAAATATGTACTCTATAAATACAGTGTCTATACTGTAATATGTAAATAAATACAGTGCCTATACTGTAATATGTATTTTATCAATACAGTGCCTATACTGTAATATGTACGCTCTCAATTTCTGCAATTTAAATTCATTTACTTACATGTATTTAAATTTCGTATTTATTTACGATTTTACGTATTTTGTGCAAACGACCACTCTAAGTCCAAGTCTAGCATGGGTTGATTTGACTTAGGTGAGCCTACACATATTCGGGGTTTAGTCGAGTCATGTTAGACTTGGTTTATGGCCTCGGGCCCCGTATCTGGACTTCGGTTCAAATTCAGATACGTGGACAAATACATTAAATAATTATTTATTTAATTTCAGAATTTGTGCTTTATAATATTTGAATTTTCAGACAACTTTTTAATGTTGAATAAATTCCAGAAAAATTATTATAAAATACTATGTTATTTAAGCTAATTTAATATAATTTTTCCATGATTTAATTTACTGTTTTGCCACTGTTTAAAAATAGGAAACCAGAACTCATTTTTAATGTACACTTGTAAACAAATTTTTAATAAATACTTACACTGGATTATAAATTCCAGAAAATTTATATTAAATTACTATAATTAACAAGGATCATTTTGGTATATTATTTCATATAAAATAGGACTGTATAACTATCTTAATAATTATTGGAACACAATGTACAGTCTGAATAATTAATTAATTAATATTGACTTGTGTGTTTTTGTGGATTTTTGGGATATTTTAGCATCGGAATCTTACCCTACCTTAGTGTAGAGACACTACGTGTTGGTATAGATGTTGTAACACCCCACATTGGACTGCTAGAGCATCACTTAGCTAGTATCCTATTAGGAGCCGTATCACACCACTAGTATAAATATTAAATCATAACTTAGAGACTGTATATCATTTTGACACGACACCGGACATCCATAGCTACATATTCTTATCCTTGCTTTGCTCGAGGCAAGTACTCCTACAAACTTGATTTACTGCATATGATAATGAACTGTGTACGAACTATGTTACAATGTTATAGATTTTGCTAAGCGGAGTCGGTGCGTTGAGGGCCCGACTAGCGCCTAGGCGCCGATTTGATTTTTTTTTAAGTTCATAAGTATATATATAAATAACATGTATGTGATGTTTAGACACAAAAACTATTGATCCTTTATGGCTAGCATAGCTACTTAAGTCTTCTACTGGTGAGGTTAGGGGTTCGAATCCTTCAAACATTTTTCTTTCAATTTTTTTTTAACTTCGAAAAAAAAATCTATATATAAGGGGGAGGAGAGGAGAGAGAGTCTGCATAGCAAACTTCTCCTCTCCCCTCTCTCCTCTCCTCCTCCCCTCCGCTCCCCCGCAGCTCCCCTCCCCTCTGCTCCCCTCCTCCCCCCCCCCCCCCCGCTCCCCTCTCTCCTTCTCCCCTCCGCTCCCCTCTCCCCTCTCCTCCTCTCCTCCTCCCCTCCGCTCTCCCCTCTCCTCCTCCCCTCGATAATGGCAGCAACAACAACAACAGCAACAACAACAACAACAACAACAACAACAGGCGGCGGCGACGACGGCGGCGGCGACGACGGCGGCGGCAAACGGCGGCGACGACGACGGCGACAGGTAAGTATTTTATTTTGTCAAATATAATTTTTTTTTTTGAAAAATTCAAAAAAAATTGGCCAAAACCGGCCGGCTAGGTCCGACTAGGCCGCCTAGGCCCGCCCAGCGCCTAGGCCGGCCGCCTAGGGCCTTTTCGGTGCGGCCGGCGGCCGCCTAGGCCGATTTTTAGAACACTGCTATGTTAAAATACCGTTTCTTGAACTACAAGTCATATCGTGCTTTATATTGCTCTCAGTATCTTCCACATGCTCTATACTACTCTCAGTATCACTCACATGTTATAAAATGGGTTATGAAAAAACTGTTAGTTGAGTACGTGATGATGTTCCCCTTCTCCGTATGTATGTATCGAACAAGGTTACATTCTATATGCAACATTGTCATAGGTCTGACCCCGCGTTTGTGTATGTATGTACACCGATGCCATTAAATGTACGTATGTGCATTTCAGAATTTTGATATGTACCACAGTACATCCTATTTACCTATTGACCGATCACGTACGTACTACAGTTTTAAACTTTAAACAAACATATGTTGCCATGACAAAATGTATCTTAACTTGATAAACTGTGATATGCCATGATTCTGTTATTACATCTCTTTTCATTTCATGCTCAGTATTATGTTTGTAGTACAAAGTACTTGCTCCCGTCCTGACAGGATAACGTTGTAGGTGTACTATCCGAGGAGAAAATGTTATGTGATACCTACTACGGGACTGCCTTAGAGGACCTGACCTTTGCTCCAGAAGAGGCCCCAGCGGGGAACCTTGCTTAGTTGTCTTTCCTGTTTTAGACTTAGGCTTTGAGTTGTTACAACTTTTACTTGGTTACTGGACCTTGTCTCCAGTTTTACTTTGAGAGTGTAATAACTTATAAAACTTAATTTGTTTTCGTCAATAGATGTTGTGTTGTGATGAACTCTTAAAAATACTTTAATATATGTCTGTTTGCACACTTAGTACCATTTTGTCTATCTCCTAGAACAGCTTACTATGCTTTAACCAAGCGTAGGCTGGACATGGCTCGGCCCGGCCCAACAATTTGGGTAGCGGGTCGTGACAACATGCCCCTGTATCCAATAACTATTTGTTAATGTTATTGATCCAATCAATAAGGGACAATATTAAATAGTATCAAAATATAATGGGAAGCACATAAGATAAGTTCCTATAGTCAAAGAAATGCATACACCACAAGTAACACTAGATAATCTGTTAGTGATTGTTAAATGTAAAGATCTATTAGGTGTCTAGCTTAAGTTGTTCGATGAACTCATTATCCAATAAGCACTTACACACTTGATATATATCACAATGATGCACAACTAATGAAAGCTAACAATCTTATCAAGTGGATTACTAGACTTACCAGACACCCACACGCACTATCCTACGACTATGAATTATTTAGTAGTTAATTATATACAACTAGTTAAAATCATAAGGTGTAATCATCATTACACTTGAACTACATAACTAACTTATTGGACTTTACATAAATCAATAATGAACAAAAAAATATGACAAATTGTCATTTATTGAACAAACAAATATCTCCAACAATACAAAGAATAAGATGGCAATTAATAGTATCCCATTAACATAAGTGAATTGGCTTGAGAGCATATTACTGACATGTACCACAGAGAGAATATCAAGTTATCAACCACCTCCATTGTTTCATCAAGCACCACCATATGGTGAACGTTTCACTAAAGCATATGCTCTTCTTCTTCTTTATTTAAGTCTATTCCCCATACACTTATGGAAGCTAAACAATCAATAGATAAAGTTGTCAAAGATTGTGCTATTAGCAAAATATTAGCTCAAACACACATCTATTATCCTCCCCAGCATATGCAGAATGCATTCCCTTGTATCCATTTAATAACCAATCTGGCCAGCAAATACAACAAACTATAGAAGATGGGGTTCTCATGCATACCAGGACTCTCGCAGCTAACGATCTTGAAGGGCCCCTCTTTGAGAGGGTACTTAGAGCTACCTCTGCTGCAGAATGTTCCGCCTGCCTCAAGGTGGTACAGAAGGTCGGGCTCTCGAACACCTCCCCATTAAAATTAACTGTCGCCTTGAACCGCGGGGCATGATCTGGACCTTCGCGGATGCATGCATAAGAGGGCAAGTTGAAACAGCTTCTTTGAGCAAGTTCCTGCAGCTGGTTCTTATACATGCCTGCACTCAACCATCAGAGAACATTAACCACCATTTGTTCCCATCAAAGTGGGTAAACCACGTTTTATTATGAATAAATTTGAAGTTTTTTGGTGTAGTCAAACAGTAATGTATCCTTTTAGCCAAATGCCATTGAAAATTGGTGCTAACATAAACTTCGGACGTTGACCGAAAATATGGTTCAGTCAACCACTTAGCATATACTTCCACACCCATGAAATCTTAAAATTGGAGGAAGCCCCAACTTCAAAGAAAGCAAATTGGAGGAAGCCCCAACCACTAGCATTGGAAGTAATTTTAAGTCATTTTTCTGAGTCTATGCAATAGAACACTAAACTTGACAAATGGGTTCCAATTAGGGATATTACTAAATAACCCTTCTAATTACCTCACTTAAAAGAGAGGCCAAAATCACCCCCAAAAATCACATGCTACAATTGGGGCAAATGGGCTTCCAGTAAAATTACCAAGATCAAGAAACTACTAATCCCAACGGATTACAACACAAATTACCAAATTTGCAATAAAAAAACATACAAATTCTTGCAACTAAATCAAAAACCCATCAATAATCTGACCAATTTCCTCACCAAACTGTGTCAAATACCAGAAACTTGTATTGCCAACAGACCACACAGCATTACCAGCTCTACAAATCAAGATAAAAAAAATTCTTGCAAATTAAGCAAAGCCCATCAATAATCTGACCAATTTCCCCCCACCGAAGTCATTCTAATACCATAAAGCTACAAACTTTAATATACCAGCACTAACCCATGGAAGAAATTTCCCCAAAAAAAAACTCACAAATTACCCACTTTACAATTCAACATACAAAATTCTTGCAATTTAACCATAGCCGATCAAGAATCTGATCAAAATTTCCGTGTCAAAGTAGTCCAGCACCATAGACCTACAATCTCCCGCACATTCAACAGCAGCCCATAAAAGAACACCAAAAAAAGTCGAAAAAAAAAATCATCAGATCAGAAGCAGGAGGAGTGCCCTCACCTCAATTCCAAGTAGGGTTCCTCTCAGTGGCATAAAAGACGGTTCTTCTTCTTCTTCTTCAAAAGTGGAATTTTTGCTGCTCTTCTAAGAAATTCCTTCTTTTTTTTCCTTCTTTTTCTTCCTTCTTTTCTTGTTCTGTGTGCTTTTATTGATATGTGCTGTTTCTTCTCTCTTCTTCCTTTTATGCCACGAAGCAGTAAATAAGGGGTAGGCTTTGCCCCTCCTTTCCCATCATCTACACCCTATTCCTTCCTAACTCTAACTCATTAATGGCATATAATATAAGACAAATGTTAAAGGCCACCCCCAAATTACTAAGGGCCACCAACTTAAATTTTTTTAAAAATTACAAGTTTGCCATTTTGAAAACACTAACACTATGTTTGGGAACATAGGAGGGGAGGGAGAGGAAAATTTGAGAGGAAGAAAAATTGAGGGAGAGGAAAATTAATTTTACCTCTTCTTGTTTGGATGAACAAAAAGTAGGGGAAGGAAAAGTTTAAAAACAATTTTTTATTTGTTTATGGATATAGGTATAATTACTATTTCCTCCTTGGTATTCTCAAATGATGATTTAATATTAACTTTTTGAGGGGTAGTGGGGTAAATTTACTCAAATTTCTCTCATCTCTCTCCATTTTCCTCCCACATTTGGGAGGAAAATTTTTTGGTGGGACCCACCTACTTTTTTCTCTCAAATTTTCCTCCCCCATGTTCTCTCCCCCTTTCCAAACACCATCATTTAAAATTTTCCTCTCACTTTCCCCTCAACATTTTCCTTCCTCCCATTTTCCACCCTTCCCAAACAGGACCTAAGGGCCATCACATTTCTGTCAATGGAGGACTGCAGGACTTGCCTGCAGTCCAAAGTGAATACAGTGACTGCAGGCTTGCCCTGCAGTCCTATGTGCATTGAGGACTGCAGGCAAAGTCCAAAGTGAATACAGTGACTGCAGGCTTGTCCTGCAGTCCTATGTGCATTGAGGACTGCAGGCTAGGCCTGCAGTCCTATTCGGAGAGGATATGTGCAACAAAAAAAAAAAAAAACTTTTCAAAAAAAAAAAAAACGAAATAGGGAAGTAACATGGTGGCAGATCAAAGTTGATCCCCTTCTTGACCCCGCTGAGCCTCGTCATGATCATGCTCAAGCACGCCCCGGAGCTCCCTCCCACGTCCACCAGCTCCTCCACCCCGTCGAACCCCCCTTCCCCCTCCCCCCCGTACCCGTCGAGGAACGCCTCCATGAACGGCACCGACACCCCCCACATCGCCTTCCTCGTCAGCTCGTTCGCCGTCTCGTCGCGCCCGTAGAACTCGTACGCCCTCACCCCGCCGTTGGCCCTGGCGAAGGGGTCGAGCCCCGCGGGGTCCAGCACGGCGTGGTGGACGTTGGTCCAGGCGCCGACGAGAGCGTCCTGGTGGTGCTGCAGCACGTAGGGCGAGTAGGAGTTGTCGTCGGCGTCGGGGACGAGGGTGCGTCCGACGTCGGTGAGGGCGTAGAGACGGCGGCCGGTGTTGGCATCGGTTTCTTCGGAGAAGACACCGTGGCTGGAGAGGAGGCGGAGGAGGCGCTGGAGGTTGATGGGGGAGGAGGAGGGAGGGGGAGGGGGGCAGAGGAGGGGGAGGATCTCGGCGGCGGAGAGGAGGCGAGGGGAGAGGGAAAGGGTCTCGGCAGGTTGGGCTGGTGGAGCAAAGATGTCCCTCGGTGGCCCTTAGTAAACTTATTCAACTTTGGTTGCTCTTAGTAAAAAAAAAAAATGCTTAATTGCTAATTGATACCCTCAACTATTACCGTTTTTCAACTTGGTACCCTAAACTTTTTTTTGTAACAACTTGATACCCGGATATTATTTTGGACAAAAATGCCCCTACCCCTAACCCCCCCTCCCCCCTGCTCGCTTCGCCCCCCCCCCCCCCCCCCTCTGCTAGCTCCGGCCGCAGCTTCCCCCCCCCACCCCCCCTGCTCGCTTCAGGCCATCCCCCCCCCCCCCTCTCGCTCCGGCCGGCCGGCCGCCCGCTCCCGCCTCTCCCCTAGGGCTCGGCAGCGGGAGGAGGGGGGGCTGGGAAGGGGGGTGCGGGGCGGGAGGCAGGGCAGGGGGTGGCCCGGAAGCGAAGAGGGGGGGGTTGGCCGGAAGCAAGGAGGGGGGGGGGAGGTTGGCCGAAAGCGAGGAGAGGGGGGGGGGGGTCGGCCGGAGCTAGCAGGGGGGGGGGGGTGGCTGGAGTGGGGGAGGGGGTGGAGGGAGGGAAGGGATAAGGGCATTTTGGGATTTTTTAAAATGTTAGGTACTAAGTTGAAAAAAAAAATAGTTGAGGTATCAAGTTGTTACGAAAAAAAGTTTAGGGTACCAAGTTGAAAAACGGTAATAGTTGAGGGTATCAAGTAGCAATTAAGCCAAAAAAAAAAAAAAATTCATGGTTGCCCTTAGTAGGAGAGATGCCCTTAGTAATTTGGGGGTGGCCTTTAACATTTGCCTAATATAATCCTTAAATAAATAAATAATATATTTTTGTTGAAATTTAATTTACTAAATTAAAAGAAAATATTTAAAGAGAGGTGAATTATATGTTTTATTAGTAGAGAATTTTTCACTTTCATCCCATTCTGTTGTTTACATCCCACTTTTTTTCAATTTTATTAGACTTTTTTTTAAGTGTCCTTTTTTTCCAGCTTGACAAATACGAAGTGAGAATTCGAACCTGCGCCAAGGCCCTCATTGCTACCACTAGGCCACAACCCACGGATTTTAATTTTTATTAAAGTTACATCACAACTTTGTCACGCAAATTATTTATTTTTTGTCACGAAAAATATTACTTTTGTTACGCAAAATATATTTCGTGACAAAAATTGGAATGTAAGTCTAAAAAAATATAAAAAATGGAATGGAAGTACAAATTCATAAGTGGGATGAAAGTCGAAAATCCCTCATTAATATTAACTAGTAAAAATAGTATGAATATACAATATATTGATAACTTTATATACAAAATCATATCTGCTACAACCGATAACAATGACATTTGTTGAGATCTCTAAGGAATAGAAGATCCCTATCTATTAGACCAAATCAACAAAATAGCTACAACTTACTACAACACTCTTCTTTGAGGGTCTGTTTAGATTGAGGGTTAAGAGAGTTAAGTGAGGGAAAAATAAAATCATGTTTGGTTTGAGGGTGGGGGTTTAGGAGGAAAGGTTATAGAGGGTTAAGTAAGGATTTATTTCACCATCTTTTGTCCATTTTTTAAACTCTCCAAATCGGAGAGTTAACGAGAGGGAATGAGGGGTTTTGTTTAAAAAGTCATAAATACTCCTTATTTGTTAAATATCATGATTTTTTTTTCCTTTTTTTTCAACATGTTGCTCCATACATTCCTAATTTGTGAAGTTATTTTGACAAGTTCTAATTAAAATTTTAATCAAATTTAATTTTATAACATATGTAATAATGTTATTTTGGTAACTATCATATTTTTATTAATCATCCTCTCACTAAAAACCTCCAATCCAAGTAAGAGTTATTAAACACCCGCACTTAACTTTACCGCCAATCCAAATAAGGTTATATGCATTAACTCTACTCCCCCTCACTTAACTCCCCCTCATTTAATCCCACTTAACTCTGCTTATTTTTCCCCCTCAATCCAAGCAGACCCTGAGTGTGCAAAACTCAATAAACGATATGTATAAATCTTTAAAAAAAATGTAAGGAAAAAAAAATCAGTACCATGTACTCAGTATTGTCTTCCTTAACATAGTTCTTCTTCATCAGGTCAATGCTTGCCTTCATATATTATAGTCGGATATCATTAATATAATCGCAGTCCGAATATGTTCAAAGCCTAAAATAAAAAAGAAAGCATTTGATATATCTACCAAAAAAACTCTAGCCTAGTGGTTAAGAGAGATACATACGGCCCGAGTGGTCAGGAGTTTGAATTCCAGTGGGAGCGATTCCAGAAACAATTTAAATGACAGCTTCCTATATTTTTATTTTATTTTGCAGGAAGGTCTATGGTGGCATAGTTCTGAATATTGAAATTTATATTATATCAAATATGCATATATCCTGACAATTTGCAATATATCTACCAGTATTTATCCTAATATTTTTTGTACTCATGCTATGCAGTTGACAAGTGCCTTTTGTTGAGGCTTTGTTATAATGATTTGTGCCATACTTTACAAACAAGAACAAATAATATGGCGAGTGATATAATCTGTATTTTTCCAAAGAAAGAAATCCATCTCATCATCTTTTTTTTTCCTTATATTATCTTTATTGTAAACAAATGGATCATCAATTTGTGTGTACAACAGAAATAATAAAAGCTCATTATTTGACTAATCTTCTTTGAAAAATTTAGGGTGAGAAACCTTATTTTCATGTATAATTTAGATTACAAAAATTTATTAAGATTGAGAATATTAAACAATTTATCCACAATACATGGAATCATATCCTTTGGGTGGGTTTATTTTACTTTTTTGCTAGATAAATATTTTTTTTTTTCGATTTTTCTATGCTTTTTTAAAAAAAAAATATTGTTTTATTTGTTTTCTACCCTTTTTATTTTTTAAGTTATTTGTTTTATTTTTTCATTTATTATTATTTTTTATGTTTTTAAGTTTTTTTTTATTTTCTTGTTTTTTATACTTTTTAATCTTCTTATTTTTAAATTTTTTTTTTACATTTTTTAAGTTAATTTTATTATTATTTTGGAATTTTTTTCCTCAATTTTTATTTATTTTTTATTTTCAGTTTTTTTTTTCTGGGTTCGGGAATAGTTACGTAGGGTGCGTTTGATTGCAAGGTGGAAAATATGTGGAAAAAAAATTAATTCCATGAAATTATTTTCCTAGGAAAAAATTTCATGAAATTTTAAAAAAAATTCATGAAAAACTTAATTTGGGTGTTTGATTGCCATTATTTTCCACGAAAAATAGTTATTTTCCATGGAAAATGATGTTTTTCTATGGTTTGGACAAGTTTCATTTTCCACCATTTTAGATGAAAATATGGAAAATGATAGTCTTTTGAAAAATAATTTCATGAAAAATATAAGCTATCAAACACTACAATTGGTGAAAATTTTGTGATGAAAATATTTTCCATGGAAAAAAAAGCCCAATCAAACACAGCCTAGTAGTCACCTGTCATGGGATATAATTTTATTAACGAAAATTTAATTTTAACAATATATAATTCTTGACCATACAATATTTCGCGTACCAAATGTTCCAATATTCAAAAAGCTTATTTGGATCCATATCCATTATACAATCTTGTATCATTATAGGTCCCTTCTAAGACCTGGACCAGTAGTATTCCAGGTCCTCGTCCGGATCTAGCACTATGCGAGTATGATTTGACATGATAACAAACACAATAGGGGTATAGCGATCTGACCTAACATAATCATCTATTCGAAAATGCTAAAGAGTCTGCAGTCTCTGTCCGCTGGACGTGACCGCTGACGTACGTATTCCAAACCCATTGTTCTCCCTATTTGCATGGAGCCTGCCACTGGGTTCCTGCAAATGAAGAAGCTCAACGTGGATCGTGAGACAAAAATACGGTCCACATAGCATCACTGTCATTTATTAGGTCTAATATATTTTTATTGTTTTTCTATGGAAAATGAATTCAATATTTCTGTACCCATGTTTGGTTATGTTAGAACTAGGTCGCCAGATTTTTTTTATTAATTTTTTAATTTCCATATTTGGTTCAGACATGAATAAAAAAGTTAACCAGCAGAATACAAAAACTCAGATAAAAACTCAAATAGGAATTTCCAATGTGGTTATGACACGTGGCATTAATTTTGCGTTTAGGTACTTAATTTTTTTTTCTATTTAGCTCCTTGGAAAAAAAATCAATGACTGAGATGTATGTAATCCAACAAGTCTTTAAAATTAAGAACTCATGAGTTCCTCTAAATTTTTTAAATTTTAATTTGTTTAATTTTTCATAAATACTCTTTAATTAATGTTATATACTTAAATTCGGTTGGTGTCATTAGATAGGCAGTTTGATAGAAGATGATATTAATATGGTAAAAAAAAAAATATAATTAATGCATCCAACTAATATTTGCAAAAATATTCTGATCGTAAACTTGAACCTCATCCTCTTGATCGGTATAAACCGGTGAATTCAAATCTGACAAATTCACCAAATGGGTCAAAACGGGTTAAATAGGTGACCATCTTTTGATATAGATAGGGCGAGCATTTGGTTTATTCGGTTTAAACCGAACCGAAATAGTCAAAATTGAAATTCTAAAAATCTAAAACCGAACTGAAATTAGCCAAACCTTAAACCGAATCAAATAATCTATTCGGTTTATTTAGTTCATTTGGTTTGTTCGGCTTACTATTTCTTATGTTTAATGGGTCTAATCCAAAGTTAGGATTATAGTTAAATTATATTAAAAATTATAATTTTTATACACATATTTGTTATATTTCAAAATTGTGTCCAAAGTTGGACTAGTTATTAAATTATCAAAGTTAGAATTCAAAACACATACATAGAATTGTTGTTTTCAAAGTACAAGCATTTTTTAGTATAAAATATGCATAGAATTGAAATTTTTTATATAATTTTATAAGTCGGCATTTGGTTTTCGGTTTTGGACCGCAAAACCAAATAAGGAATTTTAGTATTATTAAAATAGAATCCGAACCGATTTTTTTTTCAAACCGAACTGAATCTCTTATTCGGTTCCATAGCCAAATAATGCCATAGATATAGAGACGAGTTGACCTATTTATATTGGCTAATTCTAAGGGCACATTACTTTTTACTAGGGGCTAGTCTAATTTTTTTCAAAAAATTACAAGTTTGCCATTCAATTTCTTTGCTTGGGACTAGTCCAAATTTATCCAGCAGGTAGAACTGCCAACTTAGTTGCAGTCCTAACATAAAGTAGGACCGCCAACTTAGTTGCAGTCCTATTTTTTTTCGAACCCGACGGCGTCCTGACCTTGATCTTCTCCCTCGTCTCCGACGTCCGGTCCCGCAACTCCCTGTCCCTGTCGTCCTCCGCTTCCGCCTCCTGGAGCGCTCCACCCGGCTGAGCCTCTCCCTCCGCGGCAACATCTGCGACCTCTTCCTCCTCCCCAACTCCTTCCTCTCCGTCCGCCACCTCCAACCTAGCCTGGCGCAGGCTGACCTCGATCTCCCTCCGTGCCCTCCGCCTCGCCTTCCTCGACCTCCTCTCCCTTGTCGTCTACGCCCGCAACCCCTCCACCCTCTTCGCCCTCCCCCCCCCCCCCCCCCCCCCCCCCCCCCCTGCTAGGGGCCCCGCCTCCACCACGCCTCCCTCGTCCGCCGGCTCCAATGCCCCCCACCTCCTCCTCCTCCTCCTCCGCCTCCTGGAACCCTAATAGAATTTGGGGAGGCTAGCCCCAAGTAATTTTTGGATTGTCCCCAGTAAAACTTCCACCTTCTTGGGTTGTCCCCTAGTAAGGGCTAGCCCCAAGTAAATTTGGGAGTGCCCTTAGAATTAGCCTTTATATTTTGAATAAAGTTATATTGACACGTCGAACCCAAATTGCCACCCCAAGGGCTCTAGCTGCATACCTAATTATTATAGGTCAAGTGCCAACCAGATATTTGCTAGAATTGGCTTCTGTTCAGAATGCTACTGTTGGTCCAGTGGTTCTTAAACTTTGTCATATGTCATTAACTCAACAATTTAAAAAAAAAAAAAAAAAAAGGAAAGAAAAAACACACACACCAGTAAAGTCCATTTAAAAGGCAGCTGAGTAACTTGAATGAGGGGGGCATTGATGCTGCACTGATTATTGCACGCTGAGAGCAAGAAGCTTCATCTGACAATTTTGCCGATGTGTAGGTTTAACACTTGCATGAATTATGATCCAATCAATGCAAATAAATGTTAGTAGCACCCCTTTTTATGATTTTTCCTTTTTCCTGCTGAACAACAAAATTTTATTACGAGAATGATGACAGTCAATTTATGATGATAGCATGTACTTATCGTCTATGTACGATCCATACTAGATTGGAGCAACTCAAGTAGATCATGTATTGCAATCATGCGAAGAAATAAAACTATCCCTGCACTGGAATTACTTGACCATAGCTTTTACGTTTGGGCCAATGTAGTAAGAACAACAACATTGCTTGCTAGGGTTTCAAGTTCAGTTCTGCATTTTTCTACTGGTGGTGAACAGGCTCCTGTAAGCAACTCTCATTAGCAGATTTGCAGAAGCAAAGGAGTAAGCGATGTAATTAGGAATGACAAATGTTAAATGCACATTTTTGGCATTATGGCAGTCTTGTGCATATCCAGAACTGTCAAAATTTTGACACAGTCCTAAAAAAAAATAGGACAAGGACTGCCAAAATTTTGGCAGTTCATTTCAGATTAGGACGCTAACAACTTCATCCAGGCGACAGAGGACATTCATTCTGCAATAGCTTTGGGTACTATGACAGAAGAAAAACTTACCGATACTTGCAACTGCAACATTTTTAGTTGATACAAGGAACTCTGGAAAAGTGGCTGCAAATGCGACTTGTCAAATGATGTAGCTGAGATGAGATCTGTATCAATGTAAAGCATCTTTCAATAAATACCAAGAAAAAGAGAGAGTTAATGGTTCCCTTCAATTGTCCACAAATGGATATGCTAACTTACCTGGATTGCTCAATATAACTATCAGGTCGATATGAGGACTGCAAGCAACAACAGATGACACTAGACATCCGCCAGAGGAATGCCCAGCAATATACTGACCTACTTTGACAAACGAAGAGCCTGTTAGTCCCTTGACGAACAATCGATGGAAAAACACGTTTTCAGAAACTATTGTAAAGACAATGTTTCCAGCAACAACACCCTAAAGAAGGTGATGTTGTATTACGAGAATCTAAAGAGATTTCGTAATATTTCTCGAAGGCAACAGAACCGTATAACTTCTAAAGAGAAGCGACGGTATTCTCGAAGGCAACAGAACCGTATAACTTCTAAAGAGAAGCGACGGTATTCTCGAAGGCAACGGAGGAAGAAGAAAGCCTGCTGGGGTGAAAGATCACCGGCGCTCAAAGCTATATCCGCCTTACGGACAAGCCTCCAGGAACCAGCAAGTTCGAAGAGAACTTTAGAACGCTGGCCAAAAATGTCGACGACTCCTCGGAATAGCAGCAGCACTTCTCTCTCTCTCTCTGGAAATTCTCTGATTATTTTCTGTAACCTTAGAGAGAGGAGATGCTACACCTAGCGACGAGCTGTCGTGCTAAGTGCAAAGTGCCATCAAAAAGCCACATTAAGCCTCAAAAGCCCATTAACCCAAGCCCAAGTCCGAGCCCGAGCCCGAGTCCGAGTCCGAGTCCGAGTCTGAGTCCGAGTCCGAGTCGCTAAGCCCCTTCGGGGCTTAGCTCCAATCTATTTTCATTTTGGCCAAAAGTTGGTTTATTATTCTCACCTCTATGTAAAATCCCCCCACATGGCACCCTCCATTGGGCCTCAACCCATGTGCATCTCTCTATTCCTTCATAAGTAATATATAGAGATACATATTGGTGTGATTTTCCGATGTGGGACTATCTTTTAACAATAGAATGTTGTGAACACACACAACACATAGAATAAAACACCAACAATCCCCCACATATCTCTATATATATGAGTTAAGCGTTCCACATAATAACTGTCCATTATGCATTAGGATAGATGTCGCTGACGACTTGAATCTTCCCGCATGGGTTGAACAACAGTATGATACAAGAATGGACTACGCCTTGAATTCTGTACCACAACTGTAATTTTTTCCACTCACATAATGTAGTTATCTGTGCTTCTGGCTGCACATTAAAGGCCTTGTGCCAGCCTGAATTTCAATGTATGTATTTTGGGCGTCTACAAATTTACCCTCAAGAAACGGCCTATTTTTCTGTCCATACATTATAGGTGAGTTCTTTATTAAAGAGACATGGCATGAAGCGTCCAACGCTTCCTTTGCGGTGCTACGCCGCTATGACATGGCCTTAAGCCGAGGACCTTACCCCGAATCACCGGAAACCTCATCGTAGTGTCATACTACCCGTAGCATGAGGTCTAGCCCCTTTGTAGTGCCAAACTACCCAGCATGAAGCCTTACGCTTCTGTGCGGTGTTACGCCGCTACGACATGGCTTGCAAGGCCGAGGCTTTATCCCTAGCCGGATTTACCTCATTGTGGTGTCGTGCCACCCGTAACATGAGGAACACCTCCTCTTTGTAGTGCTGACTACATCCCTCTTTAATTCAATATACAGCATCAGGCCAACTGCCTATTTGCGGTGCTACGCCGCTGTGACTTGGCTAACATAGCCGAGGATTTACCTCTTTCGAGAACCTCATGGTGGAGTCACCGCCACACATAGCATGGAGTCACACTCCTTGTAGTGCTGTACTACCATGCTTCCTGTAAAGCATAACAGACCTTCACTCAGTCTGAGAACTCATTAAGACATTATGCCATCCTTCCCACAGGATCAATTTTCCGTAGAAAATTCATAGTAGACAACAGTGGTTCTGGGTCCGAAACCCTTCCATGTTCCGCAGAACAAGTACCCACTGTTAACTAATATTTTTTCAGTCAATAGTCCTCCCTTGAATCAAAAAATTAGATATCTGGTAGATTTCTCTTTGAACCAATAACATAAAATTTATTGATAGGATTATAATGACACAATATTAGAATGCCTTCAAACCCATCTTCCTTGCTGTGTCCTCGACCAGCTGTCGTTTGAGGCCTTTCGTGAACGGATCCGCCAGGTTCTCCTAACTCCGAACATCGATCACTGCAATGACGCCTCGTTTGATGAGATCGTTCACTGCTCTGTGCTTTAACCGCACAATCCTCTTCTTCCCGTTAAAGAGTTCATTAGATGCTACTGCTGCTGCCGCCTGGTTGTCACAGTATATCGGGATTGCCGGTATCTGAGCTCCAACCACTGGAAGATCATACATGAGCTCCCGAAGCCACTCTGCTTCATCTGCAGCAGCATCCAATGCAAAGAATTCAGATTCCATGGAGGAGCGAGATAACATTGTCTGCTTCTTCGATTTCCACGATATAGCAGCTCCGTCCAAGGCGAATATGAATCCACCTGTAGAATACTCGCTCTCCACCTCTGAACACCAGCTAGCATCACTGAAGCCTTCCACTACTGACGGATCTCCGCTGTAGTATAGTGCAAATGTCTGAGTCTTTTTTAGATATCTCATAACACGCTTCACAGCGTTCCAGTGTTCAACGCCTGGGTTGCTAGTGAACCGACTCAGCATTCCCACAGCAAAAGCTATGTCAGGCCTTGTGGCAGTAGTAGCGTGCATCAAGCTTCCGATGACGCTGGCGTACTCCAATTGCTTGACGCTTTCCTCTCGAATTTGGCTCCATCTTCTGATCACTCCGGTACGGTGTATCAATTATAGGAAGATCTTGATACCCGTATCGAGTGAGCATTTTCTCAATGTAATGAGATTGTGACAGTGCTATTCCTGTGCATGTCCGGATGATCTTGAGCCCCAAGATAACATCGGCATCCCCCAAGTCCTTCATACTGAACTTGGTCAAGAGAAATTTCTTTGTCTCTGTGACACAGCTTAAATCCGTACCTAGGATTAACATGTCGTCAACGTATAGACAAACGATAACTCCTCTTCCGTCAGCAAACTTAGTATAGACACACTTGTCTGTTTCACTGACCTTGTAGCCATTTGACCTTATCACTTTGTCAAACTTCTCATGCCACATTTTGGGAGCTTGTTTTAAACCATACAGAGACTTCATTAACTTGCAGACTTTGTCTTCCAGACCTCTGACGACAAAACTTTCTGGTTGTTGCATGTAGATCTCTTCTGTCAGCTCGCCATTAAGGAATACCGTTTTCACATCCATCTGATGTATCACTAGTTTGTGTATTGCTGCTAGAGCAATTAACAATCTGATGGTTGTCATCCGAGCTACTGGAGCATAAGTATCAAAATAGTCGATCCCCTGTTTCTGAGCAAACCCTTTGGCCACTAGCCTGACCTTGAATTTGTCGATGGTTCCATCTGCTTTCATCTTCTTCTTGAAGATCCATTTGCATCCGATGGGTCTTGCTCCTTCTGGCAGGTCAACTAACACCCATGTATTATTGGAGGTGATTGAGTCAATCTCATTGTCTATCGCCTCCTTCCAGAATACAACATCTCTGGTCTTCATCGCTTCATCATAGGTAAGCGGATCTGCTTCCACATGATAAGTGACAAAGTCATCTCCGAAGTCTTTCGGCCTCCTTACTCGCTTAGTTGACGGCTCAGCGAGTTCTGGTTCAACTGGTGTCTCTTCGACAATAGCTTCTTCTTGGACTACTGGTTCTTTAAGGACTTTTGTCTGCTTTGCACTCTCATCATTCTCCGGAAGATCCGCGAGAACAATATTTTTGTGCCTTGCAAACTTGTCTTCAAAATATTCAGCATCGCGAGATTCAATGATATGATTTGATTCTATATCAAGGAATCTCCGAGCATCACTCTTCTCGGCATAACCCAAGAAGATAGCCTTAGTGGTCCTAGTCCCCAGCTTCTGAATCTTCAGATCTGGGAGCTTCACGTAAGCCAGACACCCCCACACTCGAATGACATTCAAGTTAGGTCAGACTTTGAACCAGAGTTCATAAGGTGTTATGTCCGAAGTTGCATACGGTACTCTATTGAGAATGAAAGTAGCCGTTAATGCAGCTTCTCCCCAGAAGCTCTTTGGAAGACCCGCAGTCAACAGCATAGAGTTCATCATCTCTGTCAACGTTCTGTTCTTCCTTTCTGCTACTCCGTTGGATTGAGGAGAGTACGGAGCCGTCGTCTCATTTATGATTCCATGTTCTTTACAGAATGATGAGAAATCATGAGACCGATACTCCCCGCCTCGATCACTCCTTAGTCTTTTGAGTTGTTATCCAGTTTGCCGTTCAGCCTCGGCCCTGAACTCCTTGAACTTCTCGAATGCTTCGTCTTTAGACTTGAGCAGGTAGACAAAAGCATACTTTGAGAAGTCATCGATGAAAGTAATAAAATATTTCATCCCGACTTTTGTAGAGAATTGCTTGAAATCACAGATATCTGAGTGAACCAACTCCAGAAGATCTGTGCTTCGATGGACCATGTGAAAGGGTTTCCTTGTGATCTTCGTCTGAGCACACACTTCACATTTCTCTACCTTACCCCCACACTTGGAGATAAGTCCTAGGCTAGACATCTTGTTAATTCTTTTACAATGAACATGTCCTAGCCTATTATGCCACAACTCAAAAGAATAGTTCAAAGTAGAAATAGCATTAATATCATTTTTCTGGGTTACAACAAGCTGAATTTTGTACATTCCTTCAGTCTGGAAAGCTTTTCCGAAGAATGTACCCTTCTTGGACATCACCATCTGGCCAGCATTGATGTCCATCCTCAAGCCTGCGTTACAAAGCAGGCTCCCAGAGATCAGGTTCTTAGCAATTGCAGGAACATGCTTCACTCCTTGAAGCGTCAGAGTGTTCCCTGATGTGAGTTTCAGCTCCACCGTCCCGATCTCCAGTACTTCAGCTTGTGCCTGGTTCGCCATTATGACTTTCTCGGAAGTTGGCTCATAGGAGTCGAACCATTCCTTGTCTGAGCAGACATGACATGTCGCACCAGTGTCTATCCACCAGTCCGAGTCAACCCCTACATTTGCAACCTGCGCTATCATTGCAACCAGATTAGTAACCAAAGAAACCTTACTAGGCTCACCTTTTTCTGGTTCCTTGCAGTCACTTTTGTAGTGGCCCTTCTTGCCACATTTGTAACAAGTCACATGGGACTTGGACTTCTGATTCTTGAATGAAGGACTCTTCACTTTCAGATTAGTGAAGTCCTTCTTCTTCTTGTGAGGAGAAGCCGCCTGCTTCCCCTTGTACTCTCTGGTTTGGACCAGATTTGCTTTCGCCAGTTGTTTGGACAGAGAATCCATCTTCTGTTGAGAGCGCATCTCGTCCTCAACATGGATCTCTTGCAGGAGATCTTCCATACATATGTCCAGCTTCTTGCGGTGCATCCTTGCATAGAAGTTGCTCCAACCCGCAGGAAGTTTAGAGACGATTCCTCCAACGACAAACTTGTCGACAAGAGGCATCTTCTCGTCATCCAACTTTTGGCGCAGCTTCAGAAACTCCTTTACTTGGGGCAGCATAGTCTTCTCATCTTCGAAGGTCCACTTGTGGTATCTTTCAACCAAGAAGATCTTGGACCGATTCTCGTCATCTTCGTACAATTTTCCCAAGGAGTCCCAAATCTCTTTGGCAGAATTCTTCTTGGAATAGGACTCTGCCAGAGAGTCTTCCATGCTATTGAGAATCAACAGTTTACAGATACTGTTTTCTCTAATCCATTTTGCCTGCTTGGACTTAGCAGCTGCAATAACTTCTGCGGTTCCGGTTGTTGGAACGATCGGTTCTTCCTCATTCAGCACGTGATCAACTTCCACGAGTTGAATGTTTAAGGTTACTTTCCGTTTCCAGATTTGGAAATGTTCGCCGTCGAATTTCTCCAACTTGTTAAAGTCGGTATTGACGAGCGATGCACGTGAGTTATCCATCTTTTCGATATAGCTTTGAGATTGTTAGTCCCTTGGCGAACAATCGATGGAAAAACACGTTTTCAGAAACTATTGTAAAGACAATGTTTCCAGCAACAACACCCTAAAGAAGGTGATGTTGTATTACGAGAATCTAAAGAGATTTCGTAATATTTCTCGAAGGCAACAGAACCGTATAACTTCTAAAGAGAAGCGATGGTATTCTCGAAGGCAACAGAACCGTATAACTTCTAAAGAGAAGCGACGGTATTCTCGAAGGCGAAGAAGAAAGCCTGCTGGGGTGAAAGATCACCGGCGCTCAAAGCTATATCCGCCTTACGGACAAGCCTCCAGGAACCAGCAAGTTCGAAGAGAACTTTAGAACGCTGGCCAAAAATGTCGACGACTCCTCGGAATAGCAGCATCACTTCTCTCTCTAGAAATTCTCTGATTATTTTCTGTAACCTTAGAGAGAGGAGATGCTACTGATATTATAGGCACGAGATGGGCTTTTCAAATTCTGAACGCACGCCCTGGTTTAATGCCAGATCCGAATTTTCTGGATCTGAGCCCACAAGACCCGCGGACATTACATAATTTGAACGGCCCACTCGACCCGCAAGACGCGCAGAGGCTCGTGCGCCACGCAGGCCGCGCAGAGGCTCGCGCACGAGCGCAACTAAAGCGAAAGTAATAAAATATTTCATCCCGGCTTTTGTAGAGAATTGCTTGAAATCACAGATATCTGAGTGAACCAACTCCAGAAGATCTGTGCTTCGATGGACCATGTGAAAGGGTTTCCTTGTGATCTTCGTCTGAGCACACACTTCACATTTCTCTACCTTACCCCCACACTTGGAGATAAGTCCTAGGCTAGACATCTTGTTAATTCTTTTACAATGAACATGTCCTAGCCTATTATGCCACAACTCAAAAGAATAGTTTAAAGTAGAAATAGCATTAATATCATTTTTCTGGGTTACAACAAGCTGAATTTTGTACATTCCTTCAGTCTGGAAAGCTTTTCCGAAGAATGTACCCTTCTTGGACATCACCATCTGGCCAGCATTGATGTCCATCCTCAAGCCTGCGTTACAAAGCAGGCTCCCAGAGATCAGGTTCTTAGCAATTGCAGGAACATGCTTCACTCCTTGAAGCGTCAGAGTGTTCCCTGATGTGAGTTTCAGCTCCACCGTCCCGATCTCCAGTACTTCAGCTTGTGCCTGGTTCGCCATTATGACTTTCTCGGAAGTTGGCTCATAGGAGTCGAACCATTCCTTGTCTGAGCAGACATGACATGTCGCACCAGTGTCTATCCACCAGTCCGAGTCAACCCCTACATTTGCAACCTGCGCTATCATTGCAACCAGATTAGTAACCAAAGAAACCTTACTAGGCTCACCTTTTTCTGGTTCCTTGCAGTCACTTTTGTAGTGGCCCTTCTTGCCACATTTGTAACAAGTCACATGGGACTTGGACTTCTGATTCTTGAATGAAGGACTCTTCACTTTCAGATTAGTGAAGTCCTTCTTCTTCTTGTGAGGAGAAGCCGCCTGCTTCCCCTTGTACTCTCTGGTTTGGACCAGATTTGCTTTCGCCAGTTGTTTGGACAGAGAATCCATCTTCTGTTGAGAGCGCATCTCGTCCTCAACATGGATCTCTTGCAGGAGATCTTCCATACATATGTCCAGCTTCTTGCGGTGCATCCTTGCATAGAAGTTGCTCCAACCCGCAGGAAGTTTAGAGACGATTCCTCCAACGACAAACTTGTCGACAAGAGGCATCTTCTCGTCATCCAACTTTTGGCGCAGCTTCAGAAACTCCTTTACTTGGGACAGCATAGTCTTCTCATCTTCGAAGGTCCACTTGTGGTATCTTTCAACCAAGAAGATCTTGGACCGATTCTCGTCATCTTCGTACAATTTTCCCAAGGAGTCCCAAATCTCTTTGGCAGAATTCTTCTTGGAATAGGACTCTGCCAGAGAGTCTTCCATGCTATTGAGAATCAACAGTTTACAGATACTGTTTTCTCTAATCCATTTTGCCTGCTTGGACTTAGCAGCTGCAATAACTTCTGCGGTTCCGGTTGTTGGAACGATCGGTTCTTCCTCATTCAGCACGTGATCAACTTCCATGAGTTGAATGTTTAAGGTTACTTTCCGTTTCCAGATTTGGAAATGTTCGCCGTCGAATTTTTCCAACTTGTTAAAGTCGGTATTGACGAGCGATGCACGTGAGTTATCCATCTTTTCGATATAGCTTTGAGATTGTTAGTCCCTTGGCGAACAATCGATAGAAAAACACGTTTTCAGAAACTATTGTAAAGACAATGTTTCCAGCAACAACACCCTAAAGAAGGTGATGTTGTATTACGAGAATCTAAAGAGATTTCGTAATATTTCTCGAAGGCAACAGAACCGTATAACTTCTAAAGAGAAGCGATGGTATTCTCGAAGGCAACAGAACCGTATAACTTCTAAAGAGAAGCGACGGTATTCTCGAAGGCGAAGAAGAAAGCCTGCTGGGGTGAAAGATCACCGGCGCTCAAAGCTATATCCGCCTTACGGACAAGCCTCCAGGAACCAGCAAGTTCGAAGAGAACTTTAGAACGCTGGCCAAAAATGTCGACGACTCCTCGGAATAGCAGCATCACTTCTCTCTCTCTGGAAAGTGCAAAGTGCCATCAAAAAGCCACATTAAGCCTCAAAAGCCCATTAGTCCGAGTCCGAGCCCGAGCCCGAGCCCGAGTCCGAGTCGCTAAGCCCCTTCGGGGCTTAGCTCCAATCTATTTTCATTTTGGCCAAAAGTTGGTTTATTATTCTCACCTTTATGTAAAATCCCCCCACATGGCACCCTCCATTGGGCCTCAACCCATGTGCATCTCTCTATTCCTTCATAAGTAATATATAGAGATACATATTGGTGTGATTTTCCGATGTGGGACTATCTTTTAACAATAGAATGTTGTGAACACACACAACACATAGAATAAAACACCAACAGAGCCCTCCAAGGAGGGCCCACAGAGCCACAGAGGCGGCCCACGATCGAGATAGTCGTCGACCCCTACCACGTCGCAGTACCATCTACAAGAATCTACAACACAAATAAATCGGTAAGAGAAAGGCCCCTCCCTCAACTCACTCCTTGTAAACTCAAGTTTACAACATGTAAGCTTAAGAATCATTCCTTTGTACCAAAATCTGCAATCAAATTGGTTTTGGTGCAAAACAATAAGGTTACATTTTATATGCTTGCTCCACTGTCTTTACAATTTCTGTCTTACACTGGCACCAATTTTACATTCCATTCTTCCCAACTGTCATGGTTCAAAGGTGGGAACTTGAGACGCGGAACCCCAGGACTTCTGGTAAATAGCCCTTTGGACAATACTCCTATATGGATCCTCTTCTCTCTTCCTCTTCAAATATGACATTGAGCCTTCGACAGCTGACTTAATCTGCAAGTACAATTCGTTTGCACTCTTCCGATCGTTCAGAATGTCCTTTCCTCTTGTTGTAATTGGTTTTCCGAACATATAGTAAAACCGTCCCGGTAACTTGGGTAGAATTCCAGGAAGATACATGTCTTGTTCGGAAACCTCTCCATTTTCATCAGTCCTATAATCAAAGAACAGTCTATTTAAACAATCCCATTTCTGAAGTAGAGACAGATTACTTCGTACTATAGAAGCAACCAAGGAAGAGAACAATCACTGAGTGTAAAAAAATGAGCACCTTAATCTTGTGCCTATAGTATCTTGATTAAAGTTTTTGATCCATCTTTGAGCAAACGGGATATTCATTAGGTCATTATAATCCAGAAACAACTGTCAAGAACATACATATATAACTTAATCAGCTGCAGTCACACAAATAATAACTACATCAATATGGCAAGCTAGAACTATCACATGGATCTTTGAATTTACCAAACAATCACAGTGGCATGACCATGCCGTATTGGTATCACGAACCTATGATTGTTCGACTGACAGGTGATTGTTGTAAGATAGAATGCGAATAACAAAAACACAATGTAACAAATTGCAGATAATTGTCCAATAGACTATTTACCAGGATTGTTACAATTTATTACTTTCTTAACTTCGCATTCTATCTTGGGGGTTAACTGTGGAGGACTGTTACAATTCCAAGTGATAGCACAAAGTAACAAATGTAACACAATTGATTACCGGGATAGACTGCGAAATTAACAAAAAGTCGGTAAGATATAAAAGTAGCACAACAATATAATATGGAAAAGACTTTTGAGACCAGAAGAATCAATCGATAAGCCTATAATAAGACAAACTGTTTAATCTCACATATTTTGTTTTCCTAACAACATGGTTCCAGATTTTATTAATTGTGGAGACGATATGTTCTTAGCTTCCTATTTTATTGGTTGAACGTTGTAGCAGGAGCTTGTAACCTAAGAGAGCACTGAGTGTGGCGGATGATGGATCTGGCTCCTTGAGTGTGAGCTGCATCTCTGCAATATATTTAATACCAGTGGCAATACCTGGTAGATGCTCTGATGATGCAGATACCTAGCATAGAAAAAGAAACCCACTCCTTGCAATAGATACCATCGACTTTTTAAATTTTACTCTAAGTGAATATTTACACCTTCGTTCTCGTATGTATGGTGTAACCAAGTAAGACTTCACAAAGAAAAGAAAGAGGGAGAAGAAGATGACTTCCTTAAGGTAGGTTTATACTTGAGCCTTAAAAAAATCAAGCTGTAGACAGTGACATGAAGCTCCAGAATGCATAGCTCTCTAGAGTACACATTAAATTAGTCAGACATTTGGCGTTATACTGTTATTAGGATTCAGCATGGCGTTATTAATTCACATTACCTTATAATTTTTTTTGCAATGGGATTCTATAAAACACAAACCATTTGCTTACCTCTGCTACATCATCTTCTCCAACGACGCCAAAGGGTATAATTGTAGCCTCAAAACGAGCAGCCATTCTTACAAATTCAGGATGATCTGGCCAAAATAACTTGTATTCTTCACCCTGATAGCCATCCAGTGGTTAATAAAAAAATAATAATAAAAGAATGGAGTTGGACAGAGCTGCTTGGCGTGTGTGCAATCATGCATGTTCATATTGTGGAACATACACTATGTTCAATCTTATATGGGTATCATAAATGACATGCATACAATAAAATATTTTGTCAGGATTCACTCTAGGTGTTATTTCCCAAATTTAGATGATATTTTGGATGCTCAATAGTTAATCAATGTTTATCGAGAATACTGATATTCAGCATCAACTGATGTTAAGAACAAAGGTCCTTGTACCAATTTGATCCAAAATCTATGGGGAAAGAGAAATAGCTCTGAATAGATGGGATCTATGATTTTTATAATTTTTTGAGGGAAAACTTTGGTAAACCTCATGATTATTGTATCAGTTTTGATGAAGAAGCAAGGAAAAACAAAACACGATTTCATTATTTCATAGGTTCAAGAGGAATATCCTCATTTGGTTTGGATATGAATATGACTACGTTTCTGTGACTTGAATGAACACCCTCTACAATATAAGGGCCAAGCCTTTTTGCAGAACAGCGACATGGTTTAGAATCATATTCAGGTCACGTATTTGCATATTGACGAGTGAGTCTAAGAAATAAGTGTATATTCTTTATTCAATTGATTTAAGCCTGGTTCCACAAAATTCACCAGTGAAAATAAATTCATAAAATCTAAGTAGAAGAAACAGCAGGGCACCTCACCTTCCTATGAAGAGCTTCGCGGACACCCCCAGGATATAAAAGAATAAATGACTTTCTCGAAAATAGCCGGTACATGTTTATTGGAGAAGCGGGTAATCCACCGAAGATGTTAAATAGATCATAATGGGAAAACTCTTCTCGTGAAGTTTCAGATCTTGCGAATAAATATGGGTGTGCCATCCCACGCATGACAATGTTTTTCTCCCTCAAGAATGTTTCATAAAGAGAAACGAGTTCAAGCCCCATCAACATATGATAGCCCACTAATAAAACAGGACCTTCACTAGGAACCCCACTGAGACCCCTCACTATCCTCCCATTCTCCAGAGTAGAGAAAAAAACAGAACTAGTTCCATGGTGAAGAAATCTGCAATAAATTAGTCTAAAAGATAAGATGCTTGGGCCAACACATCACTGAATAACTATCATACTAAAACTGAACATTTACCTATAATTTTGAACAAGTAATCTTCTGAATTCGCTTATTGTAGGAGGAAGGTAATCTGTAACGAAGTCATGTTGTCTAGAGCGACGATATGTGATTGAACCTTTTATAATACTTAACAGATTGATCCCATCTTCCTGCAGCATTATGATAACATAATAGTTTTAGTCAGTTCACTGTGCACGGTTCTACGAAACAAGGATGCCAACTTTCTTATGGCAAGTGGATGAAAAAGGTCATTCCACTGTAGTGGCTGCAAAGAAGCCATGCTCGGAAGCAAACCTGTGCTACAAAGGCCAGAGGTAAGCAACGGAAGGGAATTGAAGCCAGGCAATACTGGAGTTGAGCTAGTTCAGATCTCAAAGCTAGCAAGTTCTTCAGGTATGTAATAAGAATTTGGAGAATGAAGGAATGTTATATGGTATATAGTTGTTTATTTGAGGACCAGAAGGTGGATCATTGTGAATTACTGTAACCTTCTTCTATGAGTATTAAAAATTTACTTCCAAGAAAAAATAATAGGTCATCCAATTTCAAGTGACGCCTTTGATAGACCATTTCATTTGTTGGATATTCAAAATTGCCAGATTATAGTGATTCTGTGAAGTTTCCTTTAGTCCCACGTTGAATAATGTACTTTGATGAACTAGCTTCTCATCCTATAGTTATGTACCGTTCTCTCTCAGTAAAATCCTCCTACTGGGGTTTTCTGCATCATATCAGATCAGGTTGCTCTTCTACCTTAAATAGAAAATTCCCTACCCCTCTACCAAACTCTAACCCTAACCCCACCGCTGTCTCCCTCATGCTTCCTGCCCGGGAGACCCTCCCCTCTTCTTCAGGCATCGCCTGCACCCTACCGCCAGGACCAGATAAGTTCCTGCTCCTCCTTCAACCCCCGGCACCACCAGATAAGTGCCCCGCCGGCTCTCCCACCCGCTTGCCTCCAAATTCCAATTTCTTTACTTTTTGTTACTAGTTGGGCGTTTCTTTGCTCACCCCCCCCCCCCCCCCCCCCCCCCCCCCCCCCCTCTCTCTTCCGGTTGTGCTACCCTACTAGTAGTCTAGTACCCAAATGCTTCTCTAGCAGCAACCCTATGCAAAACAAAATTGAGTCTCATCCTAATTTATTGTGGGTTCAGATGTGTTGGGATGTCTTGAATCCCGTCGGTATTAGAATTAAGAATCATTGATCCCCTATTACCATTACAAATTATTATTTCCTTATTCTATGTAATTGACAGCTTATAAATAGACTCCTTCTGATATGTAGAGGTCAATCGTCATCTGTATTTTTTTCACAATAGTGAATTTTTTGCTTTGTCGGCAGTTTTCTTCTGTTCAGAGTTTCCATATTAAATCTTCCGTGTTTACGATTGCTCGATTTTAGTTTCGTACGCGTGCCATCTAATTGTACTATACTAGGTCTATCCGTAACAAAATGGTAGGAAGGCTTCGGTTTGGAATCCGCTTTAGATCAAGGTTCAGACATGATGTCGCACAATCTGAAGATCGAAAAGCTCACGGAAAAGAATAGCTTCAATGATGTGTCAAGATGCGTGCTTTATTGTAGCAACAAGGATTGGACGCCTCTATCCGGCAAGAAACCGGCAACGATGTCTCAAGAGAATTTCGACGAGCAAGAGGCGAAGGATCATACAACTATTCAGTTGTATCTGGCAGATGAGAAAATCTGCGAAGTCGCTGACGAGGAAACAACATCGACTCTCTGGTTGAAGTTGAAGAATTTGTACATGACAAAGTCTCTAACCAATAAGCTTTATCAAAAGCAACGTCTATTTTTCCTACAGATGAAGGAAGGCGTCCCTCTAAGGAGCATATAGACGATCTAAACACTATCATGATGGAACTAGAGGGTGTTGCGATAATTATTGAAGAAGATGATGCTATCCTAATTTTACTATGTTCTTTACCATCATCTTTCGGACACTTCGTAAGTTCGTGCATTATAGGGAAGGATATTATATGTCTAGAAAACGTTAAATCAGCTCTACATACTAGAAAACTCTGTTATAAGGTGTCTGAAACTAATAACAACAACTAGTACGATGGTTTGGTGGTAAGAGATCAGAAATCGTGCCACAAAGAGAAGGATAGCAGTTGAAACTTGAAACTAAAAAAATTTGGATAGAAAATTCAAAGGCAAGGACGACAAGATCTATTACCATTATTGCAAAGAGAAATGACATATGAAATAAACTTGGTCGAAGAGGAAGAAGAAGAAAGAGAATAAAGCAAAGGGGGGCAAGTAGTTCATATGTTGTCGGTGTGGCAAAGGTCGTCTCTTCCGACGAGGCCGATCTGGTCCTATCAGTTGTAGATCATGAGAGATCATCAGACGAATGGGTGTTGGATTCAGGGTGCTGTTACAATAATGCATCTGAACCATGATTGGTTCGCCCTGTATGAAAAGATGGACAGTAAAAATATCTTGATGGGCAATAACATAACATGCAAAACGATCGAAAATGGCATAGTTCGTATCAAGGTACATAATGACAACGTCAGGATACTTATCAACGTTCAACACATACCCGGCTTGAAGAAGAATTTTATCTTCTGGATGTTCTAGATTCTCGAGGTTACCGGTGCGTCATTGAAGGTTGAGTTCTACGAGTCTGCAGAGGCACTTTAGTGTTGTTCAAGGGAGTCAAAAAGAGAAGCATGTACATCATGTGGGGCAAGATGGTCACATGATCAACAACAATATCATCCACTGGAACGGAGTTGACTAAGTTGTGGTATATGAGGCTTAGTCGCATGTCAGAAAATACATGACAATACTTAGCAAGCAAGGCTTACTCGACGACCAGAAGATAACGACGATCAACCTTTGTGAGCATTGTACATTCATCAAGCAACACGGAACTAGGTGGTGCATTGGACCATTCGACGCTTGAGTACATCCATTCAGATGTTTGAGGTTCTTCATATGTTCCATCGAAGGACGACGCAAAATACTCTCTCATTAATGGATGATTACTCAAGGATGGTCCGGATATTCATTTTGAAGCAAAAGAGCAATGTATTCATGACCTTCAAGCAATCGATGGCACTCGAAGAGAAATCAAAATGGAAAGAAGATCAAGCACCTTATACTGTATTGAATTATGTTCTAACGAGTTCAATGAGTTCTCGAAGGAAATGAGGACATCGCACGTCACCGTACTATAAAAGAAACTCCACAATAGAATGACATGGCAGAACGTATGAACCATACTTTACTGGAAGTCTGGAAGGATCAATGCATGCTCTTCAATGTTGGCTTGTCAAAAGTTTTTCGGGCTGAGTTTGTCAGCACAACGTGTTACTTGGTGAATCACTCTCCAATAACAACCATTAGTTGCAAAACTCCTATCGAGGTATGATCTGGAAAACCCACTGATTATAGTTCTCTTCGAATGTATATACGGTTGTCCTACCTATTAATTCTGATCACAATCTTAAGAATTAGGATTGAGTATAAGTTTTTTTTCTTTCTTTCAAGGGCTAAGTTGTTGGAAAGTGGTCATGTACAATTCATGTGATCACTAGCATAACAGAAGTCAATATACAGTATTTATGTGCCAATATGATGCTGACTGGAGTGCTAAAATAATTTGTCACAGGGTATTTACATACTACAGATAGATTCACACAGTTTTCTATAAATAAGCCAAAATAAGTTTCACTGTGATACGTATATAATAGATGTGTTGAAGGGAAGATTGAATGCCATATGCTGCTAGCCTGCTGCAAGAATTATACTTCATCACACAAAAGGGAAAATAATATGGCACAAAAAAAATCAGAAAGATGGCATTTAAATATTTATAATAGGACTTTGTTAATATTATAAGGCAATATAAATATCAGTGATCACATTCGGATATTGTCATGAAAAAAATTCAACTATAAATGCTCACGAACCAATAGTAGGGAGTGACCGTTATCCTTGAAGTAACGAACTTTGCAATTTTTTAATGTTCTCCACAATCGGTCAGCTTCATCTCCACTTGGTAGCACATTATCTTTCCCGCTATATTGCAAGTGAATTTTAAGTCCAGATTAATAAGGGGACAATAATTAAAGTATTAATAGTAATGCTTTAAGCAATTTCACAAGAAAAGAAATTGATCAATCTTAATAACTAGATATGGAGGCAGCATCATAGATAGCTCAATGACAAATCAATATATTAAGCATGAACTTATGATAATTAAACTATTTCTGTCCCCATCCAATTTTTCACAATTATCATAACATAAAAAAGTGAATGCCTGATCGAATGTATGATATTCTAATGACCTTACTCTTAATGAGTAAAGATAAAAATCAATTTAATATGACAAGCTAACACCAATGGCTGAATATGTGGTATCTCAGAGCATATATTCTCATAACAAGAGCTTCAGGTCAATTACGAAAATAACTAGAATAAAATATATAAAAGACAGTCCTGAAAACTGTTGGGCAAAGAGTTCGACATCAATTAAAGGTTTACCACTTTATTGTAAACTGTAGGAGTTTAGGGACACTAAATTACTAGTGAGTAATTGCATGAAAGGTAGGATATTAATATGGAGATGGGATCTTCAATATGATGGCCAGGTACTTCACACGATGATCGCCATCTTGTTTTGTGTAACAAGCACGAACAAGCCAAATTCAAGCTTGAGACTAGACAACACTATAAAATCCTTATTCAGTAAGAAGAACAGAAGCAACAAAAAGAACAACTATCATCAACAACATCGTCATTGTGACCATCATCAAGAAAAGATTTTTTTTTATTAGTCCAAACTTGACATGCCTGTCTAGATGAACTGTTAGCTCAAGTATAGCAGGCAAAGCTTGAACAAGTCAGAGAAGCAGTTTTTATGTACGCTTCAAAACACATGACATCCCTGTCTATCGGCAACCAGAATAGCTGACAGAATATATGAAATGGCATTTCGAAAGTTCCATGGTCAAAGTACCTGGCAAGCACTAAAACCTCAGCTACTACAGCATGTAGTCGAGAGTTGGTATAAGCAGTACCCGATTTAAGAAGGTTGAGTTTCCACAGAAATGTGTCCTTTGGTAAAATGTCAGTTAAATCCTGTCAAATTGCATGCATCACATTAAAAAAAAAAGGAAAATGTTAAGCCCAAATAAAGCAGCAGTTTTATCAGAGATTTCTATGTGCGTCTCTACAGCTCAAATCCGTAAATACAGTAAACATGGATATGGTAATGCCTAATCAAATATATTTTTTTGTAAGACTTGGATGATGTATCCATTTATCGCAAATGAATTCCTCTTTAAATTTTATACTCTATTCAGAAAGAAAACTGTTGGAAGTTGGAACATGAAGAGAACTTGTACATTTATATATAGAAATTTACAAGAAAGAAATTTATGTACTGATTCATATTTATACTTGAGACTGTAATCTTATTTAACTTTCAGAAAAACTGTTGAGAATCAATAAGGGACTTTAGTCCCACATTGGAAAATGTAGTATGAAGAGGAGTTGGAACCTCTATAAGTAGCAAGTAGTAGCCCATCAATAAAATCATCCATTATTCATTTTCTACTTGGTATCAGAGCCATAACCATCCACCCCTCCCCTCCAAAAAAAAAAAAATTTTCCCTCACCCGGCTCCAGCGGCTGCCCCCCCCCCCTCCCCGGCTCCAGCGGCGCCCCCCCCCCCCCCCCCCCCCCCCGATCTTTTTTGTTTTGTAATTTTTTTTGTTATGTAATTTTTCTTGTTGTTTTGTAAAAAAAAGAAAAAAAAAAGGGGAAAAAAGAAAAAAAAACAAAAAAAAACAAAAAAACAAAAAAACAAAAAAAAACAAAAAGAAGAAGTAAAAAACGGTGTTCCACCGTCTAGAGTGAACAAATGAACACATGCTTTATTTGTTCCTCGATCTTCACATCGAGATCTACACAGAGAATGATCGTGTTTTCTACTGTATCCTGACGTGTTCACTTTACATGCGCATAGCGCATTCGTAGAGTAGAAGACGACGAAGCTGCCAACGAAGACGACGACTAGCAGTTAGCAGCTGCCTGCCGCCGCCGACGACGACTAGAGATACAGTTGAAGAGGCCATGGATTCGATCGTTGAAAAACTGACAGCACAAGAGATGAAGGCCTTGGTTGAGGATATCTTGTCGAAGAGATTGACTGAGGCGACCCCTAGTGTGACCCATACTGATGTGGATCCGTCACCCTACAAAATGGGAAAGTTGGAAAAGCTGGAGACGAAGTTAGAAGGAACGTCCAACTACTTGAAATGGTCGCGGCAGGCGATACGGACATTGAAGGGACGTGGCTTGGTTGGTTATGTCAATGGCCAATCCAAGGCACCTGCTGATCCCTCCTCAAAGGAGTTTGCTATTTGGGAGATTGTCAACAACGTAGTGGCTGGATGATTGACAGCCTCCTTGACCGACCAGATGTCGGACAATGTAGAGGCAATGGAGGGTGCTGCTGATATCTGGCGGACTTTGAAGGATATGTACTCAGGCTCGGGCAACCCTATGCGAGTCTTCTAACTACAAGATGAACTCGATAGGATGGCACAAGACGAACGTAACATCTCTGAGTACGCAGCTCTGTTGAAGAAGTATTGGTCTGATCTGGATCACTATGATCCTCTTGGGATGGATGATGCACAAGTCGAACCGACATTTGCAAAGCATTTTCAGACGTTCCTGGCGTATATTTCGCGGCAACGGATGATGAAGTTCTTGAAGGGGCTCAACCCTGTGTTTGAGCAGAGAAGGAATGTACTACTCGCACAACCCATGCTTCCAACCTTAGAAGAAGCCATAGCTGTCATGGCACAAGAATTAGCTCGATTGAAGTTGATGCCCAACAAGGGCTACTTCCAGGGGGAGCAAGCTGCTGTTGAAAAGTCTGTCCTTGCCGTCTTCAATCGGCCTCCCTCTGCGGGCGGTGTTTGCCACAACTGTGGTGACTCGGGACATTACATTAGATTTTGTCCAAAACCCCTGCGAGGTCAGTCAAATGATCGCGGACGGGACCGTGGAGGACGTCGTGGTGGTAGAGGTAGAAGGGGAAATTATTTTGGAGGACACAAAGCAAATCTGGCAGAAGAAGGGGGAGACATTCAATTGGCTGAAATAACCCCTCTTGAGAGGGAGTTCATTGCGAGGTTACGAGGCACGAAGCTGGGTTCGGACGACAGTCAAGTTACTCCTGGGACGTCATCTATCTCAGGGGATCACATCACTTGCTTTGCCCAAACCAGCACAGGTATACCTGTGCGTGCTCTTGCATATGTCCATCAGCCAGGTTGGATTATGGACTCTGGGACATCTCGACATGTCACGGGGTCCCGCGGTGAGTTCCAGGACTATACTCACCTACCGATGCCAGAGAGTATTCAGACTGCTGATGGTACCTCCAGACCTGTCATGGGTAAAGGCACTGTCGCATGCACCCCTTCCCTCACTCTCACCAATGTCTTACATGCTCCATCTTTTCTTGTCAATCTTATATCTATTAGTGCCATTATCTTTGACCTAAACTGTACTGTTTCCTTTGACATTCCTACGGTGACTTTTTAGGAGAAGGAGACAGAACGACGACTAGGGACTGGCACATGGCATAAGGGGCTGTGGTACTTGGACAGGACCGGACTGGACGAAGCATTGGCCTCACTAGTAGCAGACGCACAACTGGACGCTTCATGTCGCAGTGTAGAAGACGAATTACTACTCCACCACCAGCGTGTCGAACATTCTTCCTTTCAAGTTATTAGTCGAATGTATCCGTCCTTATATCAAAGGGCTGATAAAGAGAAGTTATTTTGTAATGCATGTGAGTTGGAAAAATATACCAGGAGCTCGTATGCGACCTCAGGGAATAGAAGTTCCGCTGCATTTGATATGATACATTCGGACGTATGGGACCCTTGTCCTACAACCGGTATTAACGGTTTTACATGGTTCGTCACTTTTATTGACTGTTATACCCGCATGACCTAGATCTACCTTATGAAGAATAAAAGTGACGTCCTTGAGGCTTTTCAGGATTTTCATCGCCGGGTGGAAACGCAATATAACGTCAAAATAAAGTGTTTCCGGTCTGACAATAGGACGGAGTATACTAATAAGAGGGTTGCTGAGTATTTATCTACTCATGGAATACTACATCAAACTTCATGTGCCTATACACCAGCACAAATGGTGTGGCCGAACGGAAGAACAGGCACATGTTGGAGGTCGCACGGACGATGATGCTGGCTATGAATGTCCCGAAACACTTATGGGGGCAAGCTGTATTGACGGCCTCTTATCTCATCAACAGAATGCCGTCTCAGATATTGGACTGGAAGACACCGTTAGAGATGCTTACTGGTGCAACTACATACACTGTTCCCCCAAAAGTTTTTGGGTATGTGTGTTTTGTCCAAGATAATAGGCCAGGAGTTGGCAAACTAGATCCAAGAGCGGTTAAGTGTGTATTTGTCGGGTACACAGCGACTCAGAAGGAATACGCATGTTGGAGCCCAATTGAGCGGAAGATGTTTGTTAGCATGGACGTTACATTCAGAGAACTTGAACCATACTATGGTTCGGATGCAGGTTCGGCGTTTGGTGACACACCTAACACAGAGGGTGTTAGACGTAAGGGGGAGATAATAAGTCCAAACGTGGTAGTCGGATCGGTCCCGTGCCCGGTCGTGGAAAATTGGACAAAAGAGGAAGATAGCAGCGGCTCTGATACGGAGAATGAAGAAGAAGATACATATGTTACACAGGGGGAGACAAGAGAAAAGGAGCCCAGTACTGTGTCGTGTCCATTGCCTACTGTGCCGTGCCCATTGCCTATTCCCTCGTCTACTCCTATCCCAACTCTTGAAGATGTTGCCCCCACACTGAATCACTCTGATTCTGATGCGGATCTCTCTGACTCGGATGGTATGATCTCTCCAACACCTATTGCTCCCTCTCCACCACCTATTGCTCCCTTAAGGAGATCTTCTCGCATCAATGCGGATAAGGCTCCTAGTCGTTATGATGATTATGAACATGACATTGCCAATTTCTTGTCTTATTCTAACATTTCTCCGAATTATCGAGCCTTCATTGCATCGTTAGACTCTACGTCTTTGCCTAAGTATTGGCAGGAAATAAAGAAAGATCCAAGGTGGAAAGCTGCAATGATGGAAGAACTTGGGGCATTAGAGAAAAATAAGACATTGGAGCTGGTTCCATTACCCAAAGGGAAGAAAACTGTGGGATGCAAATGGGTGTACACAGTGAAGGAGACACCAGAAGGAAAAGTAAAGCGGTACAAGGCGAGGTTGGTTGCAAAAGGATATACACAATCATATGGTATATGGCATCGACTATGATGAGACGTTTGTCCCGGTAGCGAAAATGAGCACGGTAAGAACTCTGGTCTCCGTTGCAGCAAACTATGGGTGGAAGCTATACCAATTAGATGTTAAGAATGCCTTTCTCTACGGGGACCTGCAAGAAGAAATGTACATGGAGCTCCCGCCAGGATGCTACGCGACAGAATCAGACGGAGGGACGTCGCGTGGAAAAGTGTGTAAACTAAAGAAGTCGCTATACGGGCTCAAGCAATCTCCTCGAGCCTGGTTCGACAGATTCAGAAAGGCTGTTACTGGCATGGGATACCATCAAACAAATGCAGATCATACAGTCTTTCTTCAGCATTCAAGAGGCCACATCACTATACTTGCTGTATATGTAGATGATATAGTAATCACAGGTGATGATGAAGTCGAGATCACTAAACTGAAATCAAAACTCGCGAAGGAATTTGAGGTGAAGGATTTAGGAGCGATGAGGTACTTTCTGGGTATCAAGGTGTGTGACGGCGAACAAGGAATTGTTGTCTCACAAAGAAAATACGCACTAGATCTGCTGAAGGAGACAGGGATGCTGGGATGCAAAGCAGCAGTCACTCCGATTGACCAGAAGTGCAAGTTGGGAGCAGAAGCATGAGAGCCAGTTGATCGTGAAAGGTATCAAGACTTGTAGGAATATTAATTTATCTGGGGCACACTCGCCCTGATATCTCATTTACGGTGAGTGTAGTGAGTCGCTACATGCATGATCCAAGAACGGGTCATATGGAAGCAGTGTTTCAGATCTTGAGATATCTAAAAGGGACGCCGAAAAAAGGACAATGGTTCAAGAAGAATGGACGCATAGAAGTTGAGGGATACTGCGATGCAGACTGGACGAGTTGCATAGACGACAGAAGGTCTACCACGGGGTACTGTGTCTTTATAGGAGGAAACCTGGTCTCATGGAGAAGCAAGAAACAGTCAGTGGTAGCACGGTCGTCAGCTGAAGCAGAATACAGAGCAATGGCTCTGGAAGTGTCAGAATTACTGTGGGTGAAAGCACTGCTGACAGAGTTGAAGCTGGATAAGGGAGCACCGTTACATCTTCTGAGCGATAGTCAAGCTGCAATAAGTATAGCCAACAATCCAGTTCAGCACGACAGAACGAAGCACATCGAGATCGATCGATTCTTCATCAAGGAGAAGCTGGAACAAGGGATACTGAAGATTGACCATGTTCGCTCAGAAGAACAAGTTGCAGACTGTCTGACTAAAGGTCTTAGTTCATTGAGTCTGTCAAAGCTATGTAACAAGATGGGGATGATTAATATCTATCGCCCATCTTGAGGGGGCGTGTTGAGAATCAATAAGGGACTTTAGTCCCACATTGGAAAATGTAGTATGAAGAGGAGTTGGAACCTCTATAAGTAGCAAGTAGTAGCCCATCAATAAAATCATCCATTATTCATTTTCTACTAAAACATAAGTTTAAACCTTCCCTCCCCCCTCTCTCTCCATATGTGAGTTTGCCACCACGAAAGCTCGTCATCATGGTTGCAGCAGCTCAAGCTTTCATGTGAAAGTTAGTCGGCACAGCAATCTCGCGTTCAGAGCTGCAAACTTGGTCAGTTTGAGGCTTTGAGCTAACTGCTGCAGAACTGTGAGCCTGGCATTGCTACCACTAGCTCATCAAAGCTACGACAACGTGGCTGCAGCTGCAAGTAGCTGGTGAATGAGTTTGTGGCTACCCACAAGCTTGTCAGGCCCCAGCTATGAGCTAGATGTTGCAACAAGCTATAGCAGAAGCTAGTGACCTAGCACTAACAGCAATCTTGAAGCTCACAGCAGCCTGTGCATTGGTTAGGTTGCAGCAGTAAGCTCACAGCAGCATGTTGGTACAGCAGAGGGCGGTTGGGAAAAAGCAACAGTCAGAAGGAGACACACACAGACACAGAGAGGGAGAGAGAGGATGAAACAAGTAGGATTTGCATCCACCTGTTACCGAAACCGAACACCATCCAATCCCAATACCCAGCATAACAAAAGCTAAGGTAACCCTAATCCTCAACTCCAATCCTCTTCTTCTTTTTCCTTCTCGTGGTTGGTTCACCTCTGCAGACTCCCATGCCTCCTTTTCTTCCTCCTCACCGCTTACTGGTTCCAATGCTGCAAGCGCCTCCATCTCCTCCGTGACCTCCCATTCCTCTTCCTCACTCGATCTTGGCTCCTTTCCTCCTCCACTCACTCTCCCTGCCTACTTGGCCAAGCACCCTGCCTATCCTCCCCTTCCACCCTCCATCGTTCCTCTGCCCACTTCCCCTGGCTGACCCGGTCATCACTTACAGCTGCAAGGCCAAGACTCTACACTCTTAAATGGGTCAAGCATAAATGGATCGGTTAAGGTTGAGCATTTAAGGTTGACCAGACTCTTATCAGAACCTGATTGCTAGCCCTACTTGTGACGAACCTTATTTTTAGATCCAAACGGAACTTAGAAAGTAAAACTAGTGTACAGGTTTCTCCCTCAACTAATCCTGGTGGACGGTGCACTACCTGATGTTCACAAGGCTGAATTGAGGTGGTGGAGCCAGAAGTTCGCAGGGGTTACAGTTAGATGAACGAGTACATATAAAGACTAGTCAGTATCGAGGACCAAAATGTTGGTAACAGGTGATCTGTTATCAACATTTTTTGACAACAAATTTATGAAAGATAAACAAAAACTTCCCTTTTTGGAAATCATGACACGAGTATTATGACATGTCTTCCCATTTTGTGTATAATCCTGACTTCTCATGACTTGGGGCTAGTTCGAATTGCAGTTGTGTTTCATTCGGGACTTAATTTGGTGCTAGACACA
The DNA here is from genome assembly GCA_029216955.1 of Iris pallida. NCBI lineage: Eukaryota > Viridiplantae > Streptophyta > Magnoliopsida > Asparagales > Iridaceae > Iris > Iris pallida. Next base: position 19,582,996 of record JANAVB010004600.1, on the reverse strand, counting down.
AATGGTTTCCACTCCGGATGGGCGTTTTCTCAAACGTGCCATTCATTTAGGGGCTCGAATGGGTGTTTCCGAAACACTAGCCCAACGAGCATCCCAAAAATGGGTGTTTGAGCAAATGGGATGAAATGTAATTGCAATCCAAAGTAGCCCTTAACTGATAAATGCATATGCTTGAAACTGTATACCATATACATGATTTGGGAAAAGTTTATGAATCTACAACCCATATATAAAGGTCTGCAGTAGCTCCTAATATTCATGATGCAGATCACGGAACACAAAAGAAACCAGAGTGGGTGATATATATAATGGTCAATGTCCTTTCTATAAGATATTAAATAAAATTTAACTGCCAGCATTCCATTAACACTAAAGCACAAAACATTTTTAATCAACAGTACACAACGATCGTTTCAGTCTCACTTTTGAGTGGAGCAACTGTCAATTGTTGAATTCTCTGTTGGGGCTAGGAAGCACGGTCACTCCAAAAATATGGGCCGTGTCATTTCGGACACATATTAGATACAACCTTGACACTCCAAAATACGCTAGGATACACCAAATTAGGTGTCATGTCCATGTCGCCAACTCCATGGTGTGTCACGTGGTGTTGTACTGTGTCCTTGCAACACAGATCTTGGGGAAATTATCACTGGTGTCTGCTGCAAAATTTTCACACGAATATGAAATGACACGACGATATCGACTTTGGTGTGTCCTAGACTCCTAGAATGTCTTGGATATTCTTGTTGATGTGTATTCAACAGAAACGTGAGATCACACGACACCAACTTTGCAGATCAATTATACTATGGAATTGTAGAAAGATATTGCGCGTCTATGCTGTCCAGTCCGTGAAAGATAAATTATTGAGCATAGACCAAGGTTGTTTCGGTGGCTAAGTGCCTTCTACAGAAGGAGCAGTACTCAAGGATACTCATCAATCAGCTTCCCTGAATATGCATTGTGAAGTTTCCTCAGAATGTATTAGCAGTTGCTATTATATGAAAAACTACAAATCTACACGTACCAAGCAACATGTTTCATGTCATGCCCATAGAAGTTCAAACAAGAAATATTAACTCTAGTCATGACTTCAGGTGCACAAACCAAATGCTATCAGTTTGGAATTTTGTTCAGAAAAAGGAAAAAGATAAAAGAAACCTCAATGAAATTGGAGAGCTATCTTACTGAAAGGAGAGGTAGCAAAGAAGAAAGGCTCTTTGACCATTCGTCGAGATTCTGTTGAGGGAGATCCTCCGAATTACTGGTCATTGCAATCTTGAAAGGATCACCTAACGTTTTATGGAAAATTGTTAAGGAAGCAAATATATGAAAGATTCGCCTAATGGAGTAGCACTAACTTTTACATTGATGTTGGGAACAAACAATAACATCATATAACATGATCAAAAGTAAAATTAAGAACAAAATATAAGAAATTGTCTAGCATGAATAACAGAACATGCTTTGCTATAATAATGTTAGCTGAAATCGTATAGTAATAAAAGTAATTGAAGGTGAGAAGAAAATCCACATTTGAACTATCGACGTAGTAAACTAAGCTCGCTGATGCTATTCTAGCTTGAAAAATAAAGTTTTCTGTTTATTGTATGAGTACCTGTAACCATGGAGTACTATTACAGAATATATAAAAAATGAAGTATAATATTACGTATGAACTATTTCTTTAAACATTTATGGAAGATAACAAAGGTATAAAGTTGTCTTTGTATGCATGCATCCATCTGCCTCTCTATGCTTAGACCCATATATATTAAAGTTGAGTGTGCTTTAGCCTTGAAAGCACAGACACTCCAAAATCAATGTTGTGTCTCTATCCAGGAACACTTGGCGCACACCTATGAAGCATAGGTACCGGTACGAGTACCCTCTACGTCAATATGGCAATTTATGAAAATACATGGTATGGGTATGGTTATGGTATATATATTATACAGACTAAATACTAGTAATGCATATTCGTGACTTCATAAGTAAAACTAAGAGTGGAAATTTCTTTCACCATAGTAATGAAATTTTAGTTTAAAAACTATGTGGTTAAGTTTAAAAATAAAGAAAATTTAATTCTAAAACAGAAGTACCAAACTTATATTTTAAACAATAAGGTGATACCGAATGATTTGCACTAGGAAGTACCCATAAAGTACCAAGAATTACCCACTAAGTACCCAAAATTAAAATTGAAAATACAAATAAATAAATAAAATAGTACATATGCGGTAAGTACCCAAGAGTACCCGGTACCAGGTACGCCTAATTGAAGTACCAGTGTTTCGTAGGTGCACACAATATGGACACTCCCAACAACCATTAGGACATGCTAAAATCCATGGATTGGTCTTTTCTCTCCGATGATGGACCTATGGAGGTAATCACACTGATGATGAAAGAATATTTCAAGATGTTGATGTGCGTCTGCCCGCGACTTTGATACCTTCTAGCTACAACACGCTCGTGAATCGCCAACAGAGTTATCAGTTGCAGTCTTGTTGGAGTCTGTATGCTTGTTTTTATGTTTCATATGTGTTATCAGAGTTTAGGATTTCATCTGTGCTATCAGAGTAAACTCTTCTTATAATTAGGAATTAATTCGTTAATTATCTACCATGAAACGTGGGGAAGTTATTCCCACTGTATTTTATCAACAGAAGGTCACCCATAACCATTTGCTTCCCCCCTTTCCTTGTGTGTTGTTTTCCACCCGATACAAATAGAATCCCCTTGTTCCTAATCATTAGCTGGAGATTTCAAATTTGAAGGTTTAGGAGCTTTCCTTTGTAATCATTCCTTGGGAACTATCATAGTGAATTATGAAACCAAACAAGTGTTAGTTTCCTTGCGAGGGTTTAAGATTTGTGAGATAAACCATAATAGTAACTTCTAGAGTGATATCAAAGTTCTTCGCTCGTAGATGTCCAAATCATAACATGTTCCTTAATAGAAAAAGGAATAAAATAACCGTCTAAGTGAAGAGATTCTCCAAAGTCAAGTAATGAAACCAATTCTGGAGATTGGATGCAATATAAAAGTGCAATAACAAACACGTCGTATTATCAATTTGGGTACTAGCCCAACCTTATTAATAGTACATGTTAGGTATGTTTCAGATCAAATCCAAGATACAGTTCATATTTGTCAACATAAAGTTACTTGCAACATAAAGGACCTGTGATGATACACTGCTGACAGTAAGTTGACACCAAATGAGGAAACTATCTGCTAATATATGTATTCATTAGCATAACTTTGTGAAGGAAACAAGACGTAGACATGAAAGATATAATACCCATGATCATGCTAAGGGCATACGGAAATCCAGCATGAAGGTTATGTGGTAAAGCCTCCAAGACTGGACTAAAGGGCTGCAAGTGTGACTTATTATAAGATGTTGCTGCCAAGTTGAAGAAAGTAAATGAGTCATTATATGAAACAAGTAATGTAGAGAATAACTAAATACAAAATAATAAACTACACACAAACCAGGTAATGTGGCAACTTGTACTGACCTGGATTGATTAGTACCAATATGAGATCAACAGAAGGATTGTGAGCAGCAACGGCAAGTGCTAAGCAACCTCCCAAGGCATCCCCTACGAGATAAATTGGCCTATTTGGACATAGAGCATGTTCATACTTGACCGAGTTATCAACAAATTTCACCAGTCCTATAAGCATGACACTTAAAACTCAATACAAAATATGAGCCTGTAAAGGAAGATGTACTATAATGCAAAGTGACAATGCTAGTATAAAGAATCTTGAAACTGTTACTCTTTAGAGAGAGAAGTGCAATAAACTAAATTATAATGGGGTACAACAAAGAAAAACAAAGACAAAAAGTAATAGTGATCTAAATTCAAAATCACTACCAAATGGGTTATTTGACTGAACATAGAAGGTTCAGTATTAGAAAATTAAGTTGTCAAATTTAACACTCATATTGTTAACGCATTGTTAAGCAATTGTCGTACTGTAATATTAAGAAGATTTAGGAACTGCATTGGTTAATTGCATCAGCCTCTCTCCACCCCCAAGCTTGGATGCATTATCCTTTCACTTCATTAATAAGTTGCAAGCGGTACTAAATCTCCTCTTTATATGTTTAGTTATGATGATGCAAGTACAGTGATTCTAGATGGCAAATATCATTTGCTAGAGTTAAATCATCAATAGTTTTAAAAGGAAAATAATCACAACAAACCCATTAAACTGCATATTTATCAGTAATGACAGCATCCTAAATCAGAACAAATAATGCATGTCTAATATCAGATAACTTGTAGAGGAAATTTCCACGAGATATATCAAAACCTTCGAATGGTGTACGATCATTCACTGGAATGTGCATGCACCTGACTTCAAAAACCCTATAGATTAGAAAGAAAAAAGAGGATCACTGTAATGTCAGCATTATGCAGAATATTCTTAAGCTACCGGCACGCCAACTTACTTCCCAAGAGATTTGTGGTGCAAGATGAGGCCCACTCCAGTGCCATCAACACCTGCAAGAACCAAAAATTGCATGAATCAGTATAATATCACAGTTATAGAATATCAGTGGGTCGATGCTAATTATCATTATCATCATCCAAGCAATCTCCCATCATAACAGGGTTGGCTATGGAGCAAAAGAAAGTTTCAAACAAGATTTGACAAATTTTTATGGTCGCCGACAACCCTCTATGTTGGTGCCGAATTTCTAGCTAAGGTAGCTATGAGCACGAGAGGATCATGCCATAAAATCTAGATAGCTATTTGGTAAATACGTAGACCTACCTTTTGGTCATTTTACTTTAAGCTCATGCAACCAATGAACATACTACAAGTTTCAGTAGACTATAAAAAAAATCTAGACAAAGGTTATAGTTCAAAAATCAATTTAACGGTTGTGTAACTCGAGTGCAAAGGAAAAAAAAAACTTATATAAAACACAATAAACTTTTTAAAAAAAGAGTGCTTCCAAATTGCTTTGTTATGCAGGGCACATTTGAATTGGAAAGAAAAATCATGTAAGACTACTGTAAGACCTATAGATGAGAGCATTATGCAATTAGAAAACACTTACAAAAAGATAGTGTTGCCAAAACATGAAAGCTAAGATGGATGAGTGGCAGTGCATTGAAAAATATGATAAAAAATGAGTATATTTGTAGAAAGTTAAACGTACTGGACCTATAAAATTTGTTAAAGCAGGGACAAAAAAATACTTTAAACAAAAAAATTGATGGGATGCAAATATAACTTCAATTAAAATTGGATTTTTTTGACTTGCCCCCCACTTTGTTTACCCCATTTCGCGGTGCACCCCACTGTTTTGCAAGAATGTACAACACCCCCAACTTTGGATGAAATCCGTCAGAAATTAACGGTCAACCGTTTTGACCAAAATGTCCCTCTCATTTTCTTCTTCCTCTTTCCTCTCACCGCCCCCCCCCCCCCCCCGGCCACCGCCCCCGCTCCCCGCCTCCGCCGTGCTCTCGCCCCCTCCCCGCCTCCGCCGTGCGCTCCCCCCTCCCCGCCTCCGTCGTCACTGCTTGCCGCTGCTGCCGCCATCGCTGCTGCCGCTGCTTGCAAGGAGGGGGCGGTGGCGGAGGGAGGGGGCGGAGGCGGGGAGGGGGGAGCGGAGGCGGGGGCGGGGAGGGGAGGAGCGGAGGCGGGGAGCGTCGGCGGCCTGCCCGCGGCCGGGGGGGGGGGGGGGGGATGTGGTGGGTGGAGAGGAAAGAAGAAGAAGAAGACAAGGGCATTTTGGTCCAAAAAAATATTTTTAACGGATTCCGTCCATGGTGGGGGGTGTTGTACATTTTTGCAAAACAGTGGGGTGCACCGTGAAATGGGGTAAACAAAGTGGAGGGCAAGTCAAAAAAATCCATTAAAATTTTAAAAGATACATTATATTAACAATTTAACTAGTCACCTTCACGTGCACGTATAAAAAAATAGTTTAAATATGATTTGAATATATTTTAATTATAATTTGTTATAGATATGTTTTTTATAAATTTGGATATGTGTTTAGTTAGATAATAACATGCAGTTTGTTTAAATATAATTTGAATATTCAATATATTTTAGAATTTGTTATAGATATTTATGGGTTTGGATATATGTCCAGGTAGTTAGAAGAATTTTAGGTGTTTTTTTTAATAACTAGGTGAGGACATACACGATATTAGATTTTTTTTTTTAACAACATGAGGAGATACGACAGTTATAATTTTTGTATTAATTAATGGAGGATATAGAAGACAGGTAGTGCTGCAAATGAGCCAAGTCGTTCGCGAGCTGCTCGAAGCTCGGCTCGATAAAAGCTCGTTTGAGCTCGGTTCCTTTAGTAAACAAGCTAAGCTCAAGCTTCATTTTCGAGCTCGTTTAATAAACGAGCCAAGCTCAAGCTTAGTAGTACTCGGCCCGTTTAAGCTCGCGAGCTGGCTCGTTTATGAGCTTGCGAGCTGGCTTTCGTTTATGAGCTTGCGAGCTGACTCGTTAAGCTTGAAATCAAGAAGGGTTATGGTTGTGTGTATTATATATTTACATGTCCTTAATAATTGATATTAAGAAACTTTTTTAATTGATTCTTTATAAATAAATTGTTAATATTAGAAGTACTTGAATTCAAGCCTAACTAGCTTGAAATCGAGCTTAATGAGCTTGAAATAAAGCTGAACGAGCTTGAAATAAAGTTGAACAAGCTTGAGCTTGTTTATCAAGCTTGCTTATCAAGCTGAGCTCGAGCTCAAACCAAGCCAAGCTCAAACTTAATATAAACCAGCTCGAGCCAAGCTCTAAAATAAGAAAAGTTATCAAGCTCGAGCTCGATTAGTACTAGTCAAGCCAAGCTCATGGCTTATCAAAGCTTGGCTCGGCTTGGCTTGATTGCACCCCCTAAAGACAACAAGGTATCTCGTCATTTCTAGGAGAGTGACAGAATCGACATTCGAAGAAACTCGAATGTAAATCTCATTTTTTGAGTCATTAATATTCAGGTCGTATTCTAATATTAGAGATATACAACGTATACGACAACTAGACCAACCACTCAATTATAATTTTGTATTTTAATAAAAATAAAAAATAACTGCATTGGTGGGTGGGCCCGTCCTAGAGCCAGTAGAGGAGGAGACGTCAGGAAAAAAAAAAGTACCAACCAGGCAAGAATAAGAGGAGGGGCGCGTCGCCGATGGGCTGGCCGCACTCCGCCGGACAGAACCAGCGGGGCGGCCCACCGTCGGGCACGATGATCTCCTTCGCAGCAGCGAAGTAGTCCCTCACGCTCTTCGTCCCGAACCCGTCGTCGTACAGAACGCTCAGCCCGCCGAACTCCTCACTTCCCGACGGCCCAGGCCCAGGACCCGGGCCCCCAATCTTCTTCTTCTTCTTCTTCGACTCCTCGTTGTCGATGTGCACATTTCTCCGGAGCGGGTCCCTCTGGCTCTGGGTGTCTTCTCCGACAGAGGAGGAGGAGTGCCCAGCGACGGCTGCCAACCGGAACTGACTTCCTTTGGGCGCTCGGGAAGTGGTGGTGGTGGTGGGAAGAAGAGAGAGTAGTAGTGGAAGAGAGGAGGAAGCGGCCATGGAAGTGGGAAGTGGGAAGTGCAGTGCACATCATTGGCTTTTATGGACATTAAAAAGGGGGAACGTCGTAGGCCTGTTGGTGTTGAAATGTCCGTAATTTAATTGACGGATATTGCCAACAACTCTATATTAAACATTCGGGAAGGAAGAAGACCATGTGACAACAGTGACAGCTTCTAGAGATCCTCACTTTATATTAGTATCTAAAAAAATAGATTTTACTGTAGAACTTTTTAAAAAAAATTCCATTCTCCAACATTATATATACTAATAAATTCACCATTTATGTGTTAAACATAGTTCAAATATTTAAATGTATTTGAATTTAAATTTTTTATACAATTTTAATTTTTAATATTTTCACTTTTAGTTAAATTTAAAATTTAATTTTTAAATATTTTTAAATTTAACTTTTTTAAATATATATATTTATGCGTAAAAAAAAAGTTTCTTATTGATAATTTTTGGGATATTTAGACTTTGGGTTTTAAATAAGTTTCAAAATTTGTGTTTGGGTCTCCATATTATACATAATTAGTGTTTGGATCTCAAAAGTAAAAATTTGACACTTTTGAGACCCAAACACTAATTATGTATAATATGAAGACCCAAACACAAATTTCAGAACTTATTTGAGACCCAAAGTCTTAGGGTCTGCTTGGCAATTGTAGGGGTAGCGGTTATGAGGTGTTTTTAGAGTACCGGTTATGAGCGGTTATGAGGGGTCCGGTTTTGGGTGGTTTTTAAGTAGCGGCTTTTAAACCAGTCCAATCCATGCTTGGTAATTCACTAACGAGCAGTTTTGAAATTTTTTACATGAATAGATTAAATAGGGAAGGGTATCAGTAGTTATAATTATATATATTTTTTTGAGGATATAAATGGAATAAAAAAATAGAGCCGCTCAAAATCCACCGATTTGGGGTGTTTATAAGCCACCCAAAAATATATTACACCGGTTTTGGGAGGTTTTTGAGCCGACCAAAACCAGTGCCTCAAAAAAATTAACAAGTAGGGATTTTCATAAACGGTCGGTTCAAAAACACCCCAAAACCGGTGAAAACACCGTTACCAAGCAGACCCTTAAATATCTCATATTTTTTTAATAAAATAAGGTGGATGATATGCATATGCTTGGACTGTTCATTTCCAACCCGTTATATATATATATATATATATATATATATATATATATATATATATATATATATATACACACACACACACACACATACTAGTAGATGCACGTGCTTTGCACGTATAATAATGTACAATAAAAATATTATGCAATTATAGTCAAATATTTTTTCTAACTAATGTGGTTAAGATGAGAGGTTTTTTTTTTAGTTTGATTTTCAATGTTGAACATATATAAAAAAAATTAAACTTTTTCAACATTTTTTTATATAATTTTTTTAATTAAATGGTTGATGATATACACACGACTTAGAGCCTTAGACGGCTCAATCTTGAACCGTTTTGAAACTCTCTTATAATAGTACTAGTCACGTTCACGTGCGTTGCACGTATCAAAAATAAATAAATCCTATTATTAATAAAATATATAAAAATTAAAATTATATATTATATTTTTAATATATTTTATATGATTTGTTATGCTTATTTTTAAAAATTATGGATATGTATTTAATTAGATAATATTATGTATTTAGTTTAAACATAATTTTAATATGACATACACGACATACACGACTTAATTTGAAACCGTTTTGAAGTCCATATATATATATATATATATATATATATATATATATATATATATATATATATATATATATATATATATATATATATATGTTTCGAGTAACATAATTATTGATCATTAATAATTATACACTTACAAATATCCAACCACAAAAGTAAATTTTATTTCAAAATATTTTATACTATTTTAAAATGAGTTGTCATGCAAATATATTTTAAAAAAATATATACAGACAAAAGTCACGTGCAACGCACTTCTATGCACTTCTAACGTAAATTTTTTAATTTCACATGTCTTTACCTATCTATACAAATTTAGATTATTCATTGAATTTAGTAGGACAGTGATTGCGTATAGAAAAATAAAAAAAAGAACGTCAATTTAGATCCCACGTGGTGATAAGATTCGCCAAGAAACCCGGGCCAGATGTGCAGGTACTTGACATGGGCCACACTAGATCCACTGAGCAAATTCAAAACTATATTTTAATAAATAAAAATTGTTTTTTGTACATTTTTTATGACATTAGTTTTATTATTTTTCTTAGAGTGCAATCTCCAAGAAAAGAAAAATAAAAGAAATTTGGACTGGACCAACAACCCAGCACAATATACATATATTATCAACAAACTGTCTTATGTACGTGACGAACTCGGTATTTGTATTTATATTGATGGATAAATTCGGATTCGTCCATGTTACATAATGTGCTTATTTTGTGCATAATCAACCTACTAAATTTTCTATTTTTTTAATTTTAATTTTAATTTTATTTTGATTAGGTGTAGGATTCCAGATTTATTTTCAATAACTCCCAATGGTAGTTCCAAATGTTAGAACTTCCTAGTGAATAACCAAAACCAAAGCTCAAAATTTGCATATAGATAGTAAGTTAAAAAAAATGTATTTCATTTATATTTTTGTGCCAAAACCTAATAACCTGGTTGTCTCGGATATTTAGTTGCTACTAAATTTTTCTATAACATGTAGTATCATATATATATTTTTGGATATTTTAGCAAATACCTTCATTTAAAATATTGAAAAAAAATAACATTTTAAGATAGGATACCGTTAATTGGCACTCCTAAAATATCATTTTGTACACTTTTATTATTTTTTTATCATTTAAATTTTAAATCTACTTTTGAGATATACTCCCACTATTTAATCAAAATTTACAAAGGAATTGTGGCATTTGTTAATATTTTTTTTAACTGAATATGCTAGTTTTAATATTTTGAATGAAAAATTTACTCAAATATTCCTAATTTTTTAATTAATTAATGATACGACGAATAACAGAAAATTTTCTATAACATACCCAATTTTGTCAAAATTGGAAAGAAAGATACATGTTTGAAAAAACTTCAAAATGAAGACCTTTCCGCCAGATGGACTGGCGAAAATTGGACATGTCCAATTTCCGTCAGACCGTCTGGCGGAAATCCAACATCTCGGATTTATTTCTCGGTTTTTTTGCGTTTTAGTTTAGTTTGAATTTGTGTTGGTTTGGTTTTATTGTTTTGCTTTTAGTTTTGTTTCTTGTTTGGTTGTCCAAGAAGTGTCATGACGCGATGTCTGACCAGAAGGACGTCATTCGGTACGTCCGCAACGACCGCGACACCCCGATGATACTCGACAACAACTACTTGTCACGACCCGATCCCAAATTATTGGGTCGAACCGGATCATGCCCAGCCTGCACCGTTGTGAGACGGCGGCAGTAAGCTGTTCTATATGCAGGTGTTCACAACAACATTTATACATTTGTCATAACTTGAATATACGAAAATTTTAAAAACTTTTTATTCAACAATTGAAAAGTACAACTGAAAACGAAAGTACTGAAATAAAATACTGAATTCAAATCAACAAACTCCAATACAATGAAACTAGATAACTAGAAAGCAACTAGCTAGACAGTCGGCTCATCAGCCTCTGGTTCTGCGTCCTCCAAGGGGGACTCTAGCAACACCACAGGATATAATACCTGGTCATAGTAGCTATTGAACAATAGTTCAGCATCATCAACGTCACCTATGGGGGGATCCAGTCAGGAAAGGAGCAAGTACGGGTACATAATCCGACATTCTAAATAATAATGGAAAGATACAATTTTAAACAGTTAAAATTCTTTGAACAATATTTTCCAGCAATTTTCAACAATTCAGTATTTGAAACAATGTGATTTGAATAGGTAACGTCTATGACCGGCTTGGGTTGTACAATAGCATCCTAGCGATGCGATACGGCCTATCCCCGTGTGTAAGAGGGGTAAGCTCGCACAATAATATAATATGTAGATTTGGCCATAAACGCTACACTATTCCCCCAATATCTCCACAATCAATAATCGAACTTAAGGAGAGAGTTCCGTGTAGCAATGTGGTTTAAGCATGCAATCATGACAATTAATAAATAAAATGCAAGAAAACATAACCGTAACTTGCCTTTGTTTGTATGACTGGAATGGGATGTCAATGCCGGGAAGGAAGTCAAGTACCTCCTCGAAATCCTACAGTTGAGAATCCTGACTTAGAATCATAGATGAGCCAAATCTAGGTGTGCTAGTTGTAATTTATAGAAACAGACTCTAGTCAGATTTTAAGTTACTTAATTAATCTAACGAAATTCGTCTAACGTCGTAAACTATATTGGTTATCAATTAACAGGATAAACCGATTACTGATTTATTGGAGAAAATAGCAAATTATAATTTAATTGGCAAAACTTGTATTTTTAATAATATATATAAAACTAACTTTCTTTAAATGATAAAATCATAGACTTGTTAACTTACTAGTAATTTATCCATTTTAATTAAATGTGAGAAATCCTATTAATTTTATACAAAATAATAATCAATTTTTATTATGCGCCTAGCTACCCAACAACAAAACCCAGAAAATAAAGTAGAAAGTCTACACTACACAATTACAGGGCCACAGAAAATAAAGGAAAAACTGGGCTTATGCCCTTACAACAAATTAATTAAATTAATATAAAAACTGAGACGAGCTCTGAATGCCGTGAAGCGGTCCAGTCAGGAGGCCGAAGTCCTGCACCCAAAATACTAGAGGCCAGTAACTAGTTCTAAAAATAACATAATATAAATTAAATATAATTTTGCAGAAAACGGACGTCTCAGACTTGGTCATGCAATCTCACGTTGCTGGCTTACGTCTCAAAGTTCAGGAAATCCTGTAGCGTTTGCGTTTCGCCGAGGCTCATCCGACCGATATGGTCGTCGCCTAACAGGGGATACAAAATCTCACAAAACTGTATTTAAAACCAACAGAACCAACTTTGTAAATCGTTTGCAAGGACCGAATTTGAAAATAGATTTTAATTTAATGAACTTAATTAAATAATATTATTTTGAAATTTTTTACTGAAAATTTGTACAGCATCTTCTCTGTAACTAGGACAATCTAGCCACGAGGTGATACAACACCCACACCAACAACAACCCAAAGACTTTCCAAAGCCAAGGAATTAGTACACAGAACCAAACCAAACCAAAGCTAATGAATTACTAATAAATAATTCACAGAACCTATAAACGGGATTTAATGAAGTAACAATAATTCACAGGTTCTAAAAGCCAAACCCGAGAACACACAGAACACAAAAGGAACGACTAAAGGATACACCTAGGGAAACAATCCACAAGCACAAATCTGAGTAGAGCTCGGATGTCGCATCCCCTAACGTAATTAAACTAAAGCCGATCCCCGGAACGGGGTCGGGACCGCGTCATCATTGACGGGGAGGGACGAACTACTATGATTAACAGAATTTACCCAATATCCGTTGGTCGGAGAGCAGCGAGATAAACTCGGGAATGTTGGAACAGCGTCCAGAACCGTGCACGGAGAGCGGACAGCAGGCCGGTCCGCGAGGAACGCGCTGGATAGCGTCTGAACAGCGAACAGTGCCCGGGGACAGCGGGTCGGACAGATCCGGTCGTGGACGGCTAGGGCACAGCGACTCGGGCGGCGCACGGGACACCGGCCTCGGGTCGAAGTGGCCGGTCGGCCTGGGCGGACGACGACAAAGCGGTCGGGGCTCGGGATGAGCCGGGGGCACAGCGACACGCGGCCAACGGGACGGCGCACGGGGAAGCGCCGAACGGGGTCGGGGGCGCTGGAAGGGTGCGACCGGCGGGACAGTGCCGAGTGGGGCCGCGGGACATGATGGAACGGCGGAGGGCGGCCGAGCGGGGCGAGGTCTGTAGAAGCATGAAAAAGAAGAGAAAAATGATCCATGCGGCCAAGGGGCCGCATGCGGCTCAGGAGTCCCATGCGGCTCAAACGCATAGGCAGCTCGAGCGGACTCCATGCGGCCCGCAGAGGGAAGCCACGTGTCTTTTCAGAACAGCTGTGCCCAGCGTCGTTCGAACGCAATTAATGCTCTGACGGCTGACAGCTGACAGCTGACAGCCCTGACGTAAAGTAGTCATAATGGCTGACACAAAAACACTATATTCCTAGGGAACTGGAGAAAATCTTCACAGCTTCGAGGCAAGTTTATGCGGCCAGGCTAGACGAGTTCATGCGGCCAGTGCAGATAAACTTATGCGGTTCAATCATGAAGGTCCCCCATGCGGCTCGGCTATGAAGAAATCCATGCGGCTCGGCCATGAAGACTCTCATACAGCTCGGCCATGGAGACCCCCGTGCGGCTCGGTCATGAACATATTCATGCGGCTCGGTCATGACAACCTTCATGCGGTTCGAGTATAGAGACTATTCATGCGGCTCGGTCATGAAATCTTTCATGCGGCTCGGTCATGACGACCTTCATGCGGCCCAAATATGAACGCTCCTCATGCGGCTCAACAATGATGACAGGACACGTGTCCTAAAGATAATCAAAGTTTGGGTCAGATTCCAATGATTTGGGACACGTGGCAAGAGAATGAATTAAATTGATTCATTTAGATTTGCGGATATCAGCAAATCATCATGATGGAGATTTATTGCAATCAACATTAATGACTGACATGATTTGGCATAAATCCTCATTAATGGCCCAGATCCTTCACGCTCAAGATTAATGGCCCAGATTGATCACTTATCAGGCCGCCGCCACTTTGAGGATGGGCAATCATTGCAAACCCTAATGATTCCCCCCACTATTATAAATAGCAGGGTGCCATTCCCTTGCAAGAGAGACTGACATAGAGAGATACGCACATACAGAGAGACGCTCCCCCAATAATCAGAGAGAATAATCCACAGAGGTCAATCCAGAGAGAGAGAAGCCAGAAGAGCAATACGAGAAGAGCAAGAAGAGCATTTCTTCGTCAACGCCAAGCATCTCGTCACAGGAGCCAAGGCTACGTCCGATCGTCCAAGGAGTAAGGCAGAGCTGCCGTCGCTTTCCCGAGCCTCTATCGTTACCCCCCAGAATAAAAAATAAATAATTGTACTTAGATTACTGTACCTAGATTTTCGTCCCTAGGCTTTCTTTGTACAAGCGAGTTTGTAACGTGAAGTAAAAGTCCAGACCTCCCATAAAACTGTTCTGCTCTTTTATATTTCATGGCAAACACGATGGCGACTCTGCTGGGGACAAACTTCTCCATGGCAGAGGAGTTGGTGACGCAATCGGATGCAGCCAAGCTTGGCTCCACGCAACAGAAGATGGTCGCCGGGTTCGACCAACAGGCGTTCGAAGAAATGCTCTCCGACGAGAGCGCTGGCCCGGTCCAGAAGCGAGCCCGCACAAAGAAGGCCCGCAAGGAGTGGAGACCCCGATCATTCATTCCTACTGAAGCTCTTGCAGAGATACCCTCTGTCGCTCAAAACAGCGGAGAAGACTCTCCTGTGGTCCCACTTCAGATCATAGATGACTCTGCTGTCCCCAAGTCCAGCAGAAAAAACATTATGATGCTGGACTTGCAGGGGCAAAGAGGAACTCTATGCGATCCGAGCCGCATAAGGGTTCTGGCCGCATGGAGAAAGCTTATGTGGTTACATCCGCCAGTCGCAGGAAGAAAACCCACGCGACCACATCTGTCAGCCGCATAGCTTATGCGGCTACAGTTGCCAACCGCACGGACAAAGCTTATGCGGTTACTAAAGTCAATCGCTTGCAGAAAACCTATGCGGCCATAATTGTCAATCGCATGTGGCCAGCATGCACGGTCGTGACTCCTAGTCGCACAAGAACAACTCATCCGACATCTACAGACAGCCGCATGCAGACAGCCTGCACGGCTTCCAATCCTAGTCGTATAGTGTCTGTTCCACGCTTCTCTCGATCAGTCTTCGACCGTCTCTCATGCGGTCCTGACCCTGATGGTTCTTTGGATGATAAGCCAGACTCTGTGGTATCCAACTTGGACTCTTCCTATTACGCACCCGTAAGTGCTAAAAGGAAGAAGTCTAGGGCAGCGCGGGCTCACCAAGCCCAGTCAGCTGCCCCAACCTCTGACTATCGGAGCATTCTGCTGATTGTCACGTGGGCCTCTAATGGAAAGTTGTATAAAGCTACTCGTACCATACCCCCTGCGGCCAATGGGCGGGATAGTCATCAAGCATCTCCCAATGACGAACGAAGGCAAGTATACGAGCTACCTTCGAATCAGGGAGCAGGCGGGAGGCCTACACACTCGCGTGCTCGGAATTCCCGAGCCAGCAAAATAAGTGACTTGCGTGAGGCCATCCTCCACAAATGCAAGGAAAGAGAAGATGCATCGGGATGCAAAGAGTCCTCCCAAGGATGTCACTGTACCCAAGTTATCGTCAACTGCTGCTGCAATAGCACGACGATGCAAGAAGACCGGCAGTCTGTCTTTCAAAGACTGCAACAGCCATCTTCAGAAGATGAGGCACCACCCGTCGTCTCCTGCAACTCTGCTCGGAAAGTCCCCGCTGATGGAAGGGGGAAGAAGACGAATGTTCCCAGCCCGAAGATCTCAACCACTGCGACTAAAAGACTATCGTCTAAGCGGGTGCCCACCACCGTAGTTTTCCAAGGTACTCGCTCTAAGACGAAATCTGCAACAGTGGGGGATTCGTCATCCATAATGCAGGGGGTTGCTAGGGCTGGGGGTAGCACCCCTCCGAGCCTCCACAACAACCCAATGTTCCAAGAAGACGAGCCGGAGGAGACAACTCTCCCATCGGATACAGCAAACCTCGACGTCCCCGACGACATCCACAACTCCCAAGACGAGGCGAACTCGGAGGCTGGGGGTACTGTTCCTTCCGAGTCTGAATCAGAAGAGAACATACCCACATACCCCGATGACTTCTCACTACAGGGGTACGATTCGGAGGACGCTTCCTCCACCGCTCCGTCTATCTCTCCTCATGTGAAGATGGTATTCATGACAGACAGCAACCAAGGTGGTTCCAATGATCGCCAGCGTATCGACAGTCTCGAAGCCATATTACTTGCTTTGGTCAGGTCTGTAGACGAGATTAAAGCGGCCCTTCCAACTCTACAAGGAGGGACGCCTGGCCAAACAAGCGCGGGTCCCGCGGTCAATGCGGACTCGAATTCGGCGGCACCAAACCCGGGCAACAATCTCCCGGAAACAACGGCCCCTACCGCCGTGGACGAAGCACGCGAAGCGAGAAGAGAGGTCCAGGAGCTCCGAGCCATGTACCACGCTCGAGAAAACTCTCAAGACCTCAGAATACGGCAACCATACCCTGCGGCATGGAGGGATGTTCCATTCCCACCAAGATATAAGCCGTTCAATATCAATCCTTATGATGGCAAGACCTCAACAAGTCGGTACATCACTTACTTCGATGTCACCACCGACCATCTGCCCCATGACGATGCCATTCTCACACGATTATTCATCGGGGTATTGGAAGGAGTCGTCTTCGACTGGTATCGCAACCTGCCGGACAACTGCATCCACTCATTCGCCGGCTTCAAGCGCATGTTCTTGGAGAGATTCTACGAAGTAGGGCAGGACATCACCATGTCCACCCTCATGGACGTCGTCCAAGGAGAGAAAGAGCTGACAAGGAACTACATCGAGCGGTTCCGCCAAATCGCCATGAAGTTGCCCTTTGGAAATCCAGATTCCTCCTTGATTAAAATTTGCCAAAAGAGACTCCTCCCAACAATCAGTCTCTGGATGGGCGAAAGTCAATTCAAGGACTGGAAGACGTTCATCATCAGCGCCACAAGCGCCGAAGAACGATTGAAGAAGGCTCGCCAGCTGGGATTGCACATCTCGGACGGAGAGAACAAGGGCAAGCGTCCCAACAACGATAATGGGGGTAGCCCCTCCAACAATCGGGACAGCAAAGGAAAGCAGGCTATGGTGGCCGACACGGCACAGAAACCTGAGCCAAAGCCGGCAGACAAACAATGGCCGCAAATCACTTACTCCTTCGAAGACGGTCACGTCAAGCCCATCTTGGACATGCTCATACAAGGGGACAGAATTCAGCTTCCTCCACCAAGGCGGGAACCGCGGCCAGCAGAGATAGAGAACCCAAAGTACTGCCATTATCATCGCTACGTCCACCATGCTACACACGACTGCTACCAGCTGAAACGGTACATCCAAAATCTTATCGATTCGAACGCTCTGGCTATCGATTTCGAAGAGGTAACCGTGGCAGCCAATATGGTGTCCGTGCAATTCGGCAGCTTCCTTCCGACGAAAACTCAAGACGGGGTGGTCCCTATCCCTCTGGCGACAATGGAGATTACCAATCTTCCACCTCCCCGAGATCAGGCTGCTGGTCTAGTGGCCCTCACCACATCACGAGGGGAGGTCATGTGGATCCATCCAGACTTGGTATCGAAAGTGACTCGGCCCACATCGTCTTCTATCTGCAAAAAAAAGAATAGAAAAATCAGATCCTGTCGTACAATCTCGGCAGACATCGAGGAAGCTACAGCCGTTGTTACGCGGTCTGGGGTGCAATCCCAACCTGTGGTTGACAATCCAGCTGAAAATCATCAACCCACTACAACTGATGCTCCGGGACCGGCTCAGCCTTCGACGACCGACAAGCCTAGGCCGAGGGAGACTCGCTTCGACAAATCCCTCCGAAAAGAGACAGCCCAAGGGCTGGAGAGGCCCTACAACTTTGACATCTTAGCGCAATTGGCTAACACACCGGCCAAGTTGTCACTGTACGAACTCCTAAGGTTCTCCAAGGACGTTCGTATTGCATTGAGCGAAGCACTCCAAAATGTCGATGCCTATCTGGCTCAATCCAACCTCACCGGGGAGGACTCATCTGTGGATCTCCAGGATAGTGCCTGTACTGGCGCAATGCCAAACATCGTCTTTACTCCGCAGGACATGCTCATCAAAACTAATCTGCACGATCGCCCACTATACTATACTGGATACATCGACGACGTAAAGGTGGATCGGATGCACATTGATCCTGGCTCTTCCATAAGCATTATCCCGAAGGGTCTGCTATATCATCTTCGCATCCCGATGCATCGTCTGACGCCTACAAGCACCGCCATCAGCGGGTTCAATTCGGGCAGGAGCTACCCTATTGGGAAGATTCGTCTGAAGTGTCAAATTGGCGACCTCCAATCCGAAGTCACCTGCTACGTCATCGATGCAGACACTTCTTACAACATCCTTTTGGGGCGCCCATGGATACACGATTATATGATCGTGTCTTCCACGCTGCACCAGTGCTTCAAATATGTCGACAAACACGGCTTCGTGAGGACGAAATTTGCTGATATCAATCCCTTCAAAGGGGTCGAATCTTACTACTCAGACTCCTGCCTGTACGAAAAATCGAAGAAGGATCTTGATGAAGGAGATGTACAAGCTAGTACCGAGACAGCCACAGGATCAGAAGAGCCTCTGATGATCCACCTCCAAGCTCGCAAACCGGGCAGGTCTGCACCCCTTACCGCCACTCTGCGTAAGGACGCAATCAGTCTCTCGGCACAAGAAGAGCAGATGATAATCCGGTTGCCAAGGTCTGGCCAAGTGCCAAGATCCACAACGAGGCCACTAACAATCAGACTGCCGAGAGTCGGCCAGCCCCAAACGGAGAAGCTCAATCCCTCCGATAAGCCACTGACGATACGCCTTCCCAAAAAGGGTCGTCACCCGATGCGAGGTCCGACACTTCTAGCGAACCAGCCACTCCTTGCCCCACATCGAGTACCAAACTGGGGGTCGCTAGTCTGCCAACAACTCCGCGCTCAGCACCATCAGCTGAACCGCTGACGATCAAGCTCCCTAGGTCGTCCTCTCAGTCTTCATTCACACAGGGGATAGCCGAAGAGGAATCGGAGCTAGCCAAGTATGTGGCTGCCCACACTGATGTTCCCTCCGCAGATGATGTAATCCCCCTAGAAAAGATACCTTACTTCATCAATAAAAGGCTATCTTTGAACTACCTCGAGCTTAATAAGCTCTGTACAATGTACGCTATGGAATACGGTATAAGCACTCACCTACACACACAGGTGACAAATGTCTATACCACAATCCAGCTTACTCCAGCAAAAGACGCTTACCGAATAATCGAAGGAGGGGACCATCCAATCATCTTCGGCCGGAAGGACGATCCGCATTCCTTCACCATAGAAGAAGTCGACCTTGGATCGGATGCCGGGAGGTTACCTTTGTATCTTTATAGCCCCCAATCTAAATATCTCATGCAGAAACAGGGGTACGATCTGGAAACGACACCGGGTTTGAACTACGGTACTGGACGACGATTACCTTTGAAGCCCCCGGTCCCGACTGGCAAACCACGGGACTACTATAGCAAGACTCGATGTGGATTAGGGTATGTGACACCCACGATGACCCCTGAAAGTTCAGATGAAGAATGTGACTGGCATTCACATTCGACCGGGTCACCAACTTCTGATTCGGATACCAGCATCGGAGACGTATTCAGACAAGTCCTGTCAGTCAACATGGCATTCGCCGACGCCTATGAAGAAGACGAGGATATCCCCGAACTTCTTGAGCTAGAACCATAGGCACAACAGCTAGATGAACAATGGGAAAAGCGTTTCGAGCAAAGAGAACCTCCCACTGAGGATGAGGTCATACAAGTTAATCTTGGTGATGAAGCCTCCCCGAAACCAATCTTCATTAGCCAGAGTCTGACAGATAAAGAGCGAGATTCGCTGCTCCAACTCATCAAAGAGTATATCGATGTGTTCGCCTGGAGCTATGAAGATATGCCAGGATTGGACCCCGAGATCGTACTCCACAAACTCAATATTCGTCCGGATGCAAAACCTGTCAAGCAACAGCAATGACAGTTTCGCCCCGATGTCATGAATGCTATTAAAGCCGAGGTCAACAAACTGATAGCCAGCGGCTTCATTCGCGAAGAGCAGCATCCAGACTGGGTAGCCAACATCGTACCAGTTCTCAAGAAGAACGGGAAGATCCGAATATGCATTGACTTCCGGAATCTGAATGAGGCATGCCCTAAAGATGAATTCCCTCTCCCTATCATAGATATCATGATCGACAACACCTGCGGCTTCGAACGTATGTCCTTCATGGATGGCTTCTCAGGATACAACCAAATCAAGATGTTCCCTGACGACGAGAAACACACATCATTCCGAACGCCAATTGGTATATATTGCTACACCGTTATGCCTTTCGGTTTAAGGAATGCTGGCGCAACTTACCAGAGAGCTATGAGCGTCATCTTTAGAGACCACTTGCGTAAGACAGTGGAGTGCTACGTCGACGACATCGCCGTCAAAAGCCGTTCGAAGGAAGATCATCTGCAAGATCTCAGGACAGTGTTCGACCTAATGCGAGCACACAACTTAAAGATGAACCATACGAAATCATTCTTGGGTGTCTCTAGCAGAAAATTCCTGGGTTTCGTCATCACTTCTCAGGGCATTCACATCGACCCTGAGAAAACAAAGGCAATCATGGAGATGGGTCCGCCGAAAAATCTCCGCGAACTTCGAGGCCTCCAAGGCAGGCTAGCTTACATCAGGAGATTCATCTCTAATCTCTCCGGACGATGTCAACCATTCACCCATCTCATGAAGAAGGGAGTCTCTTTCGTATGGGATGAGGAATGCCAGCGCGCTTTCGACAGCATCAAAGAATATTTGTCGAACCCTCCAGTCCTGGTAGCTCCTGTTGCTGGGAAGCCATTCCTGCTCTATGTGCGAGCTATAAAACATTCTCTCGGTGCCCTATTGGCACAGAACAATGATGCGGGCCACGAACAAGCTATATACTACCTCAGTCGGAAGATGATTGGGCCAGAATATCGGTACACGGCCGTAGAGAAGGAATACCTTGCTCTCGTGTTCGCAATCCAGAAGACGCGACACTACGGCACGGGACAAACCATCCACGTGATATCGCGGATCAACCCCCTCAGGGTCCTCATGACCAAACCTGGGGCACTCAGCTCTCGCCTTACTACCTGGGCGATATTACTATCACCATACCACATGATCTTCGTCCCGCAAAAGGCTGTTAAAGGCCAGGCTCTGGCAGATTTTCTAGCAGCCCATCCAGGTTCGGAGACGACTAGGGTATATGAAGAGATACCGGACGAGGTCACCAGTTCAAATACAGTCTCCCATGATGCCATCTGGCGAATGTTCTTCGACGGCGCTTCAAGAATTGGACCCAAAGGCAATATCGTCGCTGGAGTTGGAGTGGTGCTGATTTCTTCCTCCGGCTTGGTGATCAATCGGGCCTACTCACTCACAGAGCCCTGTTCAAATAATGTGGCCGAATAAAATGCCTTGGTCATTGGCCTCCGGCTTACGAAGGAGCTAGGGGTAGAGTATCTTGAAGCATACGACGACTCACAATTAATCGTCAATCAGATTCGGGGGTCGTACGAGGTCCGCGACGAAGACATGATCCCGTATCATCGAATAGCAATCGACATCATCTCGTCTCTGGGAGGATTAGAACATGTTTCCAGACTCCAGAATATTGAGGCTGATGCCCTAGCTGGTTTGGCCGCTTCCCTAGCTGTGCCAAATTACGCTCGTCATCAGGTCGACATAATAGGCCGTGAACTGGTCTGTCCTAAGGATAACGTTCAATACATGGAAAGCTACTCCGCCCTTGCGGTCGACGAAGCACCAGACTGGAGACAGCCGTTCATCGACTTTGTAGTATACGACATCTTGCCAGAGAATCCGAAGGAAGCTACTTCTATCAGAAGACGTTCTCTCAGATTTTTCTATGATACGGAGACGAAAATGCTGTATCGCCGATCCTATGATGGGTTGCTGCTTCGGTGTCTATCAAATACGGAAGCCAAGGAGGCCGTACGCGAGGCCCATGATGGTGTCTGCGGAGCCCATCAACCTGGTCCGAAACTGCAGGACCGCCTTCGCCGAATGGGCTATTACTGGCCCACGATGGTTGCAGACGTAATAGATTATGCACGAAAGTGCAAAGCCTGCCAAATCCACGCCGACTTCATCCACCAGCCATCTGAATTCCTACATCCGACTATGGCCTCCTGGCCATTCGAAGCATGGGGTACGGATATCGTCGGCCCAATCACCCCGTCTTCGTCCAGAGGACACCGATTCATACTCGCAATCATCGATTACTTCTCCAAATGGGTGGAAGCCATCCCATTGGCAGAGGTAAAAACTTCAAACGTGATCAGCTTCCTTAAGCATTATGTCATCTACCGCTTTGGACTGCCCCGAAGGATCATTCACGACAATGGGCCACAGTTCGCAAGCCATGCGTTTTATCGGTTCTGTGACAAGCACCGAATTCAGAACATTGCTTCGACACCCTACAACCCAGCAGCCAACGGGTTAGCAGAAGCATTCAACAAAACCATAATCAAGCTACTCAAGAAATTCGTGTCTTCTAACAAGCGCGACTGAAACGAGAAGCTCGGCGAATGCTTATGGGCGTATCGCACCACAGTTCGAACAGCCACCGGGAATACACCATTTTCTCTGGTGTACGGGAGTGAAGCAGTTCTCCTATTAGAGACTCAGATCCCCTCACTCTGCGTCGCCCTCATACATCAGTTGACGACAGATGAAAACCACCATCGCCGACTACAGGAATTGGAGGCCCTAGACGAGAAACGCCTGTTAGCTCAACAGCAAATCAAACTATATCAGGCCAGAATCTCCGGAGCTTTCAACAAGAAGGTCAAGGTCAGAACATTCTAAGTAGGCGATCTCGTTCTGGCAGTTCGGAGGCCGATGGTTATGACGCATAAAACCGCCGGTAAATTCCAACCAAAATGGGAAGGCCCGTTCATCATCGAAGCCGTATTCTCCAACGGCGCCTACCGCCTCGCAAAATAAAATGGAGACTTGCTCATGTTGCCCATCAACGGCAAGTTCCTGAAGAAGTATTATGTCTGAAACAAAATCCTCGAGACATCTCAGAGTGTAGAGTTATGTACCTTCCCATACCTCTGAGCTTACTTTCTGGTTCCAAACATAGAGTCATGTACCCGCTGGTACCGCTGAACTCACCCTCATAGTTCTCCGAATTTTCGAGTCACGTACCCCTCGGGTACCGCTGAGCTCATTTTTTTCAACATTCCAGATTATCGAGTCATGTGCCCGCTGGTGCCACTGAACTCACACTTTCACAATATCGAGTCATGTACCTGCTGGTGCCTCTGAACTCACATTCCGGTCACTCTTTCAGATAGTAAGTCATGTATGATCATACCTCTGAACTTTCTTCCTATAAGAGATCCTCCCTCATGATCCACTACCCGCACTCCCAGTGCACAAAAAGGGTAAAGGGTCCACAAACTTCCAAAACGACCATGTCGATGCTACCTCTGAGTCGTTTCACTTCCGCCAAAAACAAATTACCCCCGACATAAAACTTCCATGTCCTCATTACCTCTGAGTCGTTTTATGTACTCCCTCTTCATTGAGCCCACTCCTGCCATGTCCTCATTACCTCTGCGTGGGAAGGCTCCGTAGAAGAAATCTTCATACTTGCCATGTCCTCATTACCTCTGAGTAAGTACGTCAGTTCCCTTTCAAGCTATTATCTGTACCCGCAACCGGAGTACGACAAGGATAATAGGTCCACAAATGTCCTCTGTTGACCACAAATGTCCTCTGTTGACCACAAATGTCCTCTGTTGACTACAAATGTCCTCTGTTGACCACAAATGTCCTATGATGACCATAAATGTCCTCAGTCGACCACAGATGCTGTATTGGGTCTCCAGTACATGTCCATCCCTTCCCTATCATGCCTGGGAGCCCAGTTGCTCCCTGGCATTCTCTCGAATACCAAAAACTTCTATAGCTGTCTTATCGCGAAGTTGTTCTAGGTATTCCTCTCCAAAACTTGTTACTCGTACCTAAAACCAAGGTACGCCCAGGGTAACAGGTCCACAAATAATCCTCCAGCAGGTCCAATTCCACAAATACCACAAGTACAAGAAAGAAAAGATGAGTTGAAACATGCTCATTTATTCAAAATTCAAAGTACTACATCATCTGGGACCATATCCCTTGACAAAAAGAAAAAAAAAAGAAGAGAAGAAAATAATGAAAGAAAACAGAAAATTGATCACTGCTCCGGGGCACATAACGCCGTGAGATGGTCCGTCAGCAAGGCAACCGACCGTTCAAACCTCTGTTTAGCTCGACGCTCTGCCTCTTGGGTCAGTACCGCCGCGTCCTCCAGATGAGCGTGAGCTTGCCAGTTGTCCTCGAATTTCTTGAAAGCCCGCTCCAGGTTAACAGAAGATCGGGAAACCTTCTCGGCCTCCAGAACGATTGACTCATGTTCCGCATGAGCAGCCTTCAGCTCCGACTCTAGGAAGGCCAATTCCTTCTGAAGTGCGAGAATCCGCTCCTTCGTGTCAGCTATTCCACGAGAAGCAGCCTCTTCCCGAGCCCTACAAGCTTGACTTCGACGACCCAGCCTGTCATACGAAGCGGAAAGCTCGTCAAGGTCCCCCTTCACAACTGGCCCGACAGTGTCTCGAGCGAGCTTTATCCTATCCCGAGCGGCAATAAGAAAGCCCCGTGTCACGACCCGGTCCCAATTTCTTGGAACGAATCGGACCATGCCCAGCCTGCACCGTTGATGAGACGGCGGCAGTAAGCTGTATCTCCATATGCAGGTAATCAACAACTCAAACTAAATTTGCCACAATAATATGATTCGATAAATTAAAAGACTTACAACTTGTTCAGTACAGATTTCAAACATAAACCACCAAATTAAAACACATTGTTCTTTTAGATAAAACTAATAAACTTGGAAAATAACATCTAAATGTAAGCAATGTCCTCATCCAGTAATTCATCATCGGGAAGCACAGCAGGGTATAACTCTGGGTCATAATAGCTACTAATCAGTAGCTCTGCATCATCAGTGGAACCTATTGGGGGTGGGGAATCCAGTCAGGAAAGGAGCAAAGTACAATTATGAAAATTAACAATTTTACTAATGATTAGTAATTTGCAACATTAAACAGTTTTAGAAATAATAATTTTTAACTAAACTACAAAATAGTAAACAATGTGATTTGAGTATGTAATGACTATGACCGGTTTGGGATGATTCAATTGTATCCTATTGATACGGTCTGGCCTATCCTCGTGAAAAGGAATAAGCTCGCACAATCAGTTATCTATTTGGCTTTGGTCATAGAACACTACGCTACTCCCCTAATATCTCGAGTCAATCAGATTCAATTATTACTCTAGGAGAGAGTTACGTGTAATACAGTGGTTTAAACATGCAAGATTTCCAACATTAATTAAACTGCGCATTAACATAACCGTACTTGCCTTGATTATAACCGGATTTGAGATTTGTTCCGGGATGATGCTTAGTACAGTCCTCGAAACCCTACAATTGAGAATTTCTGACTTAGATTTCCAAAAATTTCCATGCTAGAGGTGCTAGTTACAATCTCTAAGTTTTGCCCTAGTCAATTTTAATCTTTTGATTACGCTAACACAAACAAAACGTTTATTTATTAATGCGTTGTAATTAAGAATCGTAAATTTACATTTAATTTCGAGAAAATTGTATTTTTCGGTTTATTTGGAAAAACGTGGTATTTTATAATTATATAAATATAAAACTAAGTTTTTTTTTCCTTTTTAATGAGAAATACATGAATTTCTATTTAAATTATTACAACTTAATTTTCTAAGTGACAAAACATTAATCATTATATTCTTTTGAAAAATACAATAAATATTTATTATTTTATACTACGTTCCCATTACCAAAATCATCAGAAAATAAAAGAAACATAAATAAAATTTAAGCTATTACAATTCCACAACCAGAATAGGCTTATGCCTTTACATTCCCAAGAATTAAAATAAGAGAAAATTCGTTAGTCCTGTAAACTGCCTACAAAATTAAATATAAATAATGTTTAATAATTCTAATATAAAATATTATTGAGTCTCAGAACTGGTCCAATCGTCATTTTATAGCTAATGCCTCAACGTCCGGACGAAACCGGTTTCGTTTGCATTTAGCCGGGGCCCACTGACCTATAAAGTCGTCGCCCAAAAATAGTATTCTTTTCCGAAAAATTATTTTAAAACTATAATTAAATTTTTCTAGAAATTTCGGCAGCATTCCCTCTATTTTCGGGATAACCCAAAACTGGAAAATGCGTCAATTTTTCCTGCAAAATGAATCTCAAACCAGGAATACCCAATTTTATATATAACCATCCCATAAATCATTTTCCGAAATGGATTCAGAATTCCCGAACAAAAATCGGAATTTCTCGAAACCAAACACAAATTATCACAAAACCAATTCCCAAATAATCCAAACCCAAGAACTTTTCAGAAACAAGGTTCAAAATAATCACAGAAATATTTTCGAAGAATTCGGAAATTCCGGAATCGAAAAAATCACAGAACCAAAATCAGCATACCAATTTCCGAAGAAACTTCGGAAAAATCGAAATGGTAACGTATATGAAACGTAACCAAAAATCTGAATTCCCGAAGGAATCGGTGGACCAATTTTCATCATAGACTAAAAGGAACTATGGGACTATCCAGAAGTTACCGAAATCGACGGAATCCGAAGTGATGCCTCGGACTCGGAACGTTCAGCACTCGCGAACAGTAGGAAACCACAGATCTGAGTCGGGTACGCTGACCGAGTGGGGCAGAGTCGCTCGGAACCGCCAAGAACAACAGCGTCGCTGCGGAAAAAAGGGGTGCTGGCTAGGTCACACCGGGAACGCGGATCGGGGTCGCAGAGCTCGGCGGAAGGCCGGAACAGTGCTGGTCGGCGGAATACGGCCAAGCCTAGTGGTCGGATCGGGGTGCCAAACCGAAAATGACTCCTAGGAGCGGATCCGGCGGGGACAGCGCCGAGAGGTCGGCTGGGCGCGGCGTAGGAGGGGGCGCGGGCCAGGGGTCGGACGCCGACCTGAGGGTGGCCGACAGGGGGTCAGGGCGCGTCGGGACACGCTGGGCGGAGTCGGGCGCGAGTACGGCCGGGGAGGGCGTCGCGCGGGTGTGGGGCGCTGTCGGGGCAGCACTGAAGGGGCTGGAGATCGGCCGGTGGCGTCGGGTCGGAGGGAGCTAGGGCACGGTTTGGGAAAGGGTTTTGGGAAAGGAAAATGGTGATGGGGAAGATGGAAGAAGGGGGTTTATATAGGAGATTGGGTTTGGGGGTTACAGGAATAAAGGGACGCGGCGGTTCGGGGAAGGCCGACGGTCGCCGGCGGGCGGCGGCCGTTCGGGAGGGAAAGTGAGGGGTCGGTTCTAGAGAGAGAGAGTTTAAGTTTTAAATGAAAAAGTTTATTCTTTAAATAATTATCCCTTTAAGCAATAGGATTAGAAATTATTATAACTAATGGATTTGGGTTTTGGGCCAAACAATTTGGGCTTCTAACCAATGACTAAAAAAAATGACATCTAAATTAATTTTTTTTTTAAACATTTTACAACTCAAAAATATTTTATGGTTTCAGATGGATTCGGGTCTAGACGGGTCAGGGCCAAAAGATCAAAATCCAGAAAAATAATACTTATTTTCTAAAAATATGATTTTTCATAATTAACAGGTTTAATTAAATATTAAATATTATTTAATCTAACTAGAATAATTTATAAACACAATATTTAATTAATTAGAGAAATACGATTTTTAACAAAAATTTCCAGAATTAATTAATTAACTAATTTTAAATAATGAACTAAAAATTACGGGTTTCACACCCCGCTCCCGTTCAATCGCAGCAGGCAAGTCAGCCTGCCGTAACACCAGCAATCGGGTCACGAGCTGATCAGCCTCTGCCAACTTGGGCTCCAGGAGCGCAGCTAACCCCACCCCGCCAGGAAGAGTCTTCAAAGTTTTAATTTGACCCCGAGCGCACCGCAGGGACAGAGAAAAAGGGGTCCCCCGTTCTACGGCAGCATCTACGCCCCTCTTTAAATGGTGATAGAAGCTGTCGACCACATCCTGCGACACCTCGTCCAGAGCCTCCGAAGAAGCCGGCGTCAACGGGAGTGTAGCTGGCAACACTGAAGAAGACGCGACAGAATCCGCCGCTCCTGCCACGAGGAAAACAAACTCCGTACGGAAGGACGCCTGAACAGCGGCCAACTCCTCTTCAGCAGCCTGCAGAACTTGAATGCTCGGTAGGGCCGAGAAGTCAATCTCCGAAGCCGTATAAGCAGCAGAGGATGAGGCAGAGACCATCGCTCCCGGAACAAGTTCCATTCCCATCTGCCCGGAGCTGGCGGGGGGCCCCTCGACATGAGTCGGTGAAGGAGAAGAAATGCCCCTTTCCCCTAGATCGCAGCAGGCCGAGCCTTCCCCAAGAACATCCGCTGTGGGAAGTAAAGGGTCAGGACCTGTAGGGCCAAGACAACCATGAATCGATTTGACCCGAAGGATATGTTGATAGAGCAAATAAGCCCCCTCACTAGTCAATATTTGGCTTATCTTACCAGCGGAAGAGTGTGGAGGCTGAGGTTCGCCTACGGCCACCACAACCTCTCCACCACCGGCCTCCGAGTCGAATATAATAGACTCCTCCGCCCCGGCACCCTCGGGAGGGGATGCGACGAGATCGGCGTCGCCTTGCTGAAATTCAGCAATCTCGAAGATAGGTTCGAGGAAACCTTCGTCACCCCGGACCGAGGCCTCAGCAACTTGGGAGTCCCCAGCCGCCGCTGAGAGAGCCCCCGTAGAAAGGATCGTGGCACACATGCCGCTAACCAAAGCAGCAAGTGTCGGATCAACCTCAGGAGCAGCAGACGGTTCATGAGAGCCTGGTTCGTCAGACGCCTACAAAGAAAAAAAATGATTAGGTCATATCTCCAAGAAAAAGAAAGCCACAACAAGGAGATAGCTCCAATATAGTCTTACCTCCGGAGCACTGTCAGCATCCTCACCCCTCTCCGTAATAAGTAGCCTATGAGGTCTAACCGCAGCTCTCTTTACGGAAAAGGCTACTTCCCCGTCAATAGACTCATGGCTGCCCCGCTTACACGAGGGACCAGGCACGGCAGGCGGTGGTTCTACCCTCACCACCTCTGATACAAGTGGCAACTGATCTACCACCTCATCTAATATGACCGATGGTTGATCCGTCATCATCTCATCTGCCATGATGGGCGGTTGATCCGCCGCTGCTCTGCTACCAGAAGAGAGAGAGTCCTCGTCGTCCCGTTCGTTGCTTCCCTCAACTGTGTCAAAGGACTCGGAATCGGGCATGGGAACCCTATTCGTCCCTTTCTTCTTCGCCTTCGACACCGTAGCCTTCTCCGCCAAACGAGTGCCCACGATGAAGCTAGTCCTCTGGTCAAAATTAACAGGAGGCTGGTTTACCGTAACATGGTATAAGGCCGTCATATGCAGGATTTCTCCCAGCACGTTTGCTGCAGGAACTGAGAAACTAGTTCGAGTATGACAAGTGTCATAGTAGCTCCATGTCCTAATCCTATCAAGGATGCTACCCTCAAATCCCAGGCTGGAACTGGGACGCCCAAGGAATAGTTGACTGTACCCAAATTGACGGGCAAACCTACTGGGCAAGTAGGGCTCCAGGAACACAGTGTTGCGGTTGCGATAAACTAAATGCGCCGGGCGAATGTTACACAACCAGAAACGCATCTTCTCAGGTAAGAAATGAGAAGATCCAATGCCATCAACATGGACACTCCTCACTTCCTGGTCGGTAAAATGGGGAACGGACACGAAGAAATCATATCCGTCCACCCTCGCCAGCATCCTCCGATACGCCGGCATGGTACTATATTCCCAAGGCTGATGGCGATGTCTGAAAAGAAAAGCGTCGTCGTCCGTAACGCCGTCTCCCGTCCCAGGCCTCATCAAAGACCGATAATGCAACAACAGCCACCCCAGCAAGTAATGATAAGGCAGCTCTATACGTTCAAAGTCCGTCATCACGTCACGAGCAATGACCTTGGACGAGAAGGCGCGGAGACCGTGATAAATGCTGCACACCATAGCGGGAAGGAGAGCCAGCCTGACCCCAAAAGCCAACTTCACGGCGGAAAGAATAAAGTGACGGCCGATCCTCTCGATGGAACCCGCCCCTCCCGAAACCACACAATTGTGCAGCCACACCATCAAAAAACCTGCCAAGAGTGCCTTCTCTGACAGCCGCCGAGTACCACAATAAAAATAGCTGAAGGAGTCAATCTGGCTCCCAAACTTATCACCCTTAGACTTCGACCTCCTAGCAGTCGACACCAAGCCTTCTACTTCCCTAGGAGTCTGACGACCTCGGGAAGTAACTCGGCCAGCAGCACTGAATTTAAAAAGATAGGAGACCCAAGAGTTGGTATGGAGAGTGTCCCCTTCCGAGCTATCATTTTTCTTGATAGCCGTTTGGTGACAGGTACTATGGTGACATAACAGTTCTTGGTACACAGCGATGAAGCCTGGGAATCGTCGATCTAGATCCTTGAACTCCTCGTTCGTTGGAGTGTACGCTTCGAAGGGCTCGTCTCCCCAGGGAAGCTTGGAGACAGCATACATCTCATGGAGAGCGAGCCCCAACTCCCCTACAGGTGTGAAGAAAGTTCCTGTCCGATGATTATACATCTCCAGAAGGGCCATGAACAACGGCCTATTAATGGGCAATCCGTGGCTGGTACCCCGGATAGCATCATAAAGATTGACTTCTCGCAAAAACGCCTCATAGTTCCGCAGAATCCACGAGGTCAGGTTAGCCCACGGGGGAATGGGGTGTAACCAGCTCGGCAGTGCCAATCTGCCAACATGATAGGACCCTTTTCGAGCAAGCTGGCTCAGAAAAGTATCAGCCTGAGAAAATGAGAAGTTAGGACCGGGTGTGTTGATAAAGGCACCCGGAGCTAACCCCATCACAGATCGACTGGCCGGATCTTTGATCGCGCGTACTGACCCAGTAGTTTTATTGTAACGGATGTTACCCACAAACATCCCCGGTCTGGTTGGAGTGAGGGAGTCTGTCATCTGCCTGTCCAATAAGATCATGTTGAATCACGCAAGAGGGAAATGACGCTTCATAATGGGGATATGAATCGACATTCCGTCCAGATTAAAATCCCAACTCTCAGAGATATCCAGCACTCGGGAGTTTTTTATGATCAATGCATCCCCAAAGAGGAAGACCGGCCTCAGATACTTCCCATTTGGCTCCCCGGAGCTCATCATGTCACTGAGGAATTGGAAAGATTGAACCCTGATAACATTCAGTCTCTCCAAAGGCTCATTAACAAGGAGCTGCTCTGACACTTGACGAACTAAATCGTCCCGTCGCACATCCGAGGTAAGTTGATTCGAGCCAACCAAAAGTTTCCCCGCAGGATTTACTGGCAGATTCACTGAAGAAGAGGCGAAAGAAATAAAGATTAGAGGATAGTCAAAACAAAGAAGCGTTTGAAAGATCATTTGAGTCTATGCGGCTCGGGTCGTCACAGCCTCATGCGGCTCAGAACCATATGAGTCCACACGGTTCGGTTCATCACAGCCTTATGCGGCTCCGAGTCAGACGAGTCCATACAAATCAAGTTCAGATGAGCTTACAAAGCTTCTGCGGTTTGGGTTCAGAAGGGCCTATGCGGTTCAAGGTTCACATGGACTCAACAGACAAACCTAGGCACTGATGCGGCTCAGATTCAGGTGAGACTATGCGGTTCACAGTCCACGCAGACCCATGCGGCCCTGAACAGACAGACTCATGCGGCTACAAGCAGATGAGCTTATGCGGTTCAAAAGTGAACTACGCTCATGTGGCCCAAACCGAAAATATATATGCGGTTCAGATCGAGTATGACAAGCCCATGCGGCCTCCTGGGCGAAGTGCTTATGCGGTCATATCGAAGAACCTTGTACATGCGGCTTGTGCATAAATTATGCAGCAGAGCCATGGCAGTTAGGGTTCTAAAGCAATGCCCTTACCAGCGATAGGTGGATGAACGTCGGGATGAACAGAGTGAACAGCGGCCGACGGAGGAGTGGCCACGTTCGTCGCCACAGTCGCCGCAGAAGCGACCGCCTTGCCCTTCGCAGCCTTCGACGCAGCAGCCTTCTTGGGAGCCATAGGTGCTTGGGAGAGAAAGGAGTTAGAAAGATCGAAGAGAGCAAAGGAGATTCCTTAGAACGAAAGTGTTCCTATTTATAGACAAGGAAGGAACGCCTCGATCCGCGTACAATATGATGACCGACTCTTCGGTCATCGAGGCAAAACGGCTGAATAATAGCCTTACTCTTGGGATCCTGGCCCAAGAAAGCGGCTCTTAAAATCTGCAGCAAATCAAGAGCATTAAATGCAGAAGATTCACAGAAGATTTGTACACGTGGCAGAAAGACGTGACAAGAAGCTCATACGGCCAAAACAGCCCATGCGGCTCAGAGAGTTATGCGGTTGAGGTAATCATACGACTGGTCAAATCCATGCGGCTAGGACAGAATACATCCATGCGCTATGGCATAATCATGCTTCTTATTCAAAGTATTTCAATTTTGCAAATTGAAAACTTTGAAGGGGGTCTTGTAGAAGCATAAAAAAGAAAAGAAAAATGATCCATGCGGCCAAGGGACCGCATGCGGCTCATGAGTCCCATGCGGCTCAAACGCATAGGCAGCTCGAGCGGACTCCATGCGGCCCGCAGAGGGAAGCCACGTGTCTTTTCAGAACAGCTGTGCCCAGCTTCGTTCGAACACAATTAATGCTCTGACGGCTGACAGCTGACAGCTGACAGCCCTAACGTAAAGTAGTCATAATGGCTGACACAAAAGCACTATCTTCCTAGGGAACTGGAGAAAATCTTCACAGCTTCGAGGCAAGTTTAGGCGGCCAGGCTAGACGAGTTCATGCGGCCAGTGCAGATAAACTTATGCGGTTCAATCATGAAGGTCCCCCATGCGGCTCGGCTATGAAGAAATCCATGCGGCTCGGCCATGAAGACTCTCATACAGCTCGGCCATGGAGACCCCCGTGCGGCTCGGTCATGAACATATTCATGCGGCTCGGTCATGACAACCTTCATGCGGTTCGAGTATAGAGACTATTCATGCGGCTCGGTCATGAAATCTTTCATGCGGCTCGGTCATGACGACCTTCATGCGGCCCAAATATGAACGCTCCTCATGCGGCTCAACAATGATGACAGGACACGTGTCCTAAAGATAATCAAAGTTTGGGTCAGATCCCAATGATTTGGGACACGTGGCAAGAGAATGAATTAAATTAATTCATTTAGATTTACGGATATCAGCAAATCATCATGATAGGGATTTATTGCAATCAACATTAATGACTGACATGATTTGACATAAATCGTCATTAATGGCCCAGATCCTTCACGCTCAAGATTAATGGCCCAGATTGATCACTTATCAGGCCGCCGCCACTTTGAGGATGGGCAATCATTGCAAACCCTAATGATTCCCCCCACTATTATAAATAGCAGGGTGCCATTCCCTTGCAAGAGAGACTGACATAGAGAGATACGCACATACAGAGAGACGCTCCCCCAATAATCAGAGAGAAAAATCTACAGAGGTCAATCCAGAGAGAGAGAAGCCAGAAGAGCAATACGAGGAGAGCAAGAAGAGCATTTCTTCGTCAACGCCAAGCATCTCGTCACAGGAGCCAAGGCTACGTCCGATCGTCCAAGGAGTAAGGCAGAGCTGCCGTCGCTTTCCCGAGCCTCTATTGTCACCCCCAGGATCAAAAATAAACAATTGTACTTAGATTGCTGTACCTAGATTTTCGTCCCTAGGCTTTCTTTGTACAAGCGAGTTTGTAACGTGAAGTAAAAGTCCAGTCCTCCCATAAAACTGTTCTGCTCTTTTATATTCCATGGCAAACAAGATCCACGGACGGGGCGCACGAGACAGGGCGGCCTGCGGTCGGACGATCGCGGATGGGGGCGGACTCACGGCACGAAGCCGAGCGGGTCGACCGGGCGTGGATGGAGCTTGGGGAGTAGGGGATCTGGAGTGGAAGTGAGTGGATAAAGAGGAGTGGAAAATGGTGTGTGCTGGTGATTGTGGTTGTGATGGTGGTGATGAGTTTTTATTTGAAGAATAAAGAAAGAGAGTAGACTAGATGTGGAGGAGAGAATGCTGAGGAGAAGGAGTAGGAGTAGAGGGCTGAGTCGTGGGGCTGGGTCGTGGGGAGCTGGTCCACGTGTGGGGAAAATAAAATAGTTTTTTTTCTAACCAAAAATAGAATTATATATATATATATATATATATATATATATATATATATATATATATATATATATATATATATATAAGGCTATTATTTAATTAAAAGATTTAAGGATGGATTCGGGACTGGAAACGAAGTTGGGTTCAGAAAACGAAAGTCGGGTTCGAGTTCGGGGTCGGACCCCGGACACGGGATCGGGACTGGCCACAAACACAAATCCAATAGTTAATTTTTAAAATAATATTTTCTTGATCAGACTATAATAATAATAATAATAATAATAATAATAATAATAATAATAATAATAATAATAATAATACTAAGACTAAGATTACGCTACAGATAAATAAAATTCAACAATTAATAATTCTAGAAATTTCGGGTTTCACAACCTTCCCTCCTTAGAAAAATTTCGTCCTCGAAATTAAAGGGGAGGGTTAGGGGTTACCTCAAGTCTCAAACAGATACGGATACTGCTCCCGCATCTTGTCTTCTCGCTCCCAGGTAGACTCGCCTGGGGAGTTGTGACGCCACATAACTCTGACTATCGGTGTCACAGAATTTCTGGTTCTCTTCTCTCCTCTGTCTAATATTACCGCTGGCTTCTCTGGCACTGTGAGGCTGGGTCCAATTTTCAGCTCCGAATGGTCCAAGATGTAGCTCGGGTCCAGGATGTAGCATCTCAGCTGCGAAACATGGAAGACGTTGTGGACGCCTTCGAGACTTGGGGATAGAGCCACTCGATAAGCTACTTCTCCAATCCTGTTCAGTACTTCAAAAGGACCAATATACCTGGGGCTTAGCTTTCCTGCTCTGCCAAAATAGATGGTTCCTCTGGTAGGAGAGATCTTCACGAACACACTGTTACCTTCTTCAAACTCCAACGACTGTCGGCTGCTGTAACGCCCCAGAACCAGAATACTGGAGAGCGGGGGCTCACATAGCCAGCTACGCATATTGAAGTACAACCCACCTCGCTATACGGTCACGGCTGTCTAGATACATGAGGGTTTAACTACAAGCCATCAGTCTCCTATGGTCATGAACAAGCCTATTGTCTCAATCTCAAGCAAGTAATAACAGTTACAAGATATCAGAGCACCAAATATACAATAGTAAGGCGTCCCATACATTACATATTTAGATGATCATGAAGCTAGTCGTACAAAATATCAAGACTAGCAAGAGTTTCAGTCATACATGATCAACCCTAGGATTTGTCAATCATGTTGCAGCCCGTAGGCAGACAGTAATTAAATGTGCAATCGAGCTAAACACGTACTCGTCGTCTAAACGCCTCAAAAGAATATTTTTATAATAAAGTGGGAGAACAAAAGGAACCCATTCGTTGCCAGGGTTACGTCTGGTGGTCACCATCTGGCTGGAAGGTAGATAGATCCTATGGAGCTGCTCCGATATCTGGCCATGCAAAACCAGCTGGGTCAGACCCCAGAAAGAGCAAGTGCCACAAAGGAGGTTTCACTTAGGAACTAAAACCAGCATATCATAAATGAATAATAAAAGTAATTATAAAGATACTGATAATAACAGGGCAACAATAATAAATTGAGTACGAGAAAACCATTCAAGTAGCCAGATTGCAACCCTTAAACCAAACAAGGACCGGGGTTGCATCCCTTCACCTGAATAGGAACCCGTCTCAAATATTATTGATAAAGTAATAAGATAATAAACGAAGAGAGGACACAGAACTGCTCCGGGAGCCAGTTACAATCCTTAAACCAAACAAGGACCAGGGTTGTAACCCTTCGCCTGAACAGAACCGGACCCCTGATCTTTATTGTTAATGCCAGTATAAGTAATCTTGCTATTGAAGTAAGGTAAAACATGACGAGCATGGCATGGGGTACAATAAGACAATAAACGAAGAGAGGACACAGAACTGCTCCGGGAGCCAGGTTACAACCCTTAAACCAAACGAGGACCAGAATTGTAACCCTTCGCCTGAACAGAACTGGTCCCCTGATCATTATTGTTAAGGCAAGCATAAATAATCATGTCATGTCACAATCTTGTACAAGATCAGGACGAGGCAAAGCTGGGCTAGACTCCATTCAATCAATCACGGCCAAGCAAGGAGTACGGCTTGATACTTTAACTAACTAGGGTTATCAAAGGCCTAGTTACTAGCAAGATGCAATGAGATTATCCCAACAGCCACAAGCCCTGTAGACCATCCAGGTTATCTAGACGCAATTAGGGGATTGAATTCATGTGGGTACATTGTCCAAGAACGCATGTACACTTAAATGATTTGGTGGTTGCAATACATGTCAGTGTGCTGGAAATGTGCCCTACTCGACGGTAGGCTATAAATTCCATGATGGGGCGCCCAGATAACGGAATTGCCTGTAGCTGGAAAATCTCTCCATGACTACTGGATTTTTAGTTATTAGCCTTAGTCAATTTCAGTAGGTACCCCTGACCGTGGTATTCAGGGTTCCCTATCCTAGACATGATGCAAGACAATACTGGTTTATTTGTACAAACACAATCGTCCACGGTGTCCAAGTCATTCATTCTTGTCATGTCAGGCTAGCTGTCTTAACAGCATATCAGGGTATATTATGTCAGGTTTACTTGTCAAGAGTGCGCCACGGCAGACCACTATCGTGTTCATGGAACATATCAGAATTTACATGGCATAAACATAAATGTAACATTCCAATATAATAATAATAATAATAATAATAAAGAGGACAAGGGCTAAGGGAATTAAGCTCATGAAGCAGCGGGGAAGCAGTGCCATGCGGCTGAAGGGAATCGGGCGCATGCGGCTAAGGATGCGGATCTCATGCAGCTAAGGGAACCCAGGCACATGCGACTGAAGAGGCGGGGCGCACGCGGCTATAGGGGAGTAAGCTTATGCGGCTGGGAGTTGCACGCATATGCGGCTGCGAGGGAGCAACGCCATGCGGCTAGAGGAATTGGCTTCATGCG
The DNA here is from genome assembly GCA_029216955.1 of Iris pallida. Taxonomy (NCBI): domain Eukaryota; kingdom Viridiplantae; phylum Streptophyta; class Magnoliopsida; order Asparagales; family Iridaceae; genus Iris; species Iris pallida. The sequence goes on along the minus strand of JANAVB010004600.1, from coordinate 19,545,082 downwards.
GCCAGGAAGGGAGCATGGGTATGCGGCTCGGGAGATGCGGGGCGCATGCGGCAAGAAGCATGCAGTCTTATACGGCAAGGGGACTGAGACTTATGCGGCTGAAAAGACTGCAAGCTTATGCGGCTGGGAGAACTGCAGGCTTATACGGCAAGGGTAATACGGGCGTATGCGACTGCGAATCAATAAGGCCATACAGATAAGTCAGGCCAAGGCCTTATGCGGCAAGGGAAATGAATGAATTCATGCGGCTGGAAGACAGAAGTTCATGCGGCAAGAAACCATGGAGTCTTATACGGCTCAGGCAAGGTGCCCATGGCCTATGCGGCAATGTCTGCCATACGGCCAGGAAAACTTGTCGCATGAAAATCCATGCGGTCAAATACTGCAATTCTTCCCCACTGAACCGAGAAGAAGAAGAGCCATGAATCCATGACTTCAAAGCTTCATAAATCCTTCATCCAAGGTCTGAATCCAGACTTCCATAGGTCAAAATGGGGCAGAATCAAATTCTCTACAACATGGAACCATCAAAACAAGATAGTAACAATGTTAAATAGATTAAAACCCAAAAAATCTGAAAATACAATAAACTTAGATCTACACAAATTGAGCCATGGAAATTAAAAATGCTAAGTATTAAAGTGTGTTAGAATCTCGTGAGGAAGAGAATGGAACAATAAAAACTGAGTTCCTCCATGAAGTAAGTTGCACTTGCCTAGGCTCTCTCTCTGGTAGGTGAAGAGAGTGATGGTGAGGAAGAAGAAGTAATAGAGAAGAAGTAATGAGGAGAGAGAGAGAGAGTTTGACGGCTATTAAAGGAAGGGAGTGGAGGGTAGGTAGGGGTTGGTTATCATAAAAACCAAGCCAAACCGAACCAAGCCAACCAAGCCGAACCAAGCAAGCGAAATACCACAATAGACCACGCAATGAGACATGCTGTCATGCCCCAGAACCAGAATACTGGAGAGCGGGGGAATGACTCAGCCAGCTACGTATTACGGGTAGATGAATACCGTATAATACGATCAATGCTGTCTACAAGACGAGGGGGTACATACTACATGAAAGTCTCCCTATGGTCACTTTACTTCTATTGTCTCAATCATTCAAACAAGAAACAGAAATAGAGAACATGTGAGATAAAGCAGTAAGGCGTCCCAAACGCTCAGTCAAAATGTTCTTGATATCTGGCTTTACAAAATACGGCCAGATGATGTAGTAAGTATACACAATTGTTAGCAGCTGCAGCCTGACTTAGTTATAATTATGCAAAAGTAGGTGCAAGACAATCCGACTAACATGTCGGTGCCAAACGGCAAAGTATAAAGTAGATAACAAAACGGGCGGGGAAGTAAGAAACCCACTCGAGTCCTCCTGCGATCATCCCTCTAGTGTTGACCATCTTGGAGGTAGAAGTAAGCTGGATCCTCGGGGACTAGCTCTAAATCTGGCCATGCAAAACCAGAGAGGTTAGACCTTTAATAGCAAGTACCACAAGGAAGCACGATATGAGGAATGAGGCCAGTAATAAGAGAATATGATAATAAATCTCTGCTATCTACTAAGACTCACACAACATCATGACACTTCGAACCAATCTCCCAACCAAACAAGGACAGAAGTTGGCCCGTCATGTCCTGACATTCTGATCATCTCAGTTAAGTAACAGAGTAGGTACAGTGCACAAACAAATCAATTTAAACGGCCAGGCAACTACTACGGCTTGCTATTATGAGTCCCAAGTTATCCTGGTTTTATGCAATGAGGATTTCTCAGTTCTTACTATGCGCAAGCAAGGCTAGTTTACCCAGTTAATCAATTGTGCCATTCATAAATTAGACGAGTCCCAGCGGGACGCCCGTCATTAATATACAATATTCAATAGATAATATAACCAGATACCGCTCCCTGCCCGTGTGGCAGATTTGCAGCATCTGTGGGGACCAACCGGCCTGTCGGGCACTACTAGTCCCAAGAGGGCTGCCATGTAAGAACTCGGGAATCCATTCTCTCCATGCAATCATTATTTTATTTAACTTAATAGTCTCTATGTTGAGTGAAGTACCATGCCGTGGATCATGGTCATTCAGAATGAGTACTTTTGTACGGGGTACGATATGCGCAACTCTACAATGATACCAGTGCGGTCAGGTTGTAGGTCTTACATAGCGTAATGCAACAATCAAAACTAACCACGAAGTAATCATGTCTTGACCATAAAGTACACATGCTTCTTTGGTAGGATAAATAAATAATAAATGAAGAAGCCTGCATATGCCTGTATGTCAATATTCGGGATTAGCCAGTCGATTTCAATAGTTCATAATTAATATGAACGTGTCTCATTCATTCAATTCAAAGACGACTAGCCAGTCTCTTAGTTCCAACTAGGAACGCATGATCAATTATTAATCAAGGTCACAATCATTATCAATGGTGACAAGGCATGAAAGTCAACTAGTATTCAGTGGGGTCGAGTCTACAACTCTCAGGGTTTAATTCCAGTCAATCGGGATATCTATAACTCAATTCACGACATATGGTACATCCCATGTAACAATCTATATTTAACAGAAATATCAACATATCATGATTATATCAAGTTTATGCAAAAAGGTCAGGCTACGCTCAAGCCAGGCTACGCTCAGGTCAGGCTACGCTCAAGTCAAGCTGCGCTCAAGTTAGGCTACGCTCAAGCCAGGCTACGCTCAGGTCAGGCTACGCTCAAGTCAAGCTACGCTCAAGTCAGCGTACGCTCAGGTCAGGCTACGCTCAAGTCAGGCTACGCTCAAGTCAGAGAGGCAGCGTATGGGCTCCATACGACTCCTCACTATCCAAGCTAGCGTACGCAAGTCATACGCTTCCAAAAGGCAGCGTATGAACTCCATACGACTCCTTACTATCCAAGCTAGCGTACGCAAGTCATACGCTTCCAAAAGGCAGCGTATGAACTCCATATGACTCCTTACTATCCAAGCTAGCGTACGCAAGTTATACGCTTCCAAAAGGCAGCGTATGAACTCCATACGACTCCTTACTATCCAAGCTAGCGTACGCAAGTCATACGTTTCCAAAAGGCAGCGTATGAACTCCATACGACTCCTTATCAAGGTAGCGTATACAAGACCATACGCCGCCAAAAGGCAGCGTATGAGGCAGACTGCGCTGCGCTAAAGAGCGCGCGCAGCTCAGTGGCGCTAGCTAAAAAGCTCGCGTACACTGCTCACTGTCTTCTCCAATCAGCAAGAACTCCATGGTTTGAACCCAAAGCTTCAAAATCCATAACTGGGTCAAAATAAGTCCAAATCCAACTTTGTAAAGGTCAAAATTGGGTAGAATAAAATTCTCTACAACATGGAACCATCAAAACTTGAAAACAAAGAAGTTTGATAGATCAAAACCACCAAAATCCGAAAATAATTAATTTCTAGATCTACTAAAAATAAAACTTTAAAACGAAAAATGCCAAGTTCTAAACTCTCTTAGAATCACAAGGGAAAGAGAATGGAACCATAAAAATGGGTCCTCATGAAGAAGCAAGATGTACTTGCCTATGGGTTTGGTAGGTGGAGAGAGTAATGAGAAAGAAGGAGAAGAGTAATGGTGAAGGAGAGTAATGAAGAGAGAGAAAGAGTTTGGGGGCTTTAAATAGTGATATGGGTTCGGTTAATGATGAACCAACACACCCGAAAATAAACCAACCTAGGCCAAACCTAAAGTAAGCTAAAGCAGAGAATAAAAGCAGGAAGTAAAATACAGAAAATTAATTGCAGGAATTTTAATTTGCGTGAATTAAAGGAATTAAAATACAGAACAATATATGATAAATATTTAAATAAATATATTAAAGCAGTACATGTATTAAAAATACGTATGCTGGGAACGGGGAGTGACATCTCTACCCTCCTTAGAAAAATTTCGTCCTAGAAATTTCAAATCCAAGCAGGATAGGAATATCAAGGCCAAACCAGTACAAACAATTTAAGCAAGCAATCATTTTACAATGTCCATAGCAAGTAACATATCTATATTTAACAATCTACGATATCAAGTAATTTCTACTCATAGGGCGACGTTCGCCTGCCTCCTTACGTTGTCCCCTCGTACCAGTGCCTGCAGCTTCACCAGCCCCTTTAGAGCTCTCAGCGCCCTCCTCGCCTTTTCAAGTTAGATGTTATCAAGTTAGATGTTATCAAATCCTCACCCCACCTATATCCACAATTTAGATTTTATCAAGTTAGAACCAGGTATAAATGACACATTATATTTGAAAGATCAAAAACTGGAAAGAAAGAAAAAACTTCAAGTCACTACAAAATTCAAGAGAAAAAAACACAGGTTCAAGTGAATTTCAGAAAACCCAGAAGCCAAAACTTTCATAAATGGAAAAAAGTTTATAGAACTCTAAGTGCTCATGTCAAGAATTCCTCTGCTATGTGAAGTCCTCAGACGACTTTCAGAATGAAGCATGCATTAACATTTTCTAATTTTTGTACTTCTTTTGCAGCAGTAAGTAGAACCTTCTTTCTTTGCACTACAACAAAAAACCTAACTGTACAATACATTTTTATTTATCTCCTTCAAAATGTTAATGAACTACTATATTAGTAATTTTGCATCATACAAAAAAATGCTAAATATTAACGTATGTAAAAATAAACAAAAGAAGAAGAAGTAGACATACAACCTCAATCCAGTGCTGGAAAGCTAGCGTCAGCGCTTTAGAATCCTTGGACAAACCCTGGCCAACCTGTAAAACTTGCAAAGATAAACTTTTTTTTTAAGAGAACGGATTGTAAATTCCAAAAGATATCATGTTCAAAAGTAATTATGAGTGCACATTCGTCTTACCCTTGGCTTCACCATAATTCTTTGTTGGTGGTATATTATGAGGGTGCACTGTGCAAATCTTGTGGATCTGCTCTCTAGCCTTATTGAACTTTAAACCTTGAATCTAAGTACCTAGCTATTTCAGTCAAATGCATATGCCAGAAGTGCTTGATTACTAGTATAAAAATAAAGCTAGTTCAGGTCTAATTTTTTAACCACTCAAAAGCACTTGAAAAATAGAAAGGATATTTCTTTTTCAAAGTCAGAAAAATCATCACTATTGTCATCAACCCTACATGTTCGTGCCAAATTCCTCGTAAAGTTAGTTACAGGTATGAGAGGGACATGCCTGCCATAAAGCCTAGCTAGTCTAGTTGAATCAGAATATAACTACCTGAAACTAGTGAACAAAACCCTCCAAAGTGGATCAGTTTGGCCTGCATGTCATCTTAATAGTACTAAAAATGTTAATTTGTTCACCTTTTTCCGAAAGTTATGACAAAAAGGAAGAAATCAATATAATTAAGGGTCGACCTGAGCAGATTTGTATGCCACTATGTATGAAAAGATTCAAACCAACAACCTCCACATGCTGATCTTATTACTTCAGAAGCTAAACCAAAATTTCCATATTTTCTGACATTGCCAACACATGTATATATATAAGACATAACACTGCTCGTGTCACAAAAATTAAAATATATAATATAAAAATGCCTCTCGGAATAATTTTTTTTGCAAAATAGGCACTTCTGTATGGCGTTTTTGTGATCGCAATTTCCTGACTGCCAGTAACTACACCAATCAGCACGACATTTTGTTTCTCTAAATACAAGTACCTGGCTCATCTTCGGGCGTCTCCTTGCAGAATGGCGCACGGAGGCGGCAGCACAGGCTACCATGCGCGCCATCTCCATCGGCTCGTAGTTCCCCTCGAGTCTCAGATCGACCAAGTCGTCGTAGTTTCCGTCGGTCAGCGCCTGCGAGAGCACCGCCGCGTCTAGTCCACCAAGCTGTCTTCCATGAACGTGTGCGAGCTGTCGCAGGGCCTCCGTCCAGTGATTAGCTCAAGAAGCATGACACCGTACAAGAAGACGTCGAACTTCTCCGTCAGCTTTGTCACGCCCCAGAACCAGAATACTGGAGAGCGGGGGCAGACATAGCCAGCTACGTATATTGAAATAGAAACCACCTCGATATACGGTCACGGCTGTCTAGAAATATGAAGGTTTTCTACAAGCCAACAGTCTCTTATGGTCAAGCCTATTGTCTCAATCTCAAGCAAGTAATATAATTACAAGATGTTTGACCACCAAATATACAATAAAAGGCGTCCCAAATATTACATATCAGCTGATCATGAAGCTAGTCGTACAAAATACGAGGACTAGCAAGAGTTAAGTCATACATGATCAACCCTAGGATTTGTCAATCATGTTTACAGCCCGTAGGCAGACAGTAAGTAAAAGTGCATTGAGCTAACATGTGCTCGTCGGCTAAACGCCTCAAAAGAATAACTTTACAATAGAGTGAGTGAAACAAAATAGAAAAACCCACTCGTAGCCCAGGTTCCTTCTAGTCGCCACCATTGGGCTGGAAGCTTGGTAGATCCTCGGGAGCTGCTCCAAAATCTGGCCACACAAAACCAGCTGGGTCAACCCCAGAAAGAGCAAGTGCCACAAGGGGGCCACGAAATAAGAACAAAAGCCAGCAATCAGCACAGAAAATCTAATATTAAAACTAAAATTACGAAAACAGGTCAGGATGATATACGACGAGATAACCATGAAACTATTCCGATAGCCAGGTTACAACCCATAAACCAAACAAGGACCGGGGTTGTAACCCTTCATCTGAACAGAGCTTGGTTTCCCACCATTTATCGGCAAGATAATAATGTAAGAAATCAAGACAGGAAGCAAGCTTGTACTGAATCGAGACATGGCTAGACTGGTTATACCTCATTCAATCATTCACGGCCAAGCAGATACTACGGCTTACTACTTTAACTAACTAGGGTTATCACATGCCTAATTACTAACAAGATGCAGCGAGATTGTTCCACAGCCACAAGCCCTGCAGACCATCCAGGCTACCCAGGACGAAAGATTAGGGTTGAATTCAGGTGGGTACATCGCCCGAGGACAAATGTACCCTTAGGTGACTTAGAGGGTGCAACACTCGACGGTGCGCTGGAAATGTGCCCTACTCGACGGCAGGCTACAGATCCCAAGAGCGCCCAGGTAACGGGATTGCCTGTAGCTGTGTCATCTCTTCATGACTACTGAGTTATTCTAGTTATTAACCTTAATCCATTTTAGTAGGTACTCCTGACCATGGTACTCAGAAGTCCCATCCTAGACATGATGCAAGACAGGACAAGTGGATTTTAACAAGCGAGTAAGAAAGAACCACCCACGGTGTCAAGACAGGTCAAGTTAAGTTATCAAGATAAATCATGTCAGGGTGCTTGTCGGGGGTGCGCCACGACGGGCTACTATCATGTCAGGTTGGTCATGTCAGGAGTGCACCACTACGGGTCACTGTCGTGTTATGCTAGTTCCTTGTCATACCATGCCATGTAAATAGTCATTCCAAACATATTAAGTAAAATCAAGTTCATAACAAAAGGCGTAAGGATATAAAATGGGCGTAAAATATCTAATAAAATATCAGAATACGGGGCTATAGAAGAGACAAGCTTAAAGAAATAAAACCAAAACTCCAAGAGCCAATGGATTAAGCAAGGGGGGTCAGGGGAGCAGCGTACGAAAAGTCACGCACGCTGAGAGCAGCGTAGGTGAAAAGTCACGCACACTGAGAGGACAGCGTAAGTGAAAGTCACGCACGCTCAAGAGAGCAGTGTACGTGAAAGTCACGCACGCTACAGGGAGCAGCGTGGGTAAAAAGTTACACACGCTACAGAGAGCTGCGTGGGTGAAAAGTCACGCACGCTACAGAGAGCAGCGTGGATAAAAAGTCATACACGCTCAAGGGGGCAGTGTACGTGAAAGTCACGCATACTCAAAGGAGCAGTGTGGGTGAAAAGTCACGCACGCTGAAAGGAGCAGTGTACGTGAAAGTCACGCACACTCAAGGGAGCAGCGTGGGTGAAAAGTCACGCACGCTCAAGGGAGCAGTGTACGTGAAAGTCACGCACACTCAAGAGAGCAGCGTGGATGAAAAGTCATGCACGCTCAAGGGAGCAGTGTACGTGAAAGTCACGCACACTCAAGGGAGCAGTATACGTGAAAGTCACGCACACTCAAGGAGACACGCTTCCAACAGGAAGCGTACTCAAGCCTGCGTACGCGGCGCTAAAGAGCGCGCGTAGCTCAGGGTGCGTAAGCTAAACATCAAAAACCCATAAAACCCAACTAAAATAGATCAAACCATGCAAAAATCCAAAAATAGGAAAACTTAGATCTAGAGCAATGGAGACTCCAATTCACAAAATATCAAGTTCTAATGTTGATCACCATGTCCTAATCTAGCAAATGGACAAGGAAAAGAGGGCTCTCATGTAGTGGCAAGGTGCACTTGCCTAGGGTTGGGAGAGTTGTGGAGGAAGGAGAAGAAGAAGAAGAAGGAAATTAATGGTGGAAGTTATGAGAAGAGAGAGTGGTAGGTGGGGATATAAAGAGGGGGAGTTGTGGTAGGGATGAGGGTAGAGTGCAGGGTTAGGGTGCTCCAACACATAAAATCGAACCAAACCGAACCATCCCCAATAAAACCGAGCCATGCCAAAAACCTAAAATATGGGAAATACCGAAATCTCACAAGTTAAGAAAATAAAAATACATGCCAAAAATCCAGATACGAATATAAATACGAAATACTAGAAATACAGAAAATGAGGGTGACAAGCTTGCCGCTGGAGGCGTACTCCGGAGCCAGGTAGCTGCAGCCATGGACGACGAGTGCTAATTATAATTAGTACATTTTGGTTTGGAACCAAAGTCCAGAAGATTAAACATTAATTCTTGCTCACCCGAAAGTTCCCATTACGCGGGTCGAGACGTGGGTGTGATTGTCCGAGAAGAGCTTGGCCAATCCGAAGTCCGCAACCTGATCGAGTTCTTGAACAAGTGAGCAAATTAAACTTTACATAATGAACTCTCATCATATAAATGTGTAGGAATCAACCAAAAAAAAGAACAAAACAACCGCCACCACCAGCCCTTACCCGTTCTTCTCGCCGAGCCCGGCGTTCGAGTCCTCCCAACCGCCGTTGCCCCCATGAGCGCTCGTCTCGTGTCCGGGCCTGCAGCCGACGTGCGTCGGCGCTACAGATCCGCACCGACCGTTTGCTCGTGCATCCTCGACGGGCAGTGTGGGTGTAGTACCCCGTCCCGCTCAGTCAATCGGAGGAATCGAAACGTCGACGGCGTTCGGACTTAGCCTTGCAATGACTACTCGGAGACATCGCTCGGTCAAAGCGACCGCTCGCTCAGGTGGGGTAGTTTCGGTGAACTTGCCTCATCTTTACCATCACATAATAAATCGTGTTTTTAACTTGCACATGTAGGCTTAATAATAAAAGAGACGAATCCATATAGCTAAGGGAATAATCTCGACGGGTCAAAATGAGTTAGAACATGGAAAAATATCCCACGGTCGACTTAGAGTTGGTGCACGGCGTGCTTAGAAAATGACACTCGGTCCTTCGTCCCGTGGCTTGGGAGAAGGAAAGTTGGTCTTTGACACAAAGTTATAAAATAGCCTAAGTCATAGGCGTCGCCTGCGTGAATGCTTGTTAAAGCATGCACGGTCCCGTCGAATTGTCCCGACACTTGAGTTGGCCTAAGTCATAGGCATTGCCCGTATAAATGCTCGACAAAGTATGCACGTTTCCATAACGCAAGGCTTGGCATAGCCTTTGCTCGTCCCTTGAGTCAAGTTATAGGCTCGATTAAGTTAGGCAAAGTTACGCCGATCGACCTAAGTCATTGCTAGTGCTGTCCCGCTCTTTCTGCGATTGTCAAGTTAAATAGTTCCACGATCCCAAGGCCCGTCATATGAAGTATGACTTGGGCGATAGCGTCGGGTAGATCGGAAGTCGGTTTGAGACACGATGGCACGGTCCAAGAGTTTTAAGACATGGGCCACGGTTGATTCATTGAGTTTGGAAAGAGTTGTGAATTGTTGTTCTTGAGTTGAGTAAAATGATAGGGCAAGAAAGAAGAATGCTCGCGACTACGGGTCGTCGAGGCAAGATCTCAGAGGTGAGACGTATTGAACTAGGCCCTGAAAGAGATGATAACATTAGAGGTGGAATGACTGTGTGAGACGTCAGTTGAGTCGAGTCTTGCATGGTCATGGACAACTTGTCGACAAGGTAGAGTTTCCTCGAACGGTAGTCCGACGGAAGGGGACCGGTTCTTGAGAAGCATCATTAGCACGTGCTGGATGACCGCACAAGTTAGCGCAGAGGCTTGCCAGCGGGGCTAGCTACCCACCTGGCAAGGGCGGCCGCCTAACAAGCTGAAGGAGTCCAGGATGGCTCTGGGAGTCAGTGACCAAATCATATAGATGAGTCGGCATGGCGGTAAGTCTGCGTGTGTGCCTTTGGATTGAGTTGAGTTGTTGAATGTGTGTATAGTTGGAATATAATGTTTGGCCCTAAGATGTGGCATCAACATAGGCGACGTGCTTCGGCACGAGATGTGGCGTCGAGTCTTATGTTGTCGGCATGTAAGTTGCATGGTTATGGTTGAGTTGTTGGAGTCTAAGTCAGGAAACCGCCGTAAGGCAAAGTTGTTTGAGTGACACAAAGATTTACAAGTCTTGATTGGGTCAGCTGGTGATCAAAGTAGCAAGGGCCGCGAGGCAGCGATATGGTCGAGTCGTACGTAGTTGCGTGGTGCAGTCACACGGGAATGGAGCCTCATCGCGTAGTTGCGTCTCTGATTTTGGCCGAAAGGCAAGCACGACTTGATAGGTTAACGTTGTTTGAGTCGACATTGTTGTGCAAGCACGGGATGGTCTAAAGACATAAATAGGCAAGGCATCAGTCTTAAAACTGATCCTAAGGTAAGAGTAGAAAGACAATACAAAAGGGGACTATATTGCACAAAGTAAAGTAAACGTGTTGGTTTTGTATGGGTGGGCGAGGAGCTCATTCCACCAGTACAGTTGAGTACTGACACCCACATAGTTTACATGTACAGGTACAGGTAGAAGCTCGTGGCGCGGAGCTCGCTTGGATGCGTCGAGGCACGGAGTTCCTTGGCGATTCAAAGCACGCGGCCGCATGGAGTAAAGACTTATATGGGACATAATGTATGGACATCGCCTTCCGAAGCTTCCGCTGGATCAAGACTTGTAATTGAGAGATGAAAGAGAGCTGAGTGAACTTGTAAAATATGAGAAGAGTGAGCTTGAGTGATTGTAATATTGGCCTTGCGCCCCCAATATAACCTTTGTTCAATATCAATAAAGAGCTTCTTTTGAGTAACTTGTGTTTTGTTCTAAAATTCCGCTGCTATAATTCAATGTCTCTGCTTGGAACTTCTGTGCGACGACCCCGTTGCAGCCGCTGAAATCGGCCGTTATGGAACCCGCCTTGCTCGAGCGCAATCTAGGCTCATGCGGCATCACGCCTTAGCGAGGACGATCGCTCCTACGGGAGCGGGGTGTGACATAATGGTATCAGAGCACGACTTTACGTCCTTGGACTATTGATTGAATTCTTTAACTCCGTTGTTTCTGCGAACTCTGAATGTTGCTTTCGCATGTTGAAATCGTTGGTGCGCTCTCTCTCAATTGTCCTACGGAATGTCCATACAATAAGTCTATCTATTTTGCAAAACGTAGGAGAACAGTTTTTAACAAAATAAAAAGATGGTTTGTGTAAGCACGGTTGGTTAAGTCGGGCTGGGCATATACACCAAATTTGTGTCGACATTAGAAAAGTCGAGTATGGGAATTCGAATTGTGTCGGACGGGAATGAGATAGACTTGATTGAGTAAATTGGATGACTAACGATAGGGGTGCTATTGAGCGACGACAACGTCAGTGCGATATAGGTGAGCGTGCTTGGAAAATTGAGGAATGGTTCGAACGGAAAAATTTGAAGAAGTCGATTTTGATTCGAATGATAGTTGAGAATTTATTGAATGACTTCATCCCTGAGTGGTGTATGCGATAGCCTCAGGGATATCGATCGATCGATTGAGGATTCGAGGGTATCGGTGAGTCTATCAGCAAGCATTGTGTGATGCAAAGCCTTAGATTGAGTATCGATAAATGAGTTTTGGTCTTGAAGATTTGACAAAGTGTGATTCAAACAACTTAGAAATTAACGTGCACGGGACGTGCACGGGATTGAGAATTACGCAAGTATGAAATGCAAAAATGATCGAGTAGATGAAATCGAATCGAGGAAAAAGTTAAGGTGTAGTGAACGGATGACTTGATCGAGGAAATCGATAAGAATCGTATACGAAAAGTTAGCACGACGAGAAGGTAGCGTGCATGAAAAGTCTGATTCGAATGTTTGAAAATGACTCTAAGGATTGGATTGAATGTTGCTCGATGTTTTGAGTTAGCAAAGGATTGATGCGAATTGAGGAAATACCTTGGTCGATGACTTAAGATAAATGGATGAACGATACGTGGGTTTGGTTTGAGAAAATTGATGTTGTGAATGAATCGAGGGATAATTATCGAACTTGAATTTGAATATCGAGGAAATTATCCAGTCGGACGATGGCATCATTCGTATGACTCGAAATTGGTTGCAAAAGAAGATCGTCAGGTTACGCATATCGTCGAAGGTATTGAGGCGTATCAAAGATCGATATGCGATAACTTGGAGGTACTCTGACTCGACAAATGATGATTGTGCAAGTGTTATTGTTCGGTTGGATACGATACTTAGGATTTTGATCAAGATGAATGTTGGATGAAAATTATCGTGTCTTGATGGTTACGTTGATAGCCACAACGTCGACGATCTTGTGTTGCGCGAGCGCAACTCCAGCCTCGCACATGTGTTGCATCAGATTTGGGGCGATTGTTCCGCGTGAGCGCTGACATGGTGATTCATGTCGCGGGAATGGTCGAAACTCGGAAAATCAGGACGCAGCAACTTTGATTGTCTCGACTTGTCGGTTTGATGCAAAGAAAAATTCGAGGATGTTTAGACTTGCGATTGATGAATGAAATAAACTTGAGGATTGAGTAGGTCCAATCCGCGTATCAAAAATGAATTAGTCAAGACGCAAAACAAAGTTACGTCCCGATGAGGATAATTATCCCGCGGGAGCGTGCATGGTGATTCATGCCCACCGTGGATAATCTGACTCGCGTGAGATCGGGGCGCAACATATTGTTAGGTCGGACGACCTTGTGATCGATTACGTGAATTGGGATGAATGACTTCGGAAGTATGGAATGTGAAAGTTTGGTTTAGCGATAAATTGTGTCGTAGCATGCTTGACTTGGGGATTGATAGGCGAATTATGTCGAACGTGTTCGAAGAGATAGACTATGCGAAATGGCTTGATGAACGAACGATATGGATATAACGTAGGATTGGTTGAAACGTAAGTTATCGTAGGATGGCTTTGCTGAATGACTCGGACCCCGTACGACGAATGTTGGGATGTGCGTAGGAAATCGATGCTCGATGTTTAGAAATCGGAGTGATGCGAGTTTGGGTAGAAAACCCCGTACTATCAACTTGGTTTAACCTTAGGATGGGGTCAGTGTTGATATTGTTGTTTGGGAACTATGATTCCAATACTGACGGAAAGACAGCCTAGCGGTTAGGCAGACGTTTCGGTGCGGAGCGATAGGATTGGTAAAGGCACCACTCATGAGGCTCGGTTGACATACATGTATATCAAGGGCGCTTGAATGCATGCACGATCCGACTCGAGTGGTGATGGCGGGATTCGCTATCACGAGGCTTGGTTGAAATAGTATTTTGGGGACGCCTAAGATATGTGCACGATCCATACTAAGTGATACGTTGAATTCAAATGAGATTTGAGGAACGGGAAAGGGTCGAGGATTTTAAGATCGTGAGTTTTGAAGAAAGGATTGAGGATAGTGCGAGCGTGGCTCGGATTGAGGAAATGAATAGGCGTAGTGTGTGCGAGAGTTCTTGAATGTCGAGTAAAGTGATAAGTAAATAAGTAAGTACTCAGTTAGTTTCGAGGACGAAACTTTTTCTGAGTGGTGTATGATGTAGTGCCCCGTCCCGCTCAGTCAATCGGAGGAATTGAAACGTCGACGGCGTTCGGACTTAGCCTTGCAACGGCTACTCGGAGACATCGCTCGGTCGAAGCGACCGCTCGCTCAGGTGGGGTAGTTTCGGTGAACTTGCCTTATCTTTGCCATCACATAATAAATCGTGTTTTCAACTTTTACAAGTAGGCTTAATAATAAAAGAGACGAATCCACATAGCTAAGGGAATAATCCCGACGGGTCAAAATGAGTTAGAACATGGAAAAACGTCCCACGGTCGACTTAGAGTTGGTGCACGGCGTGCTTTGAAAATGACACTCGGTCCTTCATCCCGTGGCTTGGGAGAAGGAACGTTGGTCTTCGACACAAAGTTATGAAATAGCCTAAGTCATAGGTGTCGCCTGCGTGAATGCTTGTTAAAGCATGCACGGTCCCGTCGAATTGTCCCGACACTTGAGTTGGCCTAAGTCATAGATATTGCCCGCGTAAATGCTCGACAAAGCATACACGTTTCCATAACGCAAGGCTTGGCATAGCCTTTGCTCGTCCCTTGAGTCAAGTTATAGGCTCGATTAAGTTAGGCAAAGTTATGCCGATCGACCTAAGTCATTTCTAGTGCTGTCCCGCTCTTTCTGCGGTTGTCAAGTTAAATAGTTCCACTATCCCAAGGCCCGTCATATGAAGTATGACTTGGGCGATAGCGTCACGTAGATCGGAAGTCGGTTTGAGACACGATGGCACGGTCCTAGATTTTTAAGGCACGGGCCACGGTTGATTCATTGAGTTTGGAAAGAGTTGTGAATAGTTGTTCTTGAGTTGAGTAAAATGATAGGGCAAGAAAGAAGAATGCTCGCGACTACGGGTCGTCGAGGCAAGATCTCAGAGGTGAGACGTATTGAACTAGGCCCTGAAAGAGATGATAACATTAGAGGTGGAATGACTGTGTGAGACGTTAGTTGAGTCGAGTCTTACATGGTCATGGACAACTTGTCGACAAGGTAGAGTTTTCTCGAACGGTAGCCTGACGGAAGGGAACCGGTTCTTGAGAAGCATCATTAGCACGTGCTGGATGACCGCACAAGTTAGCGCAGAGGCTTGCCAGCGGGGCTAGCTACCCACCTGGCAAGGGCGGCCGCCTAACAAGCTGAAGGAGTCCAGGATGGCTCTGGGAGTCAGTGACCAAATCATATAGATGAGTCGGCATGGCTGTTTCACTTAACAAAATCGCCAAACAAAAGTGTTGGATTTTGAAAATAAAACGAAAAAAGTACAAGAAGTACAAATTTGATTCTGGGAAAGTATTGCTATGGAAGTCTGATTCGTAAATGATCACTTTGTTCCTTGGACCATATGATGATGAAGAAGATCACTGCTTGAAGTAGAACAACTTGGAAGAACTAAGTCACCAGAAAGGTATCGACACCCTTGGGCACTGATGGCGAGGTCGAATTCTTTCCTGCTTTGCTTCACTCTGTTCTGGAAGAAAAGTTGAAGAAGAATGCTCTGGAGAATCAAAATCTCGAAGTCTTGATCTCTGTATTCTCTCCTGTTCTCTCTCTGTCCGCCCTTGTCTTTGAGAAAAATGAGTCTATTTATAGACCGAGGCTTCTGTGCGTAAAAAGACACCAAAATCTGTCTTTATGCTAACAACTGCCACCCATGATCAGAGTCACCCTTTGTATATGTTGACACGCGTCCCATCATTTCAGTGAGAATAGGATGCATGTACACACGTTCTTCGAAATATATGGCATGAAGGCCATGTAAGCAAACCACATTCCATAGTGGCCAGAAAGAATAGGGCATAAAAACAGCTCCAACATCCTCTGAGCGTAAAACAATGAGATGAGCGTATAAAGTGGTTATTGAGTAACCTTGAGCGTAAAATGGCTCAAATAGACTTTACGCCCATTTTGTTTTATGAGTGTAAGAACTCATGTAAAACTCCATGCGTAAAAGAAACTGTTCAATGAGCGTAAAGTAGCTCGATCTCCATAAACGACAACAATAGTTTTTTGTATAAGACAAATCCCATTGAATTCTATGGTAAATGCCATCATTAATATCTTCATGTCAGAATTTGCATTAAATGCTAGATTTGACAGCTTTGTCCAGCGTGAAGTAGACTGCTCTGTCCTTGGCGTAAAAACCATGGGTATAGCCCCGAGCGTAAAATGATCAGCTTGCTTAAGCATAAAGCGATTAGCTTAATCTTGGACGTAAAGAAATTATCCATTCCCCTAAGCGTAAAGCAGATCATTTATGAATGAGATGACTCTTTCTTTGAAGCACTTTTTACGCTCCTACAAGACCCCCTTCAAAGTTTTCAAATATCTCCAAAATTTGAAACACTTTGAACAGAAGCGTAAAAGTTGAGATTTGACTCGCCAGCGTAAAGTTTGGGATACGCAACAGCCATCCGCGTAAAAGCGGGAGATATCCAACAGTCGGCGTAATTTCCAACAGTGTCGGTCAACATTTATTTGTCACAATGAATTTCCTTTTTTCGAAACTCTTAAAGGCCTTTTTGCTTCCCCGAGTTTTGCATTTATAATGAACCATTTCCAATGAGGAATATGAAGAGCTGATTTAACCGTATAAATAAGGAGAACTTCTTCACTCTTGTCATTCATCTCCATAGTGACATGGTGCCCAAGAAGGAGATTAACAATGAAGAGGCTTCGGGCTCAAGGATTGACTTTGAGCGAGCATGCAACTTTGTAGCGTGCTTCGGATTAACTCCAGCAGTCTTCAGTCGCATTGATGGTGGCCCCTCAACTGCATATGAAGGCTCCGGAGATGCAGAAGCATTTTTGAACCTGATGCGTCGCTCCGGGATTCACAACATGCGTGAGTTAGGTGTTTCTCTTCGTCAGTCTAATGAGGGAGAGGGAAAATAAAACTCCATGTATTGCGACTCACTTATATGTAGGAGTGTGTCACGCCCCAGAACCAGAATACTGGAGAGCGGGGGCAGACATAGCCAGCTACGTATAGTGAAATGGAATCCACCTCATTATACGGTCACGGCTGTCTAGATATATGAGGGTTTATCTACAAGCCAACAGTCTCTTAAGGTCAAGAACAAGCCTAGTGTCTCAATCACAAGTAAGTAAGTAAATGTTACAAGATGTAAGATCACCAAATATACAATAGTAAGGCGTCCCAAACATTACATATTCGGCTGATCATGAAGCTAGTCGTTACAAAATGTGAGGACTAGCAAGAGTTTTAGTCATACATGATCAACCCTAGGTTGCCAATCATGTTACAGCCCGTAGGCAGACAGTAAGTAAGGTGCAATACGAGCTAAACAGGTGCTCGTCGGCTAAACGCCTCAAAAGAATATTTTTACAATAAAATGGGAGAGCCAAAAATAACCCACTCGTTGCCCTGGTTACGCCTGATGTTCACCATCGGGCTGGAAAACCGGTAGATCCTCTGGAGCTGCTCTGGTATCTGGCCATACAAAACCAGCTGGGTCAGACCCCAGAAAGAGCAAGTGCCACAAAGGAGGCTTCACTTAGGAACTAAAACCAGCAATTAGCACAAGAATATAATTACATAATAAAAGACAGTAATTAAGGAAAAGCATGACAGGTGATATACGATGAGGTAACCATGGGACTATTCAGATAACCAAGTTACAACCCGTAAACCAAACAAGGACCGGGGTTGTAACTCTTCATCTGAACGGAACTTGGTATCCCCACCATTTATCAATAAGGCCAATGTAAATAATCACGATCTTGACGTAAGGTAAAGCATGTCGAGCATGTCATGGGGTACAACAAGACAATAAACGAAGAGAGAACACAGAACTGCTCCGGGAGCCAGGTTACAACCCGTAAACCAAACAAGGACCGGGGTTGTAACCCTTCGCCTGAACAGAACTGGTTCCCTGATCTTTATTGTTAAAAAGCAAGCACAAGTAATCATGTCATGTAACAATCTTGTACAGGATCGAGGCAAGAATAGACAGGGTTAGACTCCATTCAATCATTCACGGCCAAACAATAAGTACGGCTTGATACTTTAACTAACTAGGGTTATCACAGGCCTAATTACTAGCAAGATACAATAAGATTATTCTACAGCCACAAGCCCTGCAGACCATCCAAGCTATCCGGACGCAATTAGGGGGTTGAACTCAAGCGGGTACATCGTCCAGGAAACGCATGTACCCTTAGGTGACTTAGAAGGTGCAACACATGACAGTGTGCTGGAAATGTGCCCTACTCGACGGCAGGCTACAGATCCCAAGTGGGGCGCCCAGATAACGGGATTGCCTGTAGCTGGGAAATCTCTTCATGACTACTGTGTTAATCTAGTTATTAGCCTTAGTCCATTTCAATAGGTACTCCTGACCGTGGTACTCAGGGATCCCATCCTAAGCATGATGCAAGACAAGACTGGTTTAATGCACAAGCACAATCGTCCACGGTGTCCAGGTTATTCATACTTATTAAGTCATATCATGCTAGCCGTCGCAACAGCAGTTCGAGAAATATCATGTCAGGTTTATTTGTCAAGAGTGCGCCACGGCGGGCCACTATCAAGAATTACCATGTCAAGTTATCATGTCAAATTGTCAGGTCAAGTTATCATGTCAGGAGTGCACCACGGCGGGTCACTATCTGGTCATGTCATGTCCACTTGGTACTTGTCAAGAGTGCGCCTTAACAGGCCACTATCGTGTTCTATCCTTACATTATCATGAACGAGAGAAACTTGCATAAAATAACTAGGGACATATTCTTGAAGCCAAGGAAAAGACCTACAACTTTCATGTTTTGAGTTTTTCAAGATTCTGGCTACAAAACAACTTAAACAGGCAAAAACAGTAAAATAGAGCAATTCCGGCGCATGGGATTCCTGCACAAATCGGCGCATGAGATTCCTGCACAAATCGGCGCATGGGATTCCTGCACAAATCGGCGCATGAGATTCCTGTACAAATTGGCGCATGAGATTCCTGCACAAATCGGCGCATGGGATTCCTGCACAAATCGACACATGGGATTCCTGCACGAATCGGCGCATGAGATTCCTGCACGAATCGGCGCATGAGATTCCTGCACGAATCGGCGCATGGGATTCCTGCGCGAATTGGCGCATGGGATTCCTGCACAAATCGGCGCATGGGATTCCTGCACCAATCGGCGCATGAGAAACTCACGTTGCATCTTCAATACATGCGCGTAAGAAACCTACGCGCATGACACGCCCGGAGTTAAGGGATGCGTTGCCGGGACTTCACGGCGCATGGCCTCCCGGCGCATGGCCTCCCGGGCGCATGAGATTCATCGTCCCCAAACAGCAAGTTCAGCCATGAAAGTTCTGAAAACTTGTAATGGCCATAACTTCCTCATCCGGAGTCGAAATCGAGCGAAACAAAAGCCAAAACTGAATGAAATTGAATTCTCTACAACATAGAACCATTAGTTTTTGGAAATACCAAGTTTTAGAGATCAAAACCAAGAAAACTAAACAAGAAGGGACTTAAAACTTAGATCTACAAAAATATAACCATCAAAACCGAAAACTTCCAGTTCTAAAGAGACTTAGAATCTAGTATGGAAGAGAATGGAACAATAAAATATGAGATCCATCATGAAGCAAGTTTGCACTTGCCTAAGCTCTCTCTCTTCCCTCCTGGTGGTTGAAGAAGTAATGGTGGAGAGTAAATGAAGAAGGAAAAAATGATGAGAGAGAAAAGGAAAGGGTTATAAGTAAAGAGGGTGGTGGTAGGTAGGAGGGTTCATCCTTGGTTCATGATGAACCAAAGCAAACCAAGCCAAGCCGAACCAACCCAAGAATAAACCAATCAATGAAATGCTAGAATAAATCAAGCAGGAAGACATACAATACGGGTCAAATTACGTATACGTATTCCAAATACGTAATACGAGATCTGGGTATTACAACTCTACCCACCTTAAAAGAATTCCGTCCTCGGAATTTAATTAAGAGGCTAGAGGGACAAGATCAAGCTATACTAATCTCAGGCAAGCTATACTAAGCAATCAATCATGCAATCATGTATGTAAGCAAGGAAATCGAAGGCACGAGAAAGAGGGAAGATATCCTGCTAGGAACCTCTCTGCCGGTTCTGAGTCTGAGCTTGGACCTGGGCATACTGCTGGGGTCTCTGTAGCTGGAAGGCTAGGGCCTGAGGCGGCAATGGCCTCGGAGGCTGGTACTGTTGTTGCACTGGTGCTGGTGCTGGTCCCCTTACCGAGGGACTAGTCTGGGCCGATGACGAACTGGCCCTATTCGGACAGGACCCTATCTTGTGGTCCGGTGCTCCACAAGCCAAACATAATCCCTGAGCTCTGCGATACTCCGAAACAATGTGTCCTGGCTTCCCACAATGAGTGCAGCCCATTGTGGAAGACTGCTTCTGCTTCTGCTGCTGAGGAGACGTGACCGACGTCACTGAAGCCGCCTGCCTCGGAGTTCCAATTGTCAGAGCCCTGACTGCCGGGGCTGGTACTGAAGACTGGGTCATCTGGCCGTGAGATCGCTTCCGACCTCCGGTCCTGTCCACTATCCTGTGGGAGGTATACTCGTGCCTCCTAGCTGCTCTCAATACTGCATCGAAGGTTTGATGCTCAAACTGCTCCACTGCCAATAAAATCTCGAGATGGAGCCTCTGCTGGAATCGCTGGGCTCTGTCGAACTCGGTTGCCACCAAAATGGGAGCAAACCGACTGAGCCTGGAAAACTCGGCCGCATACCCGTCGACCGTTCTGCCTCCTTGCTTCAGGTTGGTGAACTTGGTCTGTAGATCGTACCGAGCCACCACATCGAAGTACTTCGTCTGGAATCTCTCTCTGAATACGGCCCATGAGATAGGGGCCACTAATCCTACGGCCTGCGCTGCCCACCAGCTGCGGGCAAGATCTAGTAACTGCAGGCGCACTACGGCCACCTTCTCGTCTTCTGGGGTTCTGGCTGCCTCTAGAATAACTTCGGTGTCCTGAAGCCACCCGTCAGCAGCGATAGCATCTTCACTGCCATCGAAGAATGGAGGGTTCAGGCGCTTGAAACTGTTCGCTGCACTATTCTTTGGATGACCGCCTCTGTTCAGAGCATCTTCCACTGCCTGGTGCAAGGCATCTCCTCTACGATCCTGGGAAGCTAACAATGATCTGATGAGACCCACCAAAGTGCCATCATCAGGCTCTGCAGGCTGGACTGGCTGAACTGGCGGCTCTCCTCCAGTAGGTACGACTCGGGAGGCTGCTCCTGAGTGCTGGGCCTGATCTTCTGGTTGCTGCTGGTCCACGGGAGGTGATCTGCCTTGCTGATCGGCAGGTCCAGGAATAATGCCGCTGAAGAAGACGACATGGGAACAATAAGGAAGGACCAGGACAGATCAACGATTACAAGCATGTGATCAGGTCAAGATTTTCAGGGATCAAGAGGATACGAGCAGAGATCAAGGGCGAATACTGATTGAGACATCTATTCGGTAAACCCTCACATATCTTGATTTACAAGACCTGCATGGGCCACCACTTAAACCATGTCATGCCCCAGAACCAGAATACTGGAGAGCGGGGGCAGACATAGCCAGCTACGTATAGTGAAATGGAATCCACCTCATTATACGGTCACGGCTGTCTAGATATATGAGGGTTTATCTACAAGCCAACAGTCTCTTAAGGTCAAGAACAAGCCTAGTGTCTCAATCACAAGTAAGTAAGTAAATGTTACAAGATGTAAGATCACCAAATATACAATAGTAAGGCGTCCCAAACATTACATATTCGGCTGATCATGAAGCTAGTCGTTACAAAATGTGAGGACTAGCAAGAGTTTTAGTCATACATGATCAACCCTAGGTTGCCAATCATGTTACAGCCCGTAGGCAGACAGTAAGTAAGGTGCAATACGAGCAAAACAGGTGCTCGTCGGCTAAACGCCTCAAAAGAATATTTTTACAATAAAGTGGGAGAGCCAAAAATAACCCACTCGTTGCCCTGGTTACGCCTGGTGTTCACCATCGGGCTGGAAAATCGGTAGATCCTCTGGAGCTGCTCTGGTATCTGGCCATACAAAACCAGCTGGGTCAGACCCCAGAAAGAGCAAGTGCCACAAAGGAGGCTTCACTTAGGAACTAAAACCAGCAATTAGCACAAGAATATAATTACATAATAAAAGACAGTAATTAAGGAAAAGCATGACAGGTGATATACGATGAGGTAACCATGGGACTATTCAGATAACCAAGTTACAACCCGTAAACCAAACAAGGACCGGGGTTGTAACTCTTCATCTGAACGGAACTTGGTATCCCCACCATTTATCAATAAGGCCAATGTAAATAATCACGATCTTGACGTAAGGTAAAGCATGTCGAGCATGTCATGGGGTACAACAAGACAATAAACGAAGAGAGAATACAGAACTGCTCCGGGAGCCAGGTTACAACCCGTAAACCAAACAAGGACCGGGGTTGTAACCCTTCGCCTGAACAGAACTGGTTCCCTGATCTTTATTGTTAAAAAGCAAGCACAAGTAATCATGTCATGTAACAATCTTGTACAGGATCGAGGCAAGAATAGACAGGGTTAGACTCCATTCAATCATTCACGGCCAAACAATAAGTACGGCTTGATACTTTAACTAACTAGGGTTATCACAGGCCTAATTACTAGCAAGATACAATGAGATTATTCCACAGCCACAAGCCCTGCAGACCATCCAAGCTATCCGGACGCAATTAGGGGGTTGAACTCAAGTGGGTACATCGTCCAGGAAACGCATGTACCCTTAGGTGACTTAGAAGGTGCAACACATGACAGTGTGCTGGAAATGTGCCCTACTCGACGGCAGGCTACAGATCCCAAGTGGGGCGCCCAGATAACGGGATTGCCTGTAGCTGGGAAATCTCTTCATGACTACTGTGTTAATCTAGTTATTAGCCTTAGTCCATTTCAATAGGTACTCCTGACCGTGGTACTCAGGGATCCCATCCTAAGCATGATGCAAGACAAGACTGGTTTAATGCACAAGCACAATCGTCCACGGTGTCCAGGTTATTCATACTTATTAAGTCATATCATGCTAGCCGTCGCAACAGCAGTTCGAGAAATATCATGTCAGGTTTATTTGTCAAGAGTGCGCCACGGCGGGCCACTATCAAGAATTACCATGTCAAGTTATCATGTCAAATTGTCAGGTCAAGTTATCATGTCAGGAGTGCACCACGTCGGGTCACTATCTGGTCATGTCATGTCCACTTGGTACTTGTCAAGAGTGCGCCTTAACAGGCCACTATCGTGTTCTATCCTTACATTATCATGAACGAGAGAAACTTGCATAAAATAACTAGGGACATATTCTTGAAGCCAAGGAAAAGACCTACAACTTTCATGTTTTGAGTTTTTCAAGATTCTGGCTACAAAACAACTTAAACAGGCAAACAGTGAAATAGAGCAATTCCGGCGCATGGGATTCCTGCACAAATCGGCGCATGAGATTCCTGCACAAATTGGCGCACGAGATTCCTGCACAAATCGGCGCATGAGATTCCTGCACAAATCGGCGCATGGGATTCCTGCACAAATCGGCGCATGAGATTCCTGCACAAATTGGCGCATGAGATTCCTGCACAAATCGGCGCATGGGATTCCTGCACAAATCGACGCATGGGATTCCTGCACGAATCGGCGCATGAGATTTCTGCACGAATCGACGCATGAGATTCCTGCACGAATCGGCGCATGGGATTCCTGCGCGAATTGGCGCATGGGATTCCTGCATAAATCGGCGCATGGGATTCCTGCACCAATCGGCGCATGAGAAACTCACGTTGCGTCTTCAATACATGCGCGTAAGAAACCTACGCGCATGACACGCCCGGAGTTAAGGGATGCGTTGCCGGGACTTCACGGCGCATGGCCTCCCGGCGCATGGCCTCCCGGGCGCATGAGATTCATCGTCCCCAAACAGCAAGTTCAGCCATGAAAGTTCTGAAAACTTGTAATGGCCATAACTTCCTCATCCGGAGTCGAAATCGAGCAAAACAAAAGCCAAAACTGAATGAAATTGAATTCTCTACAACATAGAACCATTAGTTTTTGGAAATACCAAGTTTTAGAGATCAAAACCAAGAAAACTAAACAAGAAGGGACTTAAAACTTAGATCTACAAAAATATAACCATCAAAACCGAAAACTTCCAGTTCTAAAGAGATTTAGAATCTAGTATGGAAGAGAATGGAACAATAAAACATGAGATCCATCATGAAGCAAGTTTGCACTTGCCTAAGCTTTCTCTCTTCCCTCCTGGTGGTTGAAGAAGTAATGGTGGAGAGTAAATGAAGAAGGAAAAAATGATGAGAGAGAAAAGGTAGGGGTTATAAGTAAAGAGGGTGGTGGTAGGTAGGAGGGTTCATCCTTGGTTCATGATGAACCAAAGCAAACCAAGCCAAGCCGAACCAACCCAAGAATAAACCAATCAATGAAATGCTAGAATAAATCAAGCAGGAAGACATACAATACGGGTCAAATTACGTATACGTATTCCAAATACGTAATACGAGATCTGGGTATTACAGAGTGGACCTCTCTATAAATAAAATCTTGATATCAATCTCATCTGTTAGTAGATAGAACTGTTCAACACTTTATTTTGGTTGTTCATTCCCAATACTGGATACATTTCTATCTCCTTTGAGGTGCTGCCACTAATCCACCAGTTGTATTGGCAGCAACACGCCTTCGAACTGCCCTGCTCTGGGGTTCTTCTCTCGTCTGAGAGATAAGACCACAGTTCGATTCCTGCTGTTCTGGTTACCACTGGGGCTCAGACAGTCAGGAACTGCCACCAACAACGAACCCGCCAAAGAAAATCAAAGAGAAAATAGATCTCTATTAGGTTATTGTTTGGTGTATAGAATGAAAATCCAAGAATGTAAAAGATTTCCATTGTAACTTGTAAGAAAGTCTAAGAAATGTAGTAGACTTTTTGATGATATGGGAATGAAATGATGATTCTTCTATGATCAATGATTTGTATCTATCTGGATGTAATATGGACATGATAGATAAATGAAATCTTATTTTCTGTTTTAGAGTATATGATACTATCAGAGGTAATATGGACATAATAGCATATATGAACTCAAAAGAAAAATTAGATTAATATCTATGCAGAGGTCAAAAATAGAAGTGATAGATAGGAAAAGAAAGTAGATTTAATATTTGTTCAGAGGTCGTGAAAACATGAGAAATAACGAATTCCACTTTCTAATCAATTGATAAAATAGAAGATGTAAAATCCCTTTCCCTGGAAATGAGGAGTTAGCTTAACCAAACATTGGTAGCTAGGGATGAGCGTAAATGTCAAGGTGGTGGATGTTTCAGCGTGTTTCTTGGAAACAGAGGGTGAATCAGCGTGTTTTTTGGGAACAGAAAGAACGATTCAAATTCCATAATTAAATGGATGAACCTGGTAACATGAATGGACGAACCTTTTCAGAAAAAGTCGTTAGTAATCATCCTCCATAAATAGGTGAGGATTGCTTGTAACCCTTCATTCTTATTTCTCCTCCTCTGTTTGAAAATGTCTTCCGAGGATGCCCATCGAAAGAACAAAGTCTCCCAGAAAGTCGAGGGTATCATTGAGACGTTCCCTGTTGATCCTCCTGCATCAGGCTCATCAGGCTCAATCGAAATAGGTGGAAACTCTTCTGCGCCCAAGCCACCCGAAGACATTCTTACTTCTTTAGTAGAGCCAGGGAAAACTCCTGAAGAAGAAGCGTCGAGGATGGCTGCCTGCAAATTCTTCATGTGTTCAGGAAACGATGCCTTCTATGCATTGGCCGACTATGTATTCAATAAGGAAGGGAGTGACCCTCGTCCTTAATCTTTTATTTTGAAATAAATAAAAGAAGTTTTATTTTTGTTCCGTCTTCTCTTCTTATACATAGTATTTCTTAAGAAATTTGTCATTGATCGGCAGCATGAGTAGATCTCCATTGGGTTTTGACAACCGATAGGCACCATTGGAGAACACAGACTCAATTGCATAAGGGCCTTCCCATTTTGCTTGGAATTTCTCTTTACTTTTATGAGTCATTACCATCGGTCTCCGAACAGCTAATACGAGCTCGTCCACTTTGAATGACCTCTTCTTAACTTTACGATTAAAAGTTCGAGATATGCGGGCTTGATACAGTTCAATGTGTTGTTGTGCTTCTTCAAGTTCTTGGAGTCGTAAGCGATCATTATTCTCCGTAGTTAGCTCATTAGCAATGGCTATTCGTAGAGAAGGGATCTGAATTTCCAATGGGAGAACAGCTTCGCATCCGTAAACTAATGAGAATGGTGTAAAACCAGTAGGAGTTCGGACTGTTGTTCGATAAGCCCATAAATATTCTCCAAGTTTCTCATTCCAATCACGTTTATCAGAAGAGACAAACTTTTTGAGAAGTTTGATGATCGTCTTATTAAAAGCTTCAGCTAAACCATTAACAGCTGGATTATAAGCCGTATAAGCCAAATTCTGAATTCGATTCTTGTCGCAGAATCGATAAAATGCTTGACTGGCAAATTGTGGACCATTGTCATGAATTATCCGTCGAGGAATCCCGAAACGATAAATGACATGGTGCTTGATAAAACTGATCACATTAGATATTTTCACTTCCGTAAGGGGAACTGCTTCTGCCCACTTCGAAAAGTAATCGGTTATAGCTAGTATAAACCGATGTCCTTTGACAGAAGGAGGGTTAATAGGGCCAATAACATCCATACCCCAAGCTTCGAAGGGCCAAGAGGCTGCTGTAGGATGTAGAAATTCAGACGGTTGATGAATAAAATCAGCATGAATCTGGCATTGTCACTCCCCAATCCTGGAATACGTATTTTAATACGTAAACCGATAAATTGTATTTTCTTTGAATTTATACGATATTTATTATGCAGTATTTCTTCATGCATTTTCCAAAAATATTCGACAAAATATTATTTCCTAATTTATTTTCTGTATTTGGGCCTACAGTTTTGGCTCATTTGGGTAACCTATTCTTGGTTCACCAATGGGTCATCATGAACCCTTTGGTTCATCATGAACCCATGGGTCCAAGAATTCTATATATATAACTCATCTCCTTCTCTCTCCTCTCATTTACTTCTTCTCATTTACTTCCTCCACCAACCAAGGCAAGTACCAACTTGCTCAAGAGAAGGATCCATTATTTTGTTAATGATTCTTACAAAACTATTTGCCAAAACATGTTCTTCTCTTCAATCTATACTAGTTTAGAACTTGAAAATTTCTATTTTGAAGCTTTGATTTTTGTAGATCTAAGTTTTAATCATTTTCGGATTTTGCATGGTTTGATCTACTTTAGTTGGATTTTATGGGTTTTTGATGCTTCCATATGGAAGAGCATTCAGTTTCACCCAAGTTGGAGCTTTGGAAATCTGGATTTGGAGTTCGGATGGCCAAGTTATGATACTTTGAAGCTTGGATTCAGCCATGGTGTTCTTGTTGTTTTGGAGAAGACAGTGAACAGTGTGCTCCTGTTTGAGCACGCTTCCTGTTGGAAGCGTGTCTCCCCTTGAGTTTGCGTGACTTTTCACGCAGCTCTTCCCTTGAGTCTGCGTGACTTTTCACGCAGCACTCTCCCTTGAGCTTGCGTGACTTTTCACGCTGCTCTTTCCCTTGAGTTTGTGTGACTTTTCACGCAGCTCTTTCCTTGAGTCTGCGTGACTTTTCACGCAGCACTCTCCCTTGAGCTTGCGTGACTTTTCACGCTGCTCTTTCCCTTGAGTTTGCGTGACTTTTCACGCTGCTCTTTCCCTTGAGTTTGCGTGACTTTTCATGCAGCACTTTCCCTTGAGCTTGCGTGACTTTTCACGCTGCTCTTTCCCTTGAGCTTGCGTGACTTTTCACACAGCTCTTCCCTTGAGCTTGCGTGACTTTTCACGCTGCTCTTTCCCTTGAGCTTGCGTGACTTTTCACGCTGCTCTTTCCCTTGAGCCTGCGTGACTTTTCACGCACGCTGCCTTGTTGTGCGTATGCTTTTGATATTTTATTAGATATTATATGTCCATTTTATATCCTTACGCCTTTTGTCCCGAGCATGATATGAGCACTGATGTGACCCCGGAGAACAAAGTGTTCCTACCTGATACATGTACATGAATATCCCAGTTCTTGTTTATGCTCGACAGATGACTCGTAACTCCACGTGGCGTATTTGTAATGATGCATTACACTAAGGAGGGTAGCACATGTTGACATACTGATTGACATGGATCCTCACTTAGGGTACTCGTACTAAAGTACGACTTTAGGAGAATAATCATGCAGGCCACAGCATGAGAGTCCAAGATTTCACCTAGGGTTAAAATAGGCAACTGAATATACTAGATGCATGGGGAGGGCAGAGTCCCGAGATCGTGTTACACCAGTCGCCCTGAGATATTGTCTTGGCGCACCGGCTGGTCTCCACGGATACTGTGTCATCCGCAACGAGTGGATGACTGTATCCGATTAATTCCTGCTATATATTACATGTCTTGGCAAGGTGGCCTCACGAGGGACCTGTGCTCCATGACACCTGTCTACGCGAACCCCTGGGTTGGCTAGCCTTGCTGGAAAGATACGATCTGAGGATTTTCTAATAGCATGACGCGAGGATAACCTCGTTCCACTAGAAACTCATAGACTTGATTGGCCGTGAAAACGACTTGCATGTTTCCTATTTACCTTCCGTGAATAACTGAGGGAAGCGGACTGTCATGGTGCGTGATCCAACCCATGTTCTTGTTTGATTGTTGGGTTGGTTATCGTACTATGACAGGCTGTGGACCGAAGTTATGAACGGAAGACTTATTCTGGTTGTGAAGTGCTACTTCTGTGAATGACTGAGGAACATGGTCTATCATGGTACATGATCCAACCCATGTTCTTGTTTGATTGTTGGGTTGGTTATTGTGCTGCGATAGGCTATCGACCGAAGTCACGATCAGGAGATTTTATGGTTTATACCTTTTTAACTTATGTGAAAGTTATAGAGTACGATATGTCCCGACTCCATGCGGCACCTTTTGTCCTTGTTTGGTTGTAAGGGTGCCATATGGGTTCGAGGATGTTGCGCTACCCTATAATAGTAGCATAAGTATTACTATTATCAGTCATTCTATTAGTTGGGTTTTTAATCTTAACTCTTGTGCCCCTTTGGCGGTACTTGCTATTCGGGGCTGACCCAGCTGGTTTTGTTTGGCCAGATCTCGTAGCAGAGCCAGAGGACACGATCTTCCTCCCTGACATCCATGGTGCATACTAGGAGCATGGCGTTTCGGGGACTCGAGTGGGTTTCTTCTCCACCACTCCTGCTTATACTTTTGCGACATTTAGCCACCGGCACCTGTTAGCCGGATTACTTGATATTTTGTGTCAGTACATAATTGTAATTAAACAGACTGCAGCTGTGTATAATTTTGTACTCCTGACTCTCTGAGATAGCTAAATTATAAAGCTAGTCTCTCATGATCATTTTGATGAAGCGTCAGGGACGCCTTACTGCTTTATCTTTAATGTTTATTTAATTGCTGATTTGACTTAATTGATTGAGACATAGAGCTCTGTGGGACCATAGGAGACTTGATTGTAGCATGTACCCCCTAGTCTCTCGACAGCCACGATCGCCGTATGACGTTACGTACCTCATATGGAGTAGCTGGCCTAGTCCGTCCCCGTATTTCGGTACTGGGGCGTGACAGGCATGCTTTACATCTTCTGGCATAGTCTACAGCATCTGCTATCATAGAAGGCCAATAATACCCCATTCTCCGAATGCGGTCTTGCAACTTTGGACCCGGTTGATGAGCACCACAGACACCATCATGAGCCTCACGCAGTGTTTGTTTGGCTTCACTTTCTGAGAGACAGCGCAGCAAGAGTCCGTCATATGAACGACGATATAGCATATGTAAAGACAAATCATAATAGAATCGAAACGATCGTCTCTTAATTGATGCAGCTTCTTTAGGATCTTCAGGCAAAATCCCATGAACTGTATAATCAATGAATGGAGTTCTCCAATCTTTCTGCTAGAAACTTGTCTCTGTAACATAACTTTGTTCAATATGCAGATTATTCTTCACACAGAACAAGTCTCAGTCTAACAAAGTAATTGTATTTTGCCTTCGGATTGGGACAGCCAAATCTGCAGCTAAGCTGGAGAGAGCATCAGCCTCCACATTCTGAGAACGTGGTACAAATTCAATGAAGAATCCTTTGAATAAAAGGACCAACTCGACTACCACTTGATGATAGGGGACGAGATCAGGATTTCTGACTTCATAAGTCCCTCTAACTTGATTAACAATTAATTGAGAATCTCCATAAGCTTCTAGGAATTCAATATCCAATTGTTTTGCTACTTGGAGACCAATCAATAAAGCATTATATTCAGCTACATTGTTGGAACATGGCTCATTGAGAGAATAGGCACGGTATATGACCATTTTGTCAGGAGAAACCAAGACGACTCCTACTCCAGAGACAATATTGCCTTTAGGTCCTACTCGTGATGCCCCATCGAAATATAATTGCCATATATCATTCTTCGAAGTCATGTTACAATCCACTACTTCGTCTGGAATGTCTTCATATAACTTCGAGGTTTCCGGTATAGGGTGAGCAGCTAAGAAATCAGCTAACGCTTGGCCTTTCACTGATTTCTGAGGTACATAAACCATATCATAAGGAGTAAGCAACATCGCCCAGGTGGCCAACCTGGAGTTAAGAATGCTAGGTTTTCTCATCAATATCCGAATGGGATTTATTCTAGAGATGACATGAATAGTCTGTCCGGTGACGTAATGTCTTGTCTTTTGGACGGCAAAAACCAAAGCTAGACATTCCTTTTCCACAGGAGTATATCTGTGTTCGGCTCCGACCATCATTCTGCTCAGATAATATATTGCTTGTTCATGACCCATATCACTTTTTTTGTGCTAGAAGAGCGCCAAGTGAATGATCTAAAGCTCGAACATATAACAAAAATGGTCTCCCTACTACCGGAGGTACTAGAACAGGTGGATTTGTAAGATATTGCTTAATGTCATTGAAGGCTTTTTGACACGCTTCATCCCAGACGAAAGATACCCCTTTCTTTAATAAACGGGAGAAAGGTTGACATCTCCCAGAAAGATTAGATATAAATCTTCTGATATAGGCAATACGGCCCTGAAAGCCACGGAGTTCTTTCAGATTACGAGGGGGTCGCATTTCAAGAATTGCTTTAACCTTATCAGGATTAACATGGATACCTTGAGATGTAATGACAAATCCTAGAAACTTGCCACTGGAGACTCCTAAGAAAGACTTAGTAGGGTTCATTTTCAATTGATGCTGACGCATCAGTTCAAATACTGTTCTCAAGTCCTGAATGTGATCGTCCTTCGATCGACTTTTAACAGCAATGTCATCAACATAGCATTCTATTATCTTCCGTAGATGTTCTTGAAAGATATTGCTCATAGCCCGTTGATATGTGGCACCGGCATTTTTAAGACCAAACGGCATAACTGTATAGCAGTAGACCCCAAGAGGTGTACGGAAAGTAGTGTGCTTCTCATCTTCTAGATGCATCTTGATCTGATTGTATCCTGAGAATCCGTCCATGAAAGACATGCGTTCAAAACCACATGTATTGTCTATCATAATATCAGTAATTGGAAGTGGAAATTCATCTTTTGGACAGGCCGTATTAAGATCTCGGTAATCTATACAAACTCGGACTTTTCCGTTCTTTTTCATAACAGGAACGATGTTGGCCACCCAATCTGGGTGTTGTTCTTCACGAACAAAGCCACATGTAATCAGCTTTTTGACTTCTGCCTCAATTGCATCCATCATATCTGGTCTAAAGCGTCGTTGTTGTTGTTTTACAGGCTTGACATCAGGCAAAATCTTGAGTTTATGGGTAGCAACTGTAGGATCTAACCCTGGCATATCTTCATAACTCTATGCAAAGATGTTAATGTAATCTTTTATAAGTTTTATTAGCTCTTCCTTTTCATCTTCAGAAAGATTCTTACTGATGAATATTGGTTTGGACGTAACTCCATCTCCGACATCAATCTGGATAACTTCATCTTCTGTAGGTGGCTGTCGTTGTTCAAAACGAAGCTCCCATTGAGTATCCATTTGTTGAGCCCAAGGATCATTTTCAAATGGCTCTGATTCATCATCGGTTTGAACCATATTGACTAAGAGTACTTGCCCAGATTCACAATATGAGGAATGAAAAATATCGGATTCGATGAATAGAATTTCTTCCGATTCTACGTTGTCTTTATATTGATGACTTTGATTATCAGAAGATAAAGTCATTCTTTCAATAAACTTGACAGCCATATACTCGAACAGGAAATCTTTATTGATATCAAGAAGTACAGAATGATCAATATTTACATTATTTACAGTCTGATTGCTACGTTTCGGATTAATCAACAGTGGACCATCATCCGTCTTCTGCGTAGTTTTGCCAAGATTGACAATCAACGGTAGTTCTGAATTATTCGTGCAAGAAGCACGTCCTTTGACCTTAATCATCAAAGGTTGAACTTGGCTCTTAGCAGGAATATTTATTGATTCCTCAGATGAAGTTTGAGTTCTTCCTTTAACCTTGATCATTAAAGGTTGATCATTGACAGGTTGGGATTGGATTCGTCCCTTGACTATGATCTTCAAAGGTTGCTCTTCTGTCGGATCTTCATTAATAGAGTGATCCTCAGAGGGTAATTAATCTTCAGCCATGTCTGATATATCTTTCACATGTTCTTGTTTATAAAGCCTTGAATCAGAGAAGTAGGCTTCAACACCCTTGAACGGATTAATATCAGCAAACTCAGTTTTCACAACTCCTTGGGAGTCCACATATTTGAAACATTGGTGAAGAGTTGAAGGCACAATATTGTGCTCATGAATCCACGGTCTTCCAAGAAGAATATTGTAGGATACGTCCGAGTTGATAACATAGAAAGTTACTATAGTTCGAAGATCACCAATCTGAATCTGCAGACGAATCTTCCCCAGTGGTTTGCTCTTGCCAGAGTTAAAACCGACTATCGTAGTACTAGTATAAGTCAGCTCACTAGTAGGAATCCTCAGGGGTCTTAGCATACTCTGAAGAATTATACTAATTGAAGACCCAGGATCGATGTAGATCCTATCAATTTCAGTAGATCCAATATATCCAGTGTAACACAGAGGCCTATCATGCTTGTGTTTCAATAGCATATCCTCTTGTGTAAAGGTGATGTTGGGAATTGCTTCCATCACACTATGACATTGTGGACATGACACTGGTATATTATCAGGAGTCTTGAGTTGTGCCAAGCATGAATCTGCTTGAAGTAAAGCTTCGCTCAAAGTCTCTCTGCTTTCTCTGGAAAGGCGAAGCAGTTCAAATATAGAAAGTCTAGCCGGAGTATTGGCTAACTGAGCTAGAATGTCAAATTTGTAAGGCTTCATCACCACCCCCTGATTGGAAATAGGCTTCAATGGGATATCAAAGCGTACTGCCTTCTGTTTTCCCTTTTCAACCACAGACGGTTTAACAGGAACAGGAGAAGGTTGAACTGGTAGAGTCTCCATTACATCTTCTGCTTCTTTGGAAGATCCTTCATAGTCTTTGTGGTACTCTTTTCCAGATCTTGTACCAGCAAAAGATTCTTCTTCAGACTCAGGAGAAGGAAGTACCATATTACAGGATTTAGTCTTTCTTTCCTTAGCCTTCTTCTTGTGAGGGTTGTTACGAGGAACTTCAGAACCCAATCCAGCAGTGGAATTCTGATTTTGAATTTGTAAAGGAAGACGTATTCCTTTATTATAATTCAAACCTTCTGTCTTTTGAAAGTCGTAACCCATCTTCTTCATGAGATGAACAGATTGCTGACTATACAAGTGAGTGGGCAGCGGACTTTTGACAGGTGTTTCAACAGAGGAAGGGGAAGAAGTAAGACCTTCTATCACCTCAGGAGAATGAAGAATAGAAGTCTCTGTATTTACAGGAGGAGAAGGATTAGGAAAAATCCCTGTCGGAGCCTTTTCATAAGCAGCGAAGACTTGTTGTGCCCGATATAAAGGAATACTATTCATGGCTAGCCACTGCTGATGAGTAAGCTTGAGCTTGGTAGGGGGAGCTAGACTTGGAGGACAGATGTTCAATCCTTTCAGTCTACCTTCTAAAGGAAGGTCGTCCCATAGATGATCCAAGTTATCAGAATCTGAAATAATATGAGAAATCATGTTGCAGGTTTTGACTTTCTTGCCCTTCTTGGATTTTGAAGTTTTACCTTCATTTTCCAATTCAGACACTAAGTCAGGATGTACCCACATAATTTCACCATTCTTTAATGTGAGTGGTAGCAATCCTGTACTTTCTTCTCTGGCAGGCGGGATATTCACGATCTTCATCGTCGCCTTCGGAATTGGAATAATTCCATCTGGGACTTGCTGTGGAGAAAAATCCCCGAACTGAAAAGAAATCATATTGGTCGTAACCGTATGGTCATTATTGGTTAAAGCGATAGCACCACCATTTATCAGTTCTTGAATCTTCTTTTTCAAGACGTAGCAAGCACTGGTAGGATGATTAATGTATCTATGATAGATACAATATTTGGGATTGTCAGTCAGATTTACCTCATTAGGTCTTTTTGGCTCTGGAATCTGAAGTTTGCCACTTTTTACTAGACACTGAAATATCCCTGGAATATCACTTTCGTCAAAAGAGTATTCTTCCTTTGACCTGGAGGATTCCTGATTACCTGACGTCGTTTTATTCTTGGAAAGATTGACCATAAGAGTATCTTTTTCTTTTACATTACGATTGCCAGGATTATTACCAGGATTACTCTTCTTTCCTTTATCCTCTGAAGCAAAAATCATCCCATGTTCCCGAGCCAATCTACCATTGGTTTCGGCAGAAACTGTTGCTATGATAAATGAAGCCCAATCTGAGAATTAGGAACCTGTGAAGACAGCAATGGATGGTCGCAGATTCATCTTGTATGTATCGATCAACGCTGAATCTGGCATACCAGGAGGCACCTTTAGAGTAGCCTGTCGAAAACGTTCAATGAACGTCCAAGTATTTTTTTTCTCCTTTTGTTTTATTTCTATTAAGGAGGACATGTTCATGTCCATACCTCCTTCATAGAAGCGGGAGAGAAACATTGCATTGAATTCGTCAAAAGACGAAATAGAGTTATCAGGTAAGCTACGATACCAGTCATAAGCCGAACCCGTCAAACACCCAATGAACACTCGAGTGAGAAGAGCATCATTTTTCTGCAAGTGTACAGTCATAATATCAAAGTAATTGATATATTGACTGGGAGATGCTTTTCCATCGAATAAAACCATGGATTGTGGCTTGAACTTCGGTGGAAAGGGTACATCATTCCAATGAGGAGGATAGGGTTGCTTAATCCCTAACCTCTGGAGCTGATCTTTGTGCCTCAAAACCTCAAACTGTGCTTTGAGTTCACGTACTGCTTGAATAGCTTCACTGGTTTGAGGAAGCACATTTGATTGAATAGTCGTTGGATGTACCGTAACCCCTACTGGAGGTGGTACATCTTCCGGAATGATGGAATCTGGAGATACAGAATTTTGATTAACAGCAGGTTCTTGAATATTCAAAGGTATATCAGCCCCTTGACTATCTTGAGTTTGTGCTGCTGCCGGTACTGGAGTTATTACTGAGGGCTGAGCAGTTTGTTGATTCAAAATTATTTGATGCATGCTTTGCACCATGTTGAGCATGTCTTTCAATGATTGCTCCACGACAGTGAGACGTTGTTCCGTATTAGCAGATGACGTCTCTGGTTCATCTCCAACAGCGTAGGATTCAACTTCTCTTGAAGATATAGAGGGATTAGTATAAAAATATGAATCCACACTATCGGCATCAGACTCAATAGATTGAGTACCCCCAGCTTCTGAATCAGAATTCTGTAATTGTCCTCGTCTTCTTGATCGAGTGTTCTGATATACTCCTTCAAAGGAATCAAGAAGTCTGTTAAACTGTTACTGACCTGGGGTTTGGGACGTATTTTGTCTTGGACGCCGTCCTCTGTTAGTATGAGATGCCATGTTGACTGATGCATATGACAACTCATCTTTTTGATCTTCAGCTTGATGTTGAAGTAAAAAATTCAGTCGATCAAAAACTGACCGTTTTGAAGCTGGACAACAACAATTGATCACAACTTGATGAAATCCACATTGATGTCTTTCTTGGGGGAGCATCGTCGGAGATTGTGAATTCCTACGCTTTTGCATTAGCAATTTTCGTAAGTCAAAAGAAGTGGAGGGAAGATTCTTCTTTATTATATTTGGGGTAGAAAAACATTTAGTCCCCTGTGTATAAAGAAGATTACTGGCTTCATTCGCAGAACCAAACTGTACATTTTTACGCGTTTGGAGTTGTGTGCGTAAATCCTGAGATTTAGCACGAAGGACTCCATTTTCATGGCGTGTGATTTGCAAGTTTGGTACTTTGCGTAAAGCAGTATAAGAAGGTTGTTGGTATAGGACAGAAGTTTTACCAACATCACTTTTACGCTGTATGCGTTTAAGTACATTCACATTAGATGTGTAAACATCGTTATGAATTTTATCTACACTGTCACAGACAGGAGACTTACCTTTACACGTAAAACGTAAAAATTGATTATCTACCACATCACAGATGGAAGATTTTGTTTTACGCGAGGAGCGTAATTTGTGTGAATCTTCCACGTCACCGACGGGAGACTTATTCTTACACTCAGAAACATTAGAATCTGCCACATTACAAATGGGAGATTCATTCATATGCCTTGAGCGTAACATTTGGTTCTTACCCACTGAGCGTAAAACTGGATTCTTACGCAGTGAGCGTGAAACCTGCTTATCTTTTCCGTTACAAACGGGAGATAAATCATCACACTTTGAGTGTAACTCTGAAGTAAGGACTGCCTCGTTACGAACGGGAGCCCCTACGACAGGAGTGGAAAGAATTTCCTTTTCCCCAGAAGTCACAGAGAGATCAGAAACCACTTTGGATTTGGGAATCCAAACTTTTCGTGCTTTGCGAGACTTTTGAACATTGGAGTGGCGAGAACCACCCCCAGTTCGGAGCATTTCTTCATAGGCAGTCTGGTCGAAGTGTACAACCAGAGTCTTCTTAGTCGAACCGACTGAAACATCATCATATTGAGCAATCACTTCCTCGTCGGAGGAGAAAGTCATCCCCAGCAGAGTCGCCATTTTGTTTCACTTAACAAAATCGCCAAACAAAAGTGTTGGATTTTGAAAATAAAACGAGAAAAAGTACAAGAAGTACAAATTTGATTCTGGGAAAGTGTTGCTATGGAAGTCTGATTAGTAAATGATCACTTTGTTCCTTGGACCATATGATGATGAAGAAGATCACTGCTTGAAGTAGAACAACTTGGAAGAACTAAGTCACCAGAAAGGTATCGACACACTTGGGCACTGATGGCGAGGCCGAATGCTTTCCTGCTTTGCTTCACTCTGTTCTGGAAGAAAAGTTGAAGAAGAATGCTCTGGAGAATCAAATTCTCGAAGTCTTGATCTCTGTATTCTCTCCTGTTCTCTCTCTGTCCGCCCTTGTCTTTGAGAAAAATGAGTCTATTTATAGACCGAGGCTTCTGTGCGTAAAAAGACACCAAAATCTGTCTTTACGCTAACAACTGCCACCCATGATCAAAGTCACCCTTTGTATATGTTGACACGCGTCCCATCATTTCAGTGAGAATAGGATGCATGTACACACGTTCTTCGAAATATATGGCATGAAGGCCATGTAAGCAAACCACGTTCCATAGTGGCCAGAAAGAATAGGGCGTAAAAACAGCTCCAACATCCTCTGAGCGTAAAACAATGAGATGAGCGTAAAGTAGCTCTGTCGTAGGTTCCCTGCGTAAAGTGGTTATTGAGTAACCTTGAGCGTAAAATGGCTCAAATAGACTTTACGCCCATTTTGTTTTATGAGTATAAGAACTCATGTAAAACTCCATGCGTAAAAGAAACCGTTCAATGAGCGTAAAGTAGCTCGATCTCCATAAACGACAACAATAGTTTTTTGTATAAGACAAATCCCATTGAATTCTGTGGTAAATGCCATCATTAATATCTTCATGTCAGAATTTGCATTAAATGCTAGATTTGACAGCTTTGTCCAGCGTGAAGTAGACTGCTCTGTCCTTGGCGTAAAAACCATGGGTATAGCCCCGAGCGTAAAATGATCAGCTTGCTTAAGCATGAAGCGATTAGCTTAATCTTGGGCGTACAGAAATTATCCATTCCTCTAAGCGTAAAGCAGATCATTTATGAATGAGATGACTCTTTCTTTGAAGCACTTTTTACGCTCCTACAAGACCGCCTTCAAAGTTTTCAAATATCTCCAAAATTTGAAACACTTTGAACAGAAGCGTAAAAGTTGAGATTTGACCCGCCAGCGTAAAGTTTGGGATACGCAACAGCCATCCGCGTAAAAGCGGGGGATATCCAACAGTCGGCGTAATTTTCAACAGTGTCGGTCAACATTTATTTGTCACAATGAATTTCCTTTTTTCGAAACTCTTAAAGGCCTTTTCGCTTCCCCGAGTTTTGCATTTATAATGAACCGTTTCCAATGAGGAATATGAAGAGCTGATTTAACCGTATAAATAAGGAGAACTTCTTCACTCTTGTCATTCATCTCCATAGTGACATGGCACCCAAGAAGGAGATTAACAATGAAGAGGCTTCGGGCTCAAGGATTGACTTTGAGCGAGCACACAACTTTGTAGCGTGCTTCGGATTAACTCTAGCAGTCTTCAGTCGCATTGATGGTGGCCCCTCAACTGCATATGAAGGCTCCGAAGATGCATAAGCGTTTTTGAACCTGATGCGTCGCTCCGGGATTCACAACATGCGTGAGTTAGGTGTTTCTCTTCGTCAGTCTAATGAGGGAGAGGGAAAATAAAATTCCATGTATTGCGACTCTCTTATATGTAGGAGTGGACCTCTCTATAAATAAAATCTTGATATCAATCTCATCTGTTAGTAGATAGAACTGTTCAACACTTTATTTTGGTTGTTCATTCCCAAGAAACAAACCAACACGTGACGTCTAATCTTGTGATTACGAGAGCCTTTAAATAGGATCTTCCCCCGAAATAGACTCATCCCAACAGTTCTTCAGTCTTTATGAATAGCCGAGAATGTTCCATATATTCTCGTACTCATTTCTCTGAATATAACTTTCTGTAATGTTGCTCTCCAACAAATGAGGATGGCGAAGTTTTTCCACAGTGTTCTTTTGTACGCCCAGTCTTTAAACGCAGATTCAACCACCATTAGAGCCAAACCATTGGACTCAAATGGTAAATCCAGTCGTAAGCAAGTATCTATCTTTCTAAATTTTTCGTTGAATACATTTACTTTATGAATATAAATTCTTGACGAGCATAAAAGCTCGCTGGAATACTGGCGTGAAAGCCTTGTTGAATCATCGGCGTAAAAAGCCTTGTTGAATCATTGGCGTAAAAAGTCTTGCTGATCATCGGCGTAAAAAGCCTTGCTGATCATCGACGTAAAAAGCCTTGCTGATCATCGGCGTAAAAAGCCGTGTTGAATCATCGGCGTAAAAAGCCTTGCTGATTAATTAGCGTTTAATACGCATCTGATAATACTTCTGAAAAATACATCTTCTTTGTTGTTTCTGCAGAAGCTTGGCTGAGCAGCTTTTCCAGAACCGGCATTGGCAATTTTGACGCTGTGAAGAGCGTTCTTCTGACACCGACATCAGGGAGCTCATGCGCTTTTGACGCGCAAATCAGACAACTCAGAACTCTTCGTGAGATGGAAAGATCTTCCTCCGTTGGTAGGAAGGGCTTTTATACACGGAGAGTTGGATGGTGGAGTCAACTCTACCCCGAAGAATCGGGTAGTAGAGTTCCTTTCACGGCAGAATTAGGAATCGTATCCCAATGTTGGATACATTCCTATCTCCTTTGAGGTGCTGCCACTAATCCACCAGTTGTATTGGCAGCAACATGCATTCGGGCTGCCCTGCTCTGGGGTTCTCCTCTCGTCTGAGAGATAAGACCAGAGTTTGATTTCTGCTGTTCTGGTTACCACTGGGGCTCAGACAGTCAGGAACTGCCACCAACAACGAACCCGCCAAAGAAAATCAAAGAGAAAATAGATCTCTATTAGGTTATTGTTTGGTGTATAGAATAAAAATTCAAGAATGTAAAAGATTTCCATTGTAACTTGTAAGAAAGTCTAAGAAATGTAATAGACTTTTTGATGATATGGGAATGAAATGATGATTCTTCTATGATCAATGATTTGTATCTATCTGGATGTAATATGGACATGATAGATAAATGAAATCTTATTTTCTGTTTTAGAGTATATGATACTATCAGAGGTAATATGGACATAATAGCATATATGAACTCAAAAGAAAAATTAGATTAATATCTATGCAGAGGTCAAAAATAGAAGTGATAGATAGGAAAAGAAAGTAGATTTAATATTTGTTCAGAGGTCATGAAAATATGAGAAATAACGAATTTTACTTTCTAATCAATTGATAAAATAGAAGATGTAAAATCCCTTTCCCTGGAAATGAGGAGTTAGCTTAACCAAACATTGGTAGCTAGGGATGAGCGTAAATGTCAAGGTGGTGGATGTTTCAGCGTGTTTCTTGGAAACAGAGGGTGAATCAGCGTGTTTTTTGGGAACAGAAAGAACGATTCAAATTTCATAATTAAATGGATGAACCTGGTAACATGAATGGACGAACCTTTTCAGAAAAAGTCGTTAGTAATCATCCTCCATAAATAGGTGAGGATTGCTTGTAACCCTTCATTCTTATTTCTCCTCCTCTGTTTGAAAATGTCTTCCGAGGATGCCCATCGAAAGAACAAAGTCTCCCAGAAAGTCGAGGGTATCATTGAGACGTTCCCTGTTGATCCTCCTGCATCAGGCTCATCAGGCTCAATCGAAATAGGTGAAAACTCTTCTACGCCCAAGCCACCCGAAGACATTCTTACTTCTTTAGTAGAGCCAGGGAAAACTCCTGAAGAAGAAGCGTCGAGGATGGCTGTCTGCAAATTCTTCATGTGTTCAGGAAACGATGCCTTCTATGCATTGGCCGACTATGTATTCAATAAGGAAGGGAGTGACCCTCGTCCTTAATCTTTTATTTTGAAATAAATAAAAGAAGTTTTATTTTTCTTCTGTCTTCTCTTCTTATACATAGTATTTCTTAAGAAATTTGCCATTGATCGACAGCATGAGTAGATCTCCATTGGGTTTTGACAACCGATAGGCACCATTGGAGAACACAGACTCAATTGCATAAGGGCCTTCCCATTTTGCTTGGAATTTCCCTTTACTTTTATGAGTCATTACCATCGGTCTCCGAACAGCTAATACGAGCTCGCCCACTTTGAATGACCTCTCCTTAACTTTACGATTAAAAGTTCGAGATATGCGGGCTTGATACAGTTCAATGTGTTGTGCTTGAAGACGCTTCTCATCCAAACCTTTAAGTTCTTGGAGTCGTAAGCGATCATTATTCTCCGTAGTTAGCTCATTAGAAATGGCTATTCGTAGAGAAGGGATCTTAATTTCCAATGGGAGAACAGCTTCGCATCCGTAAACTAATAAGAATGATGTAAAACCAGTAGGAGTCCGGACTGTTGTTCGATAAGCCCATAAACATTCTCCAAGTTTCTCATTCCAATCACGTTTATTAGAAGAGACAAACTTTTTGAGAAGTTTGATGATCGTCTTATTAAAAGCTTCAGCTAAACCATTAGCAGCTGGATTATAAGCCGTAGAAGCCAAATTCTGAATTCGATTCTTGTCGCAGAATCGATAAAATGCTTGACTGGCAAATTGTGGACCATTGTCATGAATTATTCGTCGAGGAATCCCGAAATGATAAATGACATGGTGCTTGATAAAACTGATCACATTAGATGTTTTCACTTTCGCAAGGGAAACTGCTTCTGCCCACTTCGAAAAGTAATCGGTTATAGCTAGTATAAACCGATGTCCTTTGACAGAAGGAGGGTTAATAGGACCAATAACATCCATACCCCAAGCTTCGAAGGGCCAAGAGGCTGTTGTAGGATGTAGAAATTCAGACGGTTGATGAATAAAATCAGCATGAATCTGGCATGCTTTACATCTTCTGGCATAGTCCACAACATCTGCTATCATAGAAGGCCAATAATACCCCATTCTTCGAATGCGGTCTTGCAACTTTGGACCCGGTTGATGAGCACCACAGACACCATCATGAGCCTCATGCAGTGTTTGTTTGGCTTCACTTACTGAGAGACAGCGCAGCAAGAGTCCATCATATGAACGACGATATAGCATATGTAAAGACGAATCATAATAGAATCGAAACGAACGTCTCTTAATTGATGCAGCTTCTTTAGGATCTTCAGGCAAAATCCCATGAATTGTATAATCAATGAATGGAGTTCTCCAATCTCTTAATTGATGCAGCTTCTCGTACGGCATCACGCCTTAGCGAGGACGATCGCTCCTACGGGAGCGGGGCGTGACAGTGGGCTCCTCCGCTCCTCCCCACAGCGTCAAGTCGCGCCTTGAAGAGATCTGTTGGCGCCGCCTCCAGAGCATCCCGCCGTGTCGACTCCCCCTGGTGAGCGCCGGTCAACGAACACCGGAATCCCTCCTTCGGGTGGAGCGAGGCGCTCGATGAAGAAGAAATCCATCAGAAACCCTAGAAATCGACGAAGTATAAGCAAAATATAAGACCTAACCGAAGAGAAATTGGAAGAAAAATCGAACCTTTGCGTAGATCTGGAGTTTGGGAGAGAAATTGGAGTCGAACCGAAAAGGAAGGAAAATGAAAAGTGAAAAATTGGGGGAGAAGAGGTTTGAGGAGAGAAGCTGCTCGGTTAGAAAATAGATGAGAAATGAATTTTCTCTCTTCCACTGAGCTTTTATACAGTGAATGAATTACAAGTTTGCCACCGCTCTAAAATATTAATGACGTTTTGTTTTATAAACGTTATAAAAAGTCCAGAATTAGTCCAAACCGTCATAGAAAAAAGGTATTTCTCAACTTGATAACGCTTATGTATCAGCCGTCATTAAAACTCCTTGTCGAGCGTCATTAATAGGTCTTTTTGTTGTAGTGAAATTCTAAGACACAAGATCTCAGCATGTCTTATAGCGTCTGGATTGTTCTCTCCGATTGTCCGTCGGTCTGGGGATGGTAGACGGTGCTGAACTTCAGTTGCGTTCCCAAACTGTCGTGCAAGCTCTTCCAGAAGTGAGAGGTGAATCTGGTATCCCTGTCAGATACGATACTTACCGGTACTCTATGAATCCGGTAGATATGTCGCATGTACAATGCCGCCAACTTTTCGATGGATAAACCCACCTTGAAAGGAATAAAGTGGGCTGACTTCGTCAGTCGGTCCACGATAACCCAAATGACATCCTTCCCTCCTTGGGATCGAGGCAGTCCTGACACAAAGTCCATCGTCAAGTGTTCCCATTTCCACTCCGAGATGTCTAGCGGCTGCAACAGTCCTGCTGGTCTCTGTCTGCTAGCTTTCACTTGTTGACAAATTAAATATCTAGCTACATACCTGGATACGTCCTTCTTCATTCCGTACTACCATACTAAAGTACGCATATTCCGATACATTTTGTTAGCTCCTGGATATATGGAATACTGCGACTGGTGCGCTTCTTGCATCAGCTCGTTCCTCAGTTCACCAGTTGGTACGCAAACCCTCGTACCGTGCCCCAGTACTCCGTCACTGGCGATTGAGAATCCTTCAAGTATTCCTGCCAGCACTTGATCTCTGAGTTTGCAAAGCGTCTCGTCTTGGAATTGTGTTTCCTTAACTCTGTCCATTAGACTTGAATGCACTTGCAACTGTATCATTAATGAATCAGCTCCTGGTATAATGGCTTCTCTTTCCAGTTTCTTCATTTCTTCTTCGGGCAGTACAATCTCCAGTCCAAGCTTTTATATGTCCTCCAGCAAATATCGCTCCTTGGTCCAGAACATTGCCATCGGGTATCGACTAAGTGCATCTACAACAACATTAGCTTTACCCGGATGATACTGCAGGTTGATGTCGAAATATTTCATCAGCTCCAACCATCGTCTCTGTCGCATGTTCAGCTCCTCCTGAGTGAAAACATATTTAAGACTTTTGTGGTCTGTAAATTTTCCACTCTCTCTCCATAAAGGTAGTGCTTCCACAGCTTCAATGCAAAAATAACCGCTGCAAGCTCCAAATCATGCGTGGGATAGTTCTTCTCATGAGTTCGTAATTGTCTAGATGCGTAAGCAATTACTTTTTTGTGCTGTTGAAGAACACAGCCCAATCCCTTACCGAAAGCATCACTGTAAATTGAGAAACCGCCGGTACCTGAGGGTAGCACAAGTATCGGCGTCGTTGTAAGCCTCTTCTTCAGTTTCTCAAATGCTGACTGGCAAGCTTCAGACCAAACAAATTCTTCATTCTTCCTGGTGAGCTTCGTCATCGGTTCAGCAATCCTGGAGAAATCCTTTACAAATTTTCGGTAGTAGCCAGCTAAGCCCAAGAAGCTTATGATTTCTGCAACTGAACTTGGTGCGGTCCACTTCTCAATAGCAACTATCTTCATTGGATCCACCAAAATTCCTTCTCCTGTGACAACATGGCCTAAAAAATCCACTTTGTCTAAGAAGAATTCGTATTTAGATAGCTTACCATAGAGCTTCTCCTTCCTTAAAGTT
The DNA here is from genome assembly GCA_029216955.1 of Iris pallida. Lineage (NCBI taxonomy): Eukaryota > Viridiplantae > Streptophyta > Magnoliopsida > Asparagales > Iridaceae > Iris > Iris pallida. Next base: position 19,500,223 of record JANAVB010004600.1, on the reverse strand, counting down.
CCCAGAACTTTCCTCAGGTGCTCTTCATGCTCTTCTTCAGTCTTCGAGTAGATCAGAATGTCATCGATGAAGACCACAACAAACTGATCCAGGTATTCATGGAAGACATTGTTCATAAGGTTCATGAATACTGCAGGGACATTCGTCAATCCAAACGACATGACCAAAAATTCGTACTGTCCATATTTGGTATTGAACGCCGTCTTTGGAATATCCTCCTTCCTGACCTTGATTTGATGGTAGCCAGACCTGAGATCTATCTTCGAAAATACCTTAGCTCCACTCAGTTGATCAAACAGGTCATCGATCCGGGACAGAGGGTACTTGTTCTTGATGGTGATGTTGTTCAGCGCCCGGTAATCAATGCACATCCGCACGGTTCTATCCTTCTTGGGCATGAACAAAACTGGCGCTCCCCATAGTGAAGCTCCATCTCTGATAAATCCCTGGACCTTCAGTTCGTCAATCTGGTCCTTCATCTCCTTTGCCTCCTTGGGGTTGACTCTGTAGCATCCCCGAGAAATAGGAAAAGAGCCGGGAACTAGGTCGATGGTGAATTCCACACCTCGGTCTGGCGGCAATCCCGGAAGACTATCTGGAAAGACGTCCATGAATTCTGCTATGATAGGGTAAGGAGGCCCGGGTTCTTCGGTGATAGAGGAGTAGGTAACACTCTTCATGTTTTCCGGAGCTCGAGAGATTTCAAACTCCGGTTCTCTTGGTGGGCTGAAAATTACACATCCTCTGTGACAATCTATCAGCGCATACTGTTCACTTAACCAGTCCATCCCTAGGACTATATCATAGTTGGGTAAGGACATCACAAGTAAGGGTACTAAGAATTTGTGGCCTGAGATAGTTATAGGGCAGTTACATGTCTCGGTGATGGGTATGGTTCCACCACCTGTCATAACTCTACATATCATCTTGCTAAATCCCGTAACTAAGTGGTGTGCAGAAATGAACTTTGATGATATAAAACTGTGTGATGCATCCGAATCAAATAATGCTAGAGCAGGATGTGAAAACACATAAATAGAACCTGTGATGACATCAGTGGTGGGTTCCTGCTCTGGTTCTTGCTCGTCTGCTGCTAGGGCAAAAGCTCGCCCGGTCTTCTGCTGATGTTGCCCGAATCGTTGTTGCTGAGTGGGTAGAGGAGCTCTTTGCTGAGTTGCTCCGGTCCGGGTGAATGCTATGGGACAGTCCCTCACTTGGTGGGTGGCAGACCAACAAACTAGGCAGTGCCCCAGTTTCTTCCTGTAGATATTCGTCTGATATCCTGGCCTTTTGCAGAAGTCACAGACATGGATCTGCTTCTGAGGCGCTCTGTCACTGGTCCTTGCCTGATGGTGCTGGTGGTGGTGGTAAGAAGGCCTGTTGTTGTTGTGGTTGGGCCTCTTCTGGTTATCCTGGAAGTTGCTAGTTCCAGGATACTCCCTTTTTGAACGAGAAGCCTGGCTCTTCTCCACATCCTGAGCTCGTATCAGAATCTTCTCATACGTCTTGGCGCCGCCTGCGATCACAGGGGTGCGAATATCTTCCCTTAGTCCATACCTGAATCTTTCAGCACGATCTGCGGGGTCAGCAACCAAGTTCTTGGCAAAGTGGCTAAGTCGGCCGAACTCTGCCGTATACTCTCCAACCGTCATGTTCCCTTGTGTCACGCCCCAGAACCAGAACACTAGAGAACGGGGGCAGACATAGCCAGCTACGTATAATGAAATGGGATCCACTCCATCATACGGTCACGGCTGTCTAGATATATGAGAGTTTATCTACAAGCCATCAGTCTCCTATAGTCAATAACAAGCCTAGTGTCTCAATCACAAGCAAGTAAGTAAATGTTACAAGATGTAAGATCACCAAATATACAATAGTAAGGCGTCCCAAACATTACATATTCAGCTAATCATGAAGCTAGTCGTTACAAAATATGAGGACTAGCAAGAGTTTCGGTCATACATGATCAACCCTAGGATTTGTCAATCATGTTACAGCCCGTAGACAGACAGTAAGTAAAAATGTACACGATCTAACACTTGCTCGGCGGCTAAACGCCTCAAAAGAGTAATTTTACAATAGAGTGGGAGAGCCAAAAATAACCCACTCGTTGCCAGGATTCCGTCTAGTGGTCACCATGTGGCTGGAAGGTCGGTAGATCCTCTGGTGCTGCTCCGGTATCTGGCCATACAAAACCAGCTGGGTCAGACCCCAGAAAGAGGAAGTGCCACAAAGGAGGCTTCACTTTAGGAACTAAAACCAGCAAATTAGCACAAGAATATAATTGTATAATAAAAGACAGTAATTAAGGAAAAGCATGACGGGTGATATACGACGAGATAACCATGGGACTATTCAGATAACCAGGTTACAACCCGTAAACCAAACAAGGATCGGGGTTGTAACCCTTTGTTTGAACAGAACTTGGTTTCTCCCACCATTTATCGGCAAGATAAATATAAAAAATCAGGTCAAGTGACAATCTTGTACAGGATCAAGACAAGACTAGACTGATGAACTCCATCCAACAATCACGGCCAAGCAATAATTACGGCTTGTTACTTTAACTAACTAGGGTTATCACAGGCCTAGTTACTAGCAAGATGCAAAGAGATTTCCAAGTCCAGTTACCCGCCTGCTGCTACCTGAGTGAGCCCGGCAAAAGAAAATAAGTATAGCAGACACACTGCAGTGAGATACATGTGTCCTAAAGAGGTGCCCCACTCGACGGCAGGCTGGAAATGTGCTCATCATGACAGATAGCTCCAAGTCCCATGTGTATATATATAAGGCCGGGATCAAAGGGGCAACAGGTAACTGGGAAAGTCTCTTCATGAACTACTGTATTATTCTAGTTATTAGCCTTAGCCATTTACAGTAGGTACCCCTGACCGTGGTACTCAGGGGTCCCTGTCCTAGACATGATGCAAGACAAGACGGGTTCATTTGTACAAGCACAATCGTCCACGGTGTCCAGGTCATTCATTCTTGTCATGTCGTATTGGCCGTCGCAACAGCAATTCGAGAAATATCATGTCAGATTTATCATGTCAAGAGTGCGCCACGGTGGGCCACTATCAAGAATTATCATGTCAAGTTATCATATCAAGTTTACTTGTCAGGAGTGCGCCACGGCGGGCCACTTTTATGTCATGTCATTCATTATTACTAGTCAAGAGTGCACCACCACGGGTCACTGTAAAGTCATTCTCATTTATCAAGGAGGAGAGAAACTTGCATAATTAAATAATAATATATTTATAATATATATATTCTTAAAGCCCAGAAGAAACTCTACAACTTTCATGTTGGAAGTGGGAAGAAATTCTGACCACAATTCAGGCAAATAAAATATTTAAACAATCAAAGTGGACCCCATGCGACCCAAAAGTGGGAGAACATACATGCGGCCAAAGAGAGTGGGAGGCCACCCATGCGGCCAGCCAAAGCTCATGCGGCCAAAAAATAACTGAAGGGGTCATGCGGCCAAGAATGCATGCAAGCAAATAAGACAAAAGATAGTTGGACCCTCATTAAATGCAAACTTACATTCAAGCAAAAAGGGCACGTGGCCACTCAAGTACAGAGGCCTTGTGGCCTAAATTATATATATTCTAGCCAAGTGGGACCCAACAATCAATGCAGCAAGGAAGGAAAGTTCACGTGAACCATTTAATTAATGATCCACGTGAAGCAATAATTACATGTATATAATAAGCCATGCCAGTGGAAGGGGCCATGCGGCCATAACATTAAAATAGCATGCTGCTTACTTTACAAATATAACCATATACGGCTAAGCTTAAAATACCATATGCGGCCAGAAGAGAAATGGCCCATGCGGCCAAGTAAATATGCATGCAGCCTTGCATTTACAAATATGCATGCAAGTCCTTCCTTACGTAAGCAAGCATTAATTCTATGCATTAATATATATGCATGCATTAATAATATAATACATTAAATCTAATATGGCATGCGGCTGGGCTTTTAGCTCCCCATGCGGCCAAAAAATATAAGCTCATGCGGCCAACAATATTATGCAAGCAAGCAAGGCTTGCCAAAAAGGCCATGCAATAAATCTAATATATAATGCATTGGCCATGCATTAAATATACATGGCATTAATGTAACGTGGCATATACACAGCTACTGCTTGCAACTGAATATGCTTAAACTAATGTATTTAATAATTGCCATGCAAATATACTAGCTAAATGCATGCAACTACTAATAATTAATGCATGCAAGGTTAATAGTTTATGCATGCAAGTACTATAGGCATTGGCTGATGCTTGCTTAATGCCATGCAATTGCAATTACATGCAAAGAAATGCATGCAGGTGTAGCTAATTCCATGTGGCCTAAGTTTTGCTTATGCGGCCAACTATGAGCATGCGGCCACAACTGGCATGCGGCCAGAATAATTCTAAGGCCATGCAAAATATATTAAATGCATGCAAGCTTGTTCCATGCGGCCAACAAGGATCGGCCATGCAATTAAATGTTAATTGTATGCAAGCACACATTAGCAAGACCATGCGGCCAGCTGCAATGCATGCGGCCAAGCTAATATTGGAGGGGGCATATGCGGCTAGTAACTGTTGCATGCAAGCAAGCAATTACCGAGCAAATATTTAATACTAAAGGCCAAAGGTGATGGAACTGGGGATTCCCAGGACCCTTCCTTTGGTGTGCGTATTGATCGATAGAATGTTAAACAGATCTAATACGTGTTCTAACCCTTCATAGGCGGAAACTAGGGTTCACGAATTATACCTGCGGCGGAAAGAAGACAAGTAATTCCTGGCAATCTCAAGCGGACGACCCCAAGATCTTCTGCACGTATTCCTTCCTCGAGTTGGACGTCGTGTGGGCGACAATCTCCCAACCTTTTCTTCTCCTTGGCAGCCCTCTCTTTCTCTCCTTACGTGAATCACAAATTTAGAGAAAATTTCAGATTTCTGACCAGTAATCTGGCGGCCAGAGAATAGAGGATATATATAGGCTACGGCAGGGACCATGAGGAAAAATTAGGGTTAGGCCTCCTAACGGATCTGGATATCCCGTGTTCAGCCCGAACATACAATCCAGGCCCATTAACAATAGCTCGGTCCACTAATGAGCTATTGTCGCACTACCTCCCTAATCCCAAATTATGTTTGTGGGCTCCTTTTATTATATGCTCGTTTGGCTCCCCATGTTAAGATATCGTATGTCCGTCTATCAAATTAAGTTACTAACAACTATATTGATTCGACATCTTTTATCCTTAAGTAGTACCGCTCAACTTTATTTGTCATATCGGATATAATCCACCTGCAGGGTTTACATGACAATCCTTATGAGCTCCTTAAGAGGACATCATCAACCCGATGTATCGGGACATGGATTCCATTTATAATCAACAGCCCATCATACATACAATATTATTACCCAATTTATAGAGGTTGTTGATCCATAATGAATCTCACTCTTTTATGAGTCAAAGTAATGCACACTGCATATACATGTCCGTTATTATATCCGGATTAAGAGCACAAGCATCCATAATAACAGAGATGTTTGTTCTCTTATGTAGTCAGTACAAAGAGACCAACCTCAAGTGGTCCTGTTCGATACACACAAAGTGTACTAGTGTAAACCTATAGTCAAGATAGACTAATACCATATTACACTACAACCTTTCCAATAGATTGTCCAAGTCCATCTAGGTTGTGAACTATTTATATACTCCATAGGAAACTGATAATATGATCTTCTGTGTGACACCACACACCATATTATCTACAATATAGAATATTAGACATTTGTATTAACACTTGCAACAAATACAATATGCAAACATTTGTCCATATGATTCTCATTCAAAATTTAAGAAAATAAGGTTACTACAAAAGTGATGCTTTTAGTATATAACCCTAACAAAAGGCCCATGCGACAGGGAATAACAAATGGCCTATGCGGCTCAGGCAAGTTGCATGCAAATGCATGCAAGTTTGCAAGCAACTAATTAATGCAAGCAACTAATATAAAAAGGGCCATGCATAATCAATTAATGCTCATGCGGCCAGAAGCTAGAAATGCTCATGCGGCCAGAAGTGATATTAATGGCTCCCATAGAGAACATGTCCATGAAAAATACCATGGCCTCCATGCTCTCCCAAACAACAATAGGAACCCAAATCCAGACTCCCGTAGGTCAAATTTGGACAAAATGGAATTCTCTACAACATGGAACCATCAACTAGCAAAAATATGCAAGCTTGATAGATCGAAATTCATGGAAACCGAAAACACCACAAAACTAGATCTACAAGAAATTAACCACAAAAATGAAAAATGCTAAGTACTAAAGTGGGTTAGAAACACACGGGGAAGACAGTGGAACAATAAAAATAGACTTCCTCTATTAAGCAAGATGTACTTGCCTAAGCTCTCCACTCTCTCTCTGGTTGGTGGAGAAGTAATGGTGGGGAAGAAGAATAAATGAGGAGAGAGAAATGTGTGGTGGAATATTTAATGAAGGTGGTGGTAGGTGGGAGTGGTTTGGTTCATATAAAATCAAGCAAAACCGAACCAAGCCAAACAAACCGAACCGAACCAAGATAAACCAATCAATAAAATGCCAAAATAAATCAAGCAGGGAGACATACAATACGGGTCAGAATACGTACACGTATTCCAAATATGTAATACGAGATATGGGCATTACACCTTGCTTCAGATCCTGGAACTGTTTTTCCATCTCCCGCAACTCTGATGTTGGGAAGAACTTCATGCGGAACAACCTCTTAAAGGTGTCCGAGTCAAGCTGCTTGTCCCGGAGTCGGGGTTCATTCCGATACCAGGTGCTTGCTACATCTCGCAGCTGGAGTCCTACTGCTTCGACATGGAGGTCGTCGGGTAGTCGAGCAACGCTGAGGAGACGCTCAATGCTGTCGAGCCATTCGTCGGCATAGATGATTTCCTCGGTTCCCTTGAAGGGTCGAGGGTCCTGCTTCTTAAAGTTCTCGATAGTGCCGACCTTCACATAATAATATGTCTCCTATCAAATTGAATGGCCTTAATGATACATAAATTAACTCTTAGATCTATGTTTACCTTAGCAGGCCTTGGTTTCGATTGAGCTGTTCCTCCTCTCTCGAGGGCAGCCATAGCCACGTTGTGGGCATTCTCCATGCCTTCTCTCATGATCGCGGTCTATTCGCGATGGGCTTCAGCTTGGGCTGCGGTCTGTTCGCGATGGGCTTCAGCTTGGGCTCTCTGGGCCTCCAGTACTCCTCGTAGCAGGCCTACGAGCTCGGTGGGGTCCACCGGCACTGGTGGGGTAGCTGGTGCAGGCACTACCGCAGGGGACTGTGGCTCAGTTCGGGGAAGTGCAGGTTCTGCCGTTTGTGCTGTAGTAGCGTAAACGGGATGGGGTGTTGGTGCAGCATGGGGACGGTTAGTCAGCTGCAAGGGAGGAGGGTCCGGACGTGCTTGAGGAGGTGGGGTGTGATTGGTAGATGACACCTCATCGTCAGCAGGGCCGAAGCGGGTGGTCTTTCCTTTGGCCATACTCTGGAAGGTTTAGGATGCAATACATAAGCAAGGTATCCTATCTGTCTATAATCAAACAAAAATACTTACTTATAGTATATTCCGGTCCTATGTTGTGACAAATCAATGTTCTAGTGCTCTAATTATTTCTAGATATGTTTACCAAAGTTGTTGTTTTACGACCTGCATGGGCCACCACTAAAAATATGTCACGACCCGATCCCAAATTATTGGGTCGAACCGGATCATGCCCAGCCTGCACCGTTGTGAGACGGCGACAGTAAGCTGTTCTATATGCAGGTGTTCACAACAACATTTATACATTTGTCACAACTTGAATATACGAAAATTTTATAAACTTTTTATTCAACAATTGAAAAGTACAACTGGAAACGAAAGTACTAAAATAAAATACTGAATTCAAATCAACAAACTCCAATACAATGAAACTAGATAACTAGAAAGCAACTAGCTAGACAGTCGGCTCATCAGCCTCTGGTTCTGCGTCCTCCAAGGGGGACTCTGGCAACACCATATGATACAATATCGGGTCATAGTAGCTATTGAACAATAGTTCAGCATCATCAACGTCACCTATGGGGGGGATCCAGTCAGGAAAGGAGCAAGTACGGGTACATAATCCGACATTCTAAATAATAATAGAAAGATGCAATTTTAAAAAGTTGAAATTCTTTGAACAATATTTTCCAGCAATTTTCAATAATTCAGTATTTGAAACAATGTGATTTGAATAGGTAACGTCTATGACCGGCTTGGGTTGTACAATAGCATCCTAGCGATGCGATACGGTCTATCCCCGTATGTAAGAGGGGTAAGCTCGCGCAATAATGCAATATATGGGTTTGGCCATAAATACTACACTATTCCCCCAATATCCCCACAATCAATAATCGAACTCAAGGAGAGAGTTCCGTGTAGCAATGTAGTTTAAGCATGCAATCATGACAATTACTAAATAAAATGCAAGAAAATATAACCGTAACTTGCCTTTGTTTATATGACTGGATTGGGATGTCAGTGCCGGAAAGGAAGTCAAGTACGTCCTCGAAATCCTACAGTTGAGAATCCTGACTTAGAATCATAGATGAGCCAAATCTAGGTGTGCTAGTTGTAATATCTAGAAACAGACCCTAGTCAGATTTTAAGTTACTTAATTAATCTAACAAAATTCGTCTAACGTCGTAAACTATATTGGTTATCAATTAACAGGATAAACCGATTACTGATTTATTGGAGAAAATAGCAAATTACAATTTAATTGGCAAAACTTGTATTTTTAATAATATATATAAAACTAACTTTCTTTAAATGATAAAATCATAGACTTGTTAACTTACTAGTAATTTATCCATTTTAATTAAATGTGAGAAATCCTACTAATTTTATACAAAATAATAATCAATTTTTATTATGCGCCTAGCTACGCCAACAACAAAATCCAGAAAATAAAGTAGAAAGTCTACACTACACAATTACAGGGCCACAGAAAATAAAGGAAAAACTGGACTTATGCCCTTACAACAAATTAATTAAATTAATATAAAAACTGAGGCGAGCTCTGAATGCCGTGAAGCGGTCCAGTCAGGAGGCCGAAGCCCTGCACCCAAAATACTAGAGGCCAGTAACTAGTTCTAAAAATAACATAATATAAATTAAATATAATTTTGCAGAAAACGGGCGTCTCAGACTTGGTCATGCAATATCACGTTGCTGGCTTACGCCTCAACGTACAGAAAATCCTGTAGCGTTTGCGTTTCGCCGAGGCTCATCCGACCGATATGGTCGTCGCCTAACAGGGGATACAAAATCTCACAAAACCGCATTTAAAACCAACAGAACCAACTTTGTAAATCGTTTGCAAGGACCGGATTTGAAAATAGATTTTAATTTAATGAACTTAATTAAATAATATTATTTTGAAATTTTTTACTGAAAATTTTGGCAGCATCTCCTCTGTAACTAGGACAATCTAGCCACGAGGCGATACAACACCCACACCAACAACAACCCAAAGACTTTCCAAAGCCAAGGAATTAGTCCACAGAACCAACCAAACCAAAGCTAATGAATTACTAATAAAATAATTCACAGAACCTATAAACGGGATTGAATGAAGTAACAATAATTCACAGGTTCTAAAAGCCAAACCCGAGAACACACAGAACACAAAGGGAACGACCAAAGGATACACCTAGGAAAACAATCCACAAACACAAATCCGAGTCGAGCTCGGATGTCGCATCCCCTAACGCAATTAAACTAAAGCCGATCCCCGGAATGGGGTCGGGACCGCGTCATCATTGACTGGGAGGGACGAACTACTATGATTAACAGAATTTACCCAATATCCGTTGGTCGGGGAGCCGCGGGATAAACTCGAGAATGTTGGAACAGCATCCAGAACCGTGCGCGGAGAGCGGACAGCAGGCCGGGCCGCGAGGAATACGCTGGACAGCGTTCGAACAGCGAACAGTACCCGGGGACAGCGGGTCGGACAGATCCGGTCGTGGACGGCTAGGGCACAGCGGCTCGGGCGGCGCACGGGACACCGGCCTCGGGTCGAAGTGGCCGGTCGGCCTGGGCGGACGACGACAAAGCGGTCGGGGCTCGGGATGAGCCGGGGGCACAGCGACACGTGGCCGACGGGGCGGCGCACGGGGCAGCGCCGAACGGGGTCAGGGGCACTGAAAGGGTGCGGCCGGCGGGACAGTGCCGAGTGGGGCCGCAGGACATGATGGAACGGCGGAGGGCGGCCGAGCAGGGCGAGGTCCGCGGACGGGGCGCGCGAGACAGGGCGGCCGGCGGTCGGACGGTCGCGGATGGGGACGGACGCACGGCACGGAGCCGAGCGGGTCGACCGGGCGTGGATGGAGCTTGGGGAGTGGGGGATCTGGAGTGGAAGTGAGTGGATAAAGAGGAGTGGAAAATGGTGTGTGCTGGTGATTGTGATGGTGGTGATGAGTTTTTATTTGAAGAATAAAGAAAGAGAGTAGAGTAGATGTGGAGGAGAGAATGCTAAGGAGAAGGAGTAGGAGTAGAGGGCTGAGTCGTGGGGAGCTGGTCCACGTGTGGGGGAAAGAAAATAGTTTTTTTTTTCTAACCAAAAATAGAATTATATATATATATATATATATATATATATAAGGCTATTATTTAATTAAAAGATTTAAGGATGGATTCGGGACTGGAAACGAAGTTGGGTTCAGGAAACGAAAGTCGGGTTCGAGTTCGGGGTCGGACCCCGGACACGGGATCGGGACCGACCACAAACAAAAATCCAATAGTTAATTTTTAAAATAATATTTTTCTGATCCGACTATAATAATAATAATAATAATAATAAGATTACGCTACAGATAAATAAAATTCAACAATTAATAAATCTAGAAATTTCGGGTTTCACACTACTACTACAACATCCTAGACAACAAAGACCTGCTACTCGTCGACCACCGGCACCAAGAGTGAGATCAAGAAGCAGCACAATGTAGCAAACAAACACCAGCAAGCTAAGGATCCTTACGAGAATATAAGCGGTGCATGCATGCATGGTCGTGGACATTGCTACTTGATAGACGATAGTTGATATTTTATGTATTTAATCCAACCTAATGTTAAACCAAAACAAATAAAAAACCAAACCAAAACAAAAAATCTAAAAAAAAAAAAAACCAACATGTTGGATTTCCGCCAGTCCATCTAGCAAAAATATCTTGATTTCGAAATTTTCTCAAACATGTATCTTTCTTTCCAATTTTTCCTAAATTGGGTACGTTGTAGGAAATTTTCTGGACGAATAATGAGAGTCTATTTTTGTTCATCCATCAATTCTAATTAGGGTTGAGTATTCGGTTTCAACCGAACCGAAAAAAGCAAAACCGAAACTTTTAGAATCAAAACCGAAACCGAACCGAAATAGGGCACAACCGAATCCAAACCGAACCGAATAATGTATTCGATTTTCGGTTTATTCAGTCCAAAACGAAATGCCTTATAAATTATTATTAATTAAATTTTAGGTGACCCAAAGGCCAATTGCTCATACGGTGACCATTCGGTTCACTCAGTCCAAAAACTAACCAACCCAAAGACCCAGGTTGCATACAAGTCTTGCACCAGTGCATGGACGCATAATGCCAATGGACTAGCTCCTCCTCTCTCTTATAGAGCTTGGCTGCCCCCACATTTTCTTCTCCCACCGATGTGGGACTAAATGTAGTGAGAAAGAAATAATGCTAACCAAGAGTTCACACCGTGGGACTAAAAATATATATTACAAAAAGTAGTATTCGAACCCCACATCTACCATAGGAATTCATCCCTCATTACCAAATGAGCTATAACAATCTTTTGTTATAACATGTAAATTGTATATATATATATATATATTTCTTATTCGGTTTTCGGTTTTAAACCGAAACCGAACTCCAAAACTGAAACTGAAATCGAATAAGGAATTTTAGTATTTTCAAAATCGAAATCGAACCAATTATTTTTTAAACCGAACCGAATCTCTTATTCGATTCGATTTTCGGTCCAAAATCGACTAATGCTCACCTCTAATTCTAATGGGTACGCTCATATTTATTCCACTAAAAATTTTGTTATGTATAAGTAGTTAAAACTAGTGCAGATGTTCACCAAATAAATTATAAAACGGATTTAGATTGGATGAAAAATCACACGTGATAATTTTTAAATGAAATGATGAACATTTTCGCTGGTTTCAATTTTTGATGGGTGAACGAAATAGACTCAAATAATGACTCCATATTTTCTAAAGGGAGATTTTGTTTTGTGTATGTGTGTGAGAGAGAGAGAGAGAGAAAGTTATGGTTAGAAGATACTAAATCCAATTTGTTATCGAGCCCATAAACTCGATAGCGAGGAATTCTCTTAGTCTCGTTTGGTTCACGAAAGAAAAATTGATTCTCTTGTACTTTTCATGGAAATGGAAAAGTAAAATTTCTATCACATTTTTTTTTCGTTGTTTGGTAAAACAAGAAAACTATCTAGGAAAGATCATTTGATTTTTTTTTCAGTGTTGATGCAGGAAAGGAAAGCAAAAATATATCAATATTCCAATAATATCTTTACCTTTTAAAATAAAAATGACATTATGAAAATCCAAAGGAACCTAGAATACGAGGAGTTAATGGTAAAATAAGCAATAACACATGATTAGTTTTGTCATAATTTTTTGTAATAAATGTTGAAAAAGGAGGAGAAAAAATCAATCCCATGGGTCATGAGTGGAATCATATTTCCTCTCATTCTCCCTCTTGTCAGAAAATTAATTTTCAAATTTGTGGCTACAAAAAAAAAAAAAAAAAAACAACTTTCTTTTTCTAATTCCTTAAATCCGTGAACCAGACGAGGCCTTATAGTCATCCCGACACTTTCCAACATTTAATTGATCTGTTGTACTGCGTACATAATTGTTTGTAATTGTGTGTGGGGGCGACGACGAAGAAAAAAAAATCAAAGTATAAAAAGAGTGCTTGGCTTCACTCGCAAACTGTTCTTCTACAATCAAATTTCGCTTTCCTTGTTGATCTTCTTCCCAGCTGACCGACTCTCATCTCATGTAGCGCGCTACGGACATGGATGGCCTAAAAATAAGTCAGACAACACTTCGAACTTGAACCACTCCCTTGTGCAGGACAACCCCAAGGGTGATCCTTCAGAATCGACCTATAATAAAGATTAAGGAACAACCAAAACTAGCTTCGAATATGATAACCCAACCTCCGGGCTGATCTTGGCCACGGAGAGGATTGAGGAGGAGGAGGAGACGCCATTGCTCGCCATCGCCCCTTGATTGCATCACTTGACCCACTTGTTAGACCATCTCCATTCGGGGTTTCTATCTTCCCTATTTCTATGGAAGAAATCTATTTTAGAAAAAACTTTTCCCAATGGTGATTTCTATCACCATTTCTATCCTAGGTGACAATGATGTAGGATAAAAACTTTCTAGGAGGGTTTCTACATGTAGAAACTCTCATAGAAATTTTTATATCTCTCATGACAATTATTATTGGGCCCCACGTCATTAAATTGGTTCTTTTACTATGTGACACATATGATAGAAATGGAGAACCATTGGAGAGTATTTTTGTATGTCTACAATTTTTATGTAGAAACTCTTCCAACTAGGATAGAAATCTTCTTAAAGTACAATGCCAAGTAGGATAAGAACTCAATTTTAGAAATCACCATTGGAGATGGTCTTACTAGCTAGTTGTATCGTTTGGCCCACTTGTCATTGACAACCTTTTAGTTGTTTATTTGGATGACATTTTGAGATCTACAACATTAGATACGTGGACACATCTAGGATGGGTAACTTATATGCAGTTCGGGTTTGATAGTGTACTTTCTGCTCGTCTACCGATATGTTCAAGGACGGAGCCAGAATTTTTTTCTCAGCGTGGGCTGAAAATAGAGGTATGTCAGGAAAAAGGAAAATTATTAGCGGGAGCTAAGAGCGGGGACGAAGGCAAAAACATAGCCAGGAAGATGATTAATTTTTTTCTGATAATTTTTCTTTTTGAAGTCCGAACTACAGTCTGGACTAGTCCAGCTTATGCTCACTCCGCTAGTAGATATGTCTTATTCTGTTACGGGTTCTTTGTCTACTTTGTTAACTTGTTCCTCATATGGGTCTTTCTGTATTTGCTTCTACTCCTTTGCCACGTGGCCGGTTTTCATTGGTTGTAGATGGGGTCAAGTGGGGCTGGGTGAGACCATATTAGCAAAAGGGCAAGTGGTTGTAAAGAGGTTATAAAGATTTGGTAGTAAACTTATTATTATTGATGTTTGTCAACGACATCTTGTTGGAATCGTTTACTTGTTACGGCCGATTGTAGACTTCTTTACAAGGCTACTAGTGTAGCCTTATGTACAATATAGTTCCACATTGGTTGTTTGTGATAGGGGACAATTTCCGGTGATATTTTTATTTTTGGCCAAATTCTATACAACAGTGCTATGTTGTTCGTAGGTTTGGACTACAATTCTGACATGGGACCACATGTCGCCCTTCCATTAGAGGGAGAGGGGGGGGGGGGGGGGCGTAGAATTTTCAGGTGGGCCCGGTGTGATGCGGGGGCCGAAGAGGTGGGGTGGAGGGAGTGACACATCGGCATACGAGCACGCGCACAATCATCCCTGCGGCAAAAAAGAATTTTCGAATTCCATGTGTAACCTAAATCTTCGGTGGAGTATTTATATATAGTAGGGACCATGCTGAGAAGGAAAAAGAAAAAAATAGAAAAGACAAAAGAAAAAGAACAAGTACTAAGGAATCTCTTGCACACTCACTCGCACCCCAACAAGGAAATAAAGAAAAGTGTAATAGACATTGCAACAAATGTATTGATTATATATAGCGTGCGTAACTCAAACCTAATCTTGGACACCGATACCAAATAAATATTTTAAGTACATCATTTGGTAATTTCATACCAACGTAGACTAATCCTACTGGATGCGTCCGAACTCGAGTTAGATTCAGGGTCGACCCACAGGATTGTATTGTCCTATCTAGAGCTAGTTTTAGTTGCTCCTTGAATCTTATTGTGGACCGATTCTGAAGAATTATCCGCGATTCCGATCTCTTGTGGGATCATGCCGAACCTAAAAATTGTTTCAAGAAGAGAGAATTGTCCAACTCGAAAGTCTTGTCAGACTTACTTGGGTTGGCCTCGTCCAAGTCTTTGACCACATAAATGGTTGGACGAAAAGCAAGCCCGTCAACGGGCCACATATATTAAGACGGGTCTAATTTGAACTCTATTTTAGCTCTTATATTCACGAGCAAAGCTTGATAAGAATTATATAGAAGTTTAAGTCTAAAACAAGTTTTTACTAGCTCATAAACAAGTTTATTTTAGACTTAAAACTTCTAATATATATATATATAATAATAATAGAAGTTTAAGTCTAAAACAAGTTTTTACTAGCTCATAAACAAGTTTATTTTAGACTTAAACTTCTAATATATGTTGGCATTTCGTACAAGAGATGCTCTGGAAAAAGACAAAAAGAAAAAAAGGTTTATGAGCTAGTAAAGTTTATTTAAAAAAATTATTAGTTAGGTAAGTTTAGTATCGAGTGTTTTTTTTAACTTGATAACAAATTAAAAATGTTAAACTATTTATGTTATACAAGTATTTTTAATATAAATATATAAATATAGAAATGGCATTAATACAATAAAAACAACAGTGCATACATTAATTAATGGGCAGTTATTTTGGCTGCAACTTTAATTATATCAACAAATGTTCTAAGGATTTTCAATGATTTCGTCTACATAAACTCAGAACTCAAATTAAGAGCTTAGAATATTGATATGACAGGTGTATTTAACTAATATTGAAAGTGGAATTTTTTTTAGTTTCTTAAAAAAAAACAAGGAATGGGATGCATGTAATCTAATGGTCCTATAGTTTACTAGTAAATACACGCACGTATAATAAATAATAACGTATAATAAGAATATTATTCAATTATAGTCAAATATTTTTTCTAACTCATGTGATTAAGACGGGAGATATTTCTCATTTGGTTGATTTCAATTCTCCGTATTGAATATATATAACAAATTTAAACTTTTTTCAACCATTTTTTACATAATTTATTTTTTTAAAATAAATCGGACCATGATATACATACGGCTTAGACGGCTCACTTTTGAATCATTTTGAAGCCTCATTATCTTGTAGAAGATGAACAACCAAATTTCACGGATTATCCGGTTTCTAACTTTCTATGTCCACTGACTACTGCTACTTATGAATGGATGAATGTGTTTTTCTTCTCGAAAATAAAATAAAAATAAATAAATAAATCATGTGTGTATACAAGCACCAATTGTCCCTCTCTTGGGAACTAAATAACCATTCAGTCCATACACCCTTCACACAGATTGGATTCTAGTTTCAGGCCGGACCGGGCTGGCCCATTGGCCCACCCATCCCGTGTTTGACCAGGCCGACCTTAGAGCGAGTTTTGGACCGCCCGGCCCACATAACTAAAACAAGTGTGAGTTTTGGTGCAGTAACAGATACATAATACCATTTTTACATCCGAGACGTAACGAAACATTGAGAGGAGGAGAGAGAGTAATTGAAGTTCTCGTCGAGGGCCGACGGCACAGGCACAGCGCACAGGAACATGCACGAGCGGGATGCCCTGCCCATTTGGATTTGGACAAGAGGGTAATCCTCAAGGCCATTTATTTTTCTTTGAACCGATTCAGTTCAAATTTAGTTTAAACATATATTTATATCTCAAGGTGCGACCTACGGTCCAGCTAAGCGCGCAACCCAACCCATCCAGGAAGTAAACATATTGTGCGTTCATTGAATTTTATTTAAGTTTAGTTAGGAGATACTGACTAATGTTTAAGAAATAATTAAGGCAGACTAATTGATACATAAAAATAAACAATAGTCCACAGAGAAAGTCGAACTTGAGTTGGATGTTTTTATGCATATAATGTACAGTTGACAGTGAAATTTATTTAGTCTCATGGGGACATATATATTTTATTTAGGGTGTGTTTGATTACAAGGTAGAAAATTTACGGAAAAGAAATTAATTCCATAGAATTATTTTTCTAGGAAAATAATTTCTTAGAATTTTTAAAAATTTGCATGAAAAACTTAATTTGGTGTTTGATTGTCATTATTTTCCATGTAAATAGTTATTTTTCATGGAAAATGATATTTTCCTATGGGTTGAGCAAGTTTCATTTTCCACAATTTTTGAAGAAAATATGGAAAATGATAGTTTTTTGAAAAATAATTCCATGAAAAATATAAGCTATCAAATACTACAATTGGTGGAAAATTTGTGATGGAAATATTTTCCATGAAAAAAAGTCCAATCAAACACAGCCTTAGTGTCATATAATGTATTGCGTAATTGGAACATATATATTTTAAAGTTAGTTTATTAATTACTAAAGAAAATATTACAATTGGAGAGTTGGAGTCCCTCCAAGCCAGAAAGGTTGATGAGTTGAGGGTAGAGCTTGTTAGCAATTCGGCAATCGGAACGGCAAAAATACGAGTATAAATCAGCATTACGTTAAAAAAAATGGTCAAATATTCGACAAATAAAAATATTGAGGTTAGAAATTTTTACATCTTAAATATGTTGTCAAATTTGGTTAATTAAACAGTTTCCACCATATTTTTTGGTCAAATTTTTCAATAATTCGTACGAACATGTTTAAAACTTCGTATGCTTAAAATTTACGTACTGATTCAAAGCTTTTAAAAGTATGAAGTATTATACATTTATGAAAAATCTGAAAAAATTTGCATATAATATGAGTTTTTGTGATTGTTAACAAGGGGCTAGAGCAAAGTTTAATCATGAGTCCAGCGGTGGACTTTTGAATGGGCTGGTGTGGGCTCTAATGTAACCAAAATTAAAAATAAATAAATCATACAACAATAGTTTCTCTCAGTCCAAATTTTAGTTTATTCCAAACATAATCCAATTTTTATCTCAGTCTAATCTAATTATTCGACTGTCCACTACTTAAAAAAAAAAAATTTTCAAATAGACTCGGCTTTCTATTTCTGCCATTTGATAAACATTGGATAACGAATATGATAGGATATGTTGAGTCCATCTTAAGTTGAGTCCGAATCTGCTGTCCATAAAACTCTGTTATCAAACTTGTCCCTCCTTCTAATAGCTCGTGGGTTCTGGGATCTGCATGCAAACGATTAGAGGGGGGGACAAATTTCGCCAACCGAGTTGCCAAATATTTTGCCAACTCAGTTGGCAAAATATTGGCTTTTTCGGTTCGGTTCGCAACGGTTGATTCGTAGGCAGCGGAGCGGTAGTAGCGGTTGAGTTGGTAGCGTTGCTGATTTGATTTCGAGAGGATATAAGTCAAAATAAACTAAATAAATCCTAAAAAATTTTAGATATAAGTATGTCATAAACCAATCAAAATAAATCCCCACCTTCTATGAGCCCTCCCAAATAAATCAAAATAAACCCCCAACCAACCAACCAACCAACCATCCAGATCTGCTGTTCATGAAACTATGTTCCCAAGAAATATGCTCCCTCTACTAATTTCTCCAATATACTTTCGATTTGACTAATTCTATTAAACATTTTTTTTCTTTAGAGGAAATTTTCTGAACTTATATCCTTTTTGTTTGAATTCTCTCCCTTTTGGTTTTCCAAAAAAGTAATTTATGATTGAAGCAGCCTTACACCTGCAGCAAGAACTTCCCACAGCTAACCTTTCTGGCCTGGAGATGGCCACTGTTAGTTGCATAGAATTTACCCCAGTTGCCATTTTAGTTTATTGAAAACTTGGAACTACAAATTAAAACAGTTTATCGTCCGAGCTCTCTGGCCTAGTGGTATTAGAGCGGACACCCGGAGTGGCCGGCAAGGTTCGAGCCCCCCAATTGTGTGTGTGCGTGTGATTTCAAAAAAAATAAAAATTAAAAATTAAAACAGTTTATTCACACACACACCCAAAAAAAAAAAAACTTTGCTAGGTTATTATCGACAGGCAAATGATGAAGCTTTAACCCGAAGTCTTTGCGCACAGGCCGGCCAGGAGGATCGGATTGTTCGAACTGGAGTTTATTTTGATTGTCTTGTTGTGTGACTGGTCTTATGTGACTGGTCTTAGGAGATGTCGTTTCTGACATTCTAAAAGATCCTGAACCAATGAAAGTCTTTTTTTTTTTTTCATGATATTCTAAGGGCTATGTTATAGCAAAATAGAGAGGCGTAAATATAAACATAAATATTTCACATTAGCCATATCTACAAAGGTTTTTTTTTTTTTTTTAGGACATTCCTGTTTTTCGGGAGCTGTACGATCGCACAATTGCACAACTCGTACATGCTCGAAAACGGTTCTGATTACCTGCAACTCAGATCTCTTGCAAGTCATACTGGCCCTGAAAAGTTATCCTAAGTAGAGGGTTGTTCAAATCCGAAGTCTTATCGGACTGTATGAACACAATATATATTCCATGTGGGGGCAGGCATATATCCTCCTTTCCAGACTCCAGTACAGGTACATATATGTCTCCAACTGACCACCTGCAGGTTTCCTTAAACGGCAACACAGCCTCTGACCGGCCACCATCACCCATACATTTCTAACAAAACAAAGACCATTTCACAATCATAGCCTCCACCAACCCTCTGGCTCTCTTCTCCCCGGCCCAACTAATATATAGCTAGCTCTTGATCTCTTCTTCTTCTATGTTATTGTATATGTACTAGTTGTGTTAACAAGCAGCACTTCACTTTGTGAGACCTGGAAGATCGATGGAAGAAGATCAAGATCAAGAAGCTGGGTTCAAGGCTCCGGCTTCGGCTCCGGCTTCGGGTTCGGCTTCGGCCGGTCTGAACCTGGAGCGCAACCGGAGGGAGAAGATGTCGGAGTTCTACGACACCTTGCAGTCCATGGTGCCTGATCTCTTCCCTAAGGTACGTACCTACGTAACATATACCCATGTTTCAATTGTTGTGCGCTCCTCATTTCTGATTATATATATGCAACGTGCATTGTGTTGGTATCAGATCAGAACGAACGACTTAACACATTGTTGGATGCATAATCAAGCAAACTATTTGTAGTCTTTTTATTTATTTATTTATTTTTGATTTTTTTTTTCCGATTATGATATATACTAATTGTACGTATATGCAAGGCCGGCTGCGGGGTTTGGGTTGTCCTAGCCGGAACTAAATTTGGTTGCCCCTTGTCCTTGAGTCCCAAAGAAGATATCAAAAAAGTTGACGGCGAATGGGGTTGGCAGCGACATCGATGTCTTCGGTTCTGACAACATCGTGGAGATTTAAATCCGAGTTCCTCTCTTTGAGCTACTCGAGACCTTTCCAGTGGGAACTCAAAATATGGTCCTGGTGGATTGCTAGTTCAACGGACAGAGATGAGTTGGGATGGACAGCAGAGCCTCTATTGACAAAGATAGTGGAGACTTAGAGGTCGAGGTCGAGGGTTGCGCTGACGAGGAGGATTGTCCAAGTCCGTTGGCTTGTCCGGCTTAACCCAGGGCCGACCTTACGTATATGTTGTAGCTTTAATTTGTTCGGGTGTTCTTATATATGTTATCTTCTGAAAAATCTTGATGAACTTAACATATGTTAATGTCAAAGCCATGAACCAATCTAGACTTTTATAGGAAGCTTGAAAATAATTAGTCCTAATATATATATATATATATATATATATATATATATATATATATATATATATATATATATATATATATTCAAGTAATTAATTTTTTTTAAAATAATAAATTTTAATTAATTATTTAACTACATAGTATTATTTAATTATAGTCAAACATCTCTAATTTATGTGTTTAATGTGAAAGTAAGTATATATATATATATATATATATATATATATATATATATATATATATATATATATATATATATTGGTTGGACGGGTACGATTCCATTAAAAGAAACTAGTAAATACACGTGATTTGTAAGTATAATAAGGATATTATTCAATTATAATCAAATAACTCTTCTAACTCATGTGGTTAAGATGTGATGCATTTTTTTTGTTTGGTTAAGTTCGATTTTGTATGTTGACAAATTTAAACGTTTTTCAATAATTTTTTACGCAATTAATTTTTTTTAAATAAAATGGATCGTGATATAATGAACGGCTCAAAAGTGAACTATTTTGAAGCCTCGTTATAGTGGAAGATTATGTACTTACAATGTACGTGTACGTTACTAGATTATATATATATATATGTGCAGGCCACCAGATCAAGGGTCATCGACAACACGATATCTTACATAAAAACCCTCGAAGACGTGCTAGTTGCGCTCGACACTCTGAAGAAGCAGAGAGAACCACCAGCTGCTGCCCCCATTGTGCCCACCGCGGACAACATTCCAACGACGACGACGACGACGACGTTGCTCAACCAAAGAGGATCTACTGTCAGCGTGGCCGTCTCCCCGCCCGTCGGTGCCGGCAGCACCGCGTTCTTCGGGATAACGACGACATCCCGAACCGGGCTGCTAGCCGAGGTGGCGGAGGTGTTCGAGAAGCACAATGCCGACGTCCTGGCCGCGACCGTCGCACGCGGTGAGGATGCTGGCGTTGCCAATGTGACGGTCACCGCGGTGTTGTCCGAGGAAGACGGTGCAGCGAAGATCAGGGGTGACTTGATGAACATCTAGTAGACTGGTACTGCTCTAGTTTTTTTTACTGAATGTAGTAATGTACAGACAGCTGAACTTTAGCCCAGAGCTTGATGTTAAGGTATGGAAGTGGAAAACGTGGAAATATATAAATATATATGTATTTTGTGGCCGCGGACGTGACCGCATGCCATATGGCAGCCTCCTCCATTGGTCTTCTGGTCAGAATTTTAAGGGAATGGGGTTCGTGATAGCAGGGAAGGCAATGGATGGCTGTCACGTGGGTCTGCGATCACGTCCGTAGTCACAGACCGCTGACAAAATATCATTTTCCTATATATATTGTTGATATGGCTAACTTAAAAAAAAAAAAACTATGTTACTTAGCAGCAGTGCGATTCAAGGGCAAGTCCGATAAGACTTCGGATTTGGACCACATTTTTTTTTAATGCTTATGACATCTTTTCAGGCCAAACTGGACCTGCAATAGATCGAGATCGCAACTGACCTCTAGAAGAAAATAAGCACCTTAGAACATAATTAGTAGTTAGGACTCTCAAATACAATTTGGGGTCCAAAATTTCAAAAAAAAACAAACAAAGGTAAATGTAGAATGGGTTGGATTTGTGTGTGAATAATAGGAAATAATAAAGTGAGCTCCTGTCGCAAAGATTGTGTGATAAAAAATTAATATAGAAAAAAAAAAGTTTAGAATCTAGAAAGTTGAGCTCCAAATTAAGACTTACTATTCCACAAAACGAGTTCTTACAATCTAAAATCTAGAAATTGGGAGGCCCAACCCTTAACACCTATGGGTGAGAAGGGGTCGAAATTGTAGAAATTGAGACTAAAAATTACAAAATAAGCTCTAATATTCTAAATCTAGAATTGGGATGGACTTTACTAATGATGCTTTTACAAAAGGTCGGATGAAGGGATAACCAAAATTAACTCAACTCTGAACCGACCTTGCTGAGCAGGTTCTGCTCCAGTTTTTTTCTTACCTGTAGTTGGTCTTGTTTGATAAGTGCCAGTTTTCTTTACGGCGCATTGCAAAAGTAAAAGCTGATGAAGAGAAGAACACAGAAAAATAGTACACATTTTGATATCTCCACATGCAATCTCTTGTTACGGGAACAGGTCAACAAAGAAGTAGCGATTGAGATTTGGAGCCCCCAAAATCTTTTCGTCAACAGGACCACTCTTGATCTAGATATCACTATCAGCCCCCCAAAGTGGCAACTGTGTCATCACCACCAATCCACCACTTTGTCTGTGTCCTATAATTTCAAGGCTATGGCTATTTGGAATTATTTTACATAGAACACACTCATAAAATATTGATTTATATTAAAGATACTCTACTTTAAATGTTGAGTTTTCAATTATATATATATATATATATATATATATATATATATATATATATATACACACGGATCGGGACCTCTGATGGGAAGTCTCGTCTGTCCCTCATCCATCCAATGGATGAGGGACAGACGAGACTTCCCACCAGAGGCCCCGATCCGTGTGTATATATATATATATATATTTGTGTGTGTGTGTGTGCGCGCCTGTCCGTGGAGCCCTAACGCCCTCGACCGTTGGACAGATCCAATGGTGCAGAAGGGGAAGGGGGACGGAGCTTTGGTGGAGCTCCCCGCAAGGCTTTTAATCTGCGTCCATATATATATATATATATATATATATATATATATATATATATATATATATACCCAAAATAAACTCAATTATTGTCTCAAACTTTCGAGTTTTCGGAAAAAGTCTCCTTCAGAAAATCAAATCATAAATCCCTCGTTTCTTCCTTTCTTTTCTTTTTCGTTGCTGGGCATCAAGGTGTTGCTGAGCAGAATTCAAGATGTAAAAAAGAAGGAAAAAAAAAATCTTTCATTGAAACTTTGTTAAGTCTTCTGTGAATGTGATGCGAGTTATCCTGCTCAAACTATAAATCCATCTCACAATAGAAGCAATCCAGCTTCATATTCATCCCTAAAATCAAATGACAATGCCCAATACAAGTGTTACAGATTCAATATCCAAATTCTCAAAATATTGCAGAAAGTAATCATACAGGGTCTTAATAATCATTGCCATCAAATAAGAAGGGATTTAGAGACCATATTATCTGAAATGTATCACTTGGACATAATAACGAACTATATAAATAGATTATCAGGTCCATGAGAACCAAACTCCCCATGTCACACCAAAATTTGTGGGGCACACAAAGCAAGCCATAAATAAAAAGTACAGCTAAATCAGCACCAGTCACAATCATAAAAAAAAAAAAATTACACCAGAATTGCACATCAGGAACTCAAATGAACTTTGAAATAAACAAAAATATGTCCATTCCCGATTTATTTCTAAGGAATTACTTCCGTTGTCGTTCTAGTATTCACACATCTACAACACTTTCGGCATCATCTCTCTTTCCAGTGTGGTTGTCCAGAGCTTTTTTTGTTGTCAATCGATACACCAGTCGGTCCATGGCATCCTTATTTCTCCTTAACGAGATTTTGCTGGTCACAGTCTCACTGTGCCTTTCTTGATAATCAAACACTAGCATTAAGCCATTAAACCAGTGAAATCCAAACTGCCACCGGAGTAGATTCACTGACGAACTAAATCCCCAGTTTGGTAGTAACAGGCTGAAGCAGCATTAAGCTAGGTAGAAGACATCTAGCAGAAACAGGTTCCCTCACTTGCAAACTTGGCGTCTCTAGTTTCACATGAATCAAATAAAAAGCATTCAGAGATGCTAACAAATTCTGCACAACATAGATAGTGGTGGTGGTGGTGGCGTCTCTAGTTTCACGAGTAAAATAGGTGTGCTGACCTTCCCGTAGTGGAGTACTTGATCATCTAGTCTGCATTACTCGGTAGTTCAGGATCAAATCTTCTGGCTTCTTCCATATATAAGCTCGTACAGTCGCCAGACTCATTTCAGGGGACAGGACCTACACCAGAGATTTGATCAAAAGAAATAAAGATAATTAAAAGGCAACTTCTAAGATGATGAATTTATGTATATAAGACACATGACACTATGTAAACAGTTACCCACCATGTAAAATACCAGTCCACACCACCACCCACATGTAATTATTGCTTGCTCTTCTAGAAAACAATACTGCTGGTAATTACAGTTCTCCCATACTGTAATCACAGGGAGTGTTGAACGTGATGTTTATACTTGGATGGCTGGTCATATGCCATGTTAAATAATCAAGATAACCGCAGACTTTTAACATCATAAAATAAGACCAACTATGTCTGGGAAATGGAAAGTTCTATGGAAACTAGGAAGATTTGGATAGTTTCCATTAGTGTCTTGGTTGGCTTTTGTAAAGTAAAAATGGAAAAGGACCAACCAGTAAATGGAAAGTAACTATGGAAACTACTTTCCATCAGAAAGGGCAGAAAGTAGAAACTTATGGAAACCAATAATTACACAAATTGTTTACTATTATTGGCTTTCTAGAGACCAACACCCAACTCTTCTCCACTAAATCTTTAGTTCCCATGCGACCCAAAAACTCACATGACTTTCAGTTTTAGGTTTCTAGTTAACAAGCAAGATGTTTGGTTGGAACTAGTTTCTTTAAGGCCAAAACACAGTTTTTTTTTCCTAGAAGTTTCCGATTGCCAATCACACCCATACCTAAAGAACTATGTTGCAAGGACACGGATACGACATGACACCTATTATGGTGTGTCAAAGTCTAATTTGGAGTGTCCATGGTGTGTCGGACAAAAAATGGCCTACTTTTTTTACCATCCGTCTTCCTAGATAAAGAAACAGATTCAAGGACAAAAGCCTAAAGAAGAAATATGTAAAGATCTGTAACAAATTACAGAGACATGCCCTAGGAAAAGGCTTTTTTTTTCCTTTCTTTTGGAGAATAAGGGGCATTGTTTTTGCTGTCCCCTTGGGATTCAGACCGAGACCTTCCTCACCAAAGGCCTCAATCACCGTTTTGACCGAAGTCTATGCACTAGGACATGGTTACATATGTGTATATTTGTAAATAAAGTATACTTAACCTGATCGAGTTTGTTTATTTCATATTAAAGAACTTAATAACTTGTAAGTATCTTGTAATATTCTACATTTTGTTCAATAGGGAAAATACTCTTCGTCTTATAAATATATTATGATTAATAGAGGTGGTCAATCTTTGTCTACATAAGTGTCAACCACATGATACACATGGACACAGCAAAATTTTGGTAGGGAGAATTGCCATACATATATATGGATGTTTTCTTTACACTTACTTGGTTATTACATAAGATCTCTATAGATGGCTTGGTCTTTTGCCATGGTTTCAAGCCTGAACGGAAGGAACCATCTGCAACAGATGAAAGCTGTGCTTGTCCCGCTGCAAGACCAAATCCGCCATCTGAACTTCCACCTTCAAATGGCTTATCAAGAACCAATTTTTCGATTACATAGTTGATCACCTGCCGAACAATAGTAATGGAGATCATAGAAAAAACAAGTAACCTAGAGAGATTAATTTGGATGATTAGGATAGAAGACACAAATAATTATTGCATATTTTCCATTAATAGCTGTATCGGATTATAAGCTTATTAAGAATTGTATCACTTACATTGTATTAGTTAATCTTGTCAGTTAAATAAGATAAGATATTAGCCATATTGGACAGAATTCCAATAACCATGAGTGCACCTGAACAATATCTATCATTTACTAGCAAGCTAGTCACAAAAAGTAAAATATATTTACACTTACTGGATGACGCATATAATGTGTTACATGGTATATTTAACTGAAACAACAAGAAACATATAATGTATTACACAGTATATTTAACTGACACCAACCAGGAGGGCTTATAAAACTTTTCTAGGTCGATCTCAATTTTGTACCTGGCAACTTTCACCTGTTTGCTCACTGAAAAGTTCTTGATATGGTTGTAATATTTTGGCTAACCAAAAATATTCTCATAAAAAAGTGGTATTACATGAGCTCTTTACATGCATTCGGAAAACATACTTACTTTGTGTATCCGCAGTATCCTAGGTGCACTCAGTTTCCCTTGTGTGAGTGCTTGTGCAGCTAAGCCTTCACAAGGGTGCAAGTAGAAACTACACCTACAGAAAATAAAATGCATATTAATGTCATTACCAAAATAACTGGAGACTACCAACTGTGACAGAAATAAATAGTGTGTATACAGGAATTCCAACTGCCCAGAAAAATAGCAGTAATCTTCATGCAGATTACTGGAATTAACTTTACAAGATAAAAGTCAGCTAGAGAAATCCTAAGCATTCTGAACATCTGAGCAACAAATATTACTTGTACAAATTATGTGTTTCATAATTTTGATCCAGAAGCCTCATGAACTATTGAATTCCCAAACGATAAGAAGATGATCATGGCCCACTAGGCAATTATCCCCCAACAAAAAGAGCATAAGCAATGTTCTAAGAGATTGCTAGGTAATGCTTGTGTTCATAGTGGGAATACTCTATGTATGCATGCTTTCTTTTAAACCCTTCCAACGTTCATTCTAAACAATATCCTCTTGTGAGAGGATTCTTTGGACAAGCAGCTCTTTTCCAGCCTCTACATTGACTTCCAACCTCACTGGAGACTGCATCTAACATTTTATGCAATGGCATCTAGCATATTTTGGATTTTCAACAACTCACAACTCAGGCAATGGAATACTTTTTGACACATGGAATGTTGATTCTTTTTTTCTTATTTTTAATTTCCTTTTGGATTTCTTGGGAATTCTTTATGTTTTTAATTTTATTTTGGGACTTTTCTTGGAGGGCTTTTTCTTCACTGTTTTTGAGGGTATTAACTAGTTATACAGCGTTTATAAAT
This sequence comes from Iris pallida, assembly GCA_029216955.1. NCBI lineage: Eukaryota > Viridiplantae > Streptophyta > Magnoliopsida > Asparagales > Iridaceae > Iris > Iris pallida. The sequence continues at coordinate 19,472,565 of JANAVB010004600.1, read as the reverse complement.
TATAATAGAAATAAAACATTTTGCTAATACCATCAGTGATTTATAGTTTTTGCTCTTAACTAATTGACTTCACGATGAAATTGTTACTTAATACCTGACAATAGTATTTATTGTGGTGAATGTGATCAATTTATTCATATACCCCGAGTTAAATTAATTTCTAATAAATTTTCCTATGTAACAACGTATCTTACGATATGTGATTCACGATTTGATAATCAAGTGAATCGGTATACGAAAATGCACATCAATTTGACAAGCTAGGGTGCAGGTTATCTATGGTCATTGGGTACTCTCTGGTACTAGAAGCATACATGACTCATGCGTTACGCCGATTTCACTACTGATCAGACGGCACCTGCTATGAATGAGCCAAATTAAAAGCTTCTCTTTAGTGATAATATAAGCCACTTCAGCATGTCAACTGATGTTCATATCCTTCATTTATCTCACAGATTGACACCACCAATGATTAACATGTGATAGCGAATTTATTAAAGCTTGGAGCACTCAGTCTTCAGACTATAATAATTTGGATATTGTAGTAGTAACAGCAGCACCCAATCATGGACACTGCTGTTGCCTTTCTCTTCTCCTTTATTAGTTATAAGTTTCTAACATTGACTGGGCTAATAAATAATGACTAAAAGCCCCTTCGTAGTTACAGTTTGTTTAGTCACAATCCTCTCTATCTCCTGTTAAGTAAACAACCAGGATATTGTATAATATTTTTCTGCTGAATTTGTTGCGCAAGTACCATGACAAAACAATAACACAACTTGGCTGCCTAGATTGCCTCCCTTAGTATACATGTCTGGTGCAGTCTTCTGCTGCTCATTATACAACCAAAGCACTATCCAAATGGTGATCAATTCGATTTTTCATGAGAGGATCAAGCATATCAAAAGTAACTGACACATGAGATCCATAAAATTTATACAGCTTGTGCCAAATTTATAAATCCAATAGGCTCTCTTATGATTCCTCCACATACTTGGATGATTTCTTTGTTAGACACCTTCCACAAATCAAGACACTTTTCACCAAGTCGCAAACTATCTAACGTCACTAAGATTCACCTTCAGAAAAGCAAGATCTTGTCACTATAAAACAAAATAGGTCAATATATTTTGTTAAATACAAAGGAATTGATGCCATCCATAGAGTCCTATATAATTTGCTTCTATTGTATCCTAGGTTGCATAGGCATGGACACGGATTCGGACATAAGACAAATTATCAAACTTAGTTTGAACTCAAGCAACTAAGAAAACACCTCCTACCTTAACCACTTGAATTAGACTATTTAGTTGTAAATATATCTTATTAGATAGTTAAATACTTAGTTATATTTTTTTAAATAATTACTAGAGTATTTAGGCAGTTATTTATTATTATTTTGAAAATAATTTAAATGGTTGATGATATTCATACGGCTTAGACGGCTCACTTTTGAGCCGTTTTGAAGCCTCTTTATATAGTAGAAGATATATATACCCATCCCCATGGGACCCTTCGGTGTACCCAAACATGCTACACCCCCACGGGTTCGAATCCCCCCTTGGCGTTGCTCGCCAGCCCGGAGAAAAGGACAGCTAAAAAAAACTATATATATATATATATATATATATATATATATATATATATATATGTTTTTTTGAAGCAATGGGTAATTGTGGCGAACTCGCCTCCACTGGGGCTCAAACTCCGACCACTTGGGCCACATGCATCTCCCTTAACCACTAGGCTAGAGGTCAATTGCATATATATATATATATATATATATATATATTGCCTATCTAATGAGCTCGGTATCTAAATGAGCACTTGTTTTCTACACCACTGAATGCAAAAGTTATAGGAAAGGCTTAGAATTTTTTTATCTTGGTAGATTTACTATAAACCCTTGGATTAGATCAAACAGTTGATATCAAATTCAAACTTAAATCATAGCCGTAGAATTATTTTCAACCGTAATCAATAACCTCCTATCAAGTCTTAGTTACTCTAATTTATCTGTCATAACAATTCTCTCTTTTAATTCAAATGATCACTAGCCAAGTAAATTCCACTATTACCTTCCTAATATTTCTCTCCTTCCCTCTCTTTCCTTTCTTTTTCCCGTACTCACAGCAATCCCAAAACCTGTTCTTATCACCTCCATGTTCTTTATTCCTCTTCTTCTACTCTCCACTTCAAACCAGAGCAAGCAGTTGAGACCTGTGCTCACCACCATCACCATCACCACTTGAACTCGTGATGGCACACCCCCTCTTCCCTGGACCGGCCAAAGAGCAGCCTTGCTGACCGCCGGACACCTCTGGACTTCTTCGCCTCCTAGGATGACTTCTGATGTAGACCCCTCGACATCATCTCCATCTTCTTCTCCGATCACGAGTAGTTCCGTACGACCTCTGCTGCAGACATGTCGGTGACTCCAGACCCGTCAGAACTTTGACGTCGATTCTGTCACATCCTCTCCTCCATCCTCCCCGGCACCAACGCTTCTCCCCGACACCCCTTCACTAACAGCTACCTGAAGCCAGCGCAAAGTAGCACCAGCCGGGACTGAGCCGCCGACCACACCGGGACCCGTGCCAACTCGACCTCGTCGAGTTCCGACACCTCCAAAGAGATCCCCTCGACGTCCTCTATCCCCATGCACTGTTCAGGGCAACCTTGACAGTTTTAGTGGGAATAGATGCTCGTTTTCTAATTCATATAATTCAAAATATAGTAAATCTACTGAAAGAATCATAATCATAATTTAGTTACATCCCAACAGTATAGCAAGTATATCCTTATTTGCTCATTTAGATGCTCTGCTCATTAGATTCTCTCTCTCTCTCTCTCTCTCTCTCTCTCTCTCTCTCTCTATATATATATATATATATATATATATATATATATATAGTTTTACATATTATATCTTATTCACACATCTATTGCTATGCATGTTTGATATAGTAGCTGGGTTCCAAAAAATCTAGAAAAGGATCCGTTGCAAAAGAATGAATATCTCGATTATGTTGCAGAAATGTGAGACCATGCCAAATTACTTTCATGTCTTCCTTCTGTAACCTAAAATTCTCAGCAGACCATGTCAACATGAATGCTGAGGAAGTATTGTCAGATTCGAATCTGAAACAGATGAAATCCAGACTCAAATAGATGATATAACATAAGCATCATAGAAGTGCTTTTGTTGCTTGTGATGGTACCCAATATGAAGACACCATGCAATCTTAATTTCCCTATTTGATTTTATTGGTACGCAATATGAAGCAGCCATGCTTTTGTGCAAAATTATTTGAAGTATACTTGATGCAACATCCTTCCGGTACATATATCCTTGAAGGAGGAATTTTGTTTAAATATCATATTTACTCCATTGACATCAAATAGTGAAGGAAATATTATCTGCACTAAACAAAATCAAACTTACGTCTATGACCATTTCGGCTTTAAAGTTCAAAACACCAAAAAAAATGACATCAATCTTCAATTTGACTTTTACTGTATTAAGTCTTTAGATTCTATTTTGCCGCCACCCACCAAGATCATGTGCTATAGGTTGCCATGAGATTCCCCATAATCCTTCTTTTCATAGCCATTTCCAACAAAGAACCTTGAAACCATAAGAACACTGAGATCTTTACCAACCCAATGTGACATGACCTCAGATTTTCACCAAGCATCCATGTCAACATGAATGCTGAGGGAGTATTGTCAGATACGAATCTGAAACAGATGAAATCCATACTCAAATAGATGATATAAAATATAAGCATCATAGAAGTGCTTTTGTTGCTTGTGATGGTACCCAATATGAAGACACCACGCAATCTTAATTTCCCTATTTGATTTTATTGGTGCGCAATATGAAGCAACCATGCTTTTGTGCAAAATTATTTACAGTATACTTGATGCAACATCCTTGTACATATATCCTTGAAGGAGGAATTTTGTTTAAATATCATATTTACTCCATTGACATCAAATAGTGAGGGAAAGATTTTCTGCACTAAACAGAATCAAACTTATGTCAATGACCGTTTCGGCTTTGAAGTTCAAAACACCAAAAAAATTGACATCAGTCTTCAATTTGACTTATACTGTATTAAGTCTTTAGATTCTATTTTGCCGCCACCCACCAAGATCATGTGCTTTGGGATAGGTTGCCATGAGATTCCCCATAATCCTTCTTTTCATAGCCATTTCTCAACAAAGAACCTTGAAACCATAAGAACACTCAGATCTTTACCAACCCAATATGACATTGACCTCAGTTTTTCACCAATAATTGATCTAGAAGAACAGTATAGTTATTTCAGGTCAAAATCTTAGCAGAATCTGCTGATTTTCTCCATTATCAGAGGTTATATAGGCCTTTGGTTGACAAAAAGTGATCATTGAATAGGAACACTACACTTCAGCTGTAAGAGACTGGCCTTTTATCTACCTAACTATACACTAATGTTATGAGATTAAAGGATCGTTTACTGACGTTCTAGTACAAAACATACCCACAAAGACGCGCATGCAAGCATGCATACATCTTTTGTATTTATACTTGCAGATGTTAATACATATTTACAGAATCCTCAGTGTTAAGTTCGTTTGTATAAGCAAAATCTCAAAATCCATACTCGCAATGTGGCTGGATATACCTGCTGCAAGATGAAGACAAACAGAAAAGGAAAGTAGAGGGGAGGGGGGGGTCCAGTTTTGCACTAAGGCCATAAGGGTAGGTCTTCTTTTTCCCTAAAACTAGATGGCTTACTGGAACAAGTTTACCTTATGGACCGTCTTTTGCTGTCCATTTATCAGGAGTCTAAGAATTCTCCTAGAAAATCAAACAGAAAAAACATGCAATTTTTTTTCCTTACCGAACTGTGCACTTGTGCTTGTTACAAAATCAGCACAACTAAATTCTTCAAGCACACTATTTCTGATTGGAAAATAAATTACTTCACTAATTTGTACTTGCAAGAACTAAAAGCATAGTAAAAACTTCTAAATCAATCTAGAAACAGATGTTAAAGTGCAGTGAAATGAATGCAGGTAAGAAATTACTTAGAATTTTCCCGTTGAGGCATTCGACCATTCAATACACAATCAAGACACCACCATGGAAGATCTTTCTCATCTTCAGTGCCATCTAAATCAGTAATTCTCTTTCTCCAAGGACCTCCATATGTACCCTCGGTAATGATGGATGGAGGGGATACTGTTGAAAATTCAAATGCAAGGAGCGCAGTAGTATTGTGGTTTTCAGCGCCATCATCTACCTCAATCCTTGAATGGGAAATAGTTCTGATGGATGCATCCCTCCCTGGTGGAGTATCACCGTTAGATGATGCTTGCAATCCAGGCCTCTGATTTCTTCTAGCCATCCAATGTGCCAACAGACCACGAAGAGTTTCTTGGGCTAGATTGATCTACATATCAACAGGAAGGTATGACTTAGAATAAATGAAACAGATTTCACAGAATCATTAAGAACATACCACAAGATGCCCTGGTTGATAATTTCAATATTTAAAGAGTGTTCTGTTGAATAGCTAAAGTAATTCAGGAAAGAAATGCATGTGTGAACAAGGGCTTGATTTGTAAGGATTCATTTCATAGAGATCTAACAATTTTTACAAGGGCGGCCGGCTACCTAACGCAACCTTTCTTTGTTCCTGGCTTGGGACCGAGAATGAAAGTATATGACATTAAGCAGGGCACAGTGAAAAGATATGAGTACATTTTGATGGACAGGAGATAAGCAGAGTTATAGTTTTGGTATTTAGATCCATTGTTCATGATGATGAGATATTGAGAAGGTATTGTTCATAGAATCAAAACAAGACAGTTGAAATGGAGGAGTGGTTTGTGATCACAGAACATCCTTGAAGTTGAAAGCAAATTCTATAAGAACAGCCGTGCTTTAAGTAGTACAGTGTTAGGTAATGAAAAAGACCCACCCACAAAAAAGGTGTAGTTCAAACAACAATGTTAAGATGGAGGAAATGCGTTGAAAGGGTAAAAATGAGTATATATTTTTAGCAAGTTAAAAGTGGCATCAATTGAGGATAAGAGGAGAGAAAATCATCTCATATGATTTGGACATGTCAATGTAGACCAATAGATGCACTGCTTAGGAGGAGCGATGAGTTATCAATTAAAAGAACTGCTAGAAAGAGGGGTAGGCCAAAACAAACTAGTTGAGGTAGTAAAAATGGACATAGTGTTTGCTAATGCTACAAAGAAAAAAAAAAGACCCTTAACATAGTCAAATGGAAGAAAATGGCACCCCAAAATATTTGGGATGAAGATTCAATATCAAAATTTATGAGAAAATTGTAAACATATGATAATACCGAATCAAGATTTTTTGTGAAGTCCATCGACATCTATATATCCTCATAAACTCGTGTTAACAATTAACATGTTGCCTTAAAACTCATGTTGATCATTCATAAAAATTGATAGAGATTTTTCATTGAGATGTGCACATTCAAGTGGGAGTGATGCAGTTAGTTTGTAACTAACTAGTTGATTGTGCCAACTACAAGTAAATATTGATTAAATATATATATCTTTATGATCTCCTAAGATCATATATATATATATATATATATATAGAGAGAGAGAGAGAGAGAGAGAGAGAGAGAAGGGATCGGAAACCCCGCACTTAAGCATCCCCGCATGTTCCCCGAAATAGCAGCCTTTGGATTGTCTTTATGGACCGTTCATATTAGACCAAAATCTCGTAGGAAATTGAATAATTTAAGGATCTAATATGAACGGTCCATAAAGACAATCCAATGGTTGTTATTCCAGAGAACGTGCGAGGATGCTTAAGTGCGGGTATCCCGATCCCTACGTACATTCACATCAAAGATTTCTAAATTTCTATTCCTTATATTCTTCTACAAAGTTTCTGAAGAACTCCCTAGTCTTTTAGACTACAACGGTTACACATTTTAATAATTCAAAATTGTAGAAATTATAGTAACCTTTTATTGTAAGTTTTTGTCCATGTAATAATAACATTTTTTAAATTAAAAGTTAAAAAGTTCCCAAATTTAAATTAAAGCCATAAATAATGTTGTCGGGTCAGACTGTATATCAACATTCATATGAAGGCTAAGTTCATATAAGGCTAGCTCATGATAGACCTAAGAGAACTTGTATTAAGGATGTGAAAAAGGATACAACAATTGCTAAGATGGCCCTTAGTGAAGCAGCATGGAAGATAAGGAATCAAGTAGCCGACCCCAAAATTTTGGGATAAAGGCTTTGAGGTTGATGCTATTATAACGATAAAGAACTGACACAACAAAGGCAACCATGCATCCACTCTCAAGAGGATTTTGATAGTTAATTATTTATATTATAGGGGAACTTGTAGACCGCTCCTTGCTTGCATGAGCTTAAAGTGTATAGCCACAAGGTAGGTTACGTACCTTCCAACTGGCTCCCTAGGTTTTATGGCATGACCCTCCATTCCATGCTCATAGCTATCTTGGCTAGGAATTTGATGCCAACTAAATGCTTAGCATCATGTCAATAGCCGGTTATTAAAATTTTGTCAAATACATTGTGTGGCATTCTTGTGCTCCATAGCCAACCCCATTCTGATGGGAAAATGCTTAGATAATTAATGGTGAATTCTAAGAGGAGAGAACTAAAATGAGATATTGTGATTTAGACCAGAGATAGATTATATTTTTCTTGATGCTTGCAACAAATGATTGGCCAAGAAACCACAAAAAATTTCAAGCATCACAGAGTTTTGTCACTAACACAAACCAAATGAAGCTAAAACATGAGAATAAAGTGTATTCTCAATTGCTGGGAGCATAATCACTACATCAGTGAACAATTGCAAATGTACAGAAACTGGTCCATGTCAAATGGGTCACAATCAGAATATCAAGATAAAATACTTAAATATAACTCACCAGTGATCTGTTCACACACTTCATATTAAAAATTTATGATGGCTAAGAGTCCAAAAATATGTTACAAGACTAGGAATTCCTTAATATAGGCCAGCAAATTGCATACTGGAGTACTAACTTTATAGAACTTTTGCCACAGGTTTCATTCATTAGGTCAAACATAGATCCAAAAAAATGTATATTAATGATTATAATACTCACCTTAAGATCTTCAGATGCTCCTACAATATTCAGGTCAGCAGCATACATCTCTGCGGAAAAACATTGAGGGGTATCCAAGTGGATAGACAAACTCCCAAGCCGGGTATCCATAGTAAACCATGCGGGTATGCTCACCTGAACAAAAGAAAATTATTCTCATGCCATTAAGCATACTCAACGAAATATAGGTTCAGAATGAAAATCTTATTTATTGTACACTATTATACCATTTCAAATAACTCTTCCTTTTTCTCCTCAAACGAAACCTGTAAAAGGGGAAGGATAGATGTGTTATATCTGAAAGAAAGAATACCTTCTCAGTAATATGTCTGGCTTTCAAGACACAGAGGCTACATCACGATCAATTTGACGACTGTGAGTTCAGGACCCAACAATAAAGATGGGTCCCCATGTTTTTTATCTTCCATAAATGCAAAAACCAAATAAAGTAGTGTGCAAAAGATTTAAGATTGAAACCTTGCCATAGTCCTCAATGACGACTCCCCTGGTAATCTCCCACAGCTTAACCACACCTGCCGCATCCTGTAACAATGATTTGAAATTATGTTGAAAATGTTCATTTGCAACTATATGCCCTCCCCTGAATATAAAATAAGCAGAATGTATGAAATAACTCCACAGGAGTGAAAAAATAGCCAGGCATCATAATCACCTTGGTCAAAACCTGCCTTCTATTATTTAAAATTTCATGCTGAACAATTCCTGGAATGCCAGGTATAGTGAAGGATGGTTCTTTGTAAACAGGAGCCTGCAAACCACACAAAAAAGGGAACTGTCTGACCCCATGGTGACAGTGAAAGTCGGAAAAATAACAGAACTTTGACATTGGGATTCCAGGCAAGTAATGAAAAGGACATAAGGTTAATGAATGCAGCAAATAACTCATCAAAATACATCTGCAATCTAACAATATAAAAATTGATAAATAAACAAAAATAGAAGGAAACAATGTATAATGGAACCATGAGAAATTTTGTGGGGAATCCAGAGAATTGGCATTTTTCTAGGACATTTTTATCAACCTTCAAAACTTAGGGAGTAGTAATTGAACTATAATCCACCAATTATGTCCAAAGACCATGTACAAACAGTAACACTACACCGGCTCACTTGAAGCCTACTAGCCTAGTGAGTAATCACAGAGATGGAACCAAGACTCATTAGATGGCACACATACGCTCGAGATGCAATAGTGAGAAGGCAGATGGTTAGGCAACAGGAGCTACCAGCGTGGTGCTGCATCTCACATCAAATTGAAAATTCTTCTTAAGGGCATGTGAATTGAACAAGTTTAGAAAAGAAATTTTCTAGAAGGCATTATGGCCGAATGTGACAGAATGAAATCCATAACAGAACACAAGTGCAGGTGGAAGAAAACATTTGAATTTTGGGTAACAGAAAGAGCTCTATCCAACCAGAGAAGCAAGCCTTGTGTATAGCATTAAACTATTCTAAGCATGAAATAATGACATAAATAACCAATAGTCGAGGAGATTCCAATAATGTGATGAGTTTATGAGCAAATCGCTCAAAGTAAGACTTACAAGAGTTGATCCATCTATACAAGCCCTTGCCCTTGAAAAGGATAAATTTCCAGCTAAGAATGAACCCCCTTTTTGAAAAACCTTATGTGGATTCCTTCCCTCAGCTGGCCACCTGTGTACAGAAGAATCTGTTGTTGCAACCCATATGCTATCATCTTGCAAAGCCATTTGGAGAATTGGATGTTCTTTTGTGCACAGTAAAAGGCTATCTCTTGTTGACAGGTCTGTTAGGTATAACTGAGACAACATTCAGACGAACATAACAGACTAACAAATCAGACGGGATTCAAACTCTAAAGCCTTCAAAGTGAAATATTCATGTTAAAGATTATGCACTTACAGAAAGGTCCCTCCCACCACTATAAACATGGCTAAATGATGGAGTGCTAGCGAGTGCCCAAACAGAGTCTGTATGCACAGCATAAGAATGCACGCACCTCTGCTGACCTAGATCCCATAGCCTATATGAAACATCACAAAACAAGCATCAATGAAATATCCACACGCACATAAAAATTGTCCAAGTACAAATGATGCAAGAGTATAACCATCTAAACTAGTAAGAACTGGCCGGATGAACAAGATGCAAGGCCTTTTTCTTGTCTTCAAAATAGGATCCTTTTTTAATCATCATTTGACGTTGCATAAAGAATCAGATTTGAGCTATACTAAAGATGTGATAAAATAACATTTGGATTGAATCTATGAAGAACCAACTTTACTGTTCAATGGAGGGGAAAAAAGACAGTTACCGGATCATCGAATCAGACGATCCTGATAAGCAAAACCTGCAATAAGATAAATGGGTCACCATTCAATACTTCAATGGTAAGTCCACAAAGAAGAAAAAGTTCAAAAACAAATATAATAACCTGCCAGTGGAATCGAGAAGTAAAGCCCTAATATTATCTGTATGCCCTCTTAACTTCATGTTCTTTGAGCCAGTTCTTGGATCCCAAACACGTACAACCTACAAAGAAGCATAAAAAATGGCCCCAATTATAGTTTCACTTGATATATGAACATGGATGTTACTTGAGTATTCTATGTAGATTGGAAGCTAATCAAAAATAGGAAATCAAAGGTACCTTTTCAGTTCCACCAGAAACAAGCATTGTTCCACTATCGTTCATTGCAAGGGCATAAACAGAGTCCTTATGGCCTTTCGCAGCTACAGGACTGTATCCATGTGACTGAGTGTTATGCCCAGACACGTTGTTGCTTGAATTAACTGAGCGCAAACTCGTCAAAGGAAGCCCAGTGTTTCCTGAACTAGTTATCCCATTTGAACTTTCATCTTCCACAGCATCAATAGACTTTGTAATAGGAAGAAGTGCTGCTTCAATATCCCATATAAACACCTCTCCACCAAGGCCACCAGAGGCAACAATATTGCTCTAAAATACATGGAAGTACAAAAGGATCTGAGATATATAATACCAATATAAATAAAGAAAGGAATATGGAATTGCAACTTGTTGCATGCTTGAGTCAGTTCAATAACTAAAAACAGCATGAAATCCAAAAAGGGTTACATTTTCTTCAGCTGCAGCAAGACATGTAACATAGTCCGAATGTTGGCGAAGGGTTCTGGTGCAAACACTATCTGACAAGCAGTTCCATGTCTGAAAAGAAAGATTAATGTAGTTAATTGTCTGCAACCTACAAGAAGACAGGCAAACTTTTAGCAGAAGCATACAACCTTCACAGTTGTGTCTGAAGAACATGAAACAAGGGTGTTGCCAGCAAGAACTACATCATTGACCTGCATAGGAGTCCTCAGATAGGAACAGGTCAAAAATCAGTAAGCTTAATGAGTCATCCAGGCCATCCAGGCCTTCAAACTTTACCCAAAAGAAAACAACTTAAGACTTCAATACAAATGTACATATTAACTAAAAAGAAAGCAGTAGATACAGTGCAACTAAATATGTCTGATCTGGGTATAAAATCAGTATTGAGATCTTAAAACGTATGTTATGTGTAAAATTACTTAATTTGAATATATAAGAGGTTGAGGAATAATAGTTAATCAGATGCTCCAAGGAAGTTCATATCCAAACTGATCATTCTGATATGGACATGCAGTTAGAGATGAATCTAAACAAAAGGCCAATATGATAATATTCCTCACAGAGAAGCACATCGTGTCTTTGTCACACATGAAACAAGTGGTTAAATTGTCTACCCTTAACATAGATTCCTTACTCGCGACAACTCTTCTCAGTTTAATATTCCTTCCGAAACTAAACCAGCCTGTACCAAGTTTTTGCAATCATGGGTATAGATGCTCTCGTTAAGGTTTTGGTTTGTTTAACTAAGGCCAAAAAAGAAAATCAAGTCAGAAAAACAATTTGGTTTCACTTGCTTATGTGCCTTACTAGCAACCTACACTGTAGTCCCAATCAATGGTGTGTTTTGGGTACTTGAACAGAACCATTTTGTAGATATACTTTCCAAAACCAATACAATTCTTGTTATCGCCTTCATGTGGAACCTAAACCTCAGGTCACACCACATCTGACGTAAATCGTCAAAAACACTAGGTCGACAAAGTATAGGTCAGCAGTGAAGCAGCATAGAAAAAGCAAGGTCAGGCCTCAGCTTATATTCAACGAAGTATGTAGAATCTGTACATACCCTCTTCTCCTCCTCCCAGCTAAGACCTCTGTTTCCTTTTCACTTTTGGTATCCGGAATTGAGGCTTGGCATGGTATCACCACTACAAGGAACCTTTTCTTCTGCATACCAACTAAGAGAGCAGAACTAGAAGTAGAAATCCTTCAGCAAGGTTCCATCTCACAAATATTCATACCAACTAAGAGAGCAGAACCTACCTAAAATTCAAAAACAGATCATATCCTCGTATAATTGGAGGTTGACAAAATGGCATAGAGAGTGATGTGACAATAGAAAATTGCATCCTTCAAATCTAGAAGGCAAGGACAGAGAAAGCGCATGAACAGGATACTGGAATTTTGACACATGCAAGCATTCATGTATATGTTTTTTTTTTGCATTCATGTATATGTATGTACACATGTTCATGCATATAGTACATGCACATATGTGGGCGTGCAGGTATGAAGGCGTCCCCGTCTGTCATCAAGAACACAAACAAATAATAGAGATCCAGAAAGCGGTGAGTACCTATACACACACACAGAGGGACACATGCCATTGAGATTGCAATGTAGAGATCAATAAAACAATATGGATACCTACATACAAACACATTTCTAAGTTGCCCAACCTTGAGCAAGGAGTTTCTTTGCATCTATGTGTGTTCGATCTCAACCATCCTAGGTTGCATGGACAGGGAGACACGATATGGATTCAGAATACGGCATTTTTAGAATTTCTAGGATACAGATACGGCATGGATACACTTATATATACAAATGAAAGCATTCATATATACATATTTTATACGTTAGATCTCAATAATATCTATAAGAATGTTTTGGACAGTAATTAGGTTCCAAAGAGTTCTAGAAAGGATTCACTGCAAAGAAATGTCACTTTCCACTATGTTTTTGGTCCTTTGAAGCCTAGACATTGAAAAGGCATATCCAACATGAGTGTCGAAGAAATATCGTCTCGAATACATATAGCATTTAGATATGATCCTACGAGAAGTATCCGCACAACATAGACCTATCCAAATGTATGATTTAAATTGCTCATCTTGCACATCCAGAACTCAAATGGTTTACAAATGTACACGTACAACCCCTGGGGACATGCATAAAGTAAATTCAAAGTGACAAATTTTACAATGACATACAATCCATCAATTCTTTAAAGACTTAGATGCAACGTATGTATATATGCAAACCACTTAATTTTTTATCTATCTAGGTTTGAGCCTTTGAGGATATGCACCATCAATTTGGGTTGATGAAAACAAATGCTCATACATTGTGCAACAAAGCTTTGTGATGCAAGGATTGTACATATGCAAACCACTTGGTTTTTTATTTATATAGGTTTGAGGATGTACGCCCATTAATTTTGGTTACTCAAAACAAATGCTCGTACATTGTGCAACAAAAATTTGTGTGCAAGGGTTGTACATCTCCCTTGATTTTTTATTTTTGAAGGTCTGAGGATATACACTTATCAATTTAGGTTGTTGAAAACAAATGCCTCACATTGTGCAACAAAACGTTGATATATATATGGGATCGGAATCCCCGTATTTTTGCATCCTCATGATCACAACTGTTGGATCTTGTTTAAGTCATCTAATCTTAAGCATTGATTTGAATAGTTCAAATCAACGGTTAAGATTAGATGACTTAAACAAGATCCAATGGCTGTGATCGTGGAAAATTTTGGGGACACATAAGAGTGATCCCGATCCCTCATATATATATATATATATATATATATATATATATATATATATATATAGTCAACAAGAACAAGCCTAAGTGGCCAAGTCTTGGAGACAAGGACCTGAAACAATGGCCGGACGTTTGACATGGACGCGTTATGCGCTTAATTAAAAAGGGGGAGGAACTGAGGTATTCAGGTAGGACTGAATGAGAGCGAAACCTGGAGGAACAGTCTATATGGGCTTCTCAGAAGATAGAGAAGATAGGATCGTGATACTGACGATCAGTGGTAGTCGAGCATGCAACGGAAACTGGTCCAAGTAGTGGATCGAGGAAGGATGCAACATACGCAAAAATCAAGTAAACTCGTGCAAAGAACTGGACCCAGACACAATATGGAGAAGTTGATGTAACAAAATTATGAGCTTAAACCAAGTAGTATATTTAGACTTGTCACTTCAACATATATATATATATATATATATATATATATATATATATATATATATATATATATATATATATTCATTCGAAGAATCAAGATAGGTAGTGCAAAATATACAAATACCGGAAGACATACATAAATATACAGATAACATATATGCAATGATTGAAAGATACAATGTGATAGACTTTGCAATAAAACAATAAAGAGATACATAGCGCAACATGTACATACGCAAACTTTTATAGAGAAAAAGAGCGGGGAGAGTAAAATAAAGATGTTGATGATATGATTGAGCTCATCCTAAAAGTGCATAGTGTTTTGCAGTTCAAATAGAAATTCACATCATATATTGTGATCTATATTATTTGGACTGCATAAATCACAAATCAAATACTTTAAGAGTATTTTTGCGTATTCACCAAATAGCCGATAATGGATACTTCTAACACCAAATTGCGCAGATCACCAGTGTAGAAAGCCAAACCAAATAAAATTTGGTGTGCATGGTTTATCAACATTTGAGAACACAATCAAAGAGTTGTATTATTAATATACGTAACCTAAATCACGGATCTCTTAACTAAATAGTTTGAGCATTCACCTTTTATGGTGTTGAATCATAGACAAGACAAAATTCAGATAACATGGTTTTTTGCTTCTACACTATTTAGATTATATAAATCATTTTAATCATGAATTCAGACTAAAAGATCAAGGACTGTGAATCGTTTCTAATGTTAAACAAGTATGAAAAAAGCAAGAAAAAGTCACATTAGAAAAGAGACGATATCATTTCATATTTATAGACCACTATCGATATCCAGGCCTCTAGATCAAAGAACAGAGCTTTTAAAATTGTTTTCAGCCACAATCAGAGAATAGAAAAGCCCCAGATAGAATATCCAACATGGAGAATAAGCTGATAACTGCTAGTTGCACTGACTACTCATAGTTGGTGGAAGCTAATTCCGATTTAAATTAAGAAGCAGAATTAACTCAATATAGTTGTAGAAAAGGAATAAAGAGGGTACCCAATCAACATGTGACTCAAATGTTGCAGAGCAGCTTGCCTCATCATCAGCCAGAGCCCACCTTTTTAGTGTCCCATCCCGACTTCCAGTAAAAAGATAATTACAACTATCAGGAAACGGAGACTTGAACACGGCAAGGCAGTTGACTCCTGCGCAATGCTGTAACAATCGATAGCACATGATGAAGGCATAATATATTATATATAAATTAATAACTTCCTCCAGTAATTAACTATAATAAATCTACTAATCAGCAAGGATAATGCCTACTTTTGAGTCATCTGCATCATTCAGCACATATGTCAAGCGCTTCTCCTTCCGGGGACGAGTTGAATTATTTGTGTTACCAGCACTACCCACGCGGTGCATTGCAGGAGTACCTAAACCAAATATCTTCTTTCTCATCAATGTAACAACCACAAAGAAGTATGCATAGAAGAAGCTCCAATAACAAGAAGGAATTGACCAGCAGAGGGGGGAAATAACTGTAGGCGCATAACACAGTACATTTAGCAAGGGTTTGCATCTTCTTCTCTTCAAACAACTTTCAAAAGCTTCTTATCTAAAGATTAATGATGACATGATATCTCAAATGCCTATTTCAGATATCATTCCTAGTAGAAAGAATGAAACAATTCAAGATAATCAATTTGACCAAACCCCTCAATTCTAGGACGGTGTACGGTGCAAAGCTTGGGAATGGGGCAGGACCGCGTGGTGGTGGTCGGTATGGTTGTTAGCAGTGTTGGGGTGGGGTTGTTGATGCCCTCAAATAGGTGACAACTGTCCAAAATTCCTAGAGAAAATTAGTTGAGCTAGTAAGAAAATATACTTAATGTATTTAGATAGCTACACATTAATGCCATACTAATTAGATAAGGGAGTCATCAATACCCGTTATCAATCACTTTGGCTTCTTCCAATGAAGTAAAACTACTTTCTGGCTGAAAATCAATACCAACTGAGACGCCAAAGAAAACTGATGTCCATTTTCTTAGTTGGTTAGCATAGTGGTTCACATATTTATTCTTGTAATAGCATCCATGCATATTAGTACCAGGATACTCCCCCCACCTCACCCCCAAACCCATTTCATTTTTATCGTTCCTCTGACAACTCTTATATCATGTCTTCCTGTGTCAACTCTTATATCATGCCATACGACCAAACCAGGGAAGTAGAGGACAATTTAATACTACTTTGATGAGTATTCTTTTGTGGAGATTTATTATGCTCCATACACGACCCATTATGATGGAGAAGGCTTGGATAATGAGGATAAAATATTAAAATATATGAGTCAAAATGTGAGACCCTATTTCTACTATAGCCCGCATACACAGAAATATTGTATTTCAAATTGATTATTGTAACACATTGAAAGTTTGCTTAAGTTTCATTGTGAACCTTTATGAGAATTAAATAATTTTTACATGCGGAAAAATAGTAATAGTTAAAATGACCACTGGGTGTACCGCTGTTATATTAAGTGGTTTATTTACACAATCGGATCATTTACCAATCGTTTGAGTTGCAAGGATGATTAATGGCAAATACTGCAGTCAAGTGGAATTCTTCTAAATCGGACACTCAACTGAGCGAATTAACCACACAGAATTAAGTCATTCGATGGTTCTAAAGGGACTTTCCGATTTCAGTTTGCCCCTGGATAACCACAATAATAAAATATATGAGCATTAAAATGATCAAATATGTCAAGTAACAATCTTTTTGCCCGATTAATTGTGAAGCCAATCAAGCAAAATTTGCAGGTGGCAAGTGATACTTCAGTTCAAAATGTGATGTGATACTTCGGTTCGAAATGTCGCGACTAAATTCAGGTCAGTGTCTAAAACGTAGGAGTAACACATATCGGCCGATGGGGAAAAAAATCAACCTTTGTAACAGAAAACATGATCAACGTAATACTTAAAAAACAGAAACTTTTTCGCCCAAATCTCCAACTCCAGTAAACTAGTTCAAGATTGGGGACATGTAATCGGACATTGAACAAAAATGGTCGAATCGAGGGTCTATAGCACCGAAAACCCTCTATTGCGCACCAAATTCGACATGGAAATCTGAAATCGGATGGCGCTTCAACCATCTTCGTTGCTGATGTGAGAGATTTATCGGTCCCTTTCATGAGAGAGAGAGAGATGTCATCATCAAAATGATAAAATATATCAAGTAATACATTTTTAATCCGATTAATTGTGCGGCCAATCAAGCAAAAAAAAAAAAAAAAAAAGAAGCAAAATTTGCAGGTCGCTGCGACTAAATTCAGTTTTGAAATGCCACTGCGGCTAAATTCAGGTCAATGTCTAGAGCGTAGCAGCGACACATAAAGATTCGAGCTTCGTTAAAGAAACTTTTTCGCCCAAATCTCCAGCCGCACTAAAATTAGGTCAAGTTTATCAACATGCAACCGGACATTGAAGAAAACGGACGAATCGAGGTTTTATAGCAACAAAACCCTCAATTCAGCAACAAATTCAGCGCGGAAACCGGCAAACGGCGGCGTTCCGACCGTCCCGATCACCGATGTGATAGAACTATCGACGGAATCAAACTGAATCAAGAAACCGTCGATTTCGTGGGGAAAAAAAGAGGAATGAGGGGTTAGGGTTTTGAGTCGCCTACCGATCGGACGCGCAGATTCTCGATGGGCTCCGATTTAATCGACTGATGACGATGGAGAGAAAGAAGAAGAAGAAGAAGAAGAAGAAGAGAGATGATGATGGAGAGAAAAATAGATATGACACCCCACCGCAGTTGTTTTTGTTTTTTCTTTTTGTATATTTTTTTTATTTTCTTTTCTTGACTTCCTTTTGTTTTATGATGGGATTTATTACATGGAAATTAATAACTCGAGAGAAGAAAAAAAAAATTAGGGTGCGTTTGATTGCAAGGTAAAAAAATATGTGGAAAAAAAATTAATTCTATGGAATTATTTTTCTAGGAAAATTTTTTTATGGAATTTAAAAAAAAATTCCATGAAAAATTTAATTTGGGTGTTTGATTGCCATTATTTTCCACGAAAAATAGTTATTTTTCATGGAAAATGAGATATTTTCCTATGGTTGTACAAGTTTCATTTTCCACCATTTTAGATAAAAATATGGAAAATGATATTTTTTTGGAAAATAATTCCATGAAAAATACAAGCTATCAAACACTACAATTGGTGGAAAATTTATGATGGAAATATTTAGTTCAAGCTTGGGCCATGTTTTGGACCGTTTGGTATTGCCGTTGCTATTAAGAAAAAGTAAAAAAAATAAACAATGTTAGAATTACAATTAAAAGATTTGCAATCTTTCTACAGGTAGTAGTTGCCAATTAAATTTCCTGAAAATGCCCAATTAACAAATGACACCTTGACAGTTGTAAAATTTTTGGTTGTAGTCTTATGATTATTGAAAAAATAAAGAGAAATTTTGAGTGGCACCCCACTTTTGTTTACCATATTTACAGTGCACCCCACAAGTTTACAACAATGTAAGATACCCCCCACTTTTGACGTTTTTCGTCCAATAAGGACGGTCAACTGGGTTGACCTAAATTTTTTGACAAAAATACCCCCGACCTGTTGTCTTCTTCACCGTGTCTCTCGCCCCCCCCCCCCCCCCCCCGCCGCTGCCGCCCCGTCCCCGACCTCCCCGACCTTGCTGTCCCCCCTCCCCGACCTCGTCGACCTCGCCGCCCCCCCATCCCCGACCTCGGCGCCCCCCCTCCCCCACCCCAGTAGAACTCGAGGCCGCCGGCGAACGAAGCGGAGGAGCGCGGCCGCGACCCCGAGAGCGTCGAGCAGATGGTGCTCTTCGGCATCTGCTCCGTCTTCGCCAAGGCCCTCAAGGAGGGCCCCATGCGGGTCCAGGCCATGGCCGCCTAGGCCGTCTCCGGCGTCTGCTTCGTCCAGCAAGTACACCATCCCCCCAAGGCCACCTCCATTCACTCCGTCGTCATGGCCAGCAGCACCGCCGCCGCCGCACCCGCTCCTTCGTCCACTGTCGCTCCTGCCGCCGACCCCACCACGGAGCAGCAGCTCCTGGTGAAGCACCCGCCTCGCGACGACGCCAACAAGAACAAGGCCATGGCCGCCAAGGCCCTGTGGCAGCTCGCCAAGGGGAACGCCGGCGTGTGCAAGAGCATCACCGACTCCAAGGCCCTCCTCTGCTTCGCCGTCCTCCTGAAGAAGGGGGCGGACGAGGTCCGGTACAACTCTGTGATGGCCCTCATGGAGATCACGTGCGTGGCCGAGAGGGAGACCGAGCTCCGCCGCCTGGCCTTTAAGCCCAACTCCCTCGCAGCCAAGACGGTCATCGACCAGCTGGTGCGCATCGTGGAGAGCTGGATGTCACGTCCCGATCCGGAAAATCGCTCGTCCTCGCTAGATTTTACCCGAAACATCGTCCTCGCTTGGGGCGTGATGCCGCACGAGCCTGGAGTTGCGCTCGTGCAAGGCAAGATAACGATTCACATAGTGATTATCTCAAATTCGTAACATAAGCAGCGAAAGGAAACAAAGTGTAACACAATAATCTCTTTTATTCATAATGAACTGAAAATTACAAAGGCTCTGAATAGCCCAACATATATGCCAATTGGCTACAACGCTCATGATCTCTCTAGCTCACAAAGGATTACATTGTTCCATACATTATGCCTCTATATAGCCACCAAGTAGTCTTCGGCCGAACATCTCCATGTCGCAAGTCCGAACGCATATGCGGTAGCTCCTCTTGAACGCCAAGGACTCCATGCCTCGGCACGTCCAAGCCAAGCTCCGCCCCGAGCCGATCATAACCTGAGCCTGCACATAAACTAGTGGAGGATTAGTGCTTTCGTCCTCGCTTCGCACTGATCAAGACTCGCTCGCATCCAAACCAAACACTTAATCATTTAGTGGAACATACATCATTATTGGTGATCTTTCTACTTAGCCTTAGGATCAGTTTCATAGCAATACTTAAACATAGCACATTATCATAAATGTGTCCCATGTCGTATTCCTGCAGCAGATACAGTTAGCCATAATATGAACGTAAACATAGTGTTCGTGCTCATCTCCGTCCCATATTGCCTAGCCTGCACGGGTTAGAACTTAACATAGAATCATATCATTCACGCAACAGCCAACCATAAACTTAGACCATGCATAAGGGTCGCAGGCCCTGCGCCTGCACCCGACTCTCATCTCAGCCCATCGGCCCTATCTATATGAAGGTCACGGTATTTTGCACCGTAATAGACTTGGCATCTCTTATGTGTAAGCCTACAATCGCTTCGATACGGGTTGCTAGCCCAGTATCCGAAGGATCCCAAACTTACGGATATCATAGCTTATCACAGCACTGGACGGTCGCAATCCGTCCGAATGTTGTGCACCATAAATACCACACATAATTCCCTCCTAGGCCGAACGGTCCCGGCGCCCCGCGTAACCGTTCGAGGGAAGTCGTACCCGTGCACGGGTCATCGGAGTCCATTGACCATGCAATACGCGCCATTACAAACACACATAACAATCCAACCAAATCCTCCGTTGCATAAACATAGTCTCGTTCCATAAACGGTTTCCCGTGCCATAAACATAATCCACCATTCATATGGGAAGCTCCGTCGGCGTTATGCCCCAACACATCCATATTGATGCACGACGTCCAACGGCTTAGTCATCTCATACTCGTATTCAACGCGTACCATTCGTAAGTTATTCTCATAGCATAATTTCGTATTACTTAGTCTTTTCGTAACATAAGTGCCCGAGGGCACGCTCAGTGCCGTATTCAATGTTCTACGTCTAGTGTTCAATGTTCTCGGAGGCGTGCACGTGATGCACATCTCAATATCATCTTTCAATGTTCTACCATCATTGCCCTACCGTGAACTTGTACACTTGATGCACGTCGCTTCAATTGTTCGATTGTTCAATGTTCTATCTTAGTGTTCGACACATACTTGGACCTTTCGTCGTCGAGCCACGCTCGCTAACTCGATAACATCTTACGCATACCATAACATATTTTATTAGACGTGAAGGAATAGGGAGAGAGAGTCAAGAACCCGCCCACCTTAAGCCGATACGCCTTGCTGTCTCGCCGATTGAAGCGTCTCGCTTCCATAACTTGGTCGCATAGCTAACTCTCGGACTTAGCCATCCCTTTGAACTACTCGGTTGATTTGCCCTATCGCGCCCATGCCACAATCCGTTGCAAGGCCACGATTTGGTTTCGCGGACATTTCATTGCATAAGGCAAAATACCGACCTCTTATCGTCCAGCGTAAAAGCATAGCCTGCACACCAGATCAACCAAAATCAGCACTTGCTCAACGGGACTCTTTTCTTTGCATCGATTCGATTCATAGATCCCAACCGACTCAAAGCTTACCTTTTGGCCAATGTAACTCTTGCATCGATTCATATCGATACCTCATCGGGTCAACGCAACTCTTCGAGTCAACGACTTATCATAATGCACCGTGCGGAGCGGGGCATTACACTGGGAAGACTTTACGGACTGGAAGACAGGGATATTTTAGTCAAAAAAAATGGTCAAAGGGGTTGACCGTAAGTTGGGGACGAAAACCGTCAAAAGTGGGAGGTACGTTACATTGTTGCAAACTTGTGGGGTGCACTGTAAATATGGTAAACAAAAGTGGGGTGCCACTCAAAATTTCTTAAAAATAAAAGTAACTTTTACACGCAATGGTGTAAATAAGTTTCTTTATACATAGTTTTGTATACGTTGAATTAAAAAACCTATATATTGACGTAATTTACCATTGAAATTAATTAGATAAAAATATATGGGATTTTTTTCTTGGGACAATGTTTGCAAAAACAAAAGTCTTTATTTCACAAACTTTGTAAGAAGATTACAATTGAATTCTGGAAAAGTACAACTATAGGAATCCGATCTGAAGACGATCGCTTTATCCCTTGGACGATGTAAATTTTGAAGACGATAGCCTCTGAAGAATGCAGCAGCAATTGGACAAGAATTCCTGATCTATGATGATAATAATGATCTGATCTCCTTAATGAAGGACGTGAAACTCTATTTATAGAGTTCTAGAAATAACTAATTTGTAGTTATTCTGGATTGCGCAAGATGAACTGCGCTGGCGACAGACTACGCAGACTGCAAACTGCGCTGGCCTATTGGGCAGTTGCTCGATCGTGGGCTAACTATATTCAGACGCGTGGCATTGTTTGATTGAAATGCGCTTGGTCGTGTACAGGTGGTTACCACGTGGTGAGCAATTGATGGCATGTAAGCCACATAATAAATGTCAGTTATTCGATGAATTGTGCTAATCGAAGAGTGCTAGCTTCAGACTGCGCTTCAATGGATAGCGCTGGGACTCGGGCTGGGTCAAACTGCGCTGAGGTTGGACTGGCAAACTGTGCTGCGGTTGTACAGCTGTTCTCGAGCGCTGTGCTGCACAAGAAACGAACGGACTCCTCATTTTTCGGGCTGTCAGGCTATCAGAAGATCTGATCTTTGTCAGGTAATTATGGCGTTGCCACGTCAGCGTAGCGCGCTCTGGTAGTAGCGCAGTTTAGCTCGCGCGTTTGATTTGTAGCGCAATCTGTTTCTTGTGCAGTCCATTTGAAGGGTGCACAGTTGAGAATTCTCTGCCTATTTGATAGATGCAACTTGATTTTTAGGACATACAAGACCCCCTTCATAGTTTTCAAAATTTGAAAATATTTAAAGTTTCGAAATACTTTGAATTTCAAATTTAAAATCAAGTTGCGCAAGTTGCGCTTTGATTGCGCGTTTGGAGGAATTAGCTCCATTTTTTGTGGCGCAATTGGAGGTGAATGTTACACTTCTGAAACTATAAATAGTTTCATTTTTCATTCTTTCAACCTTTACTTGCTTTCGAATTCTCCAGAGACAGAAGCTCCTCCCCTACTCCGACTTCTTCTTCTTTCTCTCGTCAACGACAGAAATGGCGCCCAAGCGATCAGCTGCCGAGAAGGAAAAGACCCCCGTCGAACCCTCGACTCGTGTTGCACCACGAGTATCTCGTCATGAGATGGGTCATCCTGCGCTTCAAGGTGAATGACGAACCATGATCGGAACCCTTTTTAGGGTTTTTGATGTTTTCAGACCTTCATACCTCTCTATTTTTTAGAGTTTGATGGTATTTGTGCCACCCTGTTTAGGGTTCGGCTGCATATACAATAGTTTTCATTTTTATGAAAACTATACTCTTGCGCAATCGGTTGGAAAGTGCTGACAAAATGTTCGACGTAATCCATCGATTTGCGCAAGTCGGTTGTGCCAGCGCAAACTGATGTCTTGCGCAAGTATGTTAGCGCAACCTAACGTCTTGCGCACGTTGGCTGTACTGGCACAATCTGATAACTTGCGCATGTTGACTGTGCTAGCGCAATCTGATAACTTGTTTCACACAGCACAAATTGATGATTTTTTTGAAAAAACTTTTTGATTTTGCATATACTGATCTTTGCTTTCTTTATTGATACAGTTAACCTCAGGGAAGATCCCAACTATGAGGTTTTTGCAGGATCCCTGTCTGAACCTGAATACAAGGAAGATCTCTCGCATGTGTCATTTCCTCAATACGCCTTACCGTCCTCTCGGCAGGCTATCCTGACCGCACAAGATAATGACACTTTACTGTGTCTAATAAACGGGCAGCCTCTTCAGACTGCTGACGCTGTCACCCACAAGAAACCTCTATTCTTATTTGGTGAGGCTTTTGACAAAAATTCTCAGTCGTGGCCTCGCATGGAACAGAGAATTTTCCAGAGGGGTGAGAAGACAATACTTCTGCCAGAGATCTCCAGATGCCTTCCTTTGTCTCGATATGCTTTTGCGGGCTATCCCAGAAGAATGGAATGGGACATAACTCCGCTTCAGCAAGCCCGAGCGGGAAATATCTGTGTTAAGAAGGGACCAGACCACAAAGATATGTTCTACAGTTCCTCTGAGCGTCATAGCTCCTTACTCAGAGGACTAAAACCCGGTTGCATCCCGCCGAAAGATTCTTCCCTGCTGCTCCCAGTGAGAACTCCAATATTCGCAAATGAGTTTGCGAAGGTGGAGGAAAGGTATCCGGACCAAGATCTGCGATTGACAGGTCTTGTGAACCCGGATAATAAGAGATGGATCTGTATAACCAATTGGATATTGGTCCAATTTGAAGCTCGGCTCAAGGAGATTGATCTATACCATGCAGTATACGCCACTGTTTATGGCTTCCCCCCCTAATCCGCATCTATTCCTTGCGTTGGCGGAGAGATACAACTACAGAACTGGGACTTTCATGACGCCACGCGGAGAGATTGGATTAGCTTTGCACGAGATGAAGTATATCTCTCACCTGCCAATGGGGGATATCCCCTATGAAGAGTTTGTCCCGACAAACGATGAGTTGGACAGACTATGCCAAGAGAATACTGACATGGTGGCTGTTTTTGAAGAATTACTATGTCACTACAAGATCTGTTCTTTATACTACAAGAGTGGCACAGCCGGCACCTGCTACTCCACCAAATGGTTGCCATATCTTTTTTTCAACCATATCATTGAGAAGAAGACCAAAGAGCATAAAAACTGCAATCCCAACTTCTTCAGACCACTTAGCAATAGTGAAGTGATAGAGCTGATAAAGACGCATGGTGATATGGATATCAAGATTGAGGATGATCTTCAATATCCTCCTTTTAAGAAAGACAACATCATTGAAAGCTATATGAGGATGGGCTACATGCCCATGTCGAAGGAAGCCCAGCTGGCGGGTTTCCTCACTTACTGGCTTCGACGATATATCGTTCCTGGGGCCAGTGTAGTTGACCGCTTCCATCGCGGTGTACTATTTGCTGCTGTTCGTCTGGTTTTCGGCTACCGGATGGATTTGCTGTCAGCAATGACATGCAGGGTTGTCACCCCAAGTTTTCACAAACAGGGATATTTTGGTAATTTTCCACTTTAAAAATTATTTTGAAATTATTTATTTATTATTTGTATTATTTTGGGGATATTTGAATCGGGTTCGAATTTCGGTTCATTCCGACTTGTTTTGACTTGTTTCGGGGACCCGGGGTATTTTGACCTTAGCGGGCCCACACACTAGCTAGCCATGGCCCACATGTTAGATATTTTGGTTAGAGACTAGACTATTATTTTAGTTAATAATTAGTTAGAGATTAGTGGTTTCGGTTTGACTAAACTACCCCCGGTTTAACCATTTCCTATTTATTAGCCATTTTAACCTTTGGAGGGCAAACTTGTAATTATCCATATAGTCCAAAAACACCATTGTGGCCGGCCACTAGGTTGGATGGGGAGGAGAGAGAAAAACCACTTTCCATTTCATCCTCATCCATTTTTCTTCTTCTTCCCCAAAGGCTCCATCTATTTTTTGAAGCTCCATTGATTTTCCTCCTCCAACCAAGGTGATTTCTTCTCCAAAACTCTTTCTTTTCTCATGTAGATCATGTAGGAACCCTTCATGATGATTCCCATGGTGGTGCCATCATTTGAGACCATTTTTGTGTCCTTTGGACATTTCTAGGAGTGTCCACTTGTAGGTTTGTGTCCCAATAGGAAAAAATCCCCTTTTTTGACCCATGGATAATGTTTAAATGTTGTTTTTGTGTGTTTCTTAATAATATCTCAGATTTTTCATGTTGTAGAGAGGATTCATGTGAGTGTATTAATGTATCATATTATTCCTATGTGTATTGGTATATATATATAGTTATATATATATCATTATATATATATATATATATATATATATATATATATATATATATATATATATATATATATATATATATATATATATATATATATCATTATATATATATATATATATTAATGTATCATTATATATATATATCATTATATATATATATATATATATATATATATATATATATATATATATATATATATATATATATATATATATATATATATATGGTGACTTTTATGTGTTGTGGGGTGTTGTTGTGATGTTGTTCTTGGGCATGAGGTGGCTGTCATTTTCGGCCAGGTTTTGTAGAGGGGTCTTGGTGGTGGTTTATGCCCATTTGTTATACCATCTAGTGATATATATATATATATATATATATATATATATATATATATATATATATATATATATATATATATATATATATATATTGGTATATATATGTGGTTATATATGAGTGTATATATATATTTATGGTGATGTTTGAGGGGGGGGAGAGTGCTCCCAGGTTTCAGCTAGGAAAGGGGTTTTGGTTGTGAGTTTTAGTCTATTAGTTTTCATCTATCTAGTTATATATATATATATATATAGATATATATGTATTGTTATATATATATAGTTGTAGGTTATATAGAGTTGTATGTATATATATTGGTGGTGGTTGTGTGATGTATGTGAGGGAATAGAGGGCTGCCAGTAACCTGAAATCAGTCCCCTTTTTGACAGCCCACAACAGCCCCTATTAGCCACCATTTAGCTCATATAAACCCCCACTTATAGCCCTATATGCAAGCCTATAAAACCACACCAAAATCAGTCCAAAGAACCCCAATTTCTGTCCAGTTTTTAGCCATCAACCCACCCACCAAATCAGTTCAGATTTGCCTTTGTTAGCCTCCTAAAAATCAGTCCTTGAACCTATTAAATCAGTCCACTAGTTACCTTGTAGGTATGTGTGTATTTGTGAGAGCTTGTGAGTGTGTGTGTGAGGTTTATGAGTGAAACTAGTATCCCATAGCTAGCCTATGTACTAAACTTGTAGGAAAACCTATAGGAGGGCCTAAGAGTGTGGTATTTGTGAGAGTGTATATGTGGGTGAGTGTTGGGTAGAGTAGAAGGGTAAATTCATGATATGTTATATAGGTAATAGGGTAAACCTATACCCCGTATCCTAACATGACCTAGATACTTAGGATACCCAATTTTCTTGGTAGGTAAACCTTAGATAGGTTGATATCTAGCTACCCTAAGGAGCCTAGGCTAGTTCCATGGGTATTTGCAAGGTTTTATTGGTTTTTGGTAAGGTATCGGGATTTACCTTAGAAGGGTAAATCCTAGTTTTGCCTAGAAATAGGATACTTGTGTTAGAAGCCTAAGATGGTGTTAGAACTTGATCCCCGTGGTTGGTAATGATCAAATATGGTAGTCTAAGACTAGTTTTGACGTCGGTTGACCGTTTTGACCAAAAGTCAACAAAAGTCAACCGAAGGTCAAACTTAGCCTTAAAGCGACCCGATTTGACCGAAACCAACCCAGAGTTGACCAGTTGACTGTAAGTCAACAGTTGGTCAACATTTGACCAGTTTGACCTAGGGTTGACCTAGAGTTGACCAGGGTTGACCAGAGTTGACTTTTTGACCAAAAGTCAACTGTAAGTCAACCGTTGATCCCGATTGACCTAGTTTGACTTAGAATGACTTCCAGTGACCTAGTATGACCTAGTATGAACCAGTATGGCCTAGTATGACTCAGTTAGACCTAGATTGACCTAGTTTGACTTGGAATGACTTTCAGTGACCTAGTATGACCTAGTATGAACCAGTATGGCCTAGTATGACTCAGTTAGACCTAGATTGACCTAGTTTTGACTTAGACTTGCATTCATGGCTTGTATTAGTTTTCTTTTCAGTATTTAGTCTTGTTTGACTCATAGTATCTTATCTTAGGTCTGTGATCTCTCTGAGCGTCTGTTCACTCTATCAGCTCAGGACCACAGGCGAGTACATTCACTGATAGTTTTCATTGTCTTGATATCTACTATATTCGATTCAGTCGTAGTGTCTTACTTGATTCTCGACACGATAGTTCACGGACTAATATTAACGGATTCTGGTCATGAGATGTCATTCCTGGATCTCTTGGGATATTGGTACTTGCTTGGTCTTGATTCTTGTACTTGTATTGACGCCGATTCCTGAAGAGGACTTGCTTCCCTCTTAGGGAATCCTGCGTCATGACGTGCCATGACCGGATCCATTTATACTATTCGGGGAATGGGGGAATTATTAGGGGTTATGTGATCAAGCCTTATTGTAACTATACATTGCTAGCGTCACCCTCACTCCACGTAGGGTGTCGCAGATACCTCACTCCCGGTTATCCAGGTTGGACGGCATGATTCTCCGTTGAGTTCACCGCGGATTGCCGTGCCAAGTGGATAACTTGGCCATGCTCTCCCTTTAGCCGATCATATATCACTGTAATAATTCAAAACACCTTTTAATTTATTTGTCATGTCTTACATTCCAGTTTCAGCTTTACTTACTGTACTTTCACCATGCTACGATTCATTCTCATATGCTCTATCTGTCTCTTATACTGTACCTTGGTTATGGGACTAGGTTCTGTTCGGAAGAAGGGTTACAACCCCGGTCCTTGTTTGGTTTAAGGGTTGTAACTCGGCTTTCGAATGGTTCCCAAGTCGCCTTTACTCTTTGTCTTGTATTTCATTATTACTGTCTCTTATAGTATTTCTCAATTCACATGGAACTGCTGTTGGTGTTTGTACTTGCTCATTTTCCTGACAGGATACGTTGACAAAATTTTACAGATGACTTAGAGGATGATTGCCCGACTTATTACAGGATAGAGTCTGAGGAGCTTGACCTAGATAGGGGCTTAGTGGTAGAGCCTCTTGACTTCGCCCACCCGGAGTAGCCTAGTATTAGTTAGGTTTGCCTGGCCTACGAGCCAGCAGTTTATTTCAGTTGTAGTATCTTATACTTATTATATTTCTGAGACTCTGGATTTGTGTTAGCTGTGACTTGTGGATATCTTGGACTCGTTCTTGCTTATTCTATCATATCTCTTTTCCATGCTTTCTACCTTAGTTTTGATTATGTGATTGAGACAGTATTGCTCTATTCCTCCGTTCGGAGTGTATATACTGTACAGGTACATTTATTTGTTTAGTCGTAGTATTTACAGACCCTATATACAGCGTTCTACCACCGATACTGCGGCGTAGGCTGGACGTAACCGCTTCTCGTGCCCCTAATCAGGGTGCGGGTCGTGACACATTTTTGTGGTGGCCCACGCAGGTCAGTGTTGCAACTAGTGCGAACTCGTAATGGTGCTCGACTTAGAGTGCTAATTACGAGCCTGCGATTAGGATATAGGACTAGGGTATGATAGGAGTTACTCAATCACATTTTAGGAAAAACTCTGATCTTTTGATTTCCATGACAACTCTTCTTGTATTTGAATTCAATTGTCCTCCTTTGATAATATCCTATCATGTGCCATATTGATCTCTTGGGTTCAATTCGTCTTCAGGATGACAGTCACTCGTTCTCAAGCAGCGGGTTCTAGCGCAGTTCCAGAGAGGTCAGATCAGGGAGGTCTTCCACCCCGGCTACGGGACCGACAGTCGAGAGTGCAGTAGCATCAGTTCCTGCCCTTCAGGCAGGAGTAGCAGCGGCAGTTCCCGGAGGTCTTCCACCTCCAGCTGGGGGAGCAGCCCCATCAGTTCCTGCCCTACCGACGGGAGAACCAGCAGCGACGGCTTCAGGAGGTCTTCCACCTCCAGCAGCGGGACCGTCTATGGTCATTCCAGACATTCTTCCACCGCCGCCTCAGCTACCGACAGACACCCAAGGGATGATGGCCCTCCTGCAGCAGATGTTGCAGACGCAAAGGGTTCAGGCAGAGGCGCAGCACCGCCAGGCAGAGATATTTCGACAAAGCATGGAGAACTCCCATCGACGGGTGATGGTAGCACTTGAGAGGGTTGTACCAGGTACAGTTCAGGATACCCCAGTTCAGTATCAGTATCAGAGACAGAGGCCAGCAGCACAGTACCACTATTACGGGAAGCCAGGGCACACTAGAGAGGCTTGTAGGAAGAGATTGGGCGCCTGCTTATACTGTGGGGCGTCCGATCACCAGCTGAAGGACTGCCGTTCCCGGGGAGTCCGAGGAGTTCAGGACAGAGCGCAGTCGGCCAGAGGACCAGCAGTTCAGCAGAGAGGTCCTCCACTTCAGATGCAGCAGCAGTATTTTCAGCAGCACCAGAGGGGAGCCCCTGCGGACAGAGTACGTCAGGCACTAGCACGTGACGACCAGCAGCAGGGTCAGGGCAAGAGGCAGGTCGTCCAGTGTGCTTTCTGTAAGAAGATAGGGCACACCCGGGATGTTTGTAGGATGAAGCTGGGAGTTTGTCTGTTCTGTGGAGCTCCAGATCACCAGATGAGGGACTGTACTGCCCGTACAGCCAGACAGGCGGGCCAGGATAGAGTACGGCAGGCTAGAGGAGGCCAGCAGGGGCGTGCGTTCGTCATGGCAGTTGAGCCCTCTCAGGCAGTAGCAGAGCAGAGTGCAGGTTCCGATCTTTCGATCTCATTTCCGCAATTGCTTCCTTATTTACTGTTTGAAATTCGATTCCATCTGTTCCTTGTCTGTTTGATGAAAATTTGCTCTTGTGATGTGATATTTTTTGAGATAAGTCGTATGGGCTAGGTCGTCTCGATTATGAGATTTTAGAATCCTCTAGGGTCATGCTAACAGGCATAGTGAGGACATATAGTCGGATTATGGTCGTATTTCTCGGGTATGGGAATTTAAGGTTTTCGCTGCCAAGCATGCGGCAATGCAAAAATTTTAAATACCATGATTCTAGAGGTATGTACCATAGTCGAGGACTCTGTGATTATCGTAGCCTTGCTCACTGGCATGACAGAGATTCTGAGTATCATGATTTTGGACAGACGCATACGATTATCGAATTGCATGAAATTTTCTGTAGTTACTTGTTTTAATTTTTGAGGATGAAATTTTTTAAGGTGGATAGGCTTGTAGCACCTAGTTTCTATTTGAGAATAATTTTAAAATGCTATAATTTTAGTCATTTAATTATTGTGATTTAATTCATGCTTGATTTCGAAGATTTTAATCATTTTAAAATTTTTTTTGCCATGACTTGTGATTTTGATGTTTTACTAGTGAAACCTTAGAGACTGTTTGACCTAGAGCCTAACCATGTGATTAGGATGTTTTCAGTATCATTTCTGGCCCAAGGGTATTTTGGTCATTGGATCTCTTTGATTTATTTTGATATTTTGTATTGGTGATTGTTGATTTGGCTTTTGATAGGTGAGATTTTATGATAGTTTCGTGTCCGTGTCGGACACATAACAGTTTTTATTTGCAAGTGTTGTTGTGTCTTAAGAGATTTTTATTTTTTGCAAAAAAAAAAAAAATTTGGAGGTATTCGAGAGGGATTGTTTTCTGCATGTGTTTTTCTGTGATTGCTTTGTTTTAATTTCGAGGACGATTTTTTTTTAAGGTGGATAGATTTGTCACCCCCAGTTTTCACAAAAAGGGGTATTTTGATAATTTTCTACTTTAAAAATTATTTTGAAATTATTTATTTATTATTTGTATTATTTTGGGGATATTTGAATCGGGTTCGAATTTCGGTTCATTCCGACTTGTTTTGACTTGTTTCGGGGACCCGGGGTATTTTGACCTTAGCGGGCCCACACACTAGCTAGCCATAGCCCACATGTTAGATATTTTGGTTAGAGACTAGACTATTATTTTAGTTAATAATTAGTTAGAGATTAGTGGTTTCGGTTTGACTAAACTACCCCCAGTTTAACCATTTCCTATTTATTAGCCATTTTAACCTTTGGAGGGCAAACTTGTAATTATCCATATAGTCCAAAAACACCATTGTGGCCGGCCACTAGGTTGGATGGGGAGGAGAGAGAAAAACCACTTTCCATTTCATCCTCATCTATTTTTCTTCTTCTTTCCCAAAGGCTCCATCTACTTTTTGAAGCTCCATTGATTTTTCTCCTCCAACCAAGGTGATTTCTTCTCCAAAACTCTTTCTTTTCTCATATAGATCATGTAGGAACCCTTCATGATGATTCCCATGGTGGTGCCATCATTTGAGACCATTTTTGTGTCCTTTGGATATTTCTAGGAGTGTCCACTTGTAGGTTTGTGTCCCAATAGGAAAAAATCCCCTTTTTTGACCCATGGATAATGTTTAAATGTTGTTTTTGTGTGTTTCTTAATAATATCTCAGATTTTTCATGTTGTAGAGAGGATTCATGTGAGTGTATTAATGTATCATATTATTCCTATGTGTATTGGTATATATATAGTTATATATATATATATCATTCTATATTATATATATATATATATATATATATATATATATATATATATATATATATATATATATATATATATATATGTATATATATATATATATGGTGACTTTTATGTGTTGTGGGGTGTTGTTGTGATGTTGTTCTTGGGCATGAGGTGGCTGTCATTTTCGGCCAGGTTTGTAGAGGGGTCTTGGTGGTGGTTTATGCCCATTTGTTATACCATCTAGTGATATATATATATATATATATATATATATATATATATATATATATATATATATATATTTGTATATATATGTGGTTATATATGAGTGTATATATATATTTATGGTGATGTTTGAGGGGGGGGGGGGGGGGGGGGGGGGGGGAGAGTGCTCCCAGGTTTCAGCTAGGAAAGGGGTTTTGGTTGTGAGTTTTAGTCTATTAGTTTTCATCTATCTAGTTATATATATATAGATTGATATATATGTATTGTTATATATATATAGTTGTAGGTTATATAGAGTTGTATGTATATATATTGGTGGTGGTTGTGTGATGTATGTGAGGGAATAGAGGGCTGCCAGTAACCTGAAATCAGTCCCCTTTTTGACAGCCCACAACAGCCCCTATTAGCCACCATTTAGCTCCTATAAACCCCCACTTATAGCCCTATATGCAAGCCTATAAAACCACACCAAAATCAGTCCAAAGAACCCCAATTTCTGTCCAGTTTTTAGCCATCAACCCACCCACCAAATCAGTTCAGATTTGCCTTTGTTAGCCTCCTAAAAATCAGTCCTTGAACTTATTAAATCAGTCCACTAGTTACCTTGTAGGTATGTGTGTATTTGTGAGAGCTTGTGAGTGTGTGTGTGAGGTTTATGAGTGAAACTAGTATCCCATAGCTAGCCTATGTACTAAACTTGTAGGAAAACCTATAGGAGGGCCTAAGAGTGTGGTATTTGTGAGAGTGTATATGTGGGTGAGTGTTGGGTAGAGTAGAAGGGTAAATTCATGATATGTTATATAGGTAATAGGGTAAACCTATACCCCGTATCCTAACATGACCTAGATACTTAGGATACCCAATTTTCTTGGTAGGTAAACCTTAGATAGGTTGATATCTAGCTACCCTAAGGAGCCTAGGCTAGTTTTATGGGTATTTGCAAGGTTTCATTGGTTTTTGGTAAGGTATCGGGATTTACCTTAGAAGGGTAAATCCTAGTTTTGCCTAGAAATAGGATACTTGTGTTAGAAGCCTATACTTGTGTTAGAAGCCTAAGATGGTGTTAGAACTTGATCCCCGTGGTTGGTAATGATCAAATATGGTAGTCTAAGACTAGTTTTGACGTCGGTTGACCGTTTTGACCAAAAGTCAACAAAAGTCAACCGAAGGTCAAACTTAGCCTTAAAGCGACCCGATTTGACCGAAACCAACCCAGAGTTGACCAGTTGACTGTAAGTCAACAGTTGGTCAACATTTGACCAGTTTGACCTAGGGTTGACCTAGAGTTGACCAGGGTTGACCAGAGTTGACTTTTTGACCAAAAGTCAACTGTAAGTCAACCGTTGATCCCGATTGACCTAGTTTGACTTGGAATGACTTCCAGTGACCTAGTATGACCTAGTATGAACCAGTATGGCCTAGTATGACTCAGTTAGACCTAGATTGACCTAGTTTGACTTGGAATGACTTCCAGTGACCTAGTATGACCTAGTATGAACCAGTATGGCCTAGTATGACTCAGTTAGACCTAGATTGACCTAGTTTTGACTTAGACTTGCATTCATGGCTTGTATTAGTTTTTTTTTTCAGTATTTAGTCTTGTTTGACTCATAGTATCTTATCTTAGGTCTGTGATTGCTCTGAGCGTCTGTTCACTCTATCAGCTCAGGACCACAGGCGAGTACATTCACTGATAGTTTTCATTGTCTTGATATCTACTATATCCGATTCAGTCGTAGTGTCTTACTTGATTCTCGACACAATAGTTCACGGACTAGTATTAACAGATTCTGGTCATGAGATGTCATTCCTGGATCTCTTGGGATATTGGTACTTGCTTGGTCTTGATTCTTGTACTTGTATTGACGCCGATTCCTGAAGAGGACTTGCTCCCCTCTTAGGGAATCCCGCGTCATGACGTGCCATGACCGGATCCATTTATACTATTCGGGGAATGGGGGAATTATTAGGGGTTATGTGATCAAGCCTTATTGTAACTATACATTGCTAGCGTCACCCTCACTCCACGTAGGGTGTCGCAGATACCTCACTCCCAGTTATCCAGGTTGGACGACATGATTCTCCGTTGAGTTCACCGCGGATTGCCGTGCCAAGTGGATTACTTGGCCATGCTCTCCCTTTAGCCGATCACATATCACTCTAATAATTCAAAATACCTTTTAATTTATTTGTCATGTCTTACATTCCAGTTTCAGCTTTACTTACTGTACTTTCACCATGCTACGATTCATTCTCATATGCTCTATCTGTCTCTTATACTGTACCTTGGTTATGGGACTAGGTTCTGTTCGGAAGAAGGGTTACAACCCCGGTCCTTGTTTGGTTTAAGGGTTGTAACTCGGCTTTCGAATGGTTCCCAAGTCGCCTTTACTCTTTGTCATGTATTTCATTATTACTGTCTCTTATAGTATTTCTCAATTCACATGGAACTGCTGTTGGTGTTTGTACTTGCTCATTTTCCTGATAGGATACGTTGACAAAATTTTACAGATGACTTAGAGGATGATTGCCCGACTTATTACGGGATAGAGTCTGAGGAGCTTGACCTAGATAGGGGCTTAGTGGTAGAGCCTCTTGACTTCGTCCACCCGGAGTAGCCTAGTATTAGTTAGGTTTGCCTGGCCTGCGAGCCAGCAGTTTATTTCAGTTGTAGTATCTTATACTTATTATATTTCTGAGACTCTGGATTTGTGTTAGCTGTGACTTATGGATATCTTGGACTCGTTCTTGCTTATTCTATCATATCTCTTTTCCATGCTTTCTACCTTAGTTTTGATTATGTGATTGAGACAGTATTGTTCTATTCCTCCGTTCGGAGTGTATATACTGTACATGTACATTTATCTGTTTAGTCGTAGTATTTACAGACCCTATATACAGCATTCTACCGTCGATACTGCGGCGTAGGCTGGACGTAACCGCTTCTCGTGCCCTAATCAGGGTGCGGGTCGTGACAAGGGTGAACGCCGGCCTCCGCCTCTTCGTTGATTCGATGATTCAAGGAAAAGGCGAGAAAGGAAGTTTTCCTCGGCTGGAACTGACATACACATATCTGTTTGGATGGCTGCTTTTATACCATCTTTCTTTGATGAATCCTAACATGGGGGCAGTGGGCGGTAGCTTTTTAAGAAGATTTTCTGGATGTAAATGGATCTACACCACTTTGAGAGACTGCCGGTGAACTCTGAATCTCGGCAAGGGATGGAACTTTTATTGTGTTCCTCCTCCAGTTGGTTATGAGCATATGTCAACAAACCTCGTCGACTCTATGAGGATGCAGCCTTTGGGCCATACAGCTTTCGACTGGCTGAGGACAATTCGGCCATCACACTTGGTGTACCGGTTCGAAGATGAATGTTATCTCGAGCCTTATCTTCCCAGTCGATTTGCACGACAATTCGGTTATGACCAATTTCATGTAGGTAATGCTATAACATGCCTACAGGGAAAAGATTTTTTTAATTGATGGAGCCCGGGATTGGGCATATTACAATGCCCGTGACACAAGGACGACATTTTCGATGCCGACAAAAGCGATCGTAGCCCTCACATGCTGTATACTTATTCGATTTTTTACACAACATCAAATACTTTTGCTGAGAACTTCAATCTAGCAGACAGCTTTGCGACGGCAACTCGATTTAAAAAAGGAGCACCTGTTATGGTACTTCCTGGTAATGATGAAGAGCACGAGCCAGCTGATGCGCCTCTAGAAGCTTCGGAGCCAAGGAAGGAGCTCCCCAAGTTTGAGAGGATTCGGAGCTTGTCCGTGTCCGTTTGGGGTTTCTACGTGTCGGTGGCGTATCGAGATCGATTCGAGTCACCGAGAGGTATAAATCCTTTCCCTCTCTCATTTCTCTCATGCATTAGATTCATTTTGACCCTTAGGATTGACCCCCATGGTTTGGTGCCCATTGGTGTCCATTTCGTGTCCATTTGGACACTTGTAGAGGTGTCTAATGTGTAAGATCGTGTCCTAATGGGAAAACCCCCTATTTGGACACATGTAAATTGTTTGTGTATTAATTTTAGGTTGTTCTAATATTATTCCAGATTTTCTTGTGTTTAGAATTGAGTTTGCCAATGTATCATAATGTATCATATTCCTAATATCTATATGTTTATATATATGGTTATATATATATCTTTCTCTCTCTCTCTCTCTCTCTCTCTCTCTCTCTCTCTATATATATATATATATATATATATATATATATATATATATATATATATATGTATGTATATATATATATATATATATATATATATATATATATATATATATATATGGCTTATATATATATAAGTGTATATATTATGGTGTGGTGTGATACTTGGTATTTGGATGGGGTAGGGTCGGCCAAGTGGTGGAGTGGGAGAGTTAGTTTGTGTGTTTGTGTTGGTTAGGAGAGAGGGCTTGTGAGGTGTTTGAAGAAATGTTTGAGAGTGGTGTGTGTGTTGTTTGTGAGAGATTGGAGAGGGGTTATGAGTGGTGATTTTGAGGAATGGAAGGGGGGAGAAACCAGTGCATACAGCCCCCTTACACCAGATAGTGGCTGTCATTTGGACTTGAAAACAGTCCCTATACTGTCCCCAAAACCCCCACAAAACCTGGCCCTTAACAGCCTATACATGGCCGTTCCCATTTAGTCCAAAACATGACCTTAACCTGCCCCCGTTAACCCTATAGTGGCTGTCCCAACTTGTCCTAAAGCCTGTCCTATTTAACCACAGAACAGTCCATTAACCCCCATCTTTGGCTGTCAAATACTCCCAAATTTATGTCCCCTTTAGTCCCTACAACTGTCCCAAGCCTATCCCATATAACAGCCTCCCTAGACACTCAATGGCTGTCCCATAAACCCCCTTACATGTTGTGCCTTAACCCAGTTCAAACCTGTCCCTTACCATCCCAAAAACTCAACTACTAGCTGTCCTAAAACCTGTCTAAACCCAGCCTTAAACCTGTCCCCCATATCACCATTAAACAGCCCATATACATGTCCCCAAATTGCCTCCATAACAGTCCATTGCAGTCCAGAAATCAGTCCCCAACATACACCCTTTGACAGTCCAAATATTCAGTCCTATTTAGCCTACATGGCTGTCCTCAAATTTCAGTTTTGAACTATCCTTAACACCACCACCAAAGCAACCTACATGGCTGTCCTATTAGCCTTCAAAATCAGTCCTCTTTTCCCCACAAACCTGTCCATGATTTAGCCTTGTGTGTGTGTGTATTGTGAGTTTGTGTGTGTGTGAGAGCCTGTATAGCTAGTGGCATATAGGATAGCCTATATATAAACCAATAGGAAACCTATAGAGAAGTCTATTAGAGTGTGATATCATGTGAGTGTTGTGTGAGAGTGAGTGGTATGGGTGAGTGATAGGGTGTTGTGTGGGTAATTCATGATATGGGTTAGGTAATAGGGTAAACCAATACACATGTATCCTAACATAGCCTAAATACCTAGGATACCCCTAATTCTTGGTAGGTAAACCTTAGATAGGTTGGTATCTAGCTACCCTAAGGAGCCTAGGCTAGTACCTTGGGTATTTGCAGGATTTCCTTGGTATTGGGCAAGGTATCGGGATTTACCTTGGTAGAGTAATGTGAGTTTTGCCTAGGAATAGGGTATTAGTATTTGGAGTCTAAGATAGGGTTAGAACTTGATTCCCTTGGTTGGTAATGATCAAATATGGTGCTCATAGACTAGTTTTGACGTCGGTTGACCTTTTGATCAAAAGTTAACAAAAGTCAACCGAGAGTCAAACTTAGCCTTTAAGCGATCTGATTTGACCGAAACCAAACCAGAGTTGACCAATTGACTGAAAATCAACTGTTAGTCAACATTTGACTTGTTTGACTTAGGGTTGACTCAGTGTTGACCAGAGTTGACCAGAGTTGACTTTTTGACCAAAAGTTAACTGTAAGTCAACCCTTGAACCATATTGACCTAGTTTGACTTGGATTGACTTCCAGTGACCTAGTATGACCTAGTATGAGCCAGTATGACCTAGTATGACTCAGTCTGACCTGGATTGACCTATTTTTGACTTAGACTTGCATATCATGACTAGATTAGCTTTCCTTTCATTATTAAACCATGTTTTGACTTGTAGTATCTCATCTTTAGGTCTGTGATTACTCTGAGCATCTGTTCACCTTATCAGCTCAGGACCACAGGCGAGTACATTCACTGATAGTTTTCATTATCTTGATATCTACTATATCTGATTCAGTTGTAGTGTCTTACATGATTCCCGACACGACGATTCACGGACTAGTATACGTTGGATCCTGTCATGAGATGTTATTCCCGGATTTTCCTTGGTATGTTGGTATATGATATCCATGTTCATGTACTTATATAGACATCGATTTGGGAGTGGGCTGATCACCTGCTTTCGAATTTGTGTCATGATATGCTATGTCCGGATCCATGATACTATTCGGGGATGGAAGAATTATTAGGAGTTATGTGATCAAAGCCTCCCTGTCACTATTTTGCTAGCGCCACCCTTACCTCACGTAGGGTGTAGCAGATACCCCATGTCAGGTTATCCAGGTTGGCCGGCATGACTCTCCGTTGACGTTACTGTGGATTGTCGGGCCAAGTGGATAACCCCACCATGACTCCCTATCCGATCACATATCGCTCTAATAATTCAAATCACATTTTACATTTATTGTCGTATCTTATATTCCACTTCAGCTTTACTTTCTGTACTTCTCACCATGCTATGATTCCATTACTCACATGCTCTACCTGCTTTTATACAGTACCATAATTTTAGACTAAGTTCTATTTGAAAGAAGGGTTACAATCCCGGTCCTTGTTTGGTTCAAGGGTTGTAACTCGGCTTTCAAATGGTTCCCAATTCGCCTATATCTTTGTCTTATACTTCATTATACTATCTCTTATAGTATTTGTCAATTCATATGGAACTGCTGTTGGTGTTTGTACTTGCTCATTTTCCTGACAGGATACCGTTGACAAATTTTACAGATGACTCTGAGACTGATTGCCCGACCTACTATGGGGTCGAGTCTGACGGAGTAGACTTAGACCGTGGCTTGTTGGTAGAGCTACTAGACTTTGCTCACCCTGAGTAGCTTAGTTTAGTTAGGTTTGCCTGGCCTGCGATCCAGCTAGTACATTTCAGTTTGTAGTATCCATTATATATTTTCTGAGACTTTGGATGTTTGTGTATAGCTCTGACTTGTGGATCTTGGACTCATTTCCTGTTTTATCTATCATATTTTCTTTCCATACTATCTACCTTAGTTTGATATATGTGATTGAGACTGTATTGCTATGTCACCTCCATTCGGAGTGTATATACTGTACAGGTACATTTATCTGTTTTAGTCGTAGTGTTTACAGACCCTATATACAGCGTTCTACCGCCGATACTGCGGCGTAGGATGGACGTAACCACGTACTCGTGCCCCTCTTCAGGGTACGGGTCGTGACACATTTTTGTGGTGGCCCATGCAGGTCAGAGTCACAATTAGTGCGATCTCGTAATGGTGCTCGACTTAGAGTGCTAATTACGAGCCTGCGACTAGGACGTAGGATCTAGGGTATGATAGGAGTTACTCAAACACATTTTAGGAAATTTCTGATATTTTGATTATCATGACAACTCTTCTTGTATTTGAATTCAATTGTCCTCCTTTGATAATATCTTATCATGTGCTATATTGATCTCTTGGGTTCAATTCATTTTCAGGATGACAGTGACTCGTTCTCAGGCAGCAGGGCCCAGTACAGTTCCAGAGAGGTCAGATCTGGGAGGTCTTCCACCTCCGGCTACGGGAGTAGTAGTCGAGAGAGTAGTAGCCTCAGTTCCTGCCCTTTAGGCAGGAGTAGCAGCGGCAGTTCCCGGAGGTCTTCTACCTTCGGTAGAGGGAGTTGCAGTTCAGGGAGCTTCCACCTCAGTCCCAGCCCTTCAGGCGGAAGCAGTAGTAGCAACATTTTCAGGAGGTCTTCCACCTCCAGCAGCGAGACCGTCCATGGTCATCCCTGACATTCTTCCACCGTCGCCTCAGTTACCGACAGATACTTAGGGGATGATGGCCCTTCTACAGCAGATGTTGCAGACACAGAGAGCACAGGCAGAGGCACAGCACCGTCA
Organism: Iris pallida; assembly: GCA_029216955.1. Taxonomy (NCBI): domain Eukaryota; kingdom Viridiplantae; phylum Streptophyta; class Magnoliopsida; order Asparagales; family Iridaceae; genus Iris; species Iris pallida. The sequence continues at coordinate 19,431,504 of JANAVB010004600.1, read as the reverse complement.
GGCAGAGGTGCTACGACAGACTATAGAGAACTCGCATCAGCTAGCGATGGCAGCAGTGGAGAGAGGTACACAGACTACAGTTCAGGAAGCACCAGTACAACAGCAGGGCTAGGGGAGGCCCGGTACACACCTCGACTTCAGGAAGATGAAACCGCGGGAGTTCAAGGGTACCGAGGGTATCCTATATGCGGACGACTCGCTAGAGGATGTCCAACGGAGTCTGGAGTTGGCAGAGGTCCCGAGAGGTCTGTGGGTGACTTCTACAGCGAGCCAGTTTTTTGACATAGCGCTAACTTGGTACCGCACGGATCCGCGTACGTCAGTGAGGGGATTGTCTTGGAAGGACTTCAGGAAACTCTTTAAGGAGAAGTTCTACCCAGATGTAGCCTTGACAGCTTTAGAGGGGCAGTTTGCCAGTCTGGTGCAGGGAAACTCGTTGGTAGATGAGTATGCAGCAGAGTTCTTTCGCCTGAGCAGGTTTGCACCTAGTTTGGTCCAGGATGAGGGGTGCAAGGCCCGAAAGTTCCGGAGAGGCCTTATACATGCAGTGCGCACTCGCACCTCTGGGAGACGTGGCGCGACCTTCGAGCATATCCTTATGGAGGCGCAGATTACAGAGAAGGACTTCGACCTCAAGCCGAAGAGGGGCAGTGACGCTCTTAGAGCTAGTTCGAGTGCAGGGCCAGCGAAGCGCCCATATTTCCAACAGAGGCAGTTTCAGCAGCAGCAGCCTCAGTTGCAGTTTCAGCAGGCACCGGCGCGTGCCCAGCAGCACCTGGGTTGGGGTCAGGGTCAGAGGCTGGCTACACAGTGCACCTTCTGCAGGAAGCCGGGGCACACCAGAGAGGCTTGTAGGAAGAGGTTGGGCGTCTGCCTATACTGTGGGACGCCTGACCACCAGCTGAGGGATTGCCACGCTAATGGAATCCGAAGAGGCCAGGACGGCGTGCAGCAGGCTAGAGGAGGTCAGCAGGGGCGTACATTCGCCATGACAGTTGAGCCTATTCAGGCAGTGGCAGAGCAGATAGCAGGTTCCAATCTTTCGATCTCATTCCGCATTTGCTTCCTTATAAACTGTCTTGAACTTCGATTCTACCTGTCATTTGATCGTTGGATAAAATTTTGTTCTTGTGATATGATATTTTTTGAGATAAGTCGTATGGGCTAGGTCGCCTCGATTATGAGATTTTAGAATCCTCTAGGGTCATGCTAGCAGGCAGAGTGAGGACATATAGTCGGACTATGGACATATTTCTCGGGTGTGGAAATTTAAGATTTTCGCTGCAAAGCTAGCGGCAATACGAAAATTTTAAATACCATGATTCTAGAGGTATGTACCGTAGTTGAGGACTTTGTGATTATTGTAGCTTTGCTCACTGGCATGACGGAGATTCTGAGTATCATGATTATTGGACAGACGCATACGATTATCGAATTGCATGAATTTTCTGTGTTTACTTTGTTTTAAGTTTTTGGATGATTCTTTAAGGTGGATAGACTTATATTTGAGAGTAATTTTAAATTTTATAATTTTAGTCATTTAATTCATGCTTTGATTTTTTGAAATTTTTATCATTTTAAATTTTTAGCCATGACTTGTGATTTTGAAGTTTCACTATTGTTTGGTTTAATTTCGAGGACGGAATTTTTTTTAAGGTGGATAGATTTGTCACCCCCAGTTTCCAGAAACATGGGTATTTTTGTCATTTTTTATTTTAGAATATTTTTGGAATTATTTATTTATTTATAATATTATTTTGGGGTAATTTGAGTCGGGTTTGAATTTCAGCTCAATCCGACTTGAAACGGGGACCCGGGGTAGTGTTGACCCTAGTGGGCCCACAGACTAGTTAGCTATGGCCCACATGTTAGTATTTTAGTTAGTGACTAGGCTAATTATTTTGGTTTGGATTAATTTGGATTAGTGGTTTTAGGAATGACCAAATTACCCCCGACTTAAACCCCTTTTCATGTTTTAACCCATAGATTAGTGTAAGGGGCTTTTAGGCATTTCCCTAATAGGACAAAACCACTTTGTGGCCGGCCATGACATGATGGATAGGCTCCTCCACTCATTATTATCCATTCTCTTATTCTCTCTCTTGTTCTTCCCCAAATTAATTAGAGAGCCATCCCTATTCAAATCATCACCAAATATTCCCATTTCTTCATCAAATCTTCTCCTTCCTTCTCCATTCTAGCCAAAGAAGGAGCTCCCCAAGTTTGAGAGGATTCGAAGCTTGTCCGTGTCCGTTTGGGATTTCTACGTGTCGGTGGCGTATCGGGATCGATTCGAGTCACCGAGAGGTATAAATCCTTTCCCTCTCTCATTTCTCTCATGCATTAGATTCATTTTGACCCTTAGGATTGACCCCCATGGTTTGGTGCCCATTGGTGTCCATTTCATGTCCATTTGGACACTTGTAGAGGTGTCTAATGTGTATGATCGTGTTCTAATGGAAAAACCCTCTATTTGGACACATGTAAATTGTTTGTGTATTAATTTTAGGTTGTTCTAATATTATTCCAGATTTTCTTGTGTTTAGAATTGAGTTTGCCAATGTATCATAATGTATCATATTCCTAATATCTATATGTATATATATATGGTTATATATATATATATATCTTTCTCTTTATATATATATATATATATATATATATATATATATATATATATATATATATATATATATATATATATATAAGCCATATATATATATATATATATATATATATATATATATATATATATATATATATATATGGCTTATATATATATATATATGGCTTATATATATATATATATATATATATATATATATATATATATATATATATATATATATATGGCTTATATATATATATATAAGTGTATATATTATGGTGTGGTGTGATACTTGGTATTTGGATAGGGTAGGGTTGGCCAAGTGGTGGAGTGGGAGAGTTAGTTTGTGTGTTTGTGTTGGTTAGGAGAGAGGGCTTGTGAGGTGTTTGAAGAAATGTTTGAGAGTGGTGTGTGTGTTGTTTTGTGAGAGATTGGAGAGGGGTTATGAGTGGTGATTTTGAGGAATGGAAGGGGGGAGAAACCAGTGCACACAGCCCCCTTACACCACATAGTGGCTGTCATTTGGACTTGAAAACAGTCCCTATACTGTCCCCAAAACCTCCACAAAACCTGGCCCTTAACAGCCTATACATGGCCGTTCCCTTTTAGTCCAAAATAGGACCTTAACCTGCCCCCTTTAACCTATAGTGGCTGTCCCAACTTGTCCTAAAGCCTGTCCTATTTAACCACAGAACAGTCCATTAACCCCCATCTTTAGCTGTCAAATACTCCCAAATTTCTGTCCCCTTTAGTCCCTACAACTGTCCCAAGCCTATCCCACATAACAGCCTCCCTAGACACTCAATGGCTTTCCCATAAACCCCCTTACATGCTGTGCCTAAACCCAGTTCAAACTTGTCCCTTACCACCCCAAAAACTCAACTACTAGCTGTCCTAAAACCTGTCTAAACCCAGCCTTAAACCTGTCCTCCATATAACCATTAAACAGCCCATATACATGTCCCCAAATTGCCTCCATAACAGTCCATTGCAGTCCAGAAATCAGTCCCCAACATACACCCTTTGACAGTCCAAATATTCAGTCCCATTTAGCCTACATAGCTGTCCTCAAATTTTAGTTTTGAACTATCCTTAACACTACCACCAAAGCAACCTACATGGCTGTCCTATTAGCCTTCAAAATCAGTCCTCTTTTTCCCCACAAACCTGTCCATGATTTAGCATTGTGTGTGTGTATTGTGAGTTTGTGTGTGTGTGAGAGCCTAGAGTGTATAGCTAGTGGCATATAGGATAGCCTATATATAAACCAATAGGAAACCTATAGAGAAGTCTATTGGAGTGTGATATCATGTGAGTGTTGTGTGAGAGTGAGTGGTATGGGTGAGTGATAGGGTGTTGTGTGGGTAATTCATGATATGGGTTAGGTAATAGGGTAAACCAATACACATGTATCCTAACATAGCCTAGATACCTAGGATACCCCTAATTCTTGGTAGGTAAACCTTAGATAGGTTGGTATCTAGCTACCCTAAGGAGCCTAGGCTAGTACCTTGGGTATTTGCAGGATTTTCTTGATATTGGACAAGGTATCGGGATTTACCTTGGTAGAGTAATGTGAGTTTTGCCTAGGAATAGGGTATTAGTGTTTGGAGTCTAAGATAGGGTTAGAACTTGATTCCCTTGGTTGGTAATGATCAAATATGGTGCTCATAGACTAGTTTTGACGTCGGTTGACCTTTTGACCAAAAGTCAACAAAAGTCAACCGAGAGTCAAACTTAGCCTTTAAGCGACCCGATTGACCGAAACCAAACCAGAGTTGACCAGTTGACTGAAAATCAACTGTTAGTCAACATTTGACTTGTTTGACCTAGGGTTGACTCAGTGTTGACCATAGTTGACCAGATTTGACTTTTTGACCAAAAGTCAACTGTAAGTCAACCCTTGAACCATATTGACCTAGTTTGACTTGGATTGACTCCCAGTGACCTAGTATGACCTAGTATGAGCCAGTATGACCTAGTATGACTCAGTCTGACCTAGATTGACCTAGTTTTGACTTAGACTTGCATATCATGACTAGATTAGCTTTTCTTTCATTATTAAACCATGTTTTGACTTGTATTATCTCATCTTTAGGTCTGTGATTACTCTGAGCGTCTGTTCACCTTATCAGCTCAGGACCACAGACGAGTACATTCACTGATAGTTTTCATTGTCTTGATATCTACTATATTCGATTCAGTTGTAGTGTCTTATATGATTTCCGACACGATGGTTACGGACTAGTATACGTTGGATCCTGTCATGAAATGTTATTCTCGAATTTTTTTTGGTATGTTGGTATGTGATATCCATGTTCATGTACTTATATAGACATCGATTTGGGAGTGGGCTGATCACCTGCTTTCGAATTCGTGTCATGATGTGCCATGTCCGAATCCATGATACTATTCGGGGATGGGGGAATTATTAGGGGTTATGTGTAAGCCTCCCTGTCACTATTTTTCTAGCGCCACCCTCACCTCACGTAGGGTGTAACAGATACCCCATGCCAGGTTATCCAGGTTGGCTGGCATGACTCTCCGTTGATGTTACCGTGGATTACTGGGCCAAGTGGATAACCCCACCATGACTCCCTAGCCGATCACATATCGCTCTAATAATTCAAATCACATTTTACATTTATTGTCGTATCTTATATTCCAGTTCAGCTTTACTTTCTGTACTTCTCACCATACTATGATTCCATTACTCACATGTTGTCACTTCCCGTTCCCGAAATACGTATTTTTAGACATATACCGCCTTAATGTATTTATTTAATATTTATTATGTATTGTTCTGTATTTAAAATCCCTTTAATTTTATGTTAATTAATTTTCTGTAATTTTATTTCTGTATTTTATTTCCTGCTTTTATATTCTGCTTTAGCTATACTTTGGGTTCGGCTTGGTTTAGTTAGTTTGTTGGTTCAGCATGAACCGAAATAAACCCCCACCTACCACCACCCTTCCATTTAAAGCCCATCCCTTTCTCTCTCTTTATTACTTCACCATTAATCTTCTTCTTCCTCATAACTCCTCCTCCACCTACTCAGCCGCCAAGGCAAGTGCCAAACTTGCTTCTTGATGGATCATAATTATTATTGTTTCATCATCTTCCTTACTTGATTTTGAGCCTCTTTAGTACTTAACATTTTTAATTTCCATGGTTCATTTCTTGTAGATCTAAGTTTAATGTATTTTCGAATTTCTTAGGTTTTGATCTAGTAAACTTTGTTATCTTTAAGTTTTGATGGTTCCATATTGTAGAGAATTTCGTTCTACCCCATTTTGACCTATGGAAGTTCAGATTTGGGCTTGGAATGAAGGATTTAGAGAGCTTAGAAGCAATGGTTTCCAAGGTTCTGTCCTTAGAAATTCGGAAAAGAAGAACAGACCTGACCGCATGAGTTTTTCATGCGACAAGTCTTTTTGAGCCGCATAAGAGGAGCGGGCCGCATAAAGAGTTCCAGCCGCATACAATTTCTTGAGCCGCATGAAGAGTTCCGGCCGCATATCATTCTGAGCCGTATAAACCTGATGATAATCAACCGTATATGTCCCATCCAATTGTAGCCGCATGAGTAATTACATCCTAGCCGTATAGGGATCTGAGACCTTCTGCGCATGACTTAACTCTGTCTGCATGGTACTGCTCAGCCGCATGAGGCTCGTCATTTGGGCCGTATAGGCTCGGTCAGTTCTAGCCGCATGGATTTAGCTAGCCGCAGTCGCATGAGACTTAATCAGCCGCAGCCGCATGAGACTTATTCAGCCGCAGCCGCATGAGACTTACTCAGCCGCATGATCTGCGTGTCTTCTCAGCCGTATGGCGCTGACCATTCTTAGCCGCATGAGCTGCAGGACTTACCCTAGCCGCATAGGGACCCTGACTTAATTAGCCGCATGAGAACCCTTTAGTTTCTAGACGCATAAGGCTTGCTAACTTGGCCGCATGGAATCACCCTTGTCCCGCCGTATGTAACTTATCCATTCCCGGCCGCATGGAACCCAAGTCTCGCGAGCCGCATGAACTCTGGCTCTAATGCCTTTTGGTTGATTCTTGTCCTGAATTGACACTGATTGACATTGATTTATTGTCTTGACATTTATTAGCATTAGTTGGCATCTTTATATTAATTTACATTGATTGTTATCTTGTCATTAATAAACAAGGATTGATATCTTAATTTAATAATAATTGATCATGCGTTCCTAGTTGGAACTAAGAGACTGGCTAGTCGTCTTATTGAAATAAATGAATGAGACACGTTCATATTAACTATGAACTATTGCAATCGACTGACTAATCCCGAATATTGACATACAAGCACATGCAGACTTTAAATTATTTAGTTATTTATTTACCTTACAAAACAGCATGTGTACTTTATGGTCAAGGCATGATTACTCCGTGGTTAGTTTTGATTGTTGCATTACGTTATGTAAGACCTACAACCTGACCGCACTGGTATCGTTGTAGAATTGTGCATATCGTACCCCGTACGAAAGTACTCATTTTGAATGACCATGACCCACGACATGGGACTTCATTCAACGTAGAGATAATTAAGTTAAATAAAATGATGATTGCATGGAGAGAATGGATTCCCGAGTTCTTACATGGCAGCCCTCTTGGGACTAGTAGTGCCCGACAGGCCGGTTGGTCCCCACAGATACTACAAATCTACCACACGGGCAAGGAGCGGTATCTGATTATATTATCTATGGTATATTGTATATTGATGACGGGCGTCCCGCTGGGACTCGTCTAATTCATGATTGGCGCAATTGATTGACTGGGTAAACTAGCCTTGCTTGCACATAGTAAGAACTGAAGAATCCTTTATTGCATAATTCCAGGATAACTTGGAACTCACAATAGCAAGCCGTAGTATCTGTATGGCCGTTTAAACTGATTTGTTTGTGTACTATACCTACTCTGTTACCTAACTGAGATGATCAGAATGTCAGGACATGACGGGCCAACTTATGTCCTTATTTGGTTGGGAGGTTGGTTCGAAGTGTCGTGATGTTATGTGAATCCTAGTAGATAGCAGAGATCTATTATCATATTCTCTTCTTACTGGTTCATTCCTCATATCGTGCTCCCTTGCAGTACTTGCTATTAGAGGTCTAACCTCTCTGGTTTTGCATGGCCAGATTTAGAGCCGGTCCCCGAGGATCCAGCTTACTTCTACCTCCAAGATGGTCAATACTAGAGGGATGATCGCAGGAGGACTCGAGTGGGTTCCTTACTTCTCCGCTCGTTTTATTAAATACCTTATACTTTTCTGTTTGGCACCGACATGTTAGTCGGATTGTCTTGTACCTACTTTTGCATAATTGTAACTAAGTCAGACCGCAGCTGATAATAATTGTGTACACTTTGCTACATCATCTGGCTATGTTTTATAAAGCCAAATATCAAGAACATTTTGACTGAGCGTTTGGGACGCCTTACTGCTTTATCTTACATGTTCTCTATTTCTGTTTCTTATTTGAATGATTGAGACAATAGAGGTGAAATGACCATAGTGAGACTTTCATGTAGTATGCACCCCCTTGTCTTTTAGACAGCATTGATCGTATTGTACGGTATTCATCTACCCGTAATACGTAGCTGGCTGAGTCATTCTCCCGCTCTCTAGTATTCTGGTTCTGGAACGTGACAAGGTTTTAGTGGTGGCCCATGCAGGTCTGATTTCAGACTTGTGGGGTATTTTAATAGGATGTCTCAATCACACATGTTTCCCCTTGATCTCATAATCCGTTGATTCTCAACTCCAGCTTGACATTCCAGTATCCCTTGACTTCATTGATCCTTCATGACCGGTCGTTTGATTATTCTTTTGTCCCTTTCCTTAGGGGCACCTCGTCCGTGCCTGTCAGAGCTGGACAGCAACAACATGGATAGCAACATCGACAACATGACCAGGTTGGTCAGCAACAAGGACCGGTATTGACTCCGGAGACTATCCAGGAAGAAGTGATAGTGGAAGCAGCAGCTGGATCGCAGTATCCGGATGTTCCACCACCACCAACAGTTCCACCTACCCCTGCGGAAATGGACACACCGACCCTTCTGGAGATCATGAGAGGGATGATGGCTACTCAGCAACATCAGATTTTAGCCCAGCAGCGCATGCATGCTCAGTTGCAGGAGCAGAACGTACTACTCAACCAAGGGTTGCAGACCGTTTTGGAAAGAGGGGCGAGGCCAGATTCAGGAGCATCAACCAGATTTTGCAAGTTCAACCCCCGCCGTTTCGAGGGCACGAAGGAGCCATCTCAGCAGATGCATGGCTTAAAGATATTGAGGCTATTCTGACGGCGGCTAAGGTACCTGCAGAAGAACGTGTGGATCAGGTGAAGTTGCTACTTCAGGATCTCGCACGTGATTGGTGGGAATCAGAGGAAGTGGGCATCAAACGTCCTATTGCTTGGGACGATTTCACATCAAGATTCAAGACGAAGTACTATGGAGTTGTGGCGCAGTTCGAGCTACAACAGAAGTTTATCAACCTCAAGCAGGCCGGCAAGACGGTAGATGCTTATGCAGCGGAGTTTTGCAGATTGAGTAGGTTTGCCCCAGAGATGGTAGCGACGGAGCGCCAGAGGGCGATGAGGTTCCAGCAAGGATTTCATCTTGAACTCTTACAATTGATAGAGGGGCACAATTACCAGACTTTTGATGAAGTATTGACGGCAACCCGAAGGCATGAGATCACCATTCAGAGGATCACGGCAAGGACTGGAGGTCAGAAGAGATCCCACAGTCAGATTGAAGGAGGAGGGGGAGCAGCGCCCCGAGCAACAGCACCATCCCTTGGCATTCGCATCCACGATGTGGCGATACGAGGGCCAGCACCACCCAGGCAGCAGCAGCAATAGAGGAAGAATCAACAACCCCCAGCGGGCTGTACTTATTGTGGGAAGATGGGGCACACTAGAGATGTGTGTCGGGCATTGAACGAACTGTGTTTGATATGTGGAAATCCAGATCATCGGGTTACCACATGTCCCATGAATTCGAGGTCAGGAGGACCAGTACAGCAGTTTTCTGCTCTGCCAGCACCAGGGACAGGACAGTATCGAGGACCAGCGGTAGCAGTAAGACCGTTGGCACAGCGCCCGTTAATGCCGCAGGCTCAGATGCTTCGGCAGCAGGGACCGCCGATGCAGCAACACCAACATAGACCACCCCAGCATTATCAAGGCAGGGGCCAGCAGCAGCACCAAGCTAGGCCACAGCATGGGAACCAGCAAGGAGGTCGAGGGCAGGCATTCACTCTGTCCTTGGAGGAGGCATTACCATCGGGAGATATTGTGGCAGGTAACATTCTCATCGCCTCATATCCCGCAGTAACATTGTTTGATTCGGGAGCATCACACTCATTTATATCTACACAATTTGCGACACGGCTAGGAATAGAGTTCGAGGCATTGCCAGAGAGGTTGAATATACTCACTGGTAATGGGCTCGTAGGAGTTAGTAAGGTTATTCTAGCATGTAGCATTGTAGTTTGCGGGCATTCCTTACCCGCCCAGTTGATAGAATTTCCTGTTGGAAATTTCGACGTTATCTTAGGCATGGACTGGCTAAAAGACAGTCATGCGACAATAGATTATCGTAGTGGGAGTGTATCTTTTGATATTCTAGGCATGAAGAGATTCACCTTAGTCAGATCAGAGGTAACTCAGCAAGAGCAGGGAGTAGTAACAGCAATGAAAGAAGTCCAAGTTCCGAAGGTAGTTGAAGAATTTTTAGACGTATTTCCCGAAGAACTTCCAGGTCTACCACCGGTTAGAGATATTGAGTTCAGTATAGAATTGGTACCTGGAACTAAACCGATATCAGATCGGGTTTACAGAATGGCGGATTCGGAGCAGGCCAAGGTGTATCAGCACATAGAAGAATTGAAGGAGAAGAAGTTCATCCAAGCTAGCATATCACCATGGGCAGCACCAGTGGTACTTGTGGGGAAGAAGGATAGATCATCCAGATTGTGCATCGACTACAGGAAGCTTAACGCGGCAACAGTAAAGAACGAGTACCCACTACCAAGGATCGATGACTTGTTCGATCAGTTGAGCAGGGCTAGAGTTTTCTCCAAGATAGATCTTCGTTCAGGGTACCATCAGGTGAGGGTTCGGAAGGAAGATATTTCCAAGACAGCATTCAGGTCGAAGTATGGGCATTATGAATTCTTAGTAATGCCGTTTGGTTTGACCAACGCTCCAGCAATATTTATGGATTTGATGAACCACATCTTTTTGTCATACTTAGATCAGTTTGTCGTTGTGTTTCTTGACGACATTCTCGTATACTCTGCCAGTGAGAAGAAGCATGAAGACCACCTCAGGAAAGTGTTACAAGTTTTGAAGGAAAACCAGTTGTATGCCAAGCTCAGTAAGTGTGAGTTCTGGATGGACCACATTTCATTTTTGGGTCATATCATATCAGGAGCTGGAGTAGCAGTGGATCCCAAGAAGGTAGAAGCAGTAGAGAGTTGGCCAGTACCCAAGACCATAGCTGATGTGCGGAGTTTTCTGGGATTGGCAGGATATTAGAGAAGGTTCGTATCAGACTTTGCAAGACTTTCAGCACCCATGACCCGCTTGACACGGAAGGATGTACCATTCGTCTGGTCGGCAGAATGCCATACATCATTTGAGAATCTGAAGCAGAAGTTGATATCAGCGCCTAATCTCACATTGCCAGTTGGACCCGGAGGTTTCACAGTATATTGCGATGCGTCAGGTAAAGGACTTGGATGTGTCCTCATGCAACATGGGAAGGTGATAGCATATGCATCTAGGCAACTTCGAGACCACGAGAAGAATTACCTAACTCATGACTTGGAGTTGGCGGCAGTAGTATTTGCTTTGAAGCTATGGAGTCATTACTTATATGGTGATCGAGTAGACATGTACACAGATCATAAAAGTCTGAAGTACATCTTTACTCAGAAGGAGTTGAACATGAGACAGAGAAGATGGTTAGAGCTGTTCAAGGATTATGACGTGGAGCTTTAGTATCATCCAGGCAAGGCTAATGTGGTAGCAGACGCTCTTAGCAGGAGAGGCAGCGCATTTATGTTGACAACGCAAAAACGTATTTTAGAAGATCTTCAGGAGATGGGCATAGAAGTTATACTTTCCAGTGATGTAGGAGTTCTGGCTAGTCTATAAGTTCAATCTGACTTGGTAGACAGGATCAAGGTAGCTCAGGCACAGGACCCAAGGCTTCAGAAGCTTAGAGCAGAATGTGAGTCAGGACTCCGGAAGGAGATAAGAATTCATGAAGATGGTACACTTAGGTTTGGATCACGTCTATGTGTACCTAGTGGAGATATTAGACAGAAAGTTATGACAGAAGCTCACAGTTCCCAGTATTCTATACATCCTGGAGGGACCAAGATGTACCAAGATATCAAGCAGCACTTCTGGTAGAATGGAATGAAGAGGGAGATAGCTAGGTTTGTTTTCCGTTGCCTGGTATGTCAGTAAGTGAAGGCAGAGCAACAGAGGCCAGCTGGATTATTGCAACCGCTTCCTATCCCGGAATGGAAATGGGAACATATCACAATGGACTTTGTGACCGGTTTACCGAGATCACCAAGTGGTAAAGATGCTATTTGGGTGATAGTGGACCGGCTAACAAAGGTAGCACACTTTCTTCCTTTCAGAGTAGGGCAATCTACAAAAAAGTTGGCAGAGTTGTACATGCAACAGATAGTCAGGCAACATGGAGTCCCTGTCAGTATTATGTCAGACAGAGATACCCGTTTTACATCATATTTCTGGAAGAGCTTGCATCATAGCCTGGGCACCAAGTTAAGATTTAGCACGGCTTACCATCCACAGACGGACGGGCAATCAGAAAGGACAATTCAGACTTTGGAAGATATGTTGCGAGCTTGCACCCTAGATTTTGGAGGATCTTGGGAGAGCCACCTGTACTTAGTTGAGTTTTTATATAACAACAGTTATCAAGCCAGCATCCAGATGGCACCATTTGAGGCACTATATGGTAAGAAATGTAGATCGCCACTAGCATGGGATGATATCGGGGAGAGTAAGATGCTAGGCTCGGAAATGATTGTTCAGACAGTTGAAGTGGTCAAAGAAATTAGAGAGCGACTTCGAGTTGCGCAGGATCGACATCGTCATTGGGCGGACCAGCATCGTAGGCCGCTAGAGTTTTCTGTTGGGGACCACGTATTCTTACGAATCTCACCTACCCGTGGGGTCATTAGATTTGGCGTTCGCGGGAAGTTGAGTCCGAGATACGTAGGACCATTCGTTATCCTTGATAGGGTAGGCGATGTTGCTTATCGTTTATCCCTTCTACCTTCGTTACGAGAGGTGTGTGACGTGTTCCATGTATCTCAGTTACGAAGGTATGTATCAGACCCAAGCCATATCCTTGATCATTCTGAGCTGGTTGTTGGTACCAACCTGTCTTACGAGGAGCAGCCTGTGTCCATCTTGGACAGAAGAGAGAAGATACTCAAGAACCGAACAATTAGCCTTGTTCGGGTTGCTTGGGGTCATCACTCTTTAGGAGAGTCAACGTGGGAACGTGAGGATGATATCCAATCACGGTATCCGCACCTGTTTGACTCACAAGGTATATCTCTTTTTATATACCTTGATTGTCTTAACCCCTCATGCTTGTCACCCTATGCGTAGAACTACTTGATATCGTAGGTTGTTAACATAGATATGCTACTTGCTATTGGCATTATAGAATGATTGCTTACTCAATTGCTTGTGCCTAGATTAGCTTAGTTTTGATATTCCTATCCTACTTGGATTTGAAATTCCGAGGACGAAATTTTTCTAAGGAGGGTAGAGATGTCAGTTTCCGTTTCCGAAATACGTATTTTTAGACATATACCGCCTTAATATATTTATTTAATATTTATCATGTCTTGTTCTGTATTTAAAATTCTTTTAATTTCATGTTAATTAATTTTTTGCAATTTTATTTCTGTATTTTATTTCCTGCTTTATACTCTGCTTTAGCTATACTTTGGGTTCGACTTGGTTTAGTTAGTTTGTTGGTTCAGTATGAACCGAAATAAATCCCCACCTACCACCACCCTTCCATTTAAAGCCCACCCCTTTCTCTCTCTTCATTACTTCACCATTAATCTTCTTCTTCCTCATAACTCCTCCCCCACCTACTCAGCCACCAAGGCAAGTGCCAAACTTGCTTCTTGATGGATCACCATTATTATTGTTCCATCATCTTCCTTACTTGATTTTGAGCCTCTTTAGTACTTAACATTTTCAATTTCCATGGTTCATTTCTTGTAGATCTAAGTTTAATACATTTTTGAATTTCTTAGGTTTTGATCTAGTAAACTTTGTTATCTTTAAGTTTTGATGGATCCATGTTGTAGAGAATTTCGTTATACCCCATTTTGACCTATGGAAGTTCAGATTTGGGCTTGGAATGAAGGATTTAGAGAGCTTAGAAGCAATGGTTTCCATGGTTCTGTCCTTAGAAATTCGGAGAAGAAGAATAGACCTGACCGCATGAGTTTTTCATGCGGCAAGTCTTTTTGAGCCGCATAAGAGAAGCGGGCCGCATGAAGAGTTCCAGCCGCATACAATTTCTTGAGCCGCATGAAGAGTTCCGGCCGCATATCATTCTGAGCCGCATAAACCTGATGATAATCAGCCGTATATGTCCCGTCCAATTGTAGTCGCATGCGTAATTACATCCTAGCCGCATAGGGACCCGAGCCCTTCTGCGCATGACTTAACTCTGTCTTATGGTACTGCTCAGTCGTATGAGGCTCGTCATTTGGGCAGCATAGGCTCAGTCAGTTCTAGCCGCATGGATTTAGCTAGCCGCAGCCGCATGAGACTTACTCAGCCGCAGCCGCATGAGACTTACTCAGCCGCATAATCTGCGTGTCTTCTCAGCCGCATGACGCTGACCATTCTCAGCCGCATGAGCTGCAGGACTTACCCTAGCCGCATAGGGACCCTGACTTAATTAGCCGCATGAGAACCCTTTAGTTTCTAGCCGCATAAGGCTTGCTAACTTGGCCGCATGGAATCAACCTTGTCCAGCCGCATGTAACTTATCCATTTCCGGCCGCATGGAACCCAAGTCTAGCGAGCCGCATGAACTCTGGCTCTAATGCCTTTTGGTTGATTCTTGTCCTGAATTGACACTGATTGACATTGATTTATTGTCTTGGCATTTATTAGCATTAGTTGGCATCTTTATATTAATTTACATTGATTGTTATCTTGTCATTAATAAACAAGGATTGATATCTTAATTTAATAATAATTGATCTTGCGTTCCTAGTTGGAACTAAAAGACTGGCTAGTCGTCTTATTGAAATAAATGAATGAGACACGTTCATATTAACTATGAACTATTGCAATCGACTGGCTAATTCCGAATATTGACATACAAGCACATGCAGGCTTCAAATTATTTAGTTATTTATTTACCTTACAAAAACAGCATGTGTACTTTATGGTCAAGGCATGATTACTCCGTGGTTAGTTTTGATTGTTGCATTACGTTATGTAAGACCTACAACCTGACCGCACTGGTATCGTTGTAGAATTGTGCATATCGTACCCCGTACGAAAGTACTCATTTTGAATGACCATGACCCACGGCATGGGACTTCACTCAACATAAAGATTATTAAGTTAAATAAAATAATGATTGCATGGAGAGAATGGATTTCCGAGTTCTTACATGGTAGCCCTCTTGGGACTAGTAGTGCCCGACAGGCCGGTTGGTCCCCACAGATACTGTAAATCTACCACACGGGCAGGGAGCGGTATCTGATTATATTATCTATGGTATATTGTATATTGATGACGGGCGTCCCGCTGGGACTCGTCTAATTCATGATTGGCGCAATTGATTGACTGGATAAACTAGCCTTGCTTGCACATAGTAAGAACTGAAGAATCCTTTATTGCATAATTCCAGGATAACTTGGAACTCACAATAGCAAGCCGTAGTATCTGCATGGCCGTTTAAACTGATTTATTTGTGTACTATACCTACTCTGTTACCTAACTGAGATGATCAGAATGTCAGGACATGACGGGCCAACTTCTGTCCTTGTTTGGTTGGGAGGTTGGTTCGAAGTGTCGTGATGTTATGTGAGTCCTAGTAGATAGCAGAGATCTATTATCATATTCTCTTCTTACTGGTTTATTCCTCATATCGTGCTCCCTTGCGGTACTTGCTATTAGAGGTCTAACCTCTCTGGTTTTGCATGGCCAGATTTAGAGCCGGTCCCCGAGGATCCAGCTTACTTCTACCTCCAAGATGGTCAATACTAGAGGGATGATCGCAGGAGGACTCGAGTGGGTTCCTTACTTCCCCGCTCGTTTTGTTAAATACCTTATACTTTTCTGTTTGGCACCGACATGTTAGTCGGATTATCTTGTACCTACTTTTGCATAATTGTAACTAAGTCAGACTGCAGCTGATAACAATTGTGTACACTTTGCTACATCATCTGGCTATGTTTTATAAAGCCAGATATCAAGAACATTTTGACTGAGCGTTTGGGACGCCTTACTGCTTTATCTTACATGTTCTCTATTTCTGTTTCTTATTTGAATGATTGAGACAATAGAGGTAAAATGACCATAGTGAGACTTTCATGTAGTATGCACCCCCTTGTCTTTTAGACAACATTGATCGTATTATACGGTATTCATCTACCGTAATACGTAGCTGGCTGAGTCATTCCCCCGCTCTCCAGTATTCTGGTTCTGGGGCGTGATACATACTCTACCTGCTTTTATACAGTACCATGATTTTAGACTAAGTTCTATTTGAAAGAAGGGTTACAATTCCGGTCCTTGTCTGGTTCAAGGGTTGTAACTCGGCTTTCAAATGGTTCCCAAGTTGCCTATATCTTTGTCTTGTATTTCATTATACTGTCTCTTATAGTATTTATCAATTCATATGGAACTGCTGTTGGTGTTTGTACTTGCTCTTTTCCTGACAGGATACCGTTGACAAATTTTACAGATGACTCTGAGACTGATTGCCCGACCTACTATGGGGTCGAGTCTGACGGAATAGACTTAGACCGTGGCTTGTTGGTAGAGCCACTAGACTTTGCTCACCCTGAGTAGCTTAGTTTAGTTAGGTTTGTCTGGCCTGCGAGCCAGCTAGTACATTTCAGTTTGTAGTATCCATTATATATTTTCTGAGACTCTGGATGTTTGTGTATAGCTCTGACTTGTGGATCTTGGACTCATTTCATGTTTTATCTATCATATTTTCTTTCCATGCTATCTACCTTAGTTTGATATATGTGATTGAGACTGTATTGCTATGTCACCTCCATTCGGAGTGTATATACTGTACAGGTACATTTATCTGTTTTAGTCGTAGTGTTTACAGACCCTATATACAGTGTTCTACCGCCGATACTGCGACGTAGGCTGGACGTAACCACGTGCTCGTGCCCCTCTTCAGGGTGCGGGTCGTGACAAGAAGCTAGAGAAGCAACTGCAACTCCAACCCCAATCAATGAGTCGGGATCATCTGTCGAAGTAGTACAATCTCCTACACTTGCAACGGAAACTGCCCCTCTTCCAGCTACACCAAGATCGCGTCGGGCCGAAGAAGATCGACTGATGATCGAGGCCCTGGAAGACTGTGACTTCGGCTTCAATGATGATATAGATCCAGTCGACGCAAGTGATAGCGAGAAAGCACGAGAAGAGGGTGCAGATGATGAAGAAACATCTGCAGAGGATGACAATCTGAATCTGGAAGAGGATGCCGATGCCCATGCATCCCAAGAGAAGAACACTGTTAATGAAGTAGCACCGGAGGAAGCTACTGTTACCAATCAAAGAGGTATTGACTGATATTGATAATCCTCTTTTATAGATCAAATGACTGACATCTTAACTTTCATTTATGCAGAAATTCAACCTTCTCCAATTCCTCCAGTATGCACTGATATAGTGCAGGCAAAGGCGATAGCCAGCAGCAGCCGTCATTTATCAGGCGGCTCTGAAGCGGGAAGTAGTCAGGCAGTGATGTCTGAAGCTACTTCTGCGAGGCTGCAGCCTATGTCAACAAATGACAATTTTGTTACTAAACCCAGCAATGGTAAGCTTACCCTTATTTTTGATCCTTTTTGATAATCACTAATGACAGCAAACTGATGATGTTTATTTGATTTCGCAGAGGAACATCTGGGAGGGGCAACTAGCTCCACTATGGCTCCCTTGTCCAGAGAGACTTCAGCCCATGTTCCAGAAGCCAAACTTTCGCCTTTACAGGCCTCTACTGCTTCAACTTCTATAGGAGTAGCTGCTACACCCAGTACAACGACTACCAATAAATTTATAGTTGGTTCCTTCACCAACCTAGTCTTCACTTCATTAGTACCCTTAGTAGAAAGAGTAATGGAAAGAGAGAATGTTGGTTTCATCACTGTCAGAAGTCCAACTACTTATCTGATCGGCGCTATCCGAAGCCAGGGTGATGAAGCTCAAGCTGTCTATCTTGAACATATACTGGATGAGCTGGAGGAATCAATTAAGATTTACAAAGATCTTAATCGGGGGGAGGTAGAGCCCCTGGTAAATGCTGAGTTTGAAAGGATGACTCGAGAAGCTGAAGTCACGAAAGCTGATTTCAAGATTTTCTTGGACACTTTCGCTACAAAGTCTTCAGAGTATGATTCCCAGATGGAGATATTACCGTCTGCTGCTGGGGAGAAAGAAAAGAAGGTTGCTGAACCGAATGCAAAGTTTGCCCGACTTCAAGAAGAGTTGAGAATCGTTCAACTTGCTCTTGAGGAAGAGACTACACAGCATCAAGCTGCAGTTCAGCAACTAGACATTCTGACCCATGAGAAGAATGATTTTGTCACGTCTCATCAAGATGAAATCGCTCGCCGACTAGTGACCTTGCCGACATTTGACGATAAATCTGGAATGGAGGAAGCTAGAATACGGGTGCTGGATTCTCGTGAAGAACGACTTCAAACCTTGAAGCAGCAGATAGCTAGTCTAATGACCCCACCGATTGAGTGAAAGAAAATCTTTTGTACTTTCTCCTTTGTGATATGTCTTTTTGTAATGCATTTTATTTTGATCAATGAAAAGACATTATTTTTGTGGCTCTATTATTTATTGCATATCTCATTACGGATATAAATAATAGCGATAGAAAATATATTCAAAGGTTCAGGACATGATATATTTCTTGATTTAGAAAATAATTATATTCATTATATCTGCTCGGAGGTAATGTGGACATGACAGAATATAATTTGTTGAATATCATTATTTCGGTAAACAACTTAATCAGAGGTAATAAATACTTGTCACGACCCGTACCCGCTTTTCGGATACGAGACGTGTCCAAGCCAGCCTACGCCGCAGAGTCGGTGGTAGAACGCTGTCAAGCCCACAAGAAATAAATGCTCAAAATCACAAAATATAATATTTGCTGCTCATTCATATTTCTAAGTTTATTACAACATTTACCACATTTAAAATTAAAGGAAATACAAGATTTTACAATTAATAAAAATAACAACTAGTTCCACTATCTAGGTCGGCCTCAGCATACCCAAGCCTTCCCCATGCTAAGAGTGATCGCGGCTAAACCTAAAAAATGTTGGTTTCCAGTCAGGAATGGAACAAGTACACAAACCGACGACAATACGAAAACACAATAGAATTAACACGACATGAAAATAACATATGGGAGATAAAAACTGGAAGATAACTGATGACATAGCACGATAGAGAAGTAAAGGAAAAATAAAAGACATCTACCTATGTGGTGTGAAATATCATTTTCAACATGTGAACGGCTATGGGGTAAATACGGCACACCGCACGTGTCGTGTGCAGCTGTTATCATTCAAGATTAGACAAATGGGATAGTTTTGGGTAGTCCACATGTATACTAAGATATTTTCCCTCCCGACTACTCCGTGTGACGAGCGTGTCAACAAGCAGAAAGATATATGTATAGACATGAAATGAAAAGACTACTATGAATCGAAAGCAATCAGAAAGTGCACTTACCTGAGGTCCCTAGCTGGAGAAACCAATAATACCATACCACTCAATGAGCCACAATCAGTCAACACATGCAGAAGTCTCCAGATGCTGAAATAAATAGTACCAACATTCTCATAATAGTCAAATTAGCTATGATTGTCTGTCCTTAAGTCCAATTCTGGACACAGGGGCAAAACGGTAATTTCGGGCAAAAATGATGTCCGTCGTTGGACCCGCTTTGTACCGAAAAGCGTGCCAGAGTCAACGGTCTCTAAAGTCGTCAAACTATATGTCTACGGATCCGGTTTTTCGATACGAACTCAACCGTATGTCCAAAGTTGGATTCCGGCGGGCCGTGCACAAAATCGCCCGTTGAGTCAGACCGTGGGGCCCGCAAAACGACGTACGATTCAACTGTCTCAGAATTGGACCAAACTTAGCATACAGGACCAAAAAAACGATACGGTCCTGTTGGCGCAAGTTTTGTCTCGATCTGACGAGCGTGCACAAAGTAATTGAGAAACTTGCACATAGGCCGATACGGTGAATTTCGACGGATACGCATCAAATTCGTCGCGCACACGCAACCAATTTGAATTCCGTCAAAGCACACACGACTACGAAGTCGTTACGCACCTTTCGATGCTTTCGGTTCGCGACCACGTCTCCCGGAATGGCGGGCATGTGGATGGTTTTTCTAGTTTTTAAAACAGACTTTTGTCAAACTTTATCCTAATTTTAAACAGCAATTAACCAACAAGAATTAAATCTAAAAATAGTGTTTCCATCTTGGTTAGGTTGTCTAGAAGTATGTTCAAACAGTTTTTGAAAACTCGTGATGTTCTGGTCGTAAATTGACTGCAAACCTTGGACATTGGGGCAATTTTTATACTCAGGAAATCGAGATTTTTCTCGGTTTTGGGGCTCGTTTTTCGTCGCGTACAAAGCGAATTAAAAAGAACTACCTGAAGGGAAACGAAGGGGTATAGGTTAGGTTCGAACCTGCGAAATCGGTTCGACAAATCATCGATTGGTCGTGGAGGAAACACTGCACGAAATGGCTCCGCGGGGCTGCTGTTGCTGTTTCTTCCGTACGCGCATGTGCGCGCACGGCGTCCATGGCCTGCGGTCAGGCGGTCGTGGCGGTGGCGGGCGGCGCGCCTAGGAGCCCAGGGGTCGTCGGGGTGTCTGCGTGGGTTTTGGGTTAGGGTTTTCGAGCGGGTTCGAAACTTTTTCTTCCTTCGTTGTATCTATATATATACAGTTATATATATGGACAGCTGTGTTTAAGAGGTCGGGGCTCTTGTTTGCTGGCCTGGGGCCGCTTAGCTGCTGTGGGAAAGCCTATGCAAGCCCACTATGATTAATATATATTACTTTAGCTTTATATTTATATATATATATATATATATATATATATATATATATATATATATATATATATATATATATATATATATATATATATATATATATATATAACTATATATATTTTCTATATATATAATACATATATGCTATTGATTATATTTCTATATGTATGTATACCTTATTTACTCATGAATATATTTCTATATATTTATATCTATATATGTACATGGATAACATATAGGTATAATACTCTAAATTCTCATACATTAATATTATCTATTTCTTTTAATCTATATTTATATATAAATACTCATGCATATATATACATGTATATTTTTTTGTACATACACACCTACATATATATATTTATTTATATCTATGTATCTAAAACTTTATTTATTTATTTATATATATATCTATCTATACATATATACGTATATTTATATACGTACATTCACATATATACGAATATTTATATATATACACATACATGTATACATTCAAACATAAAGAATAAAATATGCTAAATACAATTTATAATAGAAATACCATATACTTAAGTCTATATACTAAAATTCACATAAATCAAATACAATAATGTTTTATATATATAAAGGCCTATTTTGCCATATACCATAAATACGCTTCTATATATATATATATACAAGTATAAATATAACCTAGCTAATTCCTATAAAGTCCAATATATTTGTTAAGGACAATTATTTACTATATTATCAACAAAACATTATTTAATATTAAGAACTTATAATATACATAAATACAACCACCTTTGTGAACTCGGCTATCGGGTCACTAAATTAGAATAGTGATACGACATACGTCTAGATGGACGCCTTTGGTCTCACTACGAGCCTACACGGGATTGGGTTGGGTTCGGGTCAGTTTGGTACGACCGAGTCTTCTAAAATCAATAATCTAAATATTAAATAATTAAAACGTCTTTAGAGGTTAAAGTCGCAACTTGACCTAATTTTCCTAGTTTGGGCATCACTATGGCTCGGCCTTCCCTGACATGGCTAATACACTAGTCAAGGCACGTCACTGCACTATCCGTTGTAGAAGCATGGAATTTCAGAACCAGAAAGTCTATGTGCCAGACTACATGCGCCAAAGCTTGGACAAAGTACTTCACAGCAAAAAGCAACAAATATAGACATCGAAAGAGGACTTTTTATTTAACATATAAAAGTCTATTACATGTCTAAGAAAGACTGTACAAAGGAGAATTTCTACAAAGAAAAGATCCTAAGTCTACAGCCAGCAGCCAACATGCGCCCTCAAATAGGCGCAGCAATCAACATGCGCACTCAGCCAGGCGCATCCCACCATGCGCCCTCAGCAAGGCGCATCCTTTTCAGCAGCTCAGTTATGTGCATCCTTAGTTATGTGCATCCCTTTGGCAGCTCAGTTATGTGCATTCCTTTAGCAGCCCAGTTATGTGCCGCTCTTCCAGCCAGGCTCACCGCCATTAAAATGCTTCGACTAATGAAGCATTTATTGAGTAGAACGAGGGTGGCAATCAACCCTCTAGCCAAGGAAGGGAAAAGAACCACAAGCCAACCTGTGGCCAAGGGAGGCTTCGAAAGAGCCTCCAAACACCAAGGAAGACCGTGATCGAAACTGCGGCCAAAGGAGCAGCTTTCAACACAACCAGAATGGGCTACACCCATTTTGAAGGAAGAAAGAGCCACCAAAGCCGCAGTACCACAATTCCGATCTACGGCTCTTCCTGCACAACGAAGACGAGGCCCGAGCATCCCTATCCTTGGATGCAACAGGCACCTTTCGCCTGCCTCGGAAGCCCTCGACTCCGACTTTTGGATGTAACAGTCACCTTCAAGTGCATCAGCGAAGACCCTGCATCGCATCTTCACCCTCGGGAGCATCTCGTCAATAGAATGCATTCGAGTACACAAGTTTATGTCGAAAAGACGTGAGAGAACGAGAAGCAAACCTTCTCTCCATGCCACTATTTATAGGCCGGGCAAATCAAACCCATGCGCCAAGTGGATGGCTCTCCGAATTCCGTGCAATAAATTTGCATTAAATGGATGAACCGGACGCTTCGAATTTAGCTAAGTCAAAACAGCTATTTAAAGCACTCGAAGATCGTAACAGTCGTACCATTAAAGACGTGTCACGAAGTAGATGCGTCGGCCAGACCGCGCATCTCACAGATGCGCCCTTCAGTACCAAGCACATCACAGGGATGCGCCCCCATGCGTCCCTATACGCCTAGTGGAACGCCGACCGACGCGCCAACTCAGCTGTCCATCGAATGTCATAAACATTAAATGCTGAACTGACAGAGTTGGCAGCACGCCTTCCGAAGTCTGAACAGTCGGCAGCTTTTTCAGAAGACGAAGCATCGTCAATGTCAGCATCATCATTACTTCCCTCCGACGGCAACTGCCACGTGGACACCCAACCATCTCGTATGCGCCTCCGCGGCCATGCGCCCAAACCTGCATACGCCTCAAAAGCTATGTGCGTCAGACTTTTCACTGATCCCTAAAGACAGAAGGAAAGTCACTGTTAAAACTCTGCATGCGCCTCAAAAGCCATGCGCCTCAGACTGCTCTCTGATCCCGAAAGACAGGAGTTAAGTCACTTCTGAAGTCTCGCATGCACCTCAAAAGCCATGCGCCCCGAATAGTTCGTGACTCCTAAAGGTTACAAGCCAAAGTCTCCTCCTGCACCTAATCTTAGGCGCATCCTACCAGATCATTCCCCACCAAATCAGAGATCTCCGAGCCATGGATCGATGACACGTGTCCTTTGACTCGACTCACCCAAGATCTCAGCAACAGAAAGATCTTTTTCTCTGCTACGTGCCGGCTCACAACAGCAACATGAAGAAGTCAACCCCTCGATCAGGGCGCATCGTTCATGTGCCTCCATCAGTAATCAACACGTGGCGTCCCCGCGTACAGGCGTATCCTACATGCACGCATGAGCAGCCAGCCTGCAGACTATATAAAGAGAGGGACCATTTCCTTCTTCTACACCTACGTACACACATATCTACCTACAATGAACAGACAGAGACTTCGCACCACCAGAGAGGCAGATACAGACACTCAACGTCTTCCTCCTCTCAGCAAGCTCCAGCGCCTAGAGCAATCCAGACCTTCAGAGAACCGATAACCGTCGTCAGATCGTCAACGGAGTCAACGCATTACCACTCACTCCATCGGCACAAGGAACCCAGATAAACAAAAGTGTACTCTTAGGACTACATCTAAGTCCTATATTGTAACACTATTCTGTTTGTATTGAAATTTGCAATCAAAGAATTTTAATGGCAAACAAGCTGGCGACTCTGCTGGGGACCTCTTTCTCCTCCACCGAAAAAGCTGTGTCGTAATCCGACGATGTGAATGTGGGCTCCTCCCACAAGACGCTGGTCGTACGCCTCAACCAACAGGCGTATGAGGAGTTCATCTCTGAAGGAAGTGCGAGTCCTTCGAAGCGGCTGCCGAAGCCGAAGAAGACCCGCCGAGTCTGGGTGCGCAAGGTCAACGCCTCGGGCACCACCACCGAAGGAGATGTGCCAATCCAGCCTTCCCTTCCTGCTGACGTCCTCAGCAACCAAGATGCGCCCGCCGGTGCAGCGCATCTCTCGGGGAAACGTGCGGCTAACCACGTTCCCCAGCCATCTCCCTCTCAGGCGAGGAAGATGCGTCGATGGAGCAGGGGCGCAGCCAATGCCCCGCACATCACCTCTGATGTGCCACAGAAGGTCTCTGTCTTTGATAGACTCACTCGCTGTAGTGGCGAGGAGAATTTGGATTCTGAGTACTATACGCCCTAGTGGTCTGGTACGAAGAAATCTAAGACAGCACGGGTCATACGCCCCAAACGTGCTATGCCAGCAACAAGCCAGAAGCATGCGCTCACAATCATGTGCGCTGCTGATGGTAAGTTGTACAAGGTCGACTCGAGTGCTGCGGCGCCGATAACGAGTCGACCTTCAAAGTTCTTGTCTTACTTGGACGCATCTACTGCGTGCACAACCAAGTCGAACAAGGCAAATCCAGTGGTCTTGAACTCCCGCGCCTCCTCTGGTTGTGCGTTTGAGGTCCGTTCAAGTCACTCCAAATGCTGTGGTTCCCCCACCACTGATCGGGATGCCTGTTTGGTATTAGATCAGGGGGCACAGCACTCACTTGACCACCCCGGCGCTTGGCCTTGCCATGTGTCTGAAGGGGGTGCGAAGGTGGCACTCTTCTCCAACGATCTGCGCAACATGATCACTCACAAGCGCCGATTAGGAGAGTCGACTGACAAGCACGATGCACCTCTCATGGGGCATACTTGTGCTGGGGTCACCATCAACTGCTATTGCAAAGCGGCAGTCCCACTAAGGCAGTCGGTGTTCCAGCGGCTGCAATCATCGATACCCCTCCGACGTTGCCTCGGGAAGAAGGTGTCAACAGAAGAAGAACCCATGGTTGCTTCATGCAACGTGATCTCCAACTCCTCGTCAGTCCGAAAGGCGACTGGCAGTTCCTCTTCCTTGTCTAAAAGCCAGCCGAGGAAAACCAAGACAGCTTTCTGTCACGACCGGCACCCGCTATAAGGGCACGTGCACGTGACAACGCCCAGCCCTCACCGTACAAACGGCATGGAACGCTGTAGGTTCTCTACTCTAAACAGTTTATATATATATCAAAACCTGTCGAGAATATGGTCAACTCCGAACGGAGGACAAGCAATGAATATATATGAGTACTCAATCACAACTCTAAGATAATAAGTAAAGACTGAAAGATAAAGAAAACAAGACTATAAAATATAACCTGTCAAGTCCATCACAAATAATATACAAGTCTAAGTCCAAGTCTCTAATACAATCCCAAAATATAATATAATAACAAGTAGTAAGCTGGAGACAAGGTCCAGTCCAAAATGTTTAGTCTAACTAAACTAAGCTAGAGGCTCGTCGGGCGGAGCTAAGCCCTGCTGAACCAAGGTCTCCAAGTCTACGCCTACTACGTCAACCGGACCGTAGTAGGTAGGACAATCCTCTTCACCACAATCTGTAAAATTTTGTCAACATATCCAGTCAGGATGGAACGAGCACAAATCTTAAATAACAATTCTAGTTAGACGATATTAAAAATGTAGCAGTAAATAGAGAGAATCTACGTAGTAAATAATGTGTACATGAATCATGGTAAGGCATGTCAAGGCTGTAATCTGAATGTAAGAACAGGAAAATAGTATAAATTATGTACAACAATCTGGAACTATATCTATGTGAGTTTAGTATTAGTTTCAACATGTGATCGACTTAGAACTTGATACAATATTTGGCCTGGCTAATCATACGTGAGTGTATGATTAACACTATACAATGAGAATACTATAGTGATACAACGAGGATACAATATAATACTATGGGGTATTGATCACATATCTACGCTAACACCCCCATCCCTGACTAATATAGTGGATCCAGTCATGACACGTCATGATACGTATTCTCTGAGAAGGTCGCGAGCCTACGCAGGAATCGTATCTATACAATGAACAATAAGAAATGAAGACTTGCCCAGTGTATACTATATATAAGAGGAATAACATCTTATGATGGGATCCAGACAAATATCAATCCGTGTGAACAATGTATCAAGAGAACAAGGATAATCTACACTAAATACTAGAAACAAAGACGATATCATAAAACAAAAATATTATCAAAGAATATACTCACTTGTACTGTGATGGATAAGCCGACTGAGTCCAAGATCAGTGCCTCGAGGACCTATAGATGGAATATTGTATCAATATAATGGTTTAGAAGTGAAATTAAGTCATACTGAGTCAAAATAGGTCAAGACACGTCAAACTAAGTCAATCTAGGTCAACCAAGGTCAAACTAGATGGTACAGGATTAATCTAAGGCATATTAGGCCTAACAAAGTCATACTAGGTCAAGACACGTCTAGTTAGGTCTACCTTGGTCATAGGAGGACATTGGAAGTCAATCTGAATCAAACTAGGTCGAAAGTTGACTTACAGTTGACTTTTGGTCATCTGGTCAACTCTAGGTCAACCCTAGGTCAATGGTGACTAATAGTTGACTTTTGGTCAACTGCTCAAGTTTAATGGAATTTGGGACTAAATTGGATAAAGTGTTGACCCATAGTTGACTTTTGGTCCAAAAAGTCAACTGTGGTCAACCGGGGTCAAGACTAGGTCTAGTCGGCTATTTCTACTCATTACCAACCTCTATAACCTATATCCAAGTCCATCTTGGACTTGGAAACTCAAATTTTGGCCGTGGGCCAATATCCTATTTTACCCTTAAAAAGGGTAAAATTCTAACTTAGGCAATTATCAAGTTAGCCTACCTACGCTTGGTATTTCGACCCGAGCTCCCTAGGGTAGTAAGATACTAACCTATACATACGTTACCTACCAAAATACCTAGGTAAAGTGGACATCCAGTCCACTTTACGGCCCATTGCCGATATCTTGAATATTTCAAGATATGCAATGGTACAGCGCGATACCGGCGCCCTACGACCCCGATTTCAACTCGGGAGCCTACCCGCAAAGTCTAATTCGTATAATCTAGGCCTACGCCAAATTTCATCGCGTTCCGATACTCGGAGCTCGATTTCACTCCTTAACTCAAACTCCTCTAAATCCTATTCTTCCTCTTTTCTTCCTAATCTTCCTATTCCTCTAACTCTAATTCTTCTTCTTAACCTCTTCCTTACTCTCTCCTTCTAATCTTTTCTAATTTCTTCTCTTTCTTAATCTTCTTTTCATTCTTTTCCTATCTTCTTCTAATTCTCCTTTTCCCTATTCTCCTTTCCCTCATTCTCTTCTAATCTTCTCTTCATACTTCTTCTAAACTCCTTCTTACTCTTCTCATCTTTTCCTTCTTCTAATCCTTCTAACTCCCTAATCTCTTATATATATATATATATCTACCTATTTCTATATATATATATATATATCTATATATATACATATATATATATATATAGATAGGGGGTGGGGGTTATAGGCTAAAAGGGGGTGAAACAGGGGGGGCTGCTCACTGCTGCAGCTGCTACTGCTGTAGCTTGCTGCTACTGCTGCAGCAGCTTGCTGCTACTGCTGTAGCTTCTGCTGCCACTGCTGCAGCTTCTTTCTCTTCTTCTTCTTCTTCATCTTATTCTCTCATTCTTCTATATATATATATATATATATATATATATATATATATATATATATATATATATATATATATATATATAAATACATACACCTATATATATATATATATATATATATATATATATATATATATATATATATATATATATATATATATATACACACTAACATCTCTACATATCTATAAATACATACACCTATATCTATATATATATAAATACACACACACACATATAGATATATATATATATATATAAATACATACACATATCTATATATCTATATATAAATACATACACACATAGATATATTTATATATACATAGACACACACATCCCCACTCAAACACTCTCCCACACAAACACAAACACACACTCTCACCACCACTCTTCCACACAAACACCACCACTTCCATTTCCTCTACACACACCCATATACACATATAATTATATATATACACATATATATATATCACATATATATATACCACTCTTAATATAAAAACCCCTAAAAAATCCCTAACCTAGATTTCTAGGAAAACCTATAAAAATTGTGGGCAAAGTGTAGAGAATTCTCTTCTCAACATTATTGGTGAAGAAAATAAATGTAAAGGAGAATTAAATGGGAAATTTGAAGCTTACCTAAGGTTGGTTTGCTTGAAGGAAGAAGAGCTTGAAGAAGAAAGAAATTAGAGAGAGAGAGAAGTATTTCTTAGTGAAGAAAAAAGAGAGGGGGGGGGGGGGGGGGGGGGCTCTACTTGGCCGGCCAAAGGGGGAGGGGTTATTGGGTTTGGGTAGGATCCAATAACCCTCAAAACCCAATAAACTTGGTTTAGGTTGTTGGTTCGGGTTTGGTTCGGTTCGATTCGGTCAAATTCTAATCAACTAATTAAGCTCTAAAATGACTAATTAAGCCATAGAAATAGGGTTTATGGTTTCTAGCCTAATTATGATAGTATGTGGGCCAAGCCCAGCTAGTTTGTGGGTCCCACTAGTGTTCAGGCTACCCGGATCTCCAACTTGAGTCCGAATTGGATAAAATCCAAACCAAACCAAATAAATCCCTAAAAATCATATAAAATCAAATAAAATTCCTAAAAAATTATAAAACTTGAAAATGACAAAAATATCCCTAATTCGAAAACTGGGGGTGACACTGTCTCATCCTCCGGAGTGTTCGAAGGCACTCGAGCGAGGAAGAAGTTCTTAGAGGAAGCTGGGGGTAGTCAGACCCTTGTCGAGCCTCCTTCCGAAGACGAGTGTGTCCAAAGCACACCTGGGGCAGATCCTCGAGGCAAATTCAGCCTCCTAGAAGCCCCTGAAGACGAAGATATCCCCCAGAACATAGCTGGGGGTAGTCTAGCATCTGCGTTCGCAGACGAAGAGGCCCCTTAAGACGGAGCTGAGGGTAATCAGGCCCTTGCAGATGCGCCCGTGGTGAATGTTCTTTCGAACATAGCCGGGGGTAGCCAATACGAAGCTCCAGGAGAGGCAACTCCCCTACAAGAGAGTGAGGCCGAGAGTGAGGCCTCAACCCATCCATCCACTCCCGGCCGCGTCATGACAGTAAACGTGACTGGGGCTGATGTCGAGTCTGATGCGCCACCAACAGACCTCGTCCAGCGCATAGATACCCTGGAGGGAGGACTCAAAACCCTCTCTGCCTCCATACAAATACTGACTCAAGCAGTGTTTGAGATACGGTCAGCTTTGACCAGGACACCTTCTACCGGTCCCGATCCAGGGGCCAATGGAGAGTCGAGTGTACCCCTTCAACGGGTATCCTCGGACGCAGATCGCCGAGAAGCACCCCGGACGTCGGAGCCCTCAAATGCTCAATATCCGGTGGTACCACCTTCCCCGACTCCCAGCTCCACGGAAGACGTGGTCGAGATGATCAGGGACCTGCGCGAGCGCTTTGAGTCTAAGACAAGACAAGAGGAGCGCCAAAAAATGGGCATCTGTAAGCCCCTGAATTTAGGGCTTATTTTTTTCAATTTTATAAATCAATGATTTTAAATAAATATTATTATTTGATTTAATGCTCTTTACCGTGACTTGAAATTCTAGAGCGTCAGGGATGCCAGTCTCTGGAAATCTCCTTCTTGGAGTTTGTAGTAGACGAGATTATCTTCACATTGATATATCATGTCCCATCCAAACTCGTTCCCTTATGCTCCTTTTGTATCGCGCAAGTTCGGGTCAATTTAGACCATTTAAATTATTAATTGATTTTCCACTCTTTTTCTTGATCCCCATAAGCACGTTACCGTGGCTTTTAATTTAGGAGCACCAGACTAGTCTTTTTCTTGAAACCAACTTGTCATGCCTGATCTACTCGAGACGCTCTTCACCCATAACCTTTGTGTCCCACTCAGACACTCTATTTTGTGCTTCATTTCCTTCGCACAACTTTCAGTTCAATTTAGGCCAATTAATTATCTACCGTGAAACCTGATTTAATTTCCAATTTAATTTCGGGACCCGACATCGACCCAACCTAGTCGACCCCAAATATGGACATGGCCCACACGAAGCCTACTACCCGTCTGCCACTTGTGTCCCATTTATTTGAGTTCCCGTATGTTATTTATTTGCCCATGATTATAAACACCCATTTTTAATTCGAATATTGCCCCATGTCCGATTTTGGCCCGACCCGGCTCGACCGAACCCGAACCCAAGCTCCATATTGTTTTCTCGTGACGCCCAAATACCCCACATAATTTTCCTATTTTTTTTTCCTATTTTGAAAATATCTCTTCCTCTCTCTACCTTATTAATATCTTGAATATCTCATTATATATATATATATATATATATATATATATATATATATATATATATATATATATATATATATATATATATATATAATATCTCTATTCTCTCTCTCTCTCCCATTAAAACACCAACACACCTCACCACCCCTCTCCCCATATGTAGCCGACCAGCCTATTCTCTCTCTCTCTCTCTCTCTAAATATCTTCTAATATCTCTCTCTCTCTCCCTCTTTATATATAATATATATACACATATATATATTATATAATCTCTCTCTCTCTCTCCTTTTCCAATCCTACAAGCAACCCCTTCTCCCCCCATGCTGTACGAGCACAGCAGCATACCCCCTCCCCACAACTCCTTCTTCATCTTCTTCTTCTTCTTAAGTCATCAACACCACCATCACCATTGTTATCATCATCATTATCACCACCTCCATGAACACCATTCATCATCATCATCTTCAACCTCCACAACCCCCGACCGCTGCCATGCCCAGCCGCGCGCGCCATCGCCGGGCCTCCGTCGCCGTGCGCCATCATCGACGACGCCCGCACGCGTACGCAGCAGGAGCAGCAGCTAGCCGCGGCTGCAACAGCAGCGCGAACAGCAGCTCCGGCGGCGCTGTCCGCCGTCGCGCGCCACCGCGCGGCCAACCGCCGCCGCCGTCGGCCCCCCTCCGGCCGTGCGTGACCCAGACGACCTCCCCCAAGCCACCGGCCACTTCCCCGATGCGCCGCATAGGCTATTCGTGCATTTCGTACGAAATCCCGTCGACGCGCGCGCGGGTTGAATCCAGAAATGGAGTTTCGGGACAGCGACTTCGTGCACATTTGTCGAGAAATCTGACCGTTGGATCGACGATTTCTTTGCTCCGTTACAATCTCGGTATATCCCTCTTCACCTCTGTCAAATTTCACCCGTTAATTTTGTCGTTTGATACATCAAAACCGGCCACCAAGTTGACGTTTAAAATTGAACTATTTTTGGACAGTTTTGCGACGCCAACTTCGTGGATTCGTATCTTCTCCATCGCAGCTCCGTTTTGCACGCCACCAGTTCCTATGTAAATCTGGTATAACCCTCTTTCTGCCCCCTTTATATTTCATTTCAGTTTGAGCTTGTTAGGTCGGTCGAATTCGTCGCCAAAGTTGGCCGTTCGAATTCTTTAATTTGCACTAGTTAAATTCCATTTTTGAACCCGGGACTCCGGATTCAATTTCTGACACCACCAGTAGACTCGTGGTGTCGTTCTGGCATGTTTTCATATAAAGTTTGCTTGATTTGGAGAACGTGGGCCCTGGCACGTATTTCGGTGCAAAGCGGGTCCTACTTTCTGAGTCAACGGGTCTTTTTGACGCCGGCTCATCGGAATCCAATTCTGGATATACCGTTGAGTTCGTATCGTCATTCTGGACTCGTTGACATATAATTTGCTAGGTTTTAGTGAACATTGGTTCCGACACGCATTTCGGTGCAAGTCGGATACCAATATCCGGGCCAACGGGTCATTTTGAGATCGGCTCATCGGAATCCAATTCCGGATATACCGTTGAGTTCGTATCGTCATTCTGGACTCATTGACATATAATTTGCTGAGTTTTGAAGACATTTGCTCCGACACGTATTTCCGTGCAAACCGGATTCCAAATGTCCGCGTCAACGGACCAGTTTGAGATCGGGTCAACGGAATCCAATTTTGGATATACCGTTGGGTTCGTATCGTCATTCTGGATTCGTGGACATATAATTTGTTAGGCTTTGTGCACTTTTATTTTGGCATATTTTTCGGTGCAAAGTGTGTCCAACGGCGGACATCATTTTGGTCCGAAATTACCGTTTTGCCCCTGGGTCCAAATTGGACTTTTGGACAGGCTATCCTAGCTGATTTGACCATTCTGGACACGTTGGTGATGTTAGTTTCATCATCCGACAACATCTGTAGATTCTTTCCTTTTTGTGTCACCCTATTATTATAATATTTTCTCCTTTTGGTTGTTTTAGAGACCTGTCGATTTCAGTGATTTCTAAATCACTGAAATTCATAAGTTGACCTTGTAGATGGTTATAGAGACTAGCGTGACCATGGTTGACTACTTTGACTGAACGTCGAAATAGAGTCAACATTTGACCTAGGTTAGACTAGTTTTGACCCTGGTTGACCACAGTTGACTATTTTGACCAAAGTCAACCGGAAGTCAACCGTAGCCTAGGATTGACTAGAACTGAACCAGAGTTGACCAGTTGACCCAAAGTCAACGTTAGTCAAGTTTGACCTAGAGTTGACCAGAGTTGACCAGTTGACCCAAAGTCAACTGTACGTCAACCTTGACCCAGTTTGTCTTAGTTTGACTTAGTTTGACCTAGATGTTTAGTATGTCTTTTGACCCTGATCAGCTCTTGTATTATTTCATCTTTAGGTCTATGGTTTTACTCTGAACCCTGATTCATATTGACAGCAGGACCCCAGGCGAGTACATTCTCTGATAATATTTCTGTTTTATGATATCGTCTATGTTTCTTGTATTTAGTGTAGATACCCTTGTTCTCTTGACACATTGTTCACACAGATTGGTATTTCCCTGGATCCCGTCATGAGATATTGTTCCTCGCTCTCCTTGGTATACCTTGTGCAAGTCTTTCTTGTTTCTTGTGCATTGTATAGACACGATTCCTGCGAAGGCTAGCTACCCTCTTGGAGAATCGCGTGTCATGATGTGTCATGGTTGGATCCACTATACTAGTCAGGGATGGGGAGTATTAGTGTAGATGTGTGGTCATTAGCCACCTTGTTGTTCTTGTAGATCTTGTGAGTGTTAATCATACACCCCACGTATGATTAACCAGGCCAGTAGACCTTGTACAAGACCCAAGCCAGCCACATGTTGAAACTAGTACTCACACACTTAGATAGGTGATTCTTGATTCTTGTACATGCCATGATCAGTTTTACTTGCCTTGTTCTAGCTCTAGATTTACAGCTTACCTTGCCATGATACTCACATGTACATTTCATAATTTTTTGTATATTCTCTCTATTTACTGCTACATGTTCAATATCGTATAATTAGAACTGTTATTTGAGATTTGTGCTCGTTCCATCCTGACTGGATATGTTGACAAAATTTTAGGAGTAGTTGTGCCACATTTGTTGGACTGCAGGATGATTCTAGCTGAGATGGTTCACACTGTTCCTCTATGTGATTGGCCTAGTAGTTATTCCTTAGTTAGTCTTATTGTTCCTTCTTTATTTCCTGTCTTATGATCATTGTAGATTCTAGTTGTTCTAGTGATATTGTTATTATTTCTTGTCTTATCTTCTTTAGTTTTCGTGATGTGACATGAGTACATTTCTAGTTATGGATTCTTAGATGTTGTAGTTAGTATAGTATACTTGACAGCGTTCTACCGCCGATACCGCGGCGTAGGCTGGGCGTGGCCCACGTATTCGTACCCGTATATCCGGGTGCGGGTCGTGACAGCATCCCCCAGCCTTATCCCCTCGAGTGGAACAAGGTGGTTTATCCTCCAAAGTATAAACCATAAATACTGACGCCATACGACGGGAAGGACTCTCTGCGTCGCTATCTGACGTATTTCCAGTCTCAGACGGGACATCTTCCGAAGGAGGACGCGCTACTCACCAGCATATTTGTTGGGGTACTGAAAGGAGTGGCGTACGACTGGTACTGTAGCCTCCCCGACAATTCAATATCTTCCTTCGACGACCTAACGCGCCTCTTTCTCGACCGTTTCTACGACGGCGGAAAGGACATGACAATGGCGTCCCTTATAGAGATACGCCAGAAGGAGAAGGAAACAGTTCGAGTGTTCATCGAACGCTTCTGACAGGCCTGCTTCAGACTGCCCCCGGGCATGCCAGAACATGTACTCCTCTCCTCCTGCAGTATGAACATGCTGCCTGCAGTCAAGCTCTGGCTCAACTCTACTCCTCCTCCCGACTGGAGCTCCTTGATCATTGAAGCAGAAGCCGCGGAGAAGAAGGCGGCCAATGCTCGTCTTCTGGGAGTCAGTTTCTCCGCCCTTGAAGACAAGGAGAAACGGCCTGCAGCTAACAACCCCGGACGAGAGACAAAGGGGAAACAGGCATTGACTGTCAATGCCTCCAAAAGTGCGTCAGCACCTGCTCAGAAACCTCCACTTGCACCAAGGCCGAAGGAGGTTTATTCGTTCAACGACGAGGACACCCTGCAACTCTTTGAGATACTGAAGCAGGGTGACAAGATCAAGCTTCCGGACCCGAAGCGTCCCGACGAGGTTGGGAAAGTGGACAACCCGAGGTACTGTCACTACCATCGGTTTGTCGGACACCCAACCAAGGACTGCTATGTCCTCAAGAATTACATCCAGTGCATGATCAATGCGGATGTAATCTCCGTCGACTACGAAGAGAAGACGGTGTCAGCCAACGTAGTGTCACTTCAGTTTGGCACCCTGCCGCCGACTACAACACAAGATGGCGTCGTCCCCATCCCTAAGGCGACAATGGAGGTGGTTAACCTACCACCTACCCGTGAAACGTGAGTGGACTCATCCCGCTCACCACATCTCGGGGAGAGATCCTATAGGTTCATCCCGATCTCGTCTCCGAGGTGACTCAACCAGAGGTACGCCCTACCTCCAAATCCAAAGGCAGGAAGATCAAGTCTTGCCGCATGGTCTCTTCTTCAGCGGAAGAGGCACTTCCTGTGCAGACGCGTTCACAACAGAACGCCCAACCCGATGAAGTATTTTCCATAAATAAATTCTATTTATTTATTGTGTTTCTGAGAAAATTACAAATGTAAGAATCTGATCTAGAAGACGATCACTTTATCCCTTGGACGATGCGATGAAGAAGGCTCAGAATTCGAAGAACTTGGACAGCAACTGGGCAATCTCTCTGTTCTTTCTGAATTGAATCTGGTGTCTGTTGAAGGTGGAAAAACTCTCTTTTATAGAGTTCTGGATAACTGCTCTGGGCATACGCTCAGTCAGTTACTTGACGTGTACATAACTGCAGGGACGCGTGTCGAATTTTGGTGGAGACACGTTGGAGTGCGGTTGAGAGTAGTGGAGTATATCCAGGAGAGATCGATGGCATGAATGCCATGTTGCATAACTTCTGAATGAGTGGGCAACCGAATACAGGACACATGAGAACGTGTGTTGACTGTACATTTGAAGTCATTCTGAATGCATTTGCTTTGATACGCTGTCTTTTGGAGAAGCATGACTAGCATACACCGTCTTGTTTGAAGAGGAGTCGTATAGAGTCCATACGCTCACTTGGGTAACAAGAAGTCGTATGGAGTATATACGCTCACTTGATGAGGAGTCGTATGGAGTATATACGCTCACTTGATGAGGAGTCGTATGAAGTCCATACGCTGCCTTGATGAGGAGTCGTATGAAGTCCATACGCTGCCTTGATGAGGAGTCGTATAAAGTCCATACGCTGCCTTGATGAGGAGTCGTATAAAGTCCATATGCCGCCTTGATGAGGAGTCGTATAATTAGAGAAGTAGACACGTGGCTGTCCTCAATCTTCTCGAATACGCCATATCTCCCAATAACTGACAAATATCTTTCGAGCGTCGTGTTGCAGATATGACGGCTGACAGACTGTCAGAAATGACAGTAATGATGGCTGTGCATTTATGATGGCTAATGAGCTGTCCTCGTAAAAGATAAAATCAACTCTCGAAAATCCATACGACGGTTAATTCTCCTAAGACAGCTGTTCTTTGCACGAAAGACGAAGTGTCACATCCCCCACTGAGCATATGCTGTGCTGTCAGTTGAGAAATAATAAAATATTCACTGAGCGTATGACTTTTGCACTGAGCGTATGGCCTTTAGCTGAGCGTATGGCCTTTGGCTGACTTGGTCTTATGTCAGCGTGTCAGAATTTTTCACACCCTACAAGACCCCCTTCAAAGTTTTCGAACTTTATGATTTTCAAAAGTTCGAAATTACTTTGAACTCAAAGCGGGAATAAGTCTTGACACGCTGGCACGAGTTTGTTATCTCCTCAATATCAGTGCATATCTCTAGGGATTCTGTATTTTGAAAATAGCTGCCGTTTGGGCTTCTCTTCCTCCTATAAATAGGCTTTTAAGAACTTAATTCTTTTCTTTACTTTTGCCTTCGTCTTCGAGAGAGAGAATCCAGAGCTCAAGCCTCCTTCTTCTCCAACCTAATCTTCGTCAATGGCACCCAAGCTCGATGCTGCCGCGAAGGGGAAAGGCAAGGCTCCTGCAGAGCCGTCTCGACCCGTCGCCGCCACCGCAACCACTAGAAGAACCACCGAGCAGCGTCTTCCACAAAGCAAACTTCCGTTGAAACCCCTATACGGTGAAGATGGGGACGATAAACAGTAACCATCCCTTTTTAGGGCTCTGGTTAGGACAAAATCAGAAAACGTATTCCCTTTTTAGGGTCAATACGTCAGAAAATACACTTCCCTCTTTAGGGTTTAGTAGTATTCCATGTTTTTCGTCTATACGAAAAATATGTTTTGAGCGTATTTCTGTAAGATACGCGTATCTTTGATAGAAATGTCAGAATATGCTGATCTGAAGGAATACGCTATGTCAAGTCGTCTCGTTGAGATACGCTGACACTCTTGTTAGCGTATTTTTGATGAACATCTTGCTAACCATACACTGCTCTTTGGAAAGTTCCATACGACTGCTTGCTTTGGTTAGACATACACGTAGCTGAGCGTAGGTTAAACTTAAAATCTGTCATACGCTTAGGATGGACTGAGCGTAAGTTGATCTTTGAATCTGACATACGCTTAGGATGGACTGAGCGTAAGTTGATCTTTGAATCTGACATACGCTTAGGATGGACTGAGCGTAAGTTGATCTTTGAATCTGTCATCCCTTTGTATTTAAGGATTTTTTAACCTCTTATTTTTCCTTTGTAGTGGATATTCTGGCCCAAGAAGCACAGTTTGAAGGATGTGCAGGTAACAATTATAAGAGTGACCTATCCCATCTCCACTTTCCACAGTTTGATGAACCTTCTACAAGAATAGCCATACTGAAAAATCAAGACAGCGAAACCCTGCTGAGTCTGATAAGTGGTCAACCACTGCAGAATGTGGACAGTGTTACCCACTCAAAATCGGCATTTCTATTCGGGGACGCTATTGACAAAAACTCCCAGCCAGCCTCCGATAAAGTGTCATACTCATATTACCGGGATGGTGATGTGACCCAGCCGATGTACTTGACTGGATTGTCTAAGAGTATCAACATAGCTCGCTTATTCCATACGAGTCACCAAAGGCACATGAAATAGGATATTACTCCAACCCGTCAAGCAAAAGCTGGATGGGTAGGGTACAAACAGGGAAGATTTTGCAGTGGTACTGAGCCGCATGTTTCAGTTTTGCGAGGATTATTGCCATCCACAATTCCTCTTGAGGATTCTGTACTTCTGATGCCAGTTAGAGTCCCGATATTCGCGAACGAATTTGTACAGCTAGAAAATGCTGTCTATCCGAAACAGTCCATGAGACTCACTGGTCTCGTGAACCCAGAGAATACCAGATGGACCGCTCTCGTAAGATGGATTCTGAGAGATTGTGGAGAACAGTTGAAGGCAATAGGCCTGTACGATGCCATCAAGTGCACTGCTTATGGTTTTAGGTCGAACCCAGATTTGTTCCTAGCACTAGCAGAAAGGTATAACTACCGCACTGGAACTTTTATGACTCCGAGAGGCGAGATGGGATTCGCTCTCCACGAAATGGCGTACATTTCTCAGCTGCCGATAGGAGATCTACCATATGAGGAGTATATCCTGTTTATTGATGAAATGAACAAGATCTCTGACGCCAACCCGCTAATTCTTCATATATTTGAAGAATTAATGTGCCACTATAGTATCTGTAAGGCCTTTTATAAGGCAAAAGATATAGATTCAGGCTGCTATACTTCGAAGTGGATGGCCTACTTATTCTAAGGCCGCACCGAAGAAACTCAGAAGAAGAAGAAGACCGAACAATATATTGGTCGTTTTAAACCTCTGAGTCAAGCCAAAATTGACAGATTAATCCGGGAGACCACCCATGATGACATCATAATTGAAGAAGATGAAGGCACCTATAAAGCTGGTGATAGGTTAGAGACCTACATAAAGCAAGGTAACCGGTCTTTATCTAATGAAGGTCATCTGGCCGGATTTCTATCCCTTTGGCTGAGGAGATTCGTAGTACCTGGCACCTATTCGGCAGACAGGATGCACCGAGGAATCGTATTTGTAGCAGTCCGTCTGACGTTCGGGTACAAGATGGACTTGCTAACGGCGATGACATGCCGTCTGAATGCAGGTTTAAGGGCATATACAGACAGAATGTTTAACTCAACGAAGAAGAAACTAACAGCTTTTCCTCGGATAGAAATGCCCTTCATATATTTGTACGGCTGGCTGCTCCTCCACTTTGAGTCTCTTATGAGTGCTGGACTGGCCAGACCAGATGATACTTTCTTAGAAAGATACCGTCATACGCCCAAGTGGAAATATGACACCCTGACAGACTGCAGGACTATACTGAATAGAGGAGAACTATGGAGTTTCACCTGTGTTCCTTCGCCTATCGGTTATGAGACTATGCCTGCGAAGATGATTGATGGCACTGGTGCCAATGAACTGGATAATGTTCAGCACGAATGGCTAAAGAGGATCAGACCATCTCACCTGGTCTGTCACCATGACGACATTACTTATTTAGAGCCATATCTTCCGAGTAGATTTGCTCGACAATTCGGCTATGATCAGTTGCATGTAGGAAATGCAACGACATGCTTCAACCATCAAGGCGGATTGATCGACGGTGCGAGAGCCTGGATATATTATATTGCCAAAGGCACCGGAGCTACCTTTACAATGCCAGATCCGGTGAATCATCGGAAAGGAGCTAGGATGTTGGCATCTTATGCCAAGTTTTATGTATCTGCGAATACATTTGATGAGAAGTTCAGCATCTTGGGTAAGAGCTTCATTCATGTTACTAAGAAGTCAGCTAAATCAACTCTGCCGGAAGATTGTCACGACCGAGAGGATCCTCTCGCTACTGACGAGATTTATGAAGAAGTCTCAATGGGGAATCTCTTTTCTGATGAACTTCATCAGCCACTACACGTACCGCTTGGAAATGCCGAGAAGAGTGTATCTGCTGAGGGTACACCGAAAAGAAAGCGTGGCAAGGGTGCTTCCGGGCCCGCTCCAAAAAGAGTAACTCGAGCAGAAGGTCGTAGTCGCATAGAAATTACTATCCTGGGGACTTCTCCTGCTTCGAGTCAACAAACAAAAGATGCTGACGAAGAAGGTAGTGACCCCAAAGAAGATTATCCTACCATTCTACTAATGAAAAGGGTAGGAAAAAGAAAAGTGGTAGTTTCAAAGACTAAATCTGTAATTTGTCTTGATGTAGAAAGCCCCACCAATCGTGCTGAACGATTGGCTCGAGAGAAACAAACTGTCCTTGCTCCTCAGCAAGGAGTTGAAGCGGGATCTTCTACTGTCAAGAAGATTATTGAAGTTTCTTCTCCTGCACCCTCGGAAGCGCAGCCCACGCAGAATGCTAATATAGAACCTGCTGCAGAGGATGTGATAGAAGAATCGGCAGCTAAACCATCTCCTGATCGAATAATACTGGCTGCTGAGGATCCTTCCAAGGTAGTGGATGAGCATGCTGAACTATCCGTACTGGTTGCGAGAGAATCAGTGAAGGAAGGAACCATTTTCGAGCCACCTGCTGATTTAGCTTTGAATGATGTTTCGGAGAGCGATAAGGGTAAAGAAGAACAGGTTGACTATGAACCTTCGTCTCATTCCTTTGAAGATGAGGATATGAGATTGAAGATGAGTCACCAACTGAAATCCGTGTCGACGAGTTGAAGACGGCCGACCAACATTCGGGGTTGACTCCAGAGCCAGAGAACCTTCTAAAAATAGAAGCCCATGTTCCGAGCACTTCTGGGGCAGGAAGTAGTGAAATGAGACCAGTATCAGAGGACACTTTGAATAGACTGCGAACAGGGCTAAACGATCCTAGAGAAACAGAGTACGAGCCAACTTCAGGTAATATTTTATTCAATAGAGT
Organism: Iris pallida; assembly: GCA_029216955.1. NCBI lineage: Eukaryota > Viridiplantae > Streptophyta > Magnoliopsida > Asparagales > Iridaceae > Iris > Iris pallida. The sequence goes on along the minus strand of JANAVB010004600.1, from coordinate 19,390,367 downwards.
TTTGTCTTTTCTTGCTTTTTATTGTCTTTAATTCTGATCAAGCTTCTTTGATTCCAAAAGTTGTAGGAACTACACCAGCGATGAGCTCGACTCATGCTCCACCTGTTCGGATTGAGGTTGGTGAGGGAAGCTCGCATTTACCGAGTTCTCCAAAAGCACATACTTATGTTTCCAGAATAGAGCCTATTCCAGCTTCTTCTTTCACAATGGCAGCAACTCCTGGTTTTGAAACAGGGATAGCAAGGACCATGGCGATGTATTCAGATATTATTTATTCATATCTGGATACATTCTCCAGGCAATTTATGAAGGACGAGACTATGCCTTTTTCCAATCTCCGAACGGCAATTAATTTCCCGCTCTTAGCTTTGCGACAGGCTGGTTATGAAACTCAGTGTACTTTCTTTGAGCATCTCCTAGATGATTTGGAAGTAACCATCCACAAATACTGGGAGATCAAGAAAGAAGATATTAAATCCTTGACTGTGGCCGAGATTGCTCAACTGGAACGTGAAGCTCAAACCCAGCAGGCTGCTTTGAAAGAATTCCTCGCTTTGTCATCTGAGAAGTTAATGGAGAAGGATGAGGAAATAGTATCAACTCGTCAGAAGATACAATGTCTGGAAACTGAGGAAATATCTAGAGCTGAAGAACTCCAGAAGCTAAAAAAAGAATTAGCTCGTCTCCAGGAGCGCATTGCATCTACAGAAAAAGAGCAATCTGATATTATTGCTGCTTGTATGGCTGAAGCTACCCGCTATCAAATTCTACAGCAAGAGCGGGAACAGATACAAGCTGAGCAGATAGAAGAAACCAATCGTCGTAGTTCTGTTATCATTAATTTTGACCAACAGCTAGTTGCGATTGAAGTAACAGAGCGAATTCGTAAAGCTCATGAAGAGAAGATGAATAATGTACTTGCTCATATTCAGGAGATTATTACTCCTTCTAAATAGATTAATACTCACTTGTAATCAGTATTTTGATTTTGACTGAGGAAATGAGCATTTGATCTGATTTCGATTTTGTGTATGATGTTTTTTTGTAGAAAATATGTTCAGAGGTAAATAATACATGACATATTTCAATAGAATGAAATATACAAATGAATTTTGTAATTTCATCAGATGATATTAAACCAAAAATTTTAGTTTAATACTGATTAGAGAAAATAGAATTCAGATATAAAGATATCTTTGAACTCAATTTTTCATGATCTTTGGACTCGGAAATCAAAAGACTAGATATCATTTTCATAGAATAGAAAATATGATACTGAGATAGAAAATTCAGAGGTAATATGGACGTAATTTTCTATATAAGATCTTTATTAAATCCACTGGGGATCTAATAAGATAGAATATCAAATTCTCTGGGAAGATGATATGTAGTAGAATATCAATTTCCGCTGGGGATAACGATATCGAGACGACTTTTGTGAGGAAGAATAAATTCTGATTTCATATTTGCTGGGGAATAATCGCAGCAGATGAAAATATCATATATTAATGAGATTTATACATAATATTTCTTTAAGAATTTGCCGTTGATAGGCATCATCGTGACTTTACCATCCATAGAGGTAAGCTGATATGCTCCGTTTGAGAAGACTTTGTTTACGACGAATGGGCCTTCCCATTTCGCATCGAACTTGCCTTTACTCATATGTGTCGTAGTTATCGGACGTTTGACGGTAAGAACAAGTTCTCCTTTCTGATATGCTCTGACTTTCACCTTCTGGTTAAAAGCTTTTGAAATTTGGGCTTGATACAGCTCGATATTTTGTTGAGCATACAATCGCTTTTCGTCTAGAGCTTCTAGCTCTTGAAGTCGAAGACGATCATTGTTCTCTGTTGTAAGTTCATTGGAGATTGCGATTCTCAGAGAAGGAATCTGGATCTCGAGAGGAAGGACAGCTTCACACCCGTATACCAAAGAGAAAGGCGTACACCCGGTCGCATTGCGAACTGTGGTACGGTAGGCCCATAAACATTCACCAAGCTTCTCGCTCCAGTTGCGTTTGTTAGAAAAAACAAACTTTTTCAGGAGTTTGATGATGGTTTTATTGAAAGCTTCTGCCAATCCATTAGCTGCTGGATTATATGCTGTAGAAGCTAGATTATTGATTCGATGGTCATCGCAGAATCGAGTAAATTTCTGACTAACGAACTGTGGTCCATTATCATGGATAATACGCCGAGGAACACCAAATCGATAGATGACATGATGCTTGACGAAGTTGATGACGTTGGAAGTTTTGACTTCGGATAGCGGGATTGCTTCAGCCCATTTGGAAAAGTAGTCGGTTATTGCTAGAATAAATCGGTATCCTTTTAATGACGGTGGGTTGATGGGACCAATGATGTCCATGCCCCAGGCCTCGAAGGGCCATGATGCCGCTGTCGGGTGTAAGAACTCTGACGGTTGATGGATAAAGTCTGCATGGATTTGACAGGCTTTACATTTCCGAGCATATTGAATGGCGTCCGCCACCATCGTGGGCCAATAATAACCCATACGTCGGATACGATCTTGAAGTTTAGGACCTGGTTGATGGGCTCCGCAGACACCATCATGTACTTCACGGATAATCTGTTGTGCTTCCTCACCAACGATGCATCGGAGGAGAAGACCGTCATATGCCCGACGATATAGTGTCTTTGTCATATGATTATAATAGAATCTGAGAGATCGACGCCGGATAGACGCTGCTTCGCTCGGATTATCGGGAAGTATGTCATACAATACAAAGTCTAGAAATGGACGTCTCCAGTCTTCGGTCATGGCGTCTGTTTCGTTGGAAAAGACGTATTCCATAGTAGAATCGGAAGAAGACGAGGATGCTCTGTCAAACCCTAATCTAGTGGTAAGGTTGGAGGAATTAAATTCATCAGAGTTGAAAGAATTTTCATCTGGGTCATGGGGAAAACCCAAAGCCAAATTATTCTCGACGTAGAATAGCTCCCGGTTATAAACCACTATCAATTGTTGACGTCTGACCGGTATGGCTAGCACAGCGGCAAGATTAGCCAAAGCATCGGCTTCCGTATTACAGGCTCGCCGAATGTGTTCAATAAAGAAACCTTCAAAGGAAGAGGCCATAGAGAGTGCTGCTCGGTAATAAGGTATCAAATCCTGATGACGGACTTCATATGTACCTCTGATTTGATTGATGATAAGTTTGGAGTCTCCGTAAACTTCTAAATACTGAATATCCAGATGTTTAGAAAGTTGAAGACCGATGAGTAACGCATTGTATTCGGCTACATTGTTTGAACACGATTGATCCAGAGAATAAGCCCCCTGAATAGTTAGCCCTTCCGGGGATACAAGAACAATCCCGACTCCAGCGACAATATCGCCATTGGGACCCATTCTAGACGCTCCATCAAAGAATAGACGCCAGGTAGGAGTTTTTTCAGAAACCTGATTTGAATCCATAACTTCATCTGAAATCTCATCGTATAATTTAGAATCCTCTGGAACTGCATGAGCTGCCAGAAAATCAGCAAGAGCCTGTCCATTAACTGACTTTTGAGAAATATAATGTATGTCATATTGAGCTAACAAGATTCCCCAATTAGCCAGTCTGGAGTTGAGAATACCGGGTTTCTTCATCATAATCCTGATGGGATTCACTCTGGAAATGACATGAATCGTTTGACCGATGATATAATATCGCATCTTCTGAACGGCAAACATTAATGCTAGGCATTCTTTCTCAATTGGAGAATAACGCGGTTCAGCACCTGTCATTGTGCGACTAAGGTAATAAATAGCCTGTTCATGGCCATCTTTGTTTTTCTGGGCGAGTAATGTACCGAGAGAATGATCCATGGCTCGAACATATAAAAGGAATGGTATTCCCGAGACGGGAGGTACCAAAATCGGAGGATTCATGAGGTACTGTTTGATGTCGTCAAATGCTTTTTGACATTCTTCGTTCCAGACGAAGGACACACCTTTCTTCAGAAGTTTGTTGAACGGTCTGCAGCGTCCTGATAAGTTAGAGATGAATCTTCTGATATAAGCAATTCTTCCTTGAAATCCTCGTAGCTCTTTTAAGGTACGTGGAGGACGCATCTCTTGGATGGCTTTGATCTTCTCGGGATCCACGTGTATAACTTTAGCGGTAATGACGAAGCCGAAAAATTTACCACTAGAGACGCCCAGGAAGGACTTAGTAGGGTTCATCTTAAGTTGATGTTGACGCATTAAATCAAAGATAGTCTTCAAATCTTGGATATGATCCTCCTTTTGTCGACTCTTGACTGCAATATCATCAACATAGCATTCGACTATTTTTCGGAGATGTTCGTGGAATATAGTGCTTATTGTTCGCTGATACGTTGCTCCTGCATTTTTGAGACCAAATGGCATCACTGTATAACAGTATGTACCGATCGGCGTTCTGAAAGAAGTATGTCTCTCGTCGTCTGGAAATATTTTGATCTGGTTGTACCCCGAATACTGTCACCCTCATTTTTCGTATTTCCCGTATTTCGTATTTATACTCGTATCTGGATTTTGGCATGTATTTTTATTTTTCTCAACTTGTGGGATTTCGGTATTTCTCGTATTTTGGGTTTTGGCATGGCTCGGTTTTATTGGGGATGGTTCAGTTTGGTTCGGTTTTATGTGTTGGAACACCCTAGCCCTACACTCCACCCTCAACACACCACAACTCTCCCTCTTTATATCCCCACCTACCACTCTCTCTCCTCATAACTTCCACCATTAATTTTCCTTCTTCTTCTTCTTCTCCTTCCTCCACAACTCTCCCAACCCTAAGCAAGTGCATCTTGCCACTACATAAGAACCCTCTTTTCCTTGTCCATTTGCTAGATTTGGACATGGTGATCAACATTAGAACTTGGGTTTTTGTGATTTGGAGCCTCCATTGTTATAGATCTAAGTTATTTCTATTTTTGAATTTTGCATGGTTTGAGCTACTTAAGTTGGATTTTTATTGGTTTTGGTGTTTCCATGTGGAAGAGCATTCAATTCTACCCAAGTTGGAACTTTGGAAATCTGGATTTGGAGTTCGGATGGCCAAGTTATGATGTTTTGAAGCCTTGGGTTCATCCATGGTGTTCTGCTGTTTGGAGAAGACTGTGAGCAGTGTGCAGAGCTATTTAGCTTATGCACCCTAAGCTACGTGCGCTCTTTAGCGCTGCGTACACAGGCTTGAGTACGCTTCCTGTTGGAAGCGTGTCTCCTTGAGTGTGCGTGACTTTTCACGTACACTGCTCCCTTGAGTGTGCATGACTTTTCACCTATGCTGCTCTCTCAGCGTGCGTGACTTTTCACCTACGCTGCTCCCTGTAGCGTGCGTGACTTTTCACCTATGCTGCTCTCTCAGCGTGCGTGACTTTTCACCTACGCTGTTCCCTGTAGCGTGCGTGACTTTTCACCTATGCTGCTCTCTCAGCGTACGTGACTTTTCACCTACGCTGCTCCCTGTAGCGTGCGTGACTTTTCACCTACGCTGCTCCCTATAGCGTGCGTGACTTTTCACCTATGCTGCTCTCTCAGCGTGCGTGACTTTTCACCTACGCTGCTCCCTGTAGCGTGCGTGACTTTTCACCTATGCTGCTCCCTCAGCGTGCGTGACTTTTTACCTACGCTGCTCTCTCAGCGTGCGTGACTTTTTCGTACGCTGCTCCCCTGACCCCTTGCTTAACCCATTGGCTCTTGGAGTTTTGGTCTTATTTCTTTAAGCTTGACTCTTCTAGTCCTGTATATTGATATGTTTGGAATGACTATTGTACATGGCATGATATGACAAGGAACTAGCATAACACGACAGTGACCCGTGGTGGTGCACTCCTGACATGACCAACCTGACCTGATAGTGGCCCGTCGTGGCGCACTCCTGACAAGTACCCTGACATAATTTATCTTGATAACTTAACTTGACTTGCCTTGACACCGTGGGTGGTTCTTTCTTGCTTGATTGTTAAATCCACTTGTCCAGTCTTGCATCATGTCTAGGATGGGACTCCTGAGTACCACGGTCAGGAGTACCTACTAAAATGGATTAAGGCTAATAACTAGAATAACACAGTAGTCATGAAGAGATGACACAGCTACAGGCAATCCCGTTACCTGGGCGCTCCAGGGATTTGTAGCCTGCCGTCGAGTAGGGCGCATTTCCAGCACACTGTCAGGTGTTGCACCCTCTAAGTCACCTAAGGGTACATGCGTCTCCTGGACGATGTACCCACCTGAATTCAACCCTAATCTTTCGTCCTGGGTAACCTGGATGGTCTGCAGGGCTTGTGGCTGTGGAACAATCTCACTGCATCTTGTTAGTAATTAGGCCTGTGATAACCCTAGTTAGTTAAAGTAGTAAGCCGTAGGATCTGCTTGGCCGTGATTGATCGAATGAGGTATAACCAGTCTAGTCATGTCTTGATCCCATGCAAGATTGCTTCCTGTCTTGATTACTTACATTACTTTACTTGCCGATAAATGGTAGGAAACCAAGCTCTGTTCAGATGAAGGGTTACAACCCCGGTCCTTGTTTGGTTTACGGGTTGTAACCTGGCTATCGGAATAGTTCCATGGTTATCTCGTCGTATATCATCCTGACATGTTTTCGTAATTTTAGTTTTAATATTAGATTTTCTGTGCTGATTGCTGGCTTTTGTTCTTATTTCGTGGCCCCCTTGTGGCACTTGCTCTTTCTGGGGTTGACCCAGCTGGTTTTGTGTGGCCAGATTTCGGAGCAGCTCCCGAGGATCTACCAAGCTTCCAGCCCAATGGTGAACACTAGATGGAATCCGGGCCAAGAGTGGGTTTTCTATTCTGTTTCGCTCACTCTATTGTAAAAATTATTCTTTTGAGGCGTTTAGCCGACGAGCACCTGTTAGCTCGAAGCACTTTTACTTACTGTCTGCCTACGGGCTGTAAACATGATTGACAAATCCTAGGGTTGATCATGTATGACTAAACTCTTGCTAGTCCTAACATTTTGTAATGACTAGCTTCATGATCAGCTGAATATGTAATATTTGGGACGCCTTATTATTGTATATTTAATGATCATACATCTTGCAACTTTACTTGTGGTGATTGAGACACTAGGCTTGTTCATGACCATAAGAGACTGTTGGCTTGTAGAAAACCCTCACATATCTAGACAGCCGTGACCGTATATCGAGGTGGTTTCCATTTCAATATACGTAGCTGGCTATGTCTGCCCCCGCTCTCCAGTATTCTGGTTCTGGGCGTGACAAATACCCATCCATAAATGATATTCGTTCGAAACCACACGTGTTATCGATCATGACGTCGGTGATTGGAAGAGGGAACTCGTCCTTAGGACAAGCCGCATTGAGACCGCGAAAGTCTATACAGACTCGGATCTTGCCAGTATTTTTGAGAACAGGAACAATATTAGCCACCCACTCAGGATGTTGTTCCTCTCGGATAAATCCGGAAGCCATAAGCTTGTTGACTTCAGCTTCAATTGCATCCATAATGTCTGGACGAAATTGTCGCTGTTATTGTTTGACCGGTTTAGCATTCGATATGATATTAAGTTTGTGTGTTACGATCTTCGGATCTAGCCCCGGCATATCCTCATAGCTCCAGGCGAAGACATCGATGTAATCATGAATAAGCTTGATCATGTCTTGCTTATCTGTTTCTGAAAGACTTTCGCTGATGAATATTGGCTTGGGGGATCCCTCTTCACCAACATCAATTTGGATCAATTTATCTTCAGTGGGAGGTTCTCTTTGCTCGAACCTGAATTCCCATTGGTTGTCTAATCTTTGAGCCCATTGTTCTGATTCGAGTGATATTTCAAAATCATCTTCATCTTCATCATTTTCTTGCGGACCGTCGATGGAGACCATATTGGCGGATAGAGTAGAACGATGAAAATCGCCAATACTCGTGTCGGAATCGGAAGAATCAGATCGTTCGTCTCCGTCAGATTCTGGATCCTCATGGACTGTGTTGATGAAGGGGGTAGGAGTAATGTAACCCAATCCGCTTTTTGTCCTTCCGTATTTCAAGGGAGGAATTCGAACAGGCATTCTTCTTCCTTTTCCTCTACTGAGGCCGGTTCTGAAGTCATAGCCCATGTTCTTGATGATATTTTTGAACTGCTGAATGTAGCGACGTAATTGTAACCTTCCGGTATTATCGCTTTTGTCGTCGTCTTCCAGATTAGGAGGATTCTGGGTCCCCTTGCAGAAGAATATTGCAGCTTCTCATGACTTTCTAATAGGAACAAGGAAGTATGAACTTTGTACAGACTCCAATAATACTTCTGTATGAAGAGATTGAACAACTCCTATAGTTAGTGGCTTTAAGCTATCTAGTAAATGTAAATAACTTTGTACGTGATTACAAACATCAATATACTGTAAAGGAGATGCTTTATTAATATCAGATGTTGTGTTTACAGAAGAAGGCTGAGCCTTAGTAGATTTAGTCAAATTAATGACTAAAGGGGGAGAAGACGGACGAGCAGAAGTTTTGTTTCGATTAAGGTCGATAACAAAAGGCTCAGAGGAAGTGAGCTCCCTTGAAGAGGATCGTGGATAAGTAGTGCGTCCACTGACTGGAATGACTAGAGTATCTGGTCTAGCCTGAGAAGATGGTGAGAGAGTGGTGCATCCACTGACAGGGATTATCAGTGAACTTTGTGGAGCTTGGGAAGGCAATGAAGTGGTACATCCACTGACAGGAATTATCAGTGGGCTTTCTTCAGATGATTTAGTAGACCGCGGATGAGTGATACGCCCTTTTACAGGAATAATAAAGGTGTCAACTTTCGATGTCTCATCATCATCCATAGCTTGTAAGACTTTTGCATACTCATCTTTGTACATGTGAGAGTCGCTGTAGTAGGCTTCGACTCCTCTAAAAGGATTAATGTCCGCGACTTCCTTTTGAACTTCTCCCTTTTCATCAATGTATTTGAAGCACTGGTGAAGAGTGGAGGGGACGATATTGTGTTCATGGAGAAAAGGTCTTCCCAAGAGCAAGTTGTAAGATCCAACTAACTCGATCACGTAGAATGTGACACTCGTCCGGAAATTGCCTATTTGTATTTTTAGGCGAATTTTCCCCAAAGGTTCGCTCTTGCCTTGATTGAACCCTAAAATGGCTGCGGGCAAGATCTAATAGCTGTAGGCGCACAACTGCCACCTTCTCGTTCTCTGGGATCCTGGCTGCTTCTAGAATCACTTCTGTGTTCTGAAGCCATGCATCTGCCGCGATAGCATCTTCACTACCGTCGAAGAATGGAGGGTTCAAGCGCTTGAAGCTGTTGGCAGCGCTGTTACCCTGATGACCACCCCGGGTCAAAGCATCCGTCACTGCCTGGTGCAAGGCATCTCCACGCCGGTCTTGGGAAGCTATCAAGGTCCTGACGAGTCCTACCAAAGTGCCGTCATCATGTTCTACAGGTTGAACTGGCTGGACTGGTGGCTCTCCGCCAGAAGGCACGACTCTGGAGGCTACTCCGGAATACTGGGCTTGATCTCCAGGTTACTGCTGGTCCGCGGGAGGTGCTCCGCCTTGCTGGTCGGTAGGACCACGAACAATGCCGCTGAAGAAGACGACATAGGGAACAATAAGGAAGGACCTGGACAGATCAACGATACAAGTATATGATCAGGACAAGAATCCAGGGATTCAGAAGATACGAGCAGAGATCAAGGACGAATACTGATTGAGACATCTATTCGGTAAACCCTCACATATCTTGATTTACAAGACCTGCATGGGCCACCACTTAAACCATGTTACGCCCCAGAACCAGAATACTGGAGAGCGGTGGCAGACATAGCCAGCTACGTATATTGAAATGGATTCCATCTCGCTATACGGTCACAGCTGTCTAGGATACATGAGGGTTTATCTACAAGCCAACAGTCTCTTAAGGTCATGAACAAGCCTAGTGTCTCAATCATAAGCAAGTAAGTAAGAGTCACAAGATGTATGATCATTAAATATACAATAATAAGGCGTCCCAAATATTACATATTCAGCTGATCATGAAGCTAGTCGTTACAAAATGTTAGGACTAGCAAGAGTTTAGTCATACATGATCAACCCTAGGATTTGTCAATCATGTTACAGCCCATAGGCAGACAGTAAGTAAGTGCAATCGAGCTAAACAGGTGCTCGTCGGCTAAACGCCTCAAAAGAATATTTTTACAATAGAGCGGGAGAGCCAAAAATAACCCACTCGTTGCCAGGGTTCCGTCTAGTGGCCACCATCTGGCTGGGAAGTCGGTAGATCCTCTGGAGTTGCTCCGAAATCTGGCCACACAAAACCAGCTGGGTCAGACCCCCGAAAGAGCAAGTGCCACAAAGGAGGCTTCACAAAAGAACTAAAACCAGCAATCAGCACAGGAATATAAATATAAATAAAATAAGGACTGGAATAAAAGGAAACATATCAGGATGATATACGACGAGATAACCATGGAACTATTCAGATAGCCAGGTTACAACCCGTAAACCAAACAAGGACCGGGGTTGTAATCCTTTGTCTGAACGGAGCTTGGTTTCTCACCATTTATCGGTAAAAATAAATACAGGCATTCAAATCGTGCAGCAATCTGGAACAGGATCAGGGTAAGACTAGACTGGTTAGACTCCATCCAATCATTTCACGGCCAAGCAAGAACTACGGCTTGATACTTTAACTAACTAGGGTTATCACAATCCTAGTTACTAACAAGATGCAGTGAGATTATTCCACAGCCACAAGCCCTGCAGACCATCCAGGTCACCCAGGTCGAGAGATTAGGGTTGAATTCAGGTGGGTACATCATCCAGGAAATGCATGTACCCTTAAGCAGTTTGAAGGGTGCAACACATGACAGTGTACTGGAAATGTGCCCTACTCGACGGCAGGCTACAGATCCCAAGCGCGCCCAGGTAACGGGATTGCCTGTAGCTGGAAAATCTCTTCATGACTAATGTATTAATCTAGTTGTTAACCTTAGTCCATTTTAGTAGGTACTCCTGACCGTGGTACTCAGGAGTCCCCTCCTAGACATGATGCAAGACATGACTGGATTATTTGTACAAGCACAATCACCCACGGTGTCCAGGTTATTTATACAGGTCATGTCATGTCAGGTAGCCGTCGCAACAGCTTATCAAGATATAACATGTCAGGTTTATCATGTCAAGTGTACTTGTCAGGAGTGCGCCACGACGGGCCACTAACAGGTCGTGTCAGGTCATTATGTCAGGAGTGCACCACTACGGGTCACTATCGTGTCATGCTCAGGTATCATTTCCAAACATATTAAACAAATCCATGATTATCAAGTTCATGACAAAAGGCGTAAGGATATAAAATGGACGTTAAATATCTAATAAAATATCAATATACAGGGCTATAGAAGATGAAGGGTAATCAGGCTACGCTCAAGCCAGGCTACGCTCAGGTCTGCGTACGCTCGAGCTAGCGTACCAAAGGTTCCATACACTTCCAATGGGGAGCGTACGCAAGGGTCAGCGTACACAAGGGCACGCTCAAGCTACAGGTCAGCGTACGCTTAAGCTACAGGTCAGCGTACGCTCAAGCTAGCGTACGCTCTAGACATGCTACCAACAGGCAGCGTATCAAGGCTAGCGTACGCTCGCTAAAGAGCAGCGTACACAAGTCAGCGTACGCTCGCTAAAGAGCAGCGTACACAAGTCAGCGTACGCTCGCTAAAGAGCAGCGTACACAAGTCAGCGTACGTTCGCTGAAGAGCAGCGTACACAAGTCAGCGTACGCTCGCTAAAGAGCAGCGTACACAAGTCAGCGTACGCTCGCTAAAGAGCAGTGTACACAAGTTAGCGTATGCTCGCTAAAGAGCAGCGTACACAAGTCAGCGTACGCTCGCTAAAGAGCAGCGTACACAAGTTAGCGTACGCTCACTAAAGAGCAGCGTACAGCTCAGTGGCGTAAGCTAAAAAGCTAGCTCACTGTTCACTGTCTTCTCCAAATGGCAAGAACAGCAAGAACTCTAAAGTTGAATCTAATCTTCAATTGTCCAAATCTTGGTCAAAATAAGTCCGAATCCAACTTTCCAAAGGTCAAAATTGGGTAGAATAAAATTTTCCACAACATGAAACCATCAAAACTTGAAAACAAGGAAGTTTAATGGATCAAAACCACAAAAATCCGAAAATAGCAAAACTCTAGATCTACAAGAATTAAAGCCTCAAAATGGAAAATGACAAGTTCTAATGTGGTTTAGAATCATGAGGAGAAGCTAATGAAACCATCAAAAGGAGTTCTCTTGTGGAAGCAAGTTGTACTTGCCTATGGTGTTCTTGGTTGGTGGAGAAGAGTAATGGTAGGGGAAGGAGAAGTAAATGAGAATTATGGAGGAGAGAGAAGGTTGGTGGGGATAATAAAGAGGGGGTTGTGGTGGAAATGAAGGAGAAGCATAGGCTAAGGTGTTCCACCCTTGGCCCATGATGAACCAAGCATTGGGCCGGCCGAACCAAGCCAACCCAAACCGAGAGTAAACAAGCCAAGCCAAACCAAGGAGATATGCAAATACAAGATAAAATACGTATACGTATTCCAAATACGTAATACGAATAACAGGCATTACAACTCTACCCACCTTAAAAGAATTCCGTTCTCGGAATTTAATTAAGAGGCTAAAGGGACAAGAACAAGCTACACTATTCACAGGCAATTATACTAGACAATCAATCAATCATGCAAGCAAGGAATTGATGGCATGAGGTATAAGAAAGACATTATACCTCACGAGTCAAACAAGTCGGGATATCGTGATTAGATATCATCCTCACGCTCCCACGTTGACTCCCCCAAAGAGTGATGACCCCAAGCAACTCGGACTAACTTGATAGTCTTGTTCTTGAGGATCTTCTCTCTTCGATCCAATATAGACACGGGCCTCTCCTCATACGAAAGGTTGGTACCAACAACCAATTCCGAATGATCCAGGATGTGGCTCGGGTCCGGAATGTACCGTCGTAATTGGGATACATGGAACACGTCATGCACCTCGCTTAGCGACGGTGGAAGAGCGAGACGATAGGATACATCTTCTATTCGCTCCAGAATGTCAAACGGTCCTATATACCTAGGACTAAGCTTGCCCCGTACGCCGAAATGAATGACGCCACGGTTAGGCAAAATCCTCAGGAATACATGATCGCCGACCGAGAACTCGAGAGGGCGCCGATGAGAATCGGCCCAATGGCGCTGGCGATCTTGGGCAACTCGAAGGTGATCTCTGACTCGCCTGACTACTTCAACGGTCTGAGCAATCATTTATGGACCAAGCATCTGCCTCTCTTCAACATCATCCCAGGCTAACGGGGATCTGCACTTCCTGCCATACAGTGCCTCGAACGGTGCCATCTGGATACTGGCCTGGAAACTATTGTTGTATAAAAATTCTACCAGGTGCAAATGATCTTCCCATGAACCACCGAAGTCAAGTGTGCAAGACCGCAACATGTCTTCAAGAGTCTGGATCGTGCGCTCCGACTGGCCATCTGTCTGCGGGTGATATGCTGAACTGAACTGAAGATGAGTCCCCAAACTCTTTTGCAAGCTACGCCAAAAGTGCGACGTAAATCTTGAATCTCGGTCCGAGGAGATACTGACTGGCACTCCGTGCCATCTAACAATTTGCCTGAGGTACATCTCCGCTAGCTGAGCCGTCGACTGACCAACTCTAAACGGGAGAAAGTGAGCCACTTTCGTGAGCCGATCAACTATAACCCAGATAGCATCTCTACAAGCTGGGGATCTAGATAGTCCAGTCACAAAATCCATGGTCACATGCTTCCACTTTCATTCTGGAATCGGTAAGGACTGAAGAAGTCCAGCCGGTCTCTGATGTTCGGCTTTAACTTGTTGGCAAACCAAATACCGAGAGACAAACCGAGCTATCTCCCGCTTCATACCATTCCACCAGAAATGCTGCCGGATATCACGGTACATCTTTATACTACCGGGATGGATGTAATACTGCGAACTGTGCACTTCTGACATGATCTCCTGCCGGATATCTCCGCTGGGTACACAAAGACGCTTACCATGTCGAAGTGTACCATCCTCATGAATGCATAACTCTGGTCTTCGTCCTGCTTCACACTCTGCTCTGAGTCGCTGAAGCTTGGAATCTGCCGACTGCGCCATCCGGATCCTCTCGACTATAGTGGACTGAACTTGCATGCTGGCCATCAACGCCACACTGGAAGGGAGAACAACTTCAATACCCATCTTCTGAAGATCTGCTAACAGCTCTGGTTGCGCTGTTAGAAAATAAGCTCCGGCTCTCCTGCTCAATGCATCTGCTACGATATTGGCCTTCCCAGGATGATACTGCAAGCTGACATCATAATCCACAAGAAGCTCCAGCCACCTCCTCTGACGCATGTTAAGATCCTTCTGGGTGAAAACATACTTCAGGCTCTTGTGGTTGGTGAAAATCTCCACCCTATCTCCGTACAAGTATTGCCTCCACAACTTAAGTACAAACACCACTGCTGCCAGCTCCAAGTCATGGGTTGGATAATTCCTCTCATGATCACGAAGTTGTCGTGACACATAAGCTATTACCTTTCCATGCTGTATCAGAACACATCCTAAACCTCTGCCTGAAGTATCACAATACACTAAAAATCCTTCGGTTCCATCTGGAAGCGTGAGAATAGGAGCTGTTATCAATCCTCGCTTCAACTGCTCAAAAGAACTCTGATACTCTGCTGTCCAAGCAAACTGCGCATCCTTGCGGGTCAACTGCGTCAATGGCGCTGAAATCCGAGCAAAGTCTGAAACAAATCGCCGGTAATAGCCAGCCAATCCGAGGAAACTGCGAACTTCTGCAACTGTGCTGGGCACTGGCCATGACTCAATAGCCACAATCTTCTGGGGATCCACTTCTACTCCTCCTCGAGTGATGATATGACCCAAGTATAAAATGCGATCGAGCCAAAACTCGCATTTACTAAACTTGGCATATAACTGGTGCTCTCTGAGGATCTGAAGAACTATACGGAGATGCTGCTCATGCTCCGCCTCACTTTTGCTGTAGACCAGGATGTCATCCAAGAACACGATCACAAACTGATCCAAGTAAGGCATGAAGATGCGATTCATGAGGTCCATGAATACTGCCGGCGCATTGGTTGCTCCAAAAGGCATAACAAGGAACTCCCAATGCCCATATCTTGATCTAAAAGCCGTCTTCGGGATGTCCTGTTCTCTGACTCTGATCTGATAATATCCTGAGCGCAAGTCAATCTTCGAGAATACTGATGCCCCCTTGAGTTGATCAAACAAGTCATCTATCCTCGGAAGAGGGTATCTGTTCTTGATTGTCACTGAGTTCAAGGTACGATAATCAATACATAACCTGGATGTACCATCCTTCTTTTTCACAAGAAGCATCGGGGCTCCCCAAGGCGATCTACTAGCATGAATGAATCCCTTGGTTCTGAGTTCTTCAATCATTTGTACAATATCTCTAACTCTGACGGCGCCATCCTGTAGACTCTCTCTGACACTGGGGCTGTCCCGGGAATCAAGTCTATAGTGAACTCGATCTCCCGCTCTGGAGGCATACCTGGAAGCTCCTCTGGAAAAACATCTGGGAACCCCTCGACTATCCTGGGCAACTGAACTGCTGCTACTGCCATCCGCAATATCGGAGGAGAAGGCTCAACCTCGCCTCGAGAGAAAGAAAACTCTGGCTCTCCTGGAATGCTAAAAACAACCCTACCAATATGGCAGTCTATTCTAGCATACTGGTTCCTCAACCAATCCATCCCTAAGACCACATCATAATCGGCCATCGGAAACTCTATCAATCTAGCGAGAAATTCTCTACCGCTAACTACGATCCGACACGAGGAAAACACTCTATCTATTCCCACAAGTCCGTTACCAGTAAGTATATTGAGCCTTACTGATAATGACTCGGGCTCCAATCCTACCCGTGTCGCGAATCGTGCAGACATAAATGAATGCGATGCACCAGAATCAAATAAAGCTGAAGCTGGAAAGGAGTTAACGAGAATAGTACCTGCCACTACCTCTCCTGGTGCCAATCCTTCCTCCATGGTCATCACCATAGCCTGACCATGCCCTCGGGGTGCTGGTCCCCTCTGCTGAATTCCTCGCTGCCTATTCTGACTCAAGGCCTGGGCTTGCGCATACTGCTGGGGGCTCTGCTGCTGAAACGCCTGGGACTGAGACGGCAAGGGCCTCGTTAATGGATACTGCTGCTGTTGGACCGGTGCTGATCCTCTTACCGAAGAACTAGAAAGGTTGAACGATGATGAACCACCCCTGTTCGGGCAGGATCCAACCCTATGGTCTGGTGCTCCACAAGCCAGACATAATCCCTGTGCCCTAAGGCACTCTGCCACCACATGGACTGGCTTCCCACAATGAGAACATCCCACTGCGGAAGACTGCTTCTGCTTTTGCTGCTGCTGAGGGTACGTCGGAGTTGAATGCTGAACCGACGTTACTGAGGCCGCTCGCCTCGGAGCTCCAATAGTCAAAGCCCTGGCTGCCGAGGCTGGTGCTGAAGACTGATTCATCTGGCCGTGAGATCTCTTTCGACCTCCGGCCCTGTCCACAATCCTCTGGGAGGTATACTCATGCCTCCGGGCTGCTCTCAAGACTGCATCAAAAGTCTGATGCTCAAGCTGCTCGACTGCCAACAAGATCTCCAGGTGAAGTCCCTGCTGGAACCGCTGGGCTCTATCATACTTGGTTGCCACCAAGGTGGGAGCAAACCGACTGAGTCTGGAAAACTCGACCGCATATCCGTCGACCGTCCTGCCTCCTTGCTTCAGATTTGTGAACCTCGTCTATAGATCGTACCGAGCTACAGCATCAAAATACTTGGTCTGGAATCTCTTCCGGAATACTGCCCAAGCAATGGGGGCTGCTAATCCAACGGCCTGCGCTGCCCACCAGCTGCGGGCAAGATCTAATAGTTGTAGGCGCACAACTGCCACCTTCTCGTTCTCTGGGGTCCTGGCTGCTTCTAGAATCACTTCTGTGTCCTAAAGCCATGCATCTGCCACGATAGCATCTTCACTACCGTCGAAGAATGGAGGGTTCAAGCGCTTGAAGCTGTTGGCAGCGCTGTTACCCTGATGACCACCCCGGGTCAAAGCATCCGTCACTGCCTGGTGCAAGGCATCTCCACGCCGGTCTTGGGAAGCTATCAAGGTCCTGACGAGTCCTACCAAAGTGTCGTCATCATGTTCTACATGTTGAACTGGCTGGACTGGTGGCTCTCCGCCAGAAGGCACGACTCTGGAGGCTACTCCGAAATGCTGGGCTTGATCTCCAGGAAGCTGCTGGTCCACGGGAGGTGCTCCGCCTTGCTGGTCGGTAGGACCACGAACAATGCCACTGAAGAAGACAACATAGGGAACAATAAGGAAGGACCAGGACAGATCAACTATACAAGTATATGATCAGGACAAGAATCCAGGGATTCAGAAGATACGAGCAGAGATCAAGGACGAATACTGATTGAGACATCTATTCGGTAAACCCTCACATATCTTGATTTACAAGACCTGCATGGGCCACCACTTAAACCATGTCACGCCCCAGAACCAGAATACTGGAGAGCAGGGACAGACATAGCCAGCTACGTATATTGAAATGGATTCCATCTCGCTATACGGTCACGGCTGTCTAGGATACATGAAGGTTTATCTACAAGCCAACAGTCTCTTAAGGTCATGAACAAGCCTAGTGTCTCAATCATAAGCAAGTAAGTAAGAGTCACAAGATGTATGATCATTAAATATACAATAATAAGGCATCCCAAATATTACATATTCAGCTGATCATGAAGCTAGTCGTTACAAAATGTTAGGACTAGCAAGAGTTTAGTCATACATGATCAACCCTAGGATTTGTCAATCATGGTACAGCCCGTAGGCAGACAGTAAGTAAGTGCAATCGAGCTAAACAGGTGCTCGTCGGCTAAACGCCTCAAAAGAATATTTTTACAATAGAGCGGGAGAGCCAAAAATAACCCACTCGTTGCCAGGGTTCCGTCTAGTGGCCACCATCTGGCTGGGAAGTCGGTAGATCCTCTGGAGTTGCTCCGAAATCTGGCCACACAAAACCAGCTGGATCAGACCCCAGAAAGAGCAAGTGCCACAAAGGAGGCTTCACAAAAGAACTAAAACCAGCAATCAGCACAGGAATATAAATATAAATAAAATAAGGACTGGAATAAAAAGAAACATATCAGGATGATATACGACGAGATAACCATGGAACTATTCAGATAGCCAGGTTACAACCCGTAAACCAAACAAGGACCGGGGTTGTAACCCTTCGTCTGAACGGAGCTTGGTTTCTCACCATTTATCGATAAAAATAAATACAGGCATTCAAGTCGTGCAGCAATCTGGAACAGGATCAGGGTAAGACTAGACTGGTTAGACTCCATCCAATCATTTCACGGCCAAGCAAGAACTACGGCTTGATAATTTAACTAACTAGGGTTATCACAATCCTAGTTACTAACAAGATGCAGTGAGATTATTCCACAGCCACAAGCCCTGCAGACCATCCAGGTCACCCAGGTCGAGAGATTAGGGTTGAATTCAGGTGGGTACATCATCCAGGAAACGCATGTACCCTTAAGCAGTTTGAAGGGTACAACACATACAGTGTGCTGGAAATGTGCCCTATTCGACGGCAGGCTACAGATCCCAAGCGCGCCCAGGTAACGGGATTGCCTGTAGCTGGAAAATCTCTTCATGACTAATGTATTAATCTAGTTGTTAACCTTAGTCCATTTTAGTAGGTACTCCTGACCGTGGTACTCAGGAGTCCCCTCCTAGACATGATGCAAGACAGGACTGGATTATTTGTACAAGTACAATCGTCCACGGTATCCAGGTTATTTATACAGGTCATGTCATGTCAGGTAGTCGTCGCAACAGCTTATCAAGATATAACATGTCAGGTTTATCATGTCAAGTGTACTTGTCAGGAGTGCGCCACGACGAGCCACTATCAGGTCGTGTCAGGTCATTATGTCAGGAGTGCACCACTACGGGTCACTATGTGTCATGCTCAGGTATCATTTCCAAACATATTAAACAAATCCATGATTATCAAGTTCATGACAAAAGGCGTAAGGATATAAAATGGACGTTAAATATCTAATAAAATATCAATATACAGGGCTATAGAAGATGAAGGGTAATCAGGCTACGCTCAAGCCAGGCTACGCTCAGGCTAACGTACGCTCAGGTCTGCGTACGCTCGAGCTAGCGTACCAAAGGTTCCATACACTTCCAATGGGGAGCGTACGCAAGGGTCAGCGTACATAAGGGCACGCTCAAGCTACAGGTCAGCGTACGCTCAAGCTACAGGTCAACGTACGCTCAAGCTAGCGTACGCTCAAGACACGCTACCAACAGGCAGCGTATCAAGGCTAGCGTACGCTCGCTAAAGAGCAGCATACACAAGTCAGCGTACGCTCACTAAAGAGCAGCGTATACAAGTCAGCGTACGCTCGCTAAAGAGCAGCGTACACAAGTCAGCGTACGCTCGCTAAAAAGCAGCGTACACAAGTCAGCGTACGCTCGCTAAAGAGTAGCGTACACAAGTCAGCGTACGCTCGCTAAAGAGCAGCATACACAAGTCAGCGTACGCTCGCTAAAGAGCAGCATACACAAGTTAGTGTACGCTCGCTAAAGAGCTGCGTACACAAGTCAGCGTACGCTCGCTAAAGAGCAGCGTACACAAGTTAGCGTACGCTCGCTAAAGAGCAGCGTACAGCTCAGTGGCGTAAGCTAAAAAGCTAGCGCACTGTTCACTGTCTTCTCCAAATGGCAAGAACAGCAAGAACTCTAAAGTTGAATCTAAGCTTCAATTGTCCAAATCTTGATCAAAACAAGTCCGAATCCAACTTTCCAAAGGTCAAAATTGGGTAGAATGAAATTTCCCACAACATGGAACCATCAAAACTTGAAAACAAGGAAGTTTAATAGATCAAAACCACCAAAATCCGAAAATAGCAAAACTCTAGATCTACAAGAATTAAAGCCTCAAAATGGAAAATAATAAGTTCTAATGTGGTTTAGAATTATGAGGAGAAGCTAATGAAACCATCAAAAGGAGTTCTCTTGTGGAAGTAAGTTGCACTTGCCTATGGTGTTCTTGGTTGGTGGAGAAGAGTAATGGTAGGGAAAGGAGAAGTAAATGAGAATTATGGAGGAGAGAGAAGGTTGGTGGGGATAATAAAGAGGGGGTTGTGGTGGAAATGAAGGAGAAGCATAGGCTAAGGTGTTCCACCCTTGGCCCATGATGAACCAAGCATTGGGCCGGCCGAACCAAGCCAACCCAAACCGAGAGTAAACAAGCCAAGCCAAACCAAGGAGATATGCAAATACAAGATAAAATACGTATACGTATTCCAAATACGTAATACAAACAACAGGCATTACAATCTTCGCCATTAATTCATGAGATTGTGAACTATATAGATGAAACGCAGGTTTGTATCTATCTTCGGACCGAGGTACAGTTTCTGTCTCTATAGGGGGTGACTTTTCTGCTAGGATAAAAGTAGAGGTTAGAGAAAGATTGGGTGTGATGCTAGAAGTCATATGGCATGACTTAGTCTTCCCAGGTTTCTTTTTAGACAGAGGAGCCTTCCGAGGAGAAGAGGAAGACGTCTCGAACTCCGTCACTAAATCGGGGTGGATCCATATAATCTCTCCATTTTTAGTGGTGACGAGAACAAGTCCTTCATTTTGGGCTGGTGGCATATTCACAACTTCAAGGGTTGCTTTGGGGATAGGGACAATCCCATTTTCCACCAATAACGGAGGAAAGTCACCGAACTGCATCGAAATCACATTTGCTGTGACTGTCTTGTCTTTAGGTGTTAGTGTCACAGCTCCTGATTTGATCATTTTCTGGATCTTTTCTTTTAATACGAAGCAAGATCGGATTGTATGACCCAGTATTCTGTGATATGGACAGTATTTTGGATGATCCGTCTTGTTGGCTTCATCAGGCTTTTTGATCTCTGGCAGTTGTATCTTGTTACCTTTAAGTAAACATTCGAAGATGCCTTGAACATCGTCGTCGTCGAAAGAATATTCTTCTTTCGGTCGAGGAGGTCTCTGCTGTTGATTTGTTGGAGCTGGGGTAGCTTGGGCAGACATTACCTCTTGATTTTTGCTCTGGAGATTGACTTCGAGAGTCTCTTTTCCTTTGCGATTGTAGAAGGTTGTACATGAACATTAGACTGTACCCCCAAAATAGTAGAAGGTTCCAGGTTTGGGGCAACATGATTATTTAATACTACTGGTGGTGCTGTTTGTTGAACTTGCTGAGTTTGTTGCTGAGCTTGTATAAGAGTATGCATAGCAGTCAATGTATCCGCCATGGCTCGTAACTGTTGTTCCAAGGAAGAAATCCTTTATTCATGAGCCTCAGTGCTAGTCGAAGGTTCATGATTGCCATCTACCATATAAGTGGTAATTGTTTGAGGTATCAACGATGAAACAGTCTGTTCCGAATCTTTGCTATGAGAATCAGTATCTTTCCCGGGGCTATTTACGGGAGTTAATACTGGGAAGTTGGACTCTCCTAGGAAGTTCTTCGTGATCTCAGGATTATCATCTGGATGAGAAGAAGAAGAGACCCTGGTCGAAGCTCCGGTTCTGGATCTGGTGCCGAGGTAAACACCGTCTTCAGAATCTAACATAGAATCAGATCGTATTCTACCCCCAGTATTTCTGGAGGTCATGTTGACGAAAGCATAAAGAGGTTCGTCTTCATCTGGTATTGGTTCATGTTGAATTCGTTCGAAGACAGATCGTCTTTTCGGTGAACAACAACACTGGATCACGACCCGAGGTTGAAAGTTACAACAATGCTCTTCATGACGAATATGAGCAATATCAGATACAGATGGAGTGTTGATTCTCAACTTGTTTTGCAGATGTTCCCGGAGATCTGTGGAAACGGACTGGGAAGTGTTTGAAGATAGTCTCTGTGTAGAAACTTGTCTTTTATTTTTCTGTCTCTTTGGTTCTTGAATGTATAAAGACCTATTGATCTGAGCGATATAGTTCTTAGCATATTGTGAATCAGGGTCCATTATACTTGTCCCAGTTTGATAAGGCTTCTTTATGTCGGAAGTAGAACCGAGACGATTCTGGTTAAGCTTGTTACGAAGGTCCATAGGAGGTACAACTTTGGTATTAGTCCTGGATACTTGCAATTTGCCTTTTTCGGATCGGGAAATTTTGAGAGAAGGAAGATGAACATTAT
This sequence comes from Iris pallida, assembly GCA_029216955.1. NCBI lineage: Eukaryota > Viridiplantae > Streptophyta > Magnoliopsida > Asparagales > Iridaceae > Iris > Iris pallida. Next base: position 19,368,058 of record JANAVB010004600.1, on the reverse strand, counting down.
TCCGACTGGGAGTCGGTAATAATCCATCTTTAGAGGAAGTAGCCAAAAGGCGTTTTCCTTTGTTTGATCTAGTAAGAGTACTAGTCAAATTAACCCCAGAGGTAAAAACCTTAGGAGCAGAGGAGTTGACTAAAGAGTCGTTCTTCTTGGTTGGCACAAGATGTGCAAGTTGTGGGGGAATCATTTGTATATTCTGTGGAAGAGAACCCCCAGCTTGGCCTTTAGAAACATTCAAAGGACTGTATTGGTTGGCGTACGCTGACTTCATAGAATACGCTGTCTTTTGACTAGCGTATGGTTTGTCAATGATTGCCATACGTACAGAGTCATTAATGGCTAAAGAGCTGACTGCTGTCGTAGGAGTAGAAGAAGAAGAGACTTTGACATGTCCAGAGATGGGTTTCCTTGGACACGCTGACTTGGTTAAAGAACCCATTTTGTCAGCGTGACTAGAAGAAGCCACTGTTGCTGTATTCAGAGAAGCCGAGGCGTGCTTCGCTGAGGTTGGAGACGTGTTCTTGTCAGCGTGGGAAGTGACAGAAGCGTCTCGGGCCGCCGGAGAAGACTTAGGGACATAGACAGAACGTCCCTTCTTCTTGACAGAGAGAGAAGCGGAGGAAGCAGTTCGGCCCTCCTTCGCCTTGAGCATTTCTTCGTAAGCAGATTGGTCGAATTGTACGACCATCGTCTTCTTCGTCGACCCGATCGACGAAGTATCGCATTGAGTTGTTGCCGTCTCGTTATAGGAGACAGCTTTCCCCAGCAGAGTCATCAATTTGTTTTCCATAAATAAATTCTATTTATTTATTGTGTTTCTGAGAAAATTATAACTGTAAGAATCTGATCTAGAAGACGATCACTTTATCCCTTGGACGATGCGATGAAGAAGGCTCGGAATTCGAAGAACTTGGACAGCAACTGGACAATCTCTCTGTTCTCTCTGAATTAAATCTGGTGTCTGTTGAAGATGGAGAAACTCTCTTTTATAGAGTTCTGGATAACTGCTCTGGACATACGCTCAGTCAGTTACTTGACGTGTGCATAACTGCAGGAACGTGTGGCAAATTTTGGGGGAGACACGTTGGAGTACGGTTGAGAGTAGTGGAGTATATCCAGGAGAGATCGATGGCATGAATGCCATGTTGCATAACTTATGAATGAGTGGGTAACCGAATACAGGACACATGAGAACGTGTGTTGACTGTACATTTGAAGTCATTCTGAATGCATTTGCTTTGATACACTGTCTTTTGGAGAAGCATGACTAGCATACACCGTCTTGTTTGAAGAGGAGTCGTATAGAGTCCATACGCTCACTTGGGTGACAAGAAGTCGTATGGAGTATATACGCTCACTTGATGAGGAGTCGTATGGAGTATATACGCTCACTTGATGAGGAGTCGTATGAAGTCCATACGCTGCCTTGATGAGGAGTCGTATGAAGTCCATACGCTGCCTTGATGAGGAGTCGTATAAAGTCCATACGCTGCTTTGATGAGGAGTCGTATAAAGTCCATACGCCGCCTTGATGAGGAGTCGTATAACTGGAGAAGTAGACCCGTGGCTGTCCTCAATCTTCTCGAATATGCCATATCTCCCAATAACTGACAAATATCTTTCGAGCGTCGTGTTGCGGATATGACGGCTGACAGACTGTCAAAAATGACAGTAATGATGGCTGTGCATTTATGATGGCTAATGAGCTGTCCTCATAAAAGATAAAATCAACTCTCGAAAATCCAGACGACAGTTAATTCTCCTAAGACAGCTGTTCTTTGTACGAAAGACGAAGTGTCACATCCCCCACTGAGCGTATGTTGTGCTGTCAGTTGAGAAATAATAAAATATTTACTGAGCGTATGACTTTTGCACTGAGCGTATGGCCTTTGGCTGACTTGGTCTTATGTTAGCGTGTCAGAATTTTTCACACCCTACACGAAGCTGCCGTCGAGGTGGTGCCTCCGGGTACCATCCCTGCTGTCCAGGACGAGGGCCCGTCTAAGCCCCCAACAGCCAATAAGCAGAAGCAGATAGAGACCCGCTTTGACAGGCCTCTACGAAAGGAGAATGCTTTGGGGCTAGCCAAGCCCCACAACTTTGACATACTGGCACAATTGGCCAGTACTCCTGCCCGCCTATCGCTGTTCGAGCTCCTTCGTCTTTCCAAAGACTCCCGAGAAGCTCTCTGTGAAGATCTGAAGGATGCTGAATCCTTTATCAGCCAGGTCAAGCAGCCTGAAGATCTTCCGACTGTGTGCAAGCACTGTCACTGTGCGGAGGAGGTTATCCCCAATATAACCTTCATCCAACAGGACATGCTGTTTAAACACAATCGACACAACAAGCCGCTGTATTATACAGGGTACATCGGTTCAATCAAGATGAAGCGGATTCAGATCGATCCGGGGTCTTCCCTCAGCATCATCCCGAAGACGCTGCTCTCAATACTGGAGATCCCAATGTACCGACTAGCGCCCTCCAATACGACAATCAGTGGTTTCAACGCCAGCAAAAGCGAACCACTGGGCAAAATACGACTAAAGTGCCACATCGGTAACCTCAGAACCGAGGTCACTTGTTATGTCGTGGATGCTGAAGTCAACTACAACATTCTGTTGGGTCGCCCATGGCTGCACGAGTACATGGTGGTGCCATCCACGCTCCACCAATGTATGAAGTATGTGTCCACCAACAACGTCATCCGTACGGAGTTTGCGGACATCGACCCTTTCAAAGGGATTGAAGCCTACTTCACCGATGCCGACTTATACAAGTCACCTGACGAGGAGGAGGCCAATGATGTGAGCACCCTAAATTTCGGGTTGATTTTTTTTCATTTTATTTTATTTTATTTTCTGATTGATTGGTTTTGATAAATAATTTATTCTGTTATTTTTTCTTAAGTGTACTTTCCCGTGCCATTGATATTTGGAGTGTCAGGGATGTTCAACTCTGGAAATCTTCTTCACAAGTTTTGGAGTGGACAGGATTACCTTCATGACGGTATATAATGTCCCACTCAGACTTGTTCCCTTGTGCTCTTTGTGCTTCGCTGAACTTCGGGTCGATTAGACCAGTTGATTATTAATTATTTTTCCCACTCTTTTCCTTGATCATTTTCAGCGCGTTACCGTGACTTTTAAATTGGGAGCGCAAGACCAGCCAGTTTCTTAAAACCAACTTCTCATTGATGGTCTACTCGAGACGCTCTTCACCCTTGACCTTCGTGTCCCATTCAGACACGCCATTTTGTGCTCCATTTGCTTCGCACAACTTTCTTGATACGTGACCCGATTTTATTTCACTCCACGGCGTCACATTCATTTTCCAACTTGATTTGTGGGTCCCCTGTCGACCAAAACATGTCAGCCCCAATTACGGATATGGCCCACATTGAGCCTACTATCCGTCCGACACTTGTGTCCTAATTATTGGAATCCCCATGTGCTACTTATTTACCCATTATCTTCAACACCTATTTTTATTCGATTTTTGCATAACGTTCGGTTTTGGATCCAATCCGGCTCCACTGAACCCAACCCCAGCTTCATTTTTCCTCTCTCATGATGCCCTAATTTTCTTGCCCCAAAATAATATTAATTATTCCTTCTACCTATTTCTAATATTTATTGGGAATTTCTGTTGAATTAATCCCTTGGAATAAATCAATTTCAAGCTAATAAAATTCTAGCCATTGATTTCCCCAATTAATCTCCTCCATTCATTTCCCTACATTCACTTTTCCCTCCATCTCCTCACAGCCAACCCCTAGGCCGGCCCTAAAATTCATGTGAAGAGAATCCTTCTCTCTCTCTCTCCTTAATTTATTACTACATCTCTTTCTCTCTCTCTCTCTCACTATTCTTTATTTTTTAAAACACCAACACCATGCAGCAGCTCACCCGAGTTTCCCCACCCCGACCTCCTCCTTGGCTGGCCAACCCCAGCCTCCTCCTTCCTCCTAACCATCATCACCATCACCACCATCTCTTCTCCTCCCTTCTCCTCCTCCCATGTATCAAACCGCCACCACCATCAACATCAAACTGCCACCACCACCATAACAGCCATGCCCCGACCACCTCCACCCTCCGTCCAGGCCGTGCCGCCCCTGGCCTCGCCGGGCCAGGCTCGACCGTGCATCCCTCCGCCGTCGCCGGCCCTGGCCGAGCACGGCCGCAGCAGCAGCTGCACGCACTTGCAGGCGCGCACACGTGCGCGCGCGGGCCGCCGTCGTGCGCCGCCTCGCCGCCGCGTGGGCCGCCGTGGCTCACTGTGGGTGCGCCCTACTCCGGCGAGTCCTCTCCTGACGGCCACCGTCCTCCGGGACGCGTCGCGAGGCGATTCGTGCATTTTGCACGACGTCCCGTCGTGACGCACGCGAAATCAAGTTCATTTTGGCACTCCGTCGCAGCAACTTCGTACACGTTTTCCCAGAGATCCGACTGTTGGATCGGCAATTTCTTTACTCCGTCACAATCTCGGTATATCCACCTTCATCCCTGTCAATTTTTGTCCGTTAATTTTATCGTTTGATACATCAAAACCGGCCACCAAGTTGACCGTTTAAATTGTATTAAATTTGGACAGTTTCGCGAGGCCAACTTTGTCAGCTTGTATCTCCTCCACCGTAGCTCCGTTTGGCGTGTTACTAGTTCCGGTGCGAAGCTGGTATAACCCTCTTACTACCCCTCCAGTTTCGTTTCATTGTGAGCTTGTTTGATTGGTTGAATTCGACGCCAAAGTTGGCCGTCCGAATTCGTAATTTCCAACTTATAAAATTGCATTTTTGAACACGGGACTCCAGATTTCATTTCTGACACCACCATTAGACTTGTGGCGTCGTTCTGGCATGTTTTCATATAAAATTTGTTAGATTTGGAGAACGTGGACCCTGGCACGTTTTTCGGTGCAAAGTGGGTCCCACATTCTGGGTCAACGGGACTTTTTGACGCCGGCTCATCGGAATCCTATTCCGGATATACCGTTGAGTTCGTATCATCATTCTGGACTCGTTGACATATAATTTGCTAAGTTTTGGTGGGCATTGGATCGAACACGCATTTCGGTGCAAGTCGGATACCAATATCCGGGTCAACGGGTCATTTTGAGATCGGCTCATCGGAATCCAATTCCGGAGATACCGTTGAGTTCGTATCATCATTCTGGACTCGTTGACAGGTAGTTTGCTGAGTTTTGAGAACATTGGCTCCGGCACGCATTTTTGTGCAAACCAGAATTCTAAGTTCTTGTCAACGGACCAAATTGAGATCGAGTCAACGGAATCCAATTCTGGAGATACCGTTGGGTTCGTATCGTCATTCTGATTTCGTGGATATATAATTTGTTATATTTTATAGACTTGTTTTCTTGTACGTTTTTTGGTGCAAAACGGCTCCGACATGGACACCGTTTTACCCGAAATTACCTTTTTGCCCTTGTGTCCGATATGGACCGTTGGGTAGGTTATCCTAGCTAATTTGACCATTCTGGACACGTTGGCGATGTTTATTTTATCGTCCGACAATGTTTGTTGATAATTTCTCTGAGTTTAACCTTTTTATAATTAATTAATAATTAATTCTTATAATGTTCGTATTTCGGGATTAGTACAACGAAACTGAGCTCAGTCAATTCTAGTGATCTCTCATCGCTGAAATTGACAAGATGGACATGTGGATCACTATAATAAGATTATCAATTTTATCGATAATCTTCTTATCTCGATTTGCGTGACGTAAGTTTCGACGTACAAATAACGAAGTACACTTTATATTAGACTAGAATTGACCATGTTTGACCAGAGTTGACCAGTTGACCCAAAGTCAACTGTAAGTCAACACTTGACCTAGTTTGACTAGATTATTGACCGGAGTTGACCTAGAGTTATTTTGACTTAGAAGAACCTAGGATAAAATAGATTGTTTGTGGATTCATTTATTACAACTTGAACACCTTGTAACCTGTGTTACTTTAAATAGGACTCTGTGGCTTCAGTCGGACCCCCTATACTTATCAGCTATTCAGGTTATCAGGCGAGTACATTCTCTGATCATTTTATATCCTGCTTAGAATTATTTTCTGCAGTAGATTACTTTACTTGTACTATCACGTTGGTTACACGGATTGGTACTATACGGATCCCTTCATGAGATGTTATCCTTAGGTAGCATCGGGTACTACATGTTCTGTGCGTTTCACTTACATGTCGTATCACTATGCTTCACAGGTTCTTCGATCACTTGTGACATATACTCTTATGATCACAGAGTCTCCTAGAATCCCCATTTTTGGGACTACTATGTATCACCTTTCGGAGGCTTACCACCCTTCGGAGGCTTATCACCTTTCGGAGGCTTACCACCCTTCGGGGGCTTATCACCTTTCGGAGGCTTATCACCCTTCGGGGGCTTATCACCTTTCGGAGGCTTATCACCCTTCGGGGGCTTATCACCTTTCGGAGGCTTATTACCCTTCGGGGGCTGTTACATAGTATCATAACATAACCTGATTGGATCTTTGTGTATTGATTGGGGGTACGGGGGAGTAGAAATAGACATGTGAATAATACCCAAGTAGTATCTTATCAGAATCTCTTCCATAGCGTCTTATCAGAATCTCCTATGCCATTTACATGTCTATATTGTACTCTGACTCACTAGCCACATGTTAGTTCTTTATTTATAGTAGATATTTCTATTACAGCTCTCTCTCTGTTTACATACAATATTTCTTTCAGTACTTGTATCTTACTTTACTGCATGATTATATTTTCTAACCTGCTATGAACTGCTGAGATGTATTGTGCTCGCTCCTGTCCTGACTGGACCTGTTGATAAATTTTACAGATGGCCTGGGATTGCCTGCTAGCCTAGAGGAGACACAGTAGAGGTTGTTTAGGTAGTTATTTCATTTTGTCTGGAGTTGTATTTACTTTGTGGATTACTGTATCTGTATTTGAGTTTTGAGATGTATTTCTGGGTTTATGTATCTTAGACACTTAGACTTCTATCTCCTGTATCTCTTTTGGATTTCATGTTTTATCTATCCTTATCATGCTCTACCTTAGATGTGATTGAGTCTGTATCTGCTATGTCACCCCCATTCGGGGAGTATAAACTGCTTAGCATTATATTATTAAATGTTGTGACCTAGGACAGCGTTCTACCGCCGACACTGCGGTATAGGCTGGGCGTAGTTACGTTCTCGTACCCTAACAGTGGGTGCGGGTCGTGACAAATGATGCTGACGACGAGGCAGAAACGACAGCAGAGCCGGACATGGAGCCTGAGGTCACCTCCGACGCTCCTTTGAAGATCCGACTCAAAGGCAAACCGCCTCAGAAGTTGCCTCTCATGAGCATTAAGCTACCCCGGAAAGCACCAGCTGCTCCTGAAGCCCCCCTGAAGATACGGCTCAAGGAAAAGCCGCCTCAAACATCGGTTCCCCTTGTGGCAAAACTACAGGGGAAGGCGTCAATCACCGGAGGCACAGCGGAGGCACCTCTGAAGGTGCGTCTTAAGGGCAAGCCACCGCCATCCCAGCCGCCACAGAAGGCCCATATAGTTCAGTCGGACTCCCAGATCAGCGCTGTGGTGGACCCTCCCGATCCTACTCTAGTGCTTACAGATGAAAAGCTAGGAGAATATATCTCGGCCGATGTAGATGCCCCATCTCTCGATAATGTAATCCCACGGGATAAAATCTCATATTTCAACAATAACAGAGTGTCTTTTAATTATTCTAGTCTTCTACATATTGGAATGCCATGTATACATTAGATAGCGCTCTACGGTCGTTGCAAACACAAATAACGACCGTCCATCATGTAAATCGAGTAGTCCCGTCCCAAGGGGTCTGTTACATAGTCCCACCACGGAGTCGAGATAAAAAATCCAGCTTCTTCGGCAAGGTTGAGCGTCATCAAGACCTCCCGCCACTCGAGCCAGAACCAGATACCGGCAGAATGCAACTCTTTCGGTACACGGGCAAGGCAAAGTACCTCATCCAAAAGATGGGTTACGACCTAAAAAGCGACAAAGGCCTGAACTACGGCAAGGGTCGACGTCTCCCTCTCCGGCTTCCAACACCTAAAGGAAAGCCACAGGACTACTACAACAAAACTCGACGGGGGGTTGGCTATGTCACGCCACCGTCAACTCCAGAGAGTTCAGACGCAGAAGAAGTAGAACATTCTCACTCGTCTGAAGCATCAACGTGGGATTCTGATACCAGTATCGGATCTGTCTTCAAGAGAGTACTGTCATCCAATATGGCATCTGCACAATCTTAAGAAGAAGAAGGCGACGACCAACCGCCGGAATTCTTCGAAGAAGAACCCTGGGCTCAACGCCTAGGACAACAATGGGAGTCTCGTTTTGAATTACGTGAACCTCCCACCAAAGACGAAGTCGAGCAGATCAATCTCGGGGATGGATCTTCTTCCAAACCCATCTTCGTCAGCAAAAGCCTAAAAGGAGAAGACCGAGAATCTTTAATCCAGCTGGCTAAAGAGTATATCGACGTCTTCGCCTGGAGTTACGAAGATATGCTGGGACTTGATCCCCAGATTGCGATGCATAGGCTGAACATCTTACCTGATGCCAAGCCTATCAAACAACAATAGCGGCGCGTTCGTCCGTATATCATGAACGCCATCGATCAGGAGGTGGACAAGCTCTTGACCAGCGGCTTCATCCGTGAAGAGCAACACCCAGATTGGGTAGCCAATGTCGTCCCCGTTACCAAGAAGAATGGGAAGATACGAGTCTGTATCGACTTCAGGGACCTCAACTCTGCTTGCCCGAAGGACAAATTCTCGCTTCCAATCACCGACGTGATGATCGACAACACATGTGGCTTCGAGCGCATGTCTTTCATGGACGGATATTCGGGCTACAACCAGATCAAGATGTTCTCTGACGACGCAAAACATACATCATTCAGGACTCCAAAGGGCATTTTCTGCTACACAATGATGTCCTTCGGCTTGAAGAACGCTGGTGTGACATACCAACGAGCTATGAGCACCATTTTCCGTCAGCATCTTCGTAAGACAGTCGAATGCTATGTCGACGATATCGCAGTCAAGAGCCGTCTCAAAGGAGATCACCTGCAAGACCTCAAGACAGTCTTCGATCTCATGCGGGCGCATCAACTCAAGATGAACCCCGCTAAATCCTTTATTGGGGTTTCTAGCAAAAAGTTCTTGGGCTTCATTATCACGGCGAAAGGCATTCATGTCGATCCCGAGAAGACCAAAGCTATCCTTGATATGGACCCTCAGAAGAACCTTCGAGAACTTCGAGGACTACAGGGACGTCTGGCATACATCCGGAGGTTCATAGCAAACCTTTCCGGCAAATGTCAACCCTTCACCCAGCTCATGAAGAAGGGAGTCTCTTACGTCTGGACAGAGGAATGCCAAAAGGCTTTCGACGACATCAAAGCCTACCTGACGAGCCCACCAGTCCTGGTGGCACCCGTCGCCGGTAAACCGTTTCTCCTCTACGTTCGAGCCATGGATCACTCCCTCGGCGCTCTGCTGGCTCAGAACAGCGATACAGGCTATGAGCAAGCAATCTACTATCTCAGTCGAACTCTAATCCGGGCCGAACACCGGTACAACCCCGTTGAGAAAGAGTGCTTGGCTTTGGTATTTGCCATCCAAAAGACTCGACATTATGTCTCGGGGCAGACAATTCATGTCATTTCCCGAGTCAATCCGCTCAGGGTCCTCATGACGAAGCCAGGATCACTGAACTCCCGGCTAGCCACATGGGCAATCTTACTAACACCATACAACATGGTGTTCATTCCGTAAAAAGATGTTAAGGGTCAAGCTCTGGCCGACTTTTTAGCTGCACACCCCATCCCAGAGTCCTCAAGACTCTATGAAGACATCCCGGATGAGGTCCAAGAATCAAATATCACCGAAGAAGGCTCCGTCTGGCGGATGTTTTTCGATGGCGCTTCAAAAACAGGCCCCAAAGGCTAAATCGTCGCAGGAGTGGGGGTGGTATTAGTCTCCTCCGATCAGCTGGTCATCCAGCGTGCTTACTCCCTTTCGAAGCCGTGCTCCAACAACGTTGCCGAGTACAACACGTTCATTATGGGACTCCAGCTGGCGCAACAGCTGGGGGTAAATCATCTGGAAGCCTATGGCGACTCAAAACTCGTCGTAAACCAGATCAGAGGGCAATACGAGGTTCGCCATGAAGATCTGATCCCCTACCATGAAGTTGCATTGAACATCGTTTCAACCTTTACCGGGTTCTTCATCGAGCACGTACCTCGTCTACAAAATCTGGAGACTGATGCTCTGGCTGGCCTCGCAGCCTCATTGGCGGCACCCTTCGGAACTCAACACTATGTCACGGTAGTGGGTCGAGACTTGGTCTGCCCTAAAAATAACCTGCGCTCACAAGTGGGCCACGCCATGTCAATGGGTGCCGGTGTTAACGTCCGAGATTGGAGATTCCCGTTCATCGACTTTGCTGTCTACGGAATTCTTCCAGAGGACCCGAAAGAAGCAGTCTCAGTTAGGAGACGCTCTCTTCAATTCTACTACGATACAACCACTAAAATGCTGTACCGACGCTCCTATGATGGACTTCTCCTTCGATGTTTGTCCAACGAAGAAGCAGCCGAAGCCCTTCGAGAAGCTCATGATAGAACCTGCGGGGCCCATCAACCTGGTCCTAAGTTGCAGGACCGACTGCGACGCATGGGCTACTACTGGCCAACCATGGCCGCTGACGCTGTCGAATATGCTAAGAAGTGTCATGCGTGCCAGCTTCACGCAGCCTTCATTCATACACCGTCCGAACCACTACATCCTACAGTCGCCTCCTGGCCCTTCGAAGCTTGGAGAATGGATATTGTGGGACCGATCACCCCTCTTTCATCGAGAGGACACCGCTTCATCCTAGCAATCACCGACTACTTCTCCAAATGGGCAGAAGCAGTTCCGCTGGCAGAAGTGAAAAGCTCCAGGGTGATCAGCTTTATCAAGCACCACGTCATCTACCGTTTTGGGGTACCCTGAAGGATCATCCACGATAATGGTCCTCAGTTCATCAGCCATATTTTCAGCCGATTCTGTGACAAGAATCGCATTCAAAACGTGGCATCAACCGCCTACAATCCGACAGCAAACGGATTAGCAGAGGCGTTTAACAAGACTATCGTCAGGCTACTCAAAAAGGTCGTGTCATCCAACAAACGCGACTGGGATGAAAAGCTCGGCGAATGCCTTTGGGCCTACCGCACAACGGTACGGACCCCGACAGGCAACACACCATTCTCCTTGGTCTACGGGAGCGAAGCGGTACTGCCTCTCGAGATTCAGATACCCTCACTCCGTGTGGCGATCACAAACCAACTCACAGAAGAGGACAATCAACGTCGTCGTCTGCGGAAACTGGAGGCACTTGACGAAAAGCGTCTCCTAGCTCAACAACGCATCGAACTTTACCAAGCCCGTATATCACAGGCTTTCAACAAGAAGGTCAAGCAGAGGACTTTTCAAGTAGGCGACCTGGTTCTGGCAGTCAGGAGGCCGATGGTGTTAACTCACAAAACACCAGGAAAGTTCGAGCCCAAGTGGGAATGACCTTTTATCATAGAGACGGTATACTCAAACGGTGCTTACCGCCTCACCAAACCCAATGGGGACTTGTTCATGATGCCCATCAATGGCAAGTTCCTAAAGAAGTACTACTTTTGACATCTTTTCAGACATGTACTTCCACTATACAAAATCATACGCTTCCGGAACCCAACTGTTCCGTGGCATCCTTCAGTAGAAGAGCAACCACGTCCACATCACCTCTGAGTTGTTCCCCTACGCCCTACAAGGCAAAATCTTATACCCCGTAAGACTATGCTATCCTTCATGTTTACCACGTCCACATTACCTCTGAGTAAACATCCCGTACAGACAACCCCCGCGTTGCCATACATCAATCGCAGAACTTCTACGTCCAAATTACCTCTGAGTAGTTCCGTGTATCTTCCAGAGTCATTCCTACCACGTCTATAACACCTCTGAGTAGGAAGATTCTATCATTTGAACCCCATACTTGCCATGTCCACATCACCTCTGAGCAAACATGAGGGTTCTCTCAAACTTATTATCTGTACCTAAAACCAAGGTACGCAAAAGATAATAGGTCCACACAAACCATTAAAGTTCATGACAAACAAAAATGAACACATCACAGAAAATGGTGTACTTCTTTATTTCTAGAAAAGGAGAGTAAAGGATTACACTATCTCCAGCAAGAGTTGCAAATACAAAAAAAAGGGACAGAGACTACAAGCCCTAAATATCCCCAGGGTTGGCGGAAAGCTCTGTAATTCGGCATTTCAAGTCCGCCGCCCGAGTCTCCACAGTCGCCAAGACTCGACGCTCAGCTTCTTGACGCATCACTTCAACAGCCTCAGCATAAGTTTCATTCTCGTGCTTCTCATCAAGCTGCTGTCTCTGCTGGGCCAGGATAAGAGCCCGATAAGTGAAAGCCGCTTCCTCCTTCTTGAATGCTATGTGTTCAGCCTGGACACGTTCGGCGTCCAATAGGAGTCGAGCCCGTTGATCCTCAAGCCGGCGGATCTGGGCGTCAATCTCTGCGATATTAGCGTCCAACGCAGCTCGCGTCTCCACTGTCTCCCGCGTAGACTGAGATAACCGCTCCACTGCAGCTTCAGTCTCAGCCACTTCGCGTTCCCAGACACTTATAGTGGCCTGGTAGGAAGACACAGTCTCGGCAAGCAGCTTCTCCTTCTCCGTATCTATCAGAACGGAGAGGTCATTTCGCTGGATGCGCTCTAATTTAGAAAGCCGCTGGTCCAACTCAGCCACCGTGGCTTCCAAAATGACGGCCATATGATCGTGGCCCTAGTGAATACGGATCAGGTTGATATGAGGCAGTGCCAGAGTTCTTGCCGTCACAAAGCTCCCGTTGGCATCCATCACTGCCGATACCCCTCTCTGTAGCATTTTATACACTGCCTCAACGATGAATTTCACATATTCATCCGCATCCGCCAGCACCTGCGGTGTCATGGCAGGAGTTGGAGGAGCTGCTCTGGTTAGCGGATCGGAAGAAGACCCGCCGACCTCAATCCGCGAGGCTGGACCCTCGGCATCAACAGGCTCTTCATCAACAGGGGCTTGACTACTAGCCCGAGGAGCCACAGGAACAGAAAAAGCCGGCACAGGTGTCGAGATAGTACCCCAAGTGGAAGGAGCAACAGAGGGTTCCATCACATCCTTACCCTTTCCGAACTCGGAAATACTACCGACGTCAGTGACCACCTCTCTGGTTCCCCAACGTGCTATCAGCAGCCAATACCTTCCCTGGCAGAACGGAGAGATCAACACTTGTCTGCTGACCTGCCCCAGGAGTCGGGACCGTCAGGCGAGTCTCTTCATCAAATCCCTCTACAGGGACAGGATCTGTCACTACCTCCTGGTTGGTAGCCACCTCAGCTTCCGCTGCTGAGTCTGGGGTAGGGCTCGGCAATGCTACAGCCGACCTCCCATCATCATGACAAGGAGGGGAATCAACCCTCTCCTCTGTTCCAACCATCTCTGTTGCCCCCACAACAGGCTCTTGCAACTCTGGAGTATCGTCATCCGAAGATGACGAACTCCACTCCACATCATCATCACGAGGCCCCGTGTCCGCTGGACCCTCAACGTCCAAGGCCCTCACGGCAGCTGGCACCACCCCGAAAGTTGCTGTGACCTCTGCATCTCGTTCAACAAAGTCTGGAGATAGTAAAACCTCTGCAGGAATATCTCCGGCACTCTCCTCTATTGGAGACATTACCATCGGAGGGATGCGCTCGTCAGAAGAGCTTGCTACCTCCTTCGGTTTACTGACACCCGATTTTGAAATACGGGTCTTCTTCTTCGACGATCCCTACAAGAAGAAAAGCACAAGTCACCAAAGTGACAAGATGAGCCAAAAATTATGGAGGACTCGTTACCTCAGCAGGAGCTGATTCCACTGGCGGTACAGGTGGCACACCCATCGCCTTTGGAGTCATCGTCTTTCTCGACCTTTTTGGTACAGACGAGCCGGCTTCTGCGTCAGCCCGTCTCTTCCCAACAAGGGGATCTCTCACTGATGCTGCAGCGGCAGCCCAATATCCTGCCAATTCTGGTGGACGATATGACCGAGCCACCATCAACATGTTCGCCGTAGCCTCCAGCTGAGTTCCAATGATGAAACTAGTCTCTCTATCATAACTTGGAGACGCAGTATTTATTGTGCAATACAGCTTAGCTGCCGAATACAGGATCTGTGGCCGAGGGTTGCGAACGGACGCCGTAAACTGAACACCAGTGCACCCGGCATTGTAATATTGCCAGCCCCGGACTCCATCCAGCAAACTACCGATGAACCCCAGACTGTTACTGGGATTACGTAGCATTAGCTGGGTATAGCCAAACTGGCGAGCGAACCGGCTGGGCAGATATGGCTCCAGATAACACCTATTCTGGTTCCGATAGACCAAGTGAGAAGGCCAAATACTTTGCAACCAACGAAAACCCCATTTCGGCAGAGTAATCGCGTCTTCACCAGAGTCGACTAAATCTTGGTCAGCCTCAAAATCTTTGAAGATGGGGCCAAACTTGACAATCTCCCTGTAGCCTTCCTTCCCAGAAATTTTTGAATTTTTTTATTTATTTGATTTAATTGGCAATTTTTAGAACACTGATTTAGGTTGTTGATGTTGCTTAATTACAGAATGTGAGTTCAGAGTACTGCCTCATTCAACTGTTTCATTTTAGTGAAAATTTATCACATTATTGGCAATGGTGAAAGATGGCTGATGCTGTCATATTTGAACATGATTACCTTCTAATTATTTATTCTGGGTAGTTCTTAGCACACATGTGTCTGAGTTTGTTGATAAAGGTATATTTGCATTATAGCTTTGTATAATCAATGGTTCTCCTATCAAACTTTTTTCATTTATAAGTTTTTCCATTTGATACTACAGTAAGTAATAAACTTGATAAATGTGTATATATTTACTCGCAATGGGATAGGGAATACGGACCATATCATATTTTTATGGACTTTATGGACGAGATAGAAATAAAAATCAAACAAACCCACCTATACACGAGCAAAGGAAACCGGCCCAACAGCTTGGACCCCAAACCCAGCCTATACACGAGCAAAGGAAACCCCCAACCTGAGTTGATAACACCAAAACTCCCAGGTGTATATATATATATATATGATTATATATGATCAGAGAGAGGGAGAAACCCTAACAAACGAGCCATGGCCGCCGCTCCCTACACCGATCTCCCCTATGACCTCGACTTCGTCCCGGACTCCGTCAAGAGCCTCGTTGCCCACCTCTACCGCCACATCTGCGACAAGAACGTCTACGAGATCCACCAGATGCACGAGACAGCTTCCTCCTCCTCTCCGAGCGCATGTTCCGCGAGCCCCTAGCCCTCCGCCAAGGCCGTCGCCCCCTATGTCGACAACGACCACGTCTTCTGCCTCCTCTACAGCGAGATGTGGTTCCGCCACGCCTACGCCAACCTCGCCCCTCCGCGCGCCACCGCATCGAGAGCTGGGACAGCTACTGCAGCCTCTTCGGCGTCGTGCCCCACGGGACCGTTACCATGCAGCTGCCTAACCCGTGGCTCTGGGACATGGTGGACGAGTTCGTGTACCAGCTCTCGAATCAAACCTCCTGCCACACCAGTATTTCGTCCACGACGGGACGACACCATAGTCGTCATCTCCGCCACCAAGAATCAGACCGTTATGGCCATGTCTCCCTCCATCCTCGCATGCTTTCCTCCCTCGTCGTGATCGTTGCTGTCAGCCTCGCAGCGCACAAGTACGTGACCCCAAAGCCGAACTAATAAGTTCTCCTGTCACAGCCAGGTACTCATATTTATTCATAGTAGCAAGTTAGAGGAGGAAGAAGTAGCTATAAAGCATAGTAGTACATGCACGTTAGGAAGAAATGGTGTTAATATAGGAAGAATAAATACTGTGCATGGAACGATGAAGTGATAGCTCTAGCTTTCACATCTCTCTCATTCCCATTTAATCTTTTTTTTTTTGAAATCACCCCATTTAATCTTTGTCACAGTTTATCCCATAAATGTTGTCATTTTCAAATAAACCCTCTTTCTCATCTTAATTAAGGACTATGTACATATGCGGATGGTACTAAGGAAGTAACAAAGGAATCTATATAAGTAGTATAGACTGTAGGCTTTATTAATATATTAATGCCAATAAGTTAATTATTATTTTTTTTTTTTGACGGAATGCAGGGTGCTTTATTAATCTGTAGAGAAAATGTTCTCAGCTAAATGAGGAGAATCCATTACAATGGCCTGGGTAATGTTCTCAGGCAGAGTAGAAAAATTTGTAGAAATATTATTCGCAAGAGCGAATGCTGCAAGCATGTGGGCAGCATTGTTACCCGATCTCCTGATGAATTGGAAATCAGGTCGGTTGTCCGGGTCCAGGTCTCTCATCAAGGCTGAGACAGTATCTTGGAGTCTCCATGGGATCAGACTTCTATCCCCATTGATGATCTTGTTTGCAAGAAGAGAATCACCTTCGATGATAACGCGGGTTAGTGCTCTCTCTCGAGCCAGTAGGATACCCATATGGATGGCAATGATCTCGGCTTTCAGTGGGTTGGAGTCGTCGTGGTATGCTGGAATAACCGAGGATTTGCCGGTTAAGAATTTCCCCGATGGATCTCTAGCTATTGCAGCTGCTGCGATGTGAGAATTGGAGGTTGCTCCGTCTACATTTATTTTGATGACTCCAAACTCAGGGGGGATCCAACTGCCGATTGGAGTGGATCGGGGGGACTGGATAACGGCCGAGATTTCATTTGGATCGTCATTATAACTGTTGTAGATAGATAGTGCCTTAGCTGCTATGTGAGATGGAGAGGGAGCTAGATGGCGAAAGATGCAATCTCCTCTCGCTTTCCATATGGTCCACAGGAGTGTGGCGGCTAATTTGAGAGTTTCTTTTGCTTGAGTATCACAGAGCCAAGAATCAAGTAGCGCCAAAATGCTATGGTGATTGTCCGCCCGAAGGCCAATGGGGCTAATGAACCAGCATGCGCGAACGATGTCACAGTGCAGGAAGAGATGATCGGGTTCTTCATTGTGTAGAAGGCAGAAAGGACAAAGGGGGTTCCCTTTGCGAGTTCTCTCGAAGATGGTGTGCATCAGAGGGAGAGCATTGTTCATCAAACGCCAAACGAACATCTGGATTCTAGGCGATATATGTTTCAAATTCCATAGGTTGCGCCACTTAGGAGCATTGGGTATGGCTGTTGATGGTGATGCTTGTAGTCTTCGAAGCGATTCATACAGTGATTTGGAGGAGAAGGTTCCATTCTTTGATGGAGTCCAAAGAAGTACATCAGTTCCGTCACCATCAAGTAATGGAATATTTGCAATTGCTTGGGACTCCAGCGGAGAGAACAGTGTTTCGATGAAGGGGATGTTCCAAGCTCTCTCTTGAGTGTGTATGAGTTCTCGAACGAGTCGGGGTCCGTTGGTGGAGGGGGGGGGGGGGGGAGACGACTCTATGACCGGTGAGTTGGGGGATCCAAGGATCGTTGTATATATCGATCCAACCGCCCCTGATTTTCCAACAGATATTATTGGCCATCACATGGCGAATCCCAATCATGCCTGACCAGGTTGGGGAGGCACGATTGGTTAAGGTAACCTTCCATATCGACTTATTTTGAAGATATATACCTCGCAGTAGTCTCACCCAGAGAAGATGAGGTTGCTCGATGAAACGCCAAAACAATTTGCCGATGAGCGATTTATTAACCCATTCTGGATTTCGGAAACCCAATCCCCCATCACACTTCGGTTTTGTGAAGCAATCCCATCTGAGAAAATGAAGTCTTCTCTCCGATGACTCATGGCCCCACCAGAAGTCGCGTTGCATCCGGCTCAGTCTCTTTGCAATGGTGCTAGGAATTTTGTATGCAGACATGGTGTACACCGGGACGGATCCCAGAGTCGATTTGATAAGCACTGATCTACCCGCGTGCGAGAGTGTCTTGGCTTTCCACCCTTGAAGTCTGGAGGCACAACTGTCTATGAGCGTTGAGTAGGATGCATTTCGTTTCTTCGGAAGGAGAATGTGATGACCCAAGTATTTGTCCGAGCTCTTCATGATCTGCATCTGGAGGAGATCAGCAAGTTCTCTTCGGGTTTCAGAGGACACCTTGTTGCTAAAGTGGATGGCAGACTTCATGAAGTTAATTTTTTGACCCGACCAAGCTTCAAATTTATGAAGGATCTCCTGGATAGCTAATAGTGCCGAAGTTTTTGCCTGGCCAAAGCCAATAAGTTAATTATGATAAGGGTATGTTTTAGTTTTTGAATATAAATATCTTGTTTAATAATAGGCAAGCAATAGATGGCATTATATAAGTACCACGTAGGAACGAAAGTAACTTTTGCAAATAGGTACTTAGACATTACACCTAATGCATGCTTAGTCCAAGGGTTAATTAAGGAAATTATCTTCCTAACTTTTGCAAATAGGTTTCCTATAGCTACTGAACCAATCGAGTAGATTTTACGATAGGTGTGCACTTTGCATAAAAGACCTTAAGGAATAATCTTTTGGTGAAAAAGAAAGAGAATCTTTTCTCTTTAGATATTTTTAGTTGCACATATTTAGTGAAACCTCAATCACTTCGTGTACGTTCGTCAAGTCGAGATAAAACTTGTACCGACAGGACCGTGTCATTTTTCTGGTCCTGTATGTCAAGTTTGGTCCGATTCTGAGACAGTTGATCGGATCGCCGTTTTGCGGGCCCCACGATCCGATCCAACGGACGATTTTGTGCACGGTCCGCCGGAATCCAACTTTGGACATACGGTTGGGTTCGTATCGGAAAACCAGATCCGTAGACATGTAGTTTGACGACTTTAGAGACCATTGACTCTGGCACGCTTTTCGGTGCAAAGCGGGTCCAACGGCGGACATTGTTTTTGCCCGAAATTACCGTTTTATTCCTGTGTCCAGAATTGGACTTAAGGACAGGCAATCCTAGCTAATTTGACTATTCTGAGAACGTTTGTAATGTTTATTTCAGCTTTCGGAGACAGTTGTGATGACTTGGACTTTCTGACTTATTGATTGGAGTTACATTGTTGGTTCTTCGTGCAACCCCCAGGCAAGTATATCTTGTCTTTCTACACAGCTTTATTTACATGCACTGTCTATTATTTTATCCAGTTTTCTCATATTGTTGCCATGTATCTTTTCTATCAAGCTGGTATATTTTTATCATTGCTTTAGACAGTGTTCACAGTTAGCCTTGAGTCTTATTGGTCGTGCCTTGATTGAGTTGTGCTTCCGTGTCTTGAACCTTGAAGCTAACCTGCGAGTCCACGATAGGGACGAGGGTTAGTAGTTATTGGTCCACACCTGCGAATCTATACTAGGGACGAGGGTGATGCTAGCCTGCGAGTCCACACTAGGGACGAGGGTTAGTAGTAGATGCTAGCCTGCGAGTCCACACTAGGGACGAGGGTTAGTAGTAGATGCTAGCCTGCGAGTCCACACTAGGGACGAGGGTTAGTAGTAGATGCTAGCCTGCGAGTCCACACTAGGGACGAGGGTTAATGGGATAGGGTTACGCCTGCGAGTCCACACTAGGGACGAGGGTGATGCTAGCCTGCGAGTCCACACTAGGGACGAGGGTTAGTAGAGGCTAGCCTGCGAGTCCACACTAGGGACGAGGGTTAGTAGTTCAAACCTGCGAGTCCACATTAGGGACGAGGGTTTGAGTATTCGTTTCGGTTATCCGTTGACACCTTGACATGAGTTCTATCGTCCTCGTTCAGCAGTTCATTTATGTGTAGACAGTATATAGATTCGTGCTTATTCATTGCTCAGTTTTACTTATTTATTCTGTATTTTTCTCCATGCATAATAAACTGTTAGAAAGGCTCGTTTTTATGTATCTTGCTAGTCCTCTGAGGACCTGATGATCTCTTCAGGTTTAGCGACTACATGGAGTTAGTTAGCAGAGCAGGATGATAGAGGATTGCGATGTATGATACAGGTATTTGTTTGTGTTATTTTTTTATTATCTTCTCGTGCTTTATATTCCATACCATGATATACTCTGCTTATTTATAGGCTCATATTATTCCTTAGAGTCTTATCGGACATTTATGCTAGTGGGCTGCAGACCACGACCTATAGTGTTCATTCATGTTTCATATTCTTATTGTGGATTGAGATATAGATTGCATTGCCATGATTTGGCAGTAAACCATAGCCTTGACAGCGTTTACGTATTCGAGATGGGCTGGAGTCCGCTCGATGCGTAGCTGGGTTTGCTCACGCTCTCGCGTCCGAAAAGCGGGTGCGGGTCGTGACACTCCTACCCCTGAAGGTAGGACAAAACTCTCCTGCAAACGGGGACGCCAGTGTGTAACCACTTCCTCTTGTAGAAGCGGCGGATAAAGGCATCTCCTTCAACATGATCCTCCTCCGGACCTGGACTCATCACGTTCGGATGATGCAGAATCAGCCATCCCATAAGATAATGGAATGGCAGTTCAGCCCGAGGAAAGTTGTCATTTTTTCCTCTCCCCTGGATCACGTCATCAGCAAAAGTCCTCAAACCCCGCAACAGGTTACATACCATCACGGGAAGGAGAGCTAAAGGACGTCCAAAAGCCAACTTTACGGCAGACAAAAAAAGGTTCCGATGTACCCTCTCTACTGTACCAGAACCGCCCGCAAACACACAATCTCGGAGCCATATCATCAAGTATGCCGTCAGCACCGCCTTAGACGACATCCGGTGCGCACAGTGCCAGAAGCAGCTATACGCATTCTCGCCATTCTCATTGGAACGAGGAGTCATCTCGTCCAGCCGGCTTATCTCAGAAGTCACTTCCGTAGGTTTCAGCCCTTGCGGAGTCGTAAATCGGATCCTCGAAGGGTCCGCCAAATCCTGCTTGAAAATATAATCCCTCCAAGCAGTCACATGAGGCTGGGTCTTGCCTTTGTCCTTCCGGTGCATCAAATAATGATGGCTCGCCACTTCTTTGAAAATGGCCATCATCTCCGAGTCCTTATTCTCCAGAACCTGGATCTCTTCATTCGACGGGAAATATTCTTCGTACGGTTCTGAGCCCCAGGGAAGCTTGGACACTTCGTACATCTCGTGGAGAGCCAACCCCAACTCCCCCACTGGAGTGTAGAAGGTGCCAGTCTGGGTATTGAACAATTCCAAGAGTGCAAGGAACATAGGCTTATTGAGATCCACGCCAGCCTGTGTGGCACGGATAGCGGCTGTCAGCCCAATCTCCTTAAGCTCAGCCTTGAACTTCGAAAGCACCCAAATGGTCAACTCGTCCCACCTCGAGATATGATGACACCAACCTTCAACCCTAAAGCCACCTTTCGGATACATGACCCTCGATGTCAGCATCCGACTCGCGAAGGTTGAAGCACTGAAGGCAAAAGTGTCATTTGGGACTTCACTGTAGAGGCTCCCAGGACGCAAAGTTCGGCAACTGAACGAGGGACCGGTTCGTGAAGCAGCCAGGGTATTCCTCTGGTTTGAGGTAGCATCAATCGAAAGAGCACCCCCCAGGGTCCCTCCCTGAGAAGGAGTAAGCTCCCAGGGCATCCTTCTCTTCGAAGCTAAACGATAGAAGGCTGTCAGCGGCAACTGGCGGTCAAGTTGTCGCATGTACAGCACCATGCCTTTTGCAGAAAAGAACCAGTCTTCTTTGACCTTCAGTATCTTCGCTTCAGTGGAGATCAGGCGGTCACCGAACAAAAAGGTAGGTTTTAAGAAGGTCACATCCTCGGATTCAGTAGATTTCAATTTTCTGCTCTTCATCATACTCTGGAGGAAAATCGACAACTGGTTCTGGATCTGCAGCACTCTCTCAGGAGGTTGATCCTGTAAGATAGCACCCTTGGCAGGGTTGATAACCGCCTCGTCAAAATCAACTCCCATTTGACAAAGGGAAGCGTCCAGAAGGACCTCATTCAGCAAAGGAATCGTCATCGATACTGGCACAACAAAAATCAAAAGTCAGGCAAAAAGACAAAAGTGTGTCAAAGCAACCTGGCGCATCATCAGGGTGTAAACCCATGCGCCTCAGTAAAAAGCAACCTGGCGCATCATTAGGGTGTAAACCCATGCGCCTCAGTAAAAAGCTTCGACGCATCGTCAGGGTGTAAACCCATGCGCCTCAGTGAAAGGCTTCAGCGAATCATCAGGGAAAGAACCCATGCGCATCAGCAAGAGGCTTCGGCGCATCATCAGGGTGTAAACCCATGTGCGTCCGCAGTTAAACCTCGGTACATGATAAAGGTCTAAACCTATGCACGTCGGTGGGGTAAAACCTCGACGCGGACAGAAGTCCATGCGCGTCGGCAGCAGAGAGTTAGGGCACACCAACTCAGTCGCATGATCCAAGGATCATCTGAACAAAAAAAGTAGTGGAAGAGACGAACACCCACCCGTCACAGCGGGTCGAACATCAGCCGTGGCAGCCTCTACAGGCTCTTTCCCTTTGCCTCGTCCAACACCGCCGCGAGGAGTCTTGGGAGCCATTCTTTGAGAGAAGAAAAGTTAGGGTTTTTGAAGAAGAACTCTAAAGAAAGCAAAAGCAAGGAGAAGAAGAACTCTCTCTCTCCATCTCTCGCCTATTTATAGGGCTTGGTCGCACGCGTGAACCGATGATGTGTGATCTCAGCCGTCGCCTCGGGTTCTGTGAAAAGATAACCACAAAAAACTAAAAAGATCATCATTAATCTTTTTCGGTTACCAATGCGTCATCATTTGCATTAACTGAGCGGAGCATGCGCCCCATCTCTGATGCACGGAGTATCTATGCGCCCCGACGGTCATGTGCCTCCACTACCATGCTTCTTATTCAAAGTATTCCAAAACTTATCCAAAAGTTTTGAAAACTTTGAAGGGGGTCTTGTTGAAGCATGGAATTTCAGAACCAGAAAGTCTATGTGCCAGACTACATGCGCCAAAGCTTGGACAAAGTACTTCACAGCAAAAAGCAACAAATATAGACATCGAAAGAGGACTTTTTATTTAACATATAAAAGTCTATTACATGTCTAAGAAAGACTGTACAAAAGAGAATTTCTACAAAGAAAAGATCCTAAGTCTACAGCCAGCAGCCAACATGCGCCCTCAAATAGGTACAGCAATCAACATGCGCCCTCAGCCAGGCGCATCCCACCATACGCCCTCAGCAAGGCGCACCCTTTTCAGCAGCTCAGTTATGTGCATCCTTAGTTATGTGCATCCCTTTGGCAGCTCAGTTATGTGCATCCCTTCAGCAGCCCAGTTATGTGCCGCTCTTCCAGCCAGGCTCACCGCCGTCAAAATGCTTCGACTAATGAAGCATTTATTGAGCAGAATGAGGGTGACAATCAACCCTCTAGCCAAAAAAAGGAAAAGAACCACAAGCCAACCTGTGGCCAAGGGAGGCTTCGAAAGAGCCTCCAAACACCAAGGAAGACCGTGATCGAAACCGCGGCCAAAGGAGCAGCTTTCAACACAACCAGAATGGGCTACACCCATTTTGAAGGTAGAAAGAGCCACCAAAGCCGCAGCACTGTAATTCTGATCTACGGCTCTTCCTGCACAACGAAGACGAGGCCCGAGCATTCCTATCTTTGGATGCAACAGGCACCTTCCTCCTGCCTCGGAAGCCCTCGACTCTGACTTTTGGATGTAACAGTCACCTTCAAGTGCATCAGCGAAGACCCTGCGTCGCATCTTCACCCTCGGGAGCATCTCGTCAACAGAATGCATTCGAGTACACAAGTTCATATCGAAAAGACGTGAGAGAACGAGAAGCAAACCTTCTCTCCATGCCACTATTTATAGGCCGGGCAAATCAAACCCATACGCCAAGTGGATGGCTCTCCGAATTCCGTGCATTGAATTTGTATTAAATGGATGAACCGGACGCTTCGAATTCAGCTAAGTCAAAACAGCTATTTAAAGCACTCGAAGATCGTAACAGTCGCACCATTAAAGACGTGCCACGAAGTAGATGCGCCGGCCAGACCGCACATCTCACAGATACGCCCTTCAGTACCAAGCACATCACAGGGATGCGCCCCCATGCGTCCCCATACGCCTAGTGGAACGCCAACCGACATGCCCACTCAGCTGTCCATCGAATGTCACAAATATTAAATGCTGAACTGACAGAGTTGGCAGCACGCCTCCCGAAGTCTGAACAGTCGGCAGCTTTTTCAGAAGATGAAGCATCGCCAACATCAGCATCATCATTACTTCCCTCCGACGGCTACTGCCACGTGGACACCCAACTATCTCGTATGCGCCTCCGCGGCCATGTGCCCAAACCTGCATACGCCTCAAAAGCTGTGCATCTCAGACTTTTTACTGATCCCTAAAGACAGAAGGAAAGTCACTGTTAAAACTCTGCATGCGCCTCAAAAGCCATGCGCCTCAGACTGCTCTCTGATCCCGAAAGACAGGAGTTAAGTCACTTCTGAAGCCTCGCATGCGCCTCAAAAGCCATACGCTCCGAATGGTTCGTGACTCCTAAAGGTTACAAGCCAAAGTCTCCTCTTGTGCCTAATCCTAGGCGCATCCTACCAGATCATTCCCCACCAAATCAGAGATCTCCGAGCCATGGGTCGATGACACGTGTCCTTTGACTCGACTCACCCAAGATCTCAGCAACAGAAAGATCTTCTTCTCTGCTACGTGCAGGCTCACAATAGCAACATAAAGAAGTCAACCCCTCGATCAGGGCGCATCGTTCATGTGCCTCCATCAGCAATCAACACGTGGCGTCTCCGCGTACAGGCGTATCCTACATGCGCGCATGAGCAGCCAGCCTGCAGACTATATAAAAAGAGGGACCATTTCCTTCTTCCACACCTACGTACACACATACCTACCTACAACGAACAGACATAGACTTCGCACCACCAGAGAGGCAGATACAGACACTCAACGTCTTCCTCCTCTCAGCAAGCTCCAGCGCCCAGAGCAATCCAGACCTTCAGAGAACCGATAACCGTCGTCAGATCGTCAACGGAGTCAACGTATTACCACTCACTCTATCAGCACAAGGAACCCTGTTACGCCCCAGAACCAGAATACTGGAGAGCGGGGGAATGACTCAGCCAGCTACGTATTACGGGTAGAAGAATACCGTATAATACGATCAATGCTGTCTAAAAGACGAGGGGGTGCATACTACATAAAAGTCTCGCTATGGTCATTTCACATCTATTGTCTCAATCATTCAAATAAGAAACAGAAATAGAGAACATGTAAGATAAAGCTGAAAGGCGTCCCAAACGCTCAGTCAAAATGTTCTTGATATCTGGCTTTACAAAACATAGCCAGATGATGTGGCAAAGTATACACAATTGTTATCAGCTGCAGTCTGACTTAATTACAATTATGTAAAAGTAAGTACAAGACAATCCGACTAACATGTCGGTGCCAAACGGTAAGGTATTAAGTAAATAACAAAACGAGTAGGGAAGTAAGGAACCCACTCGACTCCTCCTGCGATCATCCCTCTAGTATTGACCATCTTGGAGGTGGAAGTAAGCTGAGTCCTCGGGGACCGGCTCTAAATTTGGCCATGCAAAACCAGAGAGGTTAGACCTCTAATAGCAAATACCACAAGGAAGCACGATATGAGGAATTAAAACCAGTAATAAGAGAATATGATAAGTAGATCTCTGCTTGCCACTGGGATTCATATAACATCACGACACTTCGAACCAACCTCCCAACCAAAAAAGGACATAAGTTGGCCCGTCATGCCCTGACATTCTGATCATCTCAGTTAGGTAACAGAGTAGGTACGGCACACAAACAAATCAATTTAAACGGCCATGTAACTACTACGGCTTGCTACTGTGAGTTCCAAGTTATCCTGGGATTATGCAATAAAGGATTCCTCAGTTCTTACTATGTGCAAGCAAGGCTAGTTTACCCAGTCAATCAATTGTGCCAATCATGAATTAGACGAGTCCCAGCGGGACGCCCGTCATCAATATACAATATACAATAGATAATATAACCAGATATCGCTCCCTGCCCGTGTGGCAGATTTGCAGTATCTGTGGGGACCAACCAGCCTGTCGGGCACTACTAGTCCCAAGAGGGCTGCCATGTAAGAACTCGGGAATCCATTCTCTCAATGCAATCATTATTTTATTTAACTTAATAGTCTTTACGTTGAGTGAAATCCTATGCCGTGAATCATGGTCATTCAGAATGAGTACTTTCGTACGGGGTACGATATGCACAACTCTACAACGATGCCCGTGCGGTTAGGTTGTAGGTCTTACATAGCGTAATACAACAATCCAAACTAACCACGGAATAATCATGCCTTGACCATAAAGTACACATGCGGCTTTTGTAGAAAATAAATAAATAAATAAATTGAAGCCTGCATGTGTGTCTGTATGTCAATATTCGGGATCGGCCAATCGATTATAATAGTTCATAGTTAATATGAACGTGTCTCATTCATTCAATTCAATAAGACGACTAGCCAGTCTCTTAGTTCCAACTAGGAACGCATGATCAATTATTAGTCAAGTAACAGTCGGGATCAATTCGTGAAAAGGCATAAAAGTCAAATTAGTATTAAGCATGGTCGAGTCCATAACTAGTATAAAATAGTTGGTAACATATTCTTGAAGCCAAGGAAAAGATCTACAAATTTTATGTTGGGAGTTGGAAGAAATTCTAGCCACAATTTCGTCAATTAGGACATATAACAGTCAGAAACAACCAAAATAGGCATTATGCGGCCTATTCTGCGACATGCATGCGGACTAACTGCGACATGCGGCTCATGCGGCATATGCGGCCCAACTGCGATACCATATGCGGCTCAACTGCAACATGCGTCCCATGCGTCTCATTCGCGACACCATATGCGCCTAATGCGACATGCGCCTCATGCGGCTCAACTGCGACACCACATACGCCTACTGCGACATGCGCCTTATGCGGCTCAACTGCGACATTATATGCTTCTACTGCGACATGCGCCTCATGCGGCTCAACTGCGATCATATGCACCTACTGCGACATGCGTCTCATGCGGCTCATTTGCGACACCATATGCGCCTACTGCGACATGCGCCTCATGCGGCTCAACTGCGACATCATATGCGTCTACTGCAATATGCGTCTCATGCGGCTCATTCGTGACACCAAGTGCGCCTACTGCGATATGCACCTCATGCGGCTCAACTGCGATATCATATGCGCATAATACGACATGCGGCTCATTCGCGACACCATATGCGCCTACTGCGATATGTGCCTACTGCGACATGCACCTCATACGGCTCATTTACGACATCATATGTGCCTACTGCGACATGCACCTCGTGCTGCAGATGAATATAGAACGAACAAAAATACTTTTGCCATAACTTCCACAAAATAAATTGAAATCAAACTTTAGTAGAATTAAATTCTCTACAACATGGAACCACTTATTTTCGAAAACAACAATGTTTGATAGATCAAAACCCTAAAATTCATATGAAAACCAAAACTTAAAACTTAGATCTACACCCAACCATCCATGGAAATCAAAAACTTCAAGACCTAAACTTGTAGAGGAAGAGAAGATGAACAACATAGACTAAAAATAAATAGGGATGCATAAAATCCCTCATGGTGTGCAAGATGTACTTGCCTCTCACAAGTGGGTTAGGGTTTGGTGGAGGAGTAAAATGTGAATGAATGAAGAGAGAGAATGAAAGAAGAACTTTTATATCAAGGTCAAGTGGATCTCCACCATTCATTCTCTCCACCAAATCCAAGCCATCCATTCATTTCCATGTTGAACCAAACCGAACCAAGTTGGTTTACCATAAACCAAAATGAACCAAGAGCCAAGATAAAGCAGAAAATAAAATACAGGAAAATCAATAAGCGCAAAATTGAAGAATTTAAATACAGAACAAATGCATGATAAATATTGAATAAATATATTCAAGAAGTACACGTATAAAATACTTATTCTGGGAACGGGGAGTGACATCTCTACCCTTCTTAGAAAAATTTCGTCCTCGGAATTTTAGATCCAAGCAGGACAGAAATGTCAGAGCTAGACTAATATAAGTACAAGTAATTTGAGCAAGCAATCATTTTATAGTGTCAACAGCAAGTAATATATCTGTGTTTAACTATCGACGACACCAAGCAATTCTACTCAGAAGGTGTCAGCCCCTGTTTTTCAAATTTTTGTTAATTAGTGATAATTGGCCATTAATGATTATTTTTAGTATTAAAATATTTTATAGTAAATATTAGGAATTTTTCCTGTATTTTTAAATGATTTTTAAATGGTTTTAAATACATAAAATACCTTTTTGCAATAAAATGAATTATTTTATATAGGTTTTGCAATTTTTAGATTTATTTAAACGCTGTTTGTAATTTCCTATTTGTTGTTTGCAAATTTAATTTGCATAAACTAACTGCGGGAGGGCTTTTGCAAATTAATATTTGCATAACCCAATGGAAAGGACCTATAGGAAATTTCCTAAGTTCTAGGGACCTAACCCTAAAAACCCCTCATCTCCCCCACCGCCTTCCCCTAACCCTAACCCTAATCCGGCCGTAACCCTAACCCTAATCCGGCCGTAATACACCGCCTTCACCCCCTATATATAAACCCCCCTCGTCTTCCTCATCTCACCACCACTGTCTCCACCCCACCACGACCAAGCTCCGCCGCGTTTTCCCTCTCCCAAACTCGACAGACACCCAACTCCGGCGACCCTCCGTTCGACCACCACCGTTCGCCGTCGTCGACCCCAACCTCCACCAGTCGACTCGCCGTGCCGAGGCGAGTGCGGCACCACCACAGCGCCACGACGCCGACGCCCCCAGCCGCCGATCGCCCACTCTTCCACGCTCGAGTTCGCCGGACACGTACGTTGCAGTCTCCATTTCGTATCGTACGTGTCTCGTTTTCGAGTATGTTGTTCGCCAGGACACGACGACCCCAGCCCCGTACTCGGACACGCGTAGATCGTGTCGTGCGTGTCGTGCAGTGCATGGACACGTCGACACGGTGTCAGATTTCATTTCTCGTGTCCTGGACAGTATGGACACGAGCGAACTGTTATTTAGAAAACGGGTTTGGTTTTGTGCTAACGGGTTTAAAACCCATTAACTTAAAATCTGACATATAATTAATCAAACCCCCGTTCTAACAGCCACCCGAACCCGACCTACTGGCCAGCCCGCACAGTTTAGAAACCCCCCCCCCCCCCCCGCTGGCCCGAGTTCGAGCCCCCCTGCTGTTTGTTTTTGTTTTTGTTTTTCTTTTCCTTTTTCCTTTTTCTATTTTCTATATATATATTTATATATATATGTGTATATATATATATATATATTAGTATATATATATATATTTTATATACTGTATTTTGACAGTATATTATATGTATATATAATTTTATAATTAGTAAACTTTTATATATATATTTATATGTATTTATATACATATATGTATATATGTATATATTTTCTTGTATATATTTTTATAGTTAGTAAATTATGTATATATATGTTTTCATATGTATATATACATTATTATACACTTTATAATTAAATGTTTTATTATATATATATACTTTATAAATTGATTATTTTCCTTACATATATATATATATGTAACTTTTAAAAATATGGATATATATATCCTTGATATAAATATCTATATATTTATGTATAAATATAAATATTGTAGATGTACTTTTATATATGTGTTTTACTTTACTTAGTGTAAATTATCTTTATAAAATAAGTTGTCATACTTTTGCAACTACTATGCATAACTTTGCCCTATTAAAA
Source organism: Iris pallida (assembly GCA_029216955.1). Taxonomy (NCBI): domain Eukaryota; kingdom Viridiplantae; phylum Streptophyta; class Magnoliopsida; order Asparagales; family Iridaceae; genus Iris; species Iris pallida. Next base: position 19,338,109 of record JANAVB010004600.1, on the reverse strand, counting down.
TATTAATAATTATTTTGTATTTTTACCAAATTGTATTTTATTGTATTTAAATTACTGCAACCATTTGGTGTCCAAGCCTAGCATGGGTATTTGGGCTCAAATGTGTTTTCACACATTCAAGACCTGTACAAGTCATATTGGACTTGATTCATGGCCTTGGGTCCTGTATTTGAACTTTGGTTCAAATTATATACATGGACAAAATATGCAGATAATTAATTATTGTGTGCATTACTGTTTTTGATTTCTAAAAATACTTAAAGTATTGCTAAAATTATGGAAAAATAGTTTTTAGATACTATGTTAAGTTAGCTAATTTAGTATAATTTTTGTAGTATTTAATTTACTGTTTTGCCCCTAGTTTGGCATATGAAACCAGAACTCACTTTCTATATATTTATGAAAACTGATTTTTCTAAAATATTTCTGTTGGGTAATAAATCCCAGAAAAATTATAATAAATTTCTATAATTAATAAGGTTTCTGTCAGTATATTATTCTGCATTTATTGGAGATTTCTAGTATTTTCTAAAATTGTTAAAACACAGTGCACAGAATGTTTATTTTACCAATAATTATGACTAAGTCATGACTTGTGATTTTTGTGTATTTCTAGTATTTGGATTGCTAACCAGCCTTAATATGGGAGACCCATGTGTTAGTTTAGATGCCAAATCACTTCAATTTGAACCCCTAGGCTAAGTTCACCTAGCCAATGTCCAATTTGGCCTTCTCACATCACTAGTGTATTTATATTGACTTGTAACTTAGAGTCTGAGTATATATATGTTTTCAGTGCCAGGACACTCTACATCTTAGCTTTATTGTCATTGCATTGCTTTGCTCCAGGCAAGTACATCTACAAACTCATTTACTGTCTTTTAATGTTAAGTACATGTGACAACCTTGTTAAATTACCATTAATCCAGTTGTAAGTCTTTTATTAATTGTACATGTTAAAAATACTGTTATTTGATAAAAGAATGTTAATCAACCCATGTGAATGCTGATCCTTGGAGTAGCAAGTCAAATCATAACATGTTTCATACTATTGCCAGTTCCCACCATGCTTTACACTATTTCCTGTATCTTTTACATGATGATTACTGGGTTATAAGAGAGTTGATAGTATAGTTACTGGACTCGTGGAATGTACTCACTTACATTGCAGTATGCTAATTGTGTAGTTTCTGGACTTGTGGAATGTACTCCCGTACATTGCAGTAAACTAGCAGTGCGGTTTCTGGACTTGTGGAATGTACTTACGTTCATTGCAGTAAACTAAGAATGTAGTTTCTGGACTTGTGGAATGTACATACGTACATTGCAGTAAACTAGCATAGCACCTATTGACCGATCTCATACCTGCTCCAGTTTTAATACATAATGTACATATGCCACAATTGACAAGAGTGTCTTAAAATGATAATCAAGATATACCATGATTTTCCGCTTTATATGATTTACCATGATTCCAGTATGTCTATTTTTCAGTCTTATCATACCATGTTCCTGTTGTACATCTCTTGCATTATACATTCAGTACTTTAGTAGTAGAGGTTGTACTTGCTCCCGTCCTGACAGGATAACGTTGTAGGTATTTTGACCGAGGAAGAAATGCTTTATGACCCGTACTATGGAGCTCCAGTTGAGGATATTCCAGCAGGGAATCCTGCTTAGCTGCTTAGTTTGACTTAGTGTTGGGTTATTATCACAGATGCTGTTTTGTACCTTTAAACTGGACTTTGTCTCCAGTACTACTTTTGGTTGTGTACTATTTATTTTCAAACTTAGTGGTTTTTCATCTATATAGAAGCTGTGTTGTGATCATTCTTAAACTATCTTAATTATTAGCACATTTATCATTATTACCTGACTGTCTAGAATAGCTTACTACGCTCTAATCAAGCGTAGGCTGGACATGGCTCGGCCCGGCCCAACAATTTGGGAATCGGGTCGTGACATGTTTTTTTGGCGGCCCATGCAAGGTCCTGACTAAAGTTGTTTGGTTACGTTACTGTACCAAGCACGCCTGCAGAAATTAAGGATAACTAGATAACACTAGGAACAACATCTAGAACACCTAGAGGATTTCTAGGATTGCAACATAGGAAAACTCATCACAGCATAGGACCGGTAGTGTAACTAAATTGTTTGCTTATGACTACTTGCTTTATTCTTATAATTCCTTTGTCTTTTATAAATAGATGGACCCTACACACTCTCCCGATTCCGCCACCTCAGGTGACGGTATACCTCCACCACCTCCTACCCCGCAGACCCAGATACCTCCACCCCCACCTCCTATCATACCTCCCCAGACTATTGTTTCCCTTGACGGAACCCAATTACTGGCTTTGATCCAGGGGCTCCTGAATACTCAGCATATCCCCGTCTCGCAACCTATAGAACATCAATTGAGGCTAGGTAGTATCAAGAGTTTTATGAACCTAAAACCGAAGGAGTTTCTTGGAACGAAAGGCATAGTTGTAGCTGATGACTGGTTAGATTCCGTAGAGAGGAAGCTCATAGGGGCTAGATTACCTGACGACCTTTGGGTCGAGGCAGCAGGATTTTTGTTAGCAGACCTGGCAGGGGTCTGGTTCAGAAATGAGACGATGTTCATTGGCGGCAGAGGAAACTGGGAGCAATTCAAGATCCAGTTCAAGAGGAAGTTCTTCTCCACCACCGCTAGAGTTGCCATGGGATTGCAATTCCAGAACCTGCAACAGGGGAGCCGTACAGTCGATGAGTACGCAGGTGAGTTTAGCAGACTCAGTCGTTTTGCCCCGAGCTTAGTAGCCGACCCGGAGGAGATGGCTCGCAGATTCTGCCATGGTCTTGTCCCGGACATTAGCATCTTACTAGTGGCCAACGGGATCACAGACTACTACCAGCTACTGGAGAGAGCCCGAGGTATCGAGGAGCGTCTTTTGTCTTGCAAGAGGCCAGCTACCACACATCATGACGGGCCGTCCAAGCGCCAGACTTTCCAGCAGAGGACGACTACCCAGCACCAGCAGGCCTATTCTCCACCAGCTCATCCTCAGCATCAGTTATCATTTGCCCGAGATCCGGGGCACCAGCAGAAGTGGGTCTCTTGTGCCTTCTGCAAAAAGCCAGGGCACGATGTCTCCATCTGTAGGAAGAAATTGAGCCAGTGTCTTGCTTGCGGGTCTTCCACCCATATGATTCGGGAGTGCCCGAAGGCGAAGCCATTTACCAGAGGACCTTCAGGGAGAGCATACCCTTTAGCCATCCAGGCAGCAGTACCAGTGCAGGGCCCAGAGCCAGAGCCAGAATACTTGACAGACGGTACCACAGGTTGGATTTATTTGCATATGACTGTTTGATTCTAGTGCCTCATTAAGTAACCTGTCATTAGACTTTTACCAAACCATCATTTAGTAGCTGCACTCATAAGACAAGCCATTGACCAGTAGACCTGTTTCATAGACGTTCCATCATTAGGAGATAGCCTTAGTCATCGCTGTAATTATTTTAAAACGATAGTTGCCTCGCGTGTCTTCAGTTCTTGTAAATTTCGAGGACGAAATTTTTCAAGGAGGGAAGACTTGTCAGCCCCTGTTTTTCAAATTTTTGTTAATTAGTGATAATTGGCCATTAATGATTATTTTTAGTATTAAAATATTTTATAGTAAATATTAGGAATTTTTCCTGTATTTTTAAATGATTTTTAAATGGTTTTAAATATATAAAATACCTTTTTACAATAAAATGAATTATTTTATATAGGTTTTGCAATTTTTAGATTTATTTAAACGCTGTTTGTAATTTCCTATTTGTTGTTTGCAAATTTAATTTACATAAACTAACTGCGGAAGGGCTTTTGCAAATTAATATTTGCATAACCCAATGGAAAGGACCTATAGGAAATTTCCTAAGTTCTAGGGACCTAACCCTAAAAACCCCTCATCTCCCCCACCGCCTTCCCCTAACCCTAACCCTAATCCGGCCGTAACCCTAACCCTAATCCGGCCGTAATCCACCGCCTTCACCCCCTATATATAAACCCCCCCTCGTCTTCCTCATCTCACCACCACTGTCTCCACCCCACCACGACCAAGCTCCGCCGCGTTTTCCCTCTCCCAAACTCGACAGACACCCAACTCCGGCGACCCTCCGTTCGACCACCACCGTTCGCCGTCGTCGACCCCAACCTCAACCAGTCGACTCGCCGTGCCGAGGCGAGTGCGGCGCCACCACAGCGCCACGACGCCGACGCCCCCAGCCGCCGATCGCCCACTCTTCCACGCTCGAGTTCGCCGGACACGTACGTTGCAGTCTCCATTTCGTATCGTACGTGTCTCGTTTTCGAGTATGTTGTTCGCCAGGACACGACGACCCCAGCCCCGTACTCGGACACGCGTAGATCGTGTCGTGCGTGTCGTACAGTGCATGGACACGTCGACACGGTGTCAGATCTCATTTCTCGTGTCCTGGACAGTATGGACACGAGCGAACTGTTATTTAGAGAACGGGTTTGGTTTTGTGCTAACGGGTTTAAAACCCATTAACTTAAAATCTGACATATAATTAATCAAACCCCCGTTCTAACAGCCACCCGAACCCGACCTACTGGCCAGCCCGCACAGTTTAGAACCCCCCCCCCCCCCCTCCCGCTGGCCCGAGTTCGAGCCCCCCTGCTGTTTGTTTTTCTTTTCCTTTTTCCTTTTTCTATTTTCTATATATATATTTATATATATATGTGTATATATATATATATATATATATATATATATATATATATATATATATATATATATATATATATATATATATATATATTTTATATATATATATATATATATATATATATATATATTAGTATATATATATATATTTTATATACTGTATTTTGACAGTATATTATATGTATATATAATTTTATAATTAGTAAACTTTTATATATATATTTATATGTATTTATATACATATATGTATATATGTATATATTTTCTTGTATATATTTTTATAGTTAGTAAATTATGTATATATATGTTTTCATATGTATATATACATTATTATACACTTTATAATTAAATGTTTCATTATATATATATACTTTATAAATTGATTATTTTCCTTACATATATATATATGTAACTTTTAAAAATATGGATATATATATATCCTTGATATAAATATCTATATATTTATGTATAAATATAAATATTGTAGATGTACTTTTATATATGTGTTTTACTTTACTTAGTGTAAATTATCTTTATAAAATAAGTTGTCATACTTTTGCAACTACTATGCATAACTTTGCCCTATTAAAATATTAATAATTATTTTGTATTTTTACCAAATTGTATTTTATTGTATTTAAATTACTGCAACCATTTGGTGTCCAAGCCTAGCATGGGTATTTGGGCTCAAATGTGTTTTCACACATTCAAGACCTGTACAAGTCATATTGGACTTGATTCATGGCCTTGGGTCCTGTATTTGAACTTTGGTTCAAATTATATACATGGACAAAATACGCAGATAATTAATTATTGTGTGTATTACTGTTTTTGATTTCTAAAAATACTTAAAGTATTGCTAAAATTATGGAAAAATAGTTTTTAGATACTATGTTAAGTTAGCTAATTTAGTATAATTTTTGTAGTATTTAATTTACTATTTTGCCCCTAGTTTGGCATATGAAACCAGAACTCACTTTCTGTATATTTATGAAAACTGATTTTTCTAAAATATTTCTGTTGGGTAATAAATCCCAGAAAAATTATAATAAATTTCTATAATTAACAAGGTTTCTGTCAGTATATTATTCTGCATTTATTGGAGATTTCTAGTATTTTCTAAAATTGTTAAAACACAGTGCACAGAATGTTTATTTTACCAATAATTATGACTAAGTCATGACTTGTGATTTTTGTGTATTTCTAGTATTTGGATTGCTAACCAGCCTTAATATGGGAGACCCATGTGTTAGTTTAGATGCCAAATCACTTCAATTTGAACCCCTAGGCTAAGTTCACCTAGCCAATGTCCAATTTGGCCTTCTCACATCACTAGTGTATTTATATTGACTTGTAACTTAGAGTCTGAGTATATATATGTTTTCAGTGCCAGGACACTCTACATCTTAGCTTTATTATCATTGCATTGCTTTGCTCCAGGCAAGTACATCTATAAACTCATTTACTGTCTTTTAATGTTAAGTACATGTGACAACCTTGTTAAATTACCATTAATCCAGTTGTAAGTCTTTTATTAATTGTACATGTTAAAAACACTGTTATTTGATAAAAGAATGTTAATCAACCCATGTGAATGCTGATCCTTGGAGTAGCAAGTCAAATCATAACATGTTTCATACTATTGCCAGTTCCCACCATGCTTTACACTATTTCCCGTATCTTTTACATGATGATTACTGGGTTATGAGAGAGTTGATAATATAGTTACTGGACTCGTGGAATGTACTCACTTACATTACAGTATGCTAATTGTGTAGTTTCTGGACTTGTAGAATGTACTCCCGTACATTGCAGTAAACTAGCAGTACGGTTTCTGGACTTGTGGAATGTACTTACGTACATTGCAATAAACTAAGAATGTAGTTTCTGGACTTGTGGAATGTACATACGTACATTGCAGTAAACTAGCATAGCACCTATTGACCGATCTCATACCTGCTCCAGTTTTAATACATAATGTACATATGCCACAATTGACAAGAGTGTCTTAAAATGATAATCAAGATATACCATGATTTTCCGCTTTATATGATTTACCATGATTCCAGTATGTCTATTTTTCAGTCTTATCATACCATGTTCCTGTTGTACATCTCTTGCATTATACATTCAGTACTTTAGTAGTAGAGGTTGTACTTGCTCCCGTCCTGACAGGATAACGTTGTAGGTATTTTGACCGAGGAAGAAATGCTTTGTGACCCGTACTATGGAGCTCCAGTTGAGGATATTCCAGCAGGGAATCCTGCTTAGCTGCTTAGTTTGACTTAGTGTTGGGTTATTATCACAGACGCTGTTTTGTACCTTTAAACTGGACTTTGTCTCCAGTACTACTTTTGGTTGTGTACTATTTATTATCAAACTTAGTGGTTTTTCATCTATATAGAAGCTGTGTTGTGATCATTCTTAAACTATCTTAATTATTAGCACATTTATCATTATTACCTGACTGTCTAGAACAGCTTACTACGCTCTAATCAAGCGTAGGCTGGACATGGCTCGGCCCGGCCCAACAATTTGGGAATCGGGTCATGACAGAAGGTGGCAAGCATGAGGAGTTAAAACAATCAAGGTATACAGAGAGAGATATACCTTGTGAGGCAAACAGGTGCGGATACCGTGATCGGATATCATCCTCACGTTCCCACGTTGACTCCCCTAAAGAGTGATGACCCCAAGCAACCCGGACAAGGCTAATTGTTTAGTTCTTGAGTATCTTCTCTCTTCGGTCCAAAATGGACACAGGCTGTTCCTCGTAAGACAGGTTGGTACCAACAACCAGCTCAGAATGATCAAGAATATGGCTTGGGTCCGATACATACCTACGCAACTGAGATACATAAAATACGTCATGCACCTCTCGTAACGAAGGTGGAAGGGATAAACGATAAGCAACATCGCCTATCCTATCAAGAATAACAAATGGTCCTACGTATCGCGGACTCAACTTCCCGCGAACGCCAAATCTAATGACCCCACGGGTAGGTAAGATCCGCAAGAACACGTGGTCCCCAACAGAAAACTCTAGTGGCCTACGATGATGGTCCGCCCAATGACGATGTCGATCCTGCGCAACTCGAAGTCGCTCTCTAATTCCCTTAACCAATTCAACTGTCTGAACAATCATTTCTGGGCCTAACATCTTCCTCTCCCCGATATCATCCCATGCTAGTGGCGACCTACACTTCTTACCATATAGGGCTTCGAATGGCGCCATCTGGATACTGGCTTGATAACTGTTGTTATAAGAAAACTCGACTAAGTACAGGTGGCTCTCCCAAGATCCTCCAAAATCTAGGGTGCAAGCTCGCAACATATCTTCCAAAGTCTGAATTGTCCTTTCTGATTGCCCGTCCGTCTATGGATGGTAAGCCGTGCTAAATCTTAACTTGGTACTCAGACTATGATGTAAGCTCTTCTAGAAATATGATGTAAAGCGGGTATCTCGGTCTGACACAATGCTGACGGGGACTCCATGCTGCCTGACTATCTGCTGCATATACAACTCTGCCAACTTTTCTGTAGATTGCCCTACTCTGAAAGGAAGAAAGTGTGCTACCTTCGTAAGTCGATCTACTATCACCCAAATAGCATCTTTACTACTTGGTGATCTCGGTAAACCGGTCACAAAGTCCATTATGATGTGTTTCTACTTCCATTCCGGGATAGGAAGTGGTTGCAATAACCCAGCTGGCCTCTGCTGTTCTGCCTTCACTTGCTGACATACCAAGCAACGGGAAACAAATCTAGCTATCTCCCTCTTCATCCCGTTCCACCAGAAGTGCTGCTTGATATCTTGGTACATCTTGGTCCCTCCAGGGTGTATAGAATATTGAGAACTGTAAGCTTCTGTCATAACCTCCTGTCTGATATCTCTACTAGGCACACATAGACGTGATCCAAACCTAATCGTACCATCTTCATGAATTTGCATCTCCTTTCTGAGTTCTGACTCACATTCTGCTCTAAGCTTCTAAATCCTTGGGTCCTGTGCCTGAGCTGCCTTGATCATGTCTACCAAGTCGGATTGAACTTGTAAACTTGTTATAACTCCTACATCACTAGAAAGTATAACTTCGATGTCCATCTCCCGAAGGTCTTCTAAGATGTACTTCTGTATTGTCAACATAAATGCGCCGCCTCTCCTACTAAGAGCGTCTGCTACCACATTAGCCTTGCCTGGATGATACTGAAGCTCCACGTCATAATCCTTGATCAACTCCAACCATCTTCTCTGTCTCATGTTCAGCTCCTTCTGAGTAAAGATGTACCTCAGACTTTTATGATCTGTGTACATGTCTACTCGATCACCATATAAGTAATGTCTCCATAGCTTCAAAACAAATACTAATGCCGCTAACTCCAAGTCATGAGTTAGATAATTCTTCTCGTGGTCTCGAAGTTGCCTAGATGCATATGCTATCACTTTCCCATGTTGCATGAGGACACATCCAAGTCCCTTACCTGACGCATCGCAATACACTGTAAAACCTCCGGGTCCAACTGGCAATGTAAGAATAGGTGGTGATATTAACTTCTGCTTCAGATTATCAAATGATGCCTAGCATTCTACCGACCAGACGAATGGTACATCCTTCCGTGTCAAGCGGGTCATGGGTGCTGAAAGCCTTGCAAAGTCTGATACGAACCTTCTGTAATATCCTGCCAATCCCAGAAAACTCTGTATATTAGCAATGGTCTTGGGTACTGGCCAACTCTCTACTGCTTCTACCTTCTTGGGATCCACTGCTACTCCAGCTCCTGATATGATGTGACCCAAAAATGAAATATGATCCGACCAAAACTCACACTTGCTGAGCTTGGCATACAGCTGGTTCTCTCTCAGAACCTGTAACACTTTTCTGAGATGGTCTTCATGCTCCTCTTTACTGGCAGAATATACGAGAATATCGTCAAGAAATACAACGACAAACTGATCTAAGTATGGCATAAAGATGTGGTTCATCAAATCCATAAATATTGCTGGAGCATTGGTCAAACCAAACGACATTACTAAGAATTCATAATGCCCATACTTCGATCTGAATGCTGTCTTGGGAATATCCTCCTTTCGAACCCTCACTTGATGATACCCTGAACGAAGATCTATCTTGGAGAAAACTCTAGCTTTGCTCAACTGATCAAACAAGTCGTCGATCCTGGGTAGTGGGTACTTGTTCTTTACTGTTGCCGCGTTAAGCTTCCTGTAGTCAATACATAATCTGGATGACCCATGCTTCTTTCCCACAAGTACCACTGGTGCTGCCCATGGTGATATGCTAGCTTGGATGAACTTCTTCTCCTTCAGTTCCTCTATGTGCTGATATACCTTGGCCTGCTCTGAATCTGCCATTCTGTAAACTCGATCTGATATCGGTTTAATTCCAGGTGCCAATTCCATACTGAACTCAACATCTCTTACAAGCGATAGCCCTGGAAGTTCTTTGGGAAATACGTCTAGAAATTCTTCAACTACCTTCGGAACCTGAACTTCTTCTATTGCCGTTATTACTCCCTGCTCTTGCTGAGTTGCCTCTGATCTGACTAAGGTAAATCTTTTCATGCCTGGAATATCAAAAGATACACTCCCACTACGATAATCTATTGTCGCATGACTGTCTTTCAGCCAGTCCATGCCTAAGATAATGTCGAAATTTTCAACAGAAAATTCTATCAACAGGGCGGGTAAGGAATTCCTGCAAACTACAACGCTACATGCTAGAATAACTCTACTAACTCCTACGAGCCCATTACCAGTGAGTATATTCAACCTCCCTGGCAATACCTCGAACTCCATTCCTAGCCGTGTCGCAAATTGTGCAGATATAAATGAGTGTTATGCTCCTGAATCAAATAATGCTACTACGGGATATGAGGCGACGAGAATGTTACCTGCCACAACATCTCCCGATGCTAATGTCTCCTCCAAGGACAGAGTGAATGCCTGCCCTCGACCTCCTTGTTGGTTCCCATGTTGCGGCCTAGCCTGGTGTTGCTGTTGGCCCCTGCCTTGATGATGCTGGAGTGATCTATGCTGGTGTTGCTGCATCGGCGGTCCCTGCTGCCGAAACATCTGAGCCTGTGGCATTAACGGACGCTGGGCCAATGGTCTCACTGCCACTGTGGGTCCTCGATACTGTCCTGCCCCTGGTGCTGGTAGAGCAGGAAACTGCTGCACTGGTCCTCCTGACCTCGAATTCATGGGACATGTGGTAACCCGATGATCTGGAGTTCCATATATCAAACACAGTCCGTTCAATGCCCGACACACATCTCTAGTGTGCCCTACCTTCCCACAATAAGTGCAGCCCGCTGGGGGTTGCTGATTCTTCCTCTGTTGCTGTTGCTGTTGCCTGGGTGGTGCTGGCCCTCGCATTGCCACATCGTGAATGCGAATGCCAAGGGATGGTGCTGTTGTTCGGGGTGCTGCTCCCCCTCCTCCTTCAATCTAACTGTGAGATCTCTTCTGACCTCCAGTCCTTGCCGTGATCCTCTGAATGGTGATCTCATGCCTCCGGGTTGCCGTCAATACTTCGTCAAAAGTCTGATAATTCTGCCCCTCTATCAATTGCAAGAGCTCAAGGTGAAACCCTTGCTGGAACCTCATAGCCCTCTGGCTCTCTGTTGCTACCATCTCTTGGACAAACCTGCTCAATATGCAGAACTCCGCTGCATAAGCATATACCGTCTTGCCGGCCTGCTTGAGGTTGATAAACTTCTGTTGTAGCTCAAACTGCGCCACAATCCCATAGTACTTCGTCTTGAATCTTGCGGTAAAATCTTCCCAAGCAACAAGATGTCTGATGCCCACTTCCTCTGATTCCCACCAATCACGTGCGAGATCCTGAAGTAACAACTTCACTTGATCCATACGTTCTTCTGCCGGCACCTTAGCTGCTGTCAGAATAGCCTCAATATCCTTAAGCCATGCATCTGCTGAGATGGCATCCTCCGTTCCTTCGAAACGGCGGAGGTTGAACTTGTAAAACCTGGCTGATGCTCCTGAATCTGTCATCGCCCCTCTTTCCAATGCCGTCTGCAATCCTTGGTTGAGTAATACGTTCTGCTCTTGCAACTGAACGTGCATGCGCTGCTGGGCTGACATCTAATGTTGCTGAGTAGCCATCATCCCTCTCATGATCTCCAGAAGAGCCGGTGTGTCCATTTCCGCAGGGGTAGGTGGAACTGTTGGTGGTGGTGGAACATCCGGATACTGTGATCCAGCTGCTGTTTCCACTATTACTTCTTCTTGGATAGCCTCTTGAGTTAGTACCGGCCCTTGTTGCTGACCAACATGGTCAGGTTGTCCGTGTTGCTCTTGTTGTTGTTGTCTAGTCCTGGCAGATACGGACGAAGTGCCCCTAAGAAAAGGGATAAAAGAACAATCAAACGATCGGACATAAAATATCAATGAAGTCAAAGGATACCGGAATATCAAGCTAGAGTCGAGAGTAATGAATCATGAGATCAAGGAGGAACATGTGTGATTGAGACATCCTATAAATTAAAACACCCCGCAAGTCTGAAATCAGACCTGCATGGGCCACCACTAAAACCTTGTCACGCCCCAGAACCAGAATACTGGAGAGCGGGGGAATGACTCAGCCAGCTACGTATTACAGGTAGAAGAATACCGTATAATACGATCAATACTGTCTAAAAGACGAGGGGGTGCATACTACATAAAAGTCTCGCTATGGTCATTTCACATCTATTGTCTCAATCATTCAAATAAGAAACAGAAATAGAGAACATATAAGATAAAGCAGTAAGACATCCCAAACGCTCAGTCAAAATGTTCTTGATATTTGGCTTTACAAAACATAGCCAGATGATGTGGCAAAGTGTACACAATTGTTATCAGCTGCAGTCTGACTTAATTACAATTATGTAAAAGTAAGTACAAGACAATCCGACTAACATGTCGATGCCAAACGGCAAGGTATTAAGTAAATAATAAAACGAGTGGGAAAGTAAGGAACCCACTCGAGTCCTCCTGCGATCATCCCTCTAGTATTGACCATCTTGGAGGTAGAAGTAAGCTGAGTCCTCGGGGACCGGCTCTAAATCTGGCCATGTAAAACCAGAGAGATTAGACCTCTAATAGCAAGTACCACAAGGAAGCACGACATGAGGAATTAAAACCAGTAATAAGAGAATATGATAAGTAGATCTCTGCTTGCCACTGGGATTCACATAACATCACGACACTTCGAACCAACCTCCCAACCAAACAAGGACATAAGTTGGCCCGTCATGCCCTGACATTCTGATCATCTCAGTTAGGTAACAGAGTAGGTACAGCACACAAACAAATCAATTTAAACGGCCATGCAACTACTACGGCTTGCTACTGTGAGTTTCAAGTTATCCTGGGATTATGCAATAAAGGATTCCTCAGTTCTTACTATGTACAAGCAAGGCTAGTTTACCCAGTCAATCAATTGCGCCAATCATGAATTAGACGAGTCCCAGCGGAACGTCCGTCATCAATATACAATATACAATAGATAATATAACCAGATACCGCTTCCTGCCCGTGTGGCAAATTTGCAGTATCTGTGGGGACCAACCGGCCTGTCGGGCACTACTAGTCCCAAGAGGGCTGCCATGTAAGAACTCGGGAATCCATTCTCTCAATACAATCATTATTTTATTTAACTTAATAGTCTCTACGTTGAGTGAAATCCCATGCCGTGGATCATGGTCATTCAGAATGAGTGCTTTCGTACGGGGTACGATATGCACAACTCTACAACGATGCCCGTGCGGTTAGGTTGTAGGTCTTACATAGCGTAATGCAACAATCCAAACTAACCATGGAATAATCATGCCTTGACCATAAAGTACACATGCGACTTTTGTAGAAAATAAATAAATAAATAAATTGAAGCCTGCATGTGTGCCTGTATGTCAATATTCGGGATCGGCCAATCGATTATAATAGTTCATAGTTAATATGAACGTGTCTCATTCATTCAATTCAATAAGACGACTAGCCAGTCTCTTAGTTCCAAGTAGGAACGCATGATCAATTATTAGTCAAGTAACAGTCGGGGTCAATTCGTGACAAGGCATAAAAGTCAAATTAGTATTAAGCATGGTCGAGTTCATAACTAGTATAAAATAGTTGGTAACATATTCTTGAAGCCAAGGAAAAGATCTACAAATTTTATGTTGGGAGTTGGAAGAAATTCTAGCCACAATTTCGTCAATTAGGACATATAACAGTCAAAAACAACCAAAATAGGCATTATGCGGCCTATTCTGCGACATGCATGCGGACTAACTGCGACATGCGGCTCATGCGGCATATGCGGCCCAACTGCGATACCATATGCGGTTCAACTACGACATGCGTCCCATGCGTCTCATTCGCGACACCATATGCGCCTACTGCGACATGCGCCTCATGCGGCTCAAATACGACACCATATGCGTCTACTGCGACATGCACCTCATGCGGCTCAACTGCGACATCATATGCGCCTACTGCGACATGCGCCTCATGCGGCTCAACTGCGACATCATATGCGCCTACTGCGACATGCGCCTCATGCGGCTCATTCGCGACACCATATGCGCCTACTGCGACATGCGCCTCATGCGGCTCAACTGCGACATCATATGCGCCTACTGCGACATGCGACTCATGCGACTCATTCGCGACACCATATGTGCCTACTGCGACATATGTCCCATGCGGCTCAACTGCGACATCATATGCGCCTACTGCGACATGCGCCTCATGCGGCTCATTCACGATACCATATGCGCCTAGTGCGACATGCGCCTACTGCGACATGCGCCTCATGCGGCTCATTCGCGATATCATATGCGCCTACTGCGACATGTACCTCATGCTGCAGATGAATATAGAACGAACAAAAATACTTTTGCCATAACTTCCACAAAATAAATCGAAATCTAACTTTTTAAAAACTAAACTTTAGTAGAATTAAATTCTCTACAACATGGAACCACTTATTTTTGAAAACAACAATGTTTGATAGATCAAAACCCTAAAATTCATATGAAAACTAAAACTTAAAACTTAGATCTACACCCAACCATCCATGGAAATCAAAAACTTCAAGACCTAAACTTGTAGAGGAAGAGAAGATGAACAACATAGACTAAAAATAAATGGGGATGCATGAAATCTCTCATGGTGTGCAAGATGTACTTGTCTCTCACAAGTGGGTTAGGGTTTGGTGGAGGAGTAGAATGTGAATGAATGAAGAGAGAGAATGAAAGAAGAACTTTTATATCAAGGTCAAGTGGATCTCCACCATTCATTCTCTCCACCAAATCCAAGCCATCCATTCATTTCTATGTTGAACCAAACCGAACCAAGTTGGTTTACCATGAACCGAAATGAACCAAGAGCCAAGATAAAGCAGAAAATAAAATACAAGAAAATTTATAAGCACAAAATTGAAGAATTTAAATACAGAACAAATGCATGATAAATATTGAATAAATACATTCAAGAAGTACACGTATAAAATACTTATTCTGGGAACGGGGAGTGACAAACCCAGATAAACAAAAGTGTACTCCTAGGACTACATCTAAGTCCTATATTGTAACACTGTTCTGTTTGTATTAAAATTTGCAATAAAAGAATTTTAATGGCAAACATCCGTGCCACGATTTCTAGTCACCTTGTACTCCAATTCCTAATAATGGCTAAAAATCATTTACCGTAATAATAAGCTAAATAATTTATAAAATCCTAAAATTACTATTTAAAACAAATAAGTAATTAAAAAATATTTTAAAAAAATTCTCCGGGAAGGGAAGTTACAAATCTACCCACCTTAAAATAATTTCGTCCTCGAAATTCCAATTCATGACTATTCCTTAAAATTCAAAGTCCTTAATCTCCTCAAATTTAATTTCTCCAAAATATTTCATGGCCTTCTCTAGTCATTTGGTATTAAGAAATCTCGAGGACTTATACCCACCTTAGGTCACACTTCTCCCTTGGAACACAGGTCGCTAAAATCTTATAATCTTCTAACCAGTGACTAATAGTTCTACCAAGATATCTAGGACATATGGTATCTATAATCCGCTCCTATCTATCAAACAACCCAATATTTAATAAGCAATAATTTACACAAATAGCAAAAATATTGGTAAATTCCAATAGGTATGACCATTCGTCACTATACAATAGGAAGGACAGGAAGATAAGGAAAATAATCGGGAGCGAATATGAAGCTCTCAGGACGGTAGAGGGTATCCAATGGTACAGATAGAAAGAATGTTTACGAACCATTGTCTTATTTGCTAGATTGGGCTACTCTAGTCTAGTCACCACTGCTAAATCAAAGAACATTTATTTCTTAGAGGGGCTTGCAATCCGTGCAATACAGAAATCCTGTTCTCGAAGTTCTAAACAACATTCCAAAATAGGACTGAATTTGAGAAATCAAGATTGTGATCTTTTCCGTGGCTATTTAAACACAAGAGCAAGGGATAAAGATGCACTACAAGATCGTCTCGCGACTTCCAGGTAGATAGAATGAGGGTTACGAATGACATCGCATTCTAAGAGGTGGAGACTATATGATAGATATAGGGCCGGTTTCAAATAGTTCAGTTCTATAGTCCAAATATGGTGGTATGTCTGGATGGGTTTTACTGGGTCTTAGTGGGTTCCTGATTGGACATCAATCGTTGGTTGGATGAACCTGGAATTTCAATCTATATTGACTGAACAAAATCCCAAGATAAAACTATGTCTAATAGGTTAGGGTGTCCTAGAATAGGTTTCTATCCAAGGGTTGAGCTAGTTGCTAGTCGGGTTGGTTAGCTAGGTCCATAAGCATGAAATGTGCCTTCAATAACTTTTGTGTTTAAGTAGCACATGAGGCCTCAATTGGACGACACACTAGAGGCATGTATGTAGTGGGCTTCGAGTAGATCTCAACCATATGTCGGGTCAAATGAATTGAGTCAAGGTTGAGGCTCTAGTGGAAGTCGAGAAGTATACCGGTATTACGGTAAGGGTTATGACTAATCCTTTTAACCTGAAAGTCGTAACCCAAAAATAGAGTACAAGAGACGGGTTTGAGTGGGACATGATATACCTAGATGAAGGTGTTGACACAAAGTCACAGTCAACCAGATATTGATAACATTGACTAAATAATATTTGTAATAATTCAATACGACACACGACGTCTACATTAAGCTCAAGTCAAACGACTGCTCAGTCTCAGCTTCTCAGTTATATTTGAGTCTGTATTTTACACTTTTGTTGAGTCTAGACTGATGTAAACTGTGTCATGCTGAGCTCTTGAGACTTGACCTATAGCCTACCCAATAATCCTCAAACTCCACCATCCAGAAAAATACCCACCGGCTACTTAGACCAGCTCTGTGCTCTGGAGACAGAGTTCGGGCCGAACTCTGCCTCCACACAGAGTTCGGGCCGAACTCTGTCCCCTCGATTGGGGCACGACCCTATCCTATGGTCCGCCGCCCCACAAGCTAGGCACAATCCCTGTGCCCTCCGACACTCTGCCACCACATGGCCCGGCTTCCCACAGTATGAACATCCTATTGTGGAAGAAGATTTCTGCTTCTGCTGCTGCTGAGGAAACGTCGGGGTCGAATGCCGGTCCGACGTTACTGAGGCCGTCCGCCTCGGAGCTCCAATCGTAATACCCCTAGCTGCCGGGGCTGGTGCTGACGACTGGTGCGACTGGCTGTGGGACCGCTTCCTACTTCCGGTCCTATCCATAATCCTCTGGGAGGTGTATTCATGCCTCCTGGCTGCCCTCAACACGGCGTCGAACGTCTGGTGCTCGAACTGCTCAACTGCTAACAAAATCTCCAAGTGGAGCCCTTGCTGGAAACGCTGGGCCCGATCATACTCGGTTGCCACCAAGGTGGGGGCAAACCTACTCAGCCTCGAAAACTCGGTCGCATAGCCATCGACCGTCCTGCCTCCTTGCTTCAGGTTGGTGAATCTAGTCTGCAAATCGTACCGTGCCACGGCATCGAAGTACTTCGTCTGGAACCTCTCCCTAAATACTGCCCAAGGGACTGGCGCTGCCAATCCCATGGCCTGAGCTGCCCACCAATTGCGGGCAAGGTCCAACAACTGTAGGCGGACCACTGCCACCTTCTCATTCTCTGGAGTCCTCGCCGCTTCCAGAACTACCTCGGTATCCTGAAGCCATGCATCCGCGGCGATTGCGTCTTCGCTGCCATCGAAGAACGGAGGGTTCAAGCGCTTGAAACTATTGGCCGCCTGGTTCCCTTGGTGACCTCCTCTATTCAGTGCTTCATGAACTTCCTGGTGCAGGGCGTCGCCTCGACGATCCTGGGCTGCAAGCAAATCTCTGATAAGCCCTACCAAGGCTCCCTCCTCTTGTCTCACAGGCGGAACGGGCTGAGCTTCATGAACGCGAGGTTCCTGACCTCCAGAAGGTACAACTCTAGAGGCCGCTCCAGAGTCCTGAGACTGCTCCTCTTGTTGCTGGGGTTCATGCTGGGCTTCTCCTGGCTGATCGGCACGTCCGGGAACAGTGCCGCTGAAGAAGACGACAGGGGGAAACGATAAGGAAGGACAGTGAAAGAGCAAGGATGCATGCAAGTGACCGAATCAAGATTCCCAGGGAATAGAGAGTACGAGCAGAGATCAAGGAAGATTACTGATTGAGACATCTACCGGTAAACCTCACATTTCTTGAATTTTCAAGACCTGCATGGGCCACCACTTAAACCGTGTAACGCCCCAGAACCAGAATACTGGAGAGCGGGGGCATACACAGCCAGCTACGTATATCGAAATGGAAAACACCTCGGTATACGGTCACGGCTGTCTAGAAATATGAGGGTTAACTACAAGCCATCAGTCTACTGTGGTCATTAGCAAGCCTATTATCTCAATCTCAAGCAAGTGTTAAGATTATAAGATGTCTGAGCATCAAATATATAAATACAAGGCGTCCTAAATATTACATATTGGATGATCAAGCAGCTAGTCTTACAAAATGTCAGGACTAGCAAAGAGTACATCATACATGATCAACCCTAGGATCTGTTCATCATGTTTACAGCATCAAGAAAATGTACATACGAGCTAACAGGTGCTCGCCGGCAAACGCCTCAAAAGAATATTTAATTTACATATGAGTGAGCGGTACAAAATAGAAACCCACTCTTGGCCCCGGTTTCTTCTAGTTGACACCATCGGGCTGGAACTGCGGTAGATCCTCGGTAGCTGCTCCGAAATCTGGCCATACAAAACCAGCTGGGTCAAACCCCAGAAAGAGCAAGTGCCACAAAGGAGGCCATGCACAAGAACTAAAACCAGCATATCAAGTCGGAATGAAAATAAAGGTACAAGAAAGAACTACATGCAATAGGGCGATAACTGGTCACAACATGAGAATATTCCGGTCTCCCAGGTTACAACCCTTAAACCAAACAAGGACCGGGGTTGTAACCCTTCGCCTGAATAACGCATGCGCTAGACCATTTATCTAAAATTAAAATAAAGACAAGCATGCTCGGGATGAGAGCCAGGTACAGGGACTAGATCAGGCCTAGGCAAGACTAGGCAAGAAAGACAAGGCTAGACAAGACCAGGCGCCAACCATTTCACAACGACCAAGCAAGTCCTACGGCTTGATAAATTAACTAACTAGGGTTGTCACAACCTAGTTACTAGCAAGATGCAATGAGATGTTCCTATCAGCCACAGGCCCTGCAGACTATCCAGGCTACCCAGAACGCAAGCAAGGAGCTGGGTTCAGGTGGGTACATTGTCCGAGAGACAAGTGTACCCTCAAGTACCATCAAGGGGTGCAACACCTAACAGTGTGCTGGAATTGTGCCCTACTCGTCGGCAAGCATCAATTCCCAAGGCCGCCCAGGTAACGGGATTGCCTGTAGCCGAGAAATCTCCATGTTCTAGTTTTGTGAACTAATCATTTACCTAGTCCGAATTCATGTGAACCTCTGGCCGTGGTACCCAGAGGTTCACGTCCTAGACATGATGCAAGACTGGACCAGTAGATTAATCAAGCACAAGATGCACACCCACGGTGTCAAGTCACGCAGCAAGTCAAGTAAGCCTGCCTCAGCAGCTCAAGTTGTCAAGTTATTATATTATCATGTCATGTTACAAGGAAGTGCGCCGCCGCGGGCCACTAGCAAGTTGTCAAGTTAACAGGTTCCAGTTATATAGTCCTAGTCACAATTTATGAAAAGTCAACTCAAATCATGTCAAGATCAAGAAAATGGCAAAACTCCAAGTTGTGTCAAAAGTGCCAAGTCGAGCCAAGTCGTGACGTGGGCAACAAAATCCTTGAAGCTCCAATTCATTAAAATAAAACCCAAAAATAAGCAGATACTGGGGGCACAAGGGATGCAGGTGCACCAGGGCAGGCCAGGGTGGCAACACACTAGAGTGTGCCAGAAAAAGGGGGAGGGGGGGTTGACAACACTCTAGAGCGTGCCTAGGTTGAGGGCACTAGAGTGCGCCTAGTAGGCAGCACCCTAAAGTGCGCCTACCATGCTCACTGAAGTGCGCCTAGAATAAGGCCGGCCCAAGTGCGCCTAGGTCATGGGGAATGAACCGCGCCTAGTTCATAGAATGAACTGCGCCTAGTTCATAGAATGAACTGCGCCTACCACTGATGGGACAGTTTGGCGCCCAGTCTGATGGGACAGATGGCGCCTAGTCGAGGATGGCCGGCCAACTGCGCCTAATCAAAGGAGAAGTAGGCGCCATTGGCCGACCGCGCCTAGTTCATGGAATAGGCGCCATCGACCAAGTCAAGGAGAACAGGCGCTATGAAGCGTTCTGTTTGGAAGAGACGCGCAGCGCTAAGGAGCGTGCGGCCAAGAGGCGCACTTGCAAGAGCAAGCGGCCAAAGTAGGCGCCATCGGACCTACGCAGGGGAAATAGGCGCCATCGGCTACCACAGAGTCATCTTCTTCCCAAGGAAGAACACCATGGCCGAAAACTTAGCAACATCACAACTCGGCCATCCGAGCTCCAAATCCAAACTTCCAAGGGTCCATCTTGGGTGAAATTTGATTCTCTACCACATGAGCACATCAAATCCCACCCAAGATCGGCCAAAACACATCAAAACATGTAAAATCTGAAAATGTAAAGTACAAGATTCAAGCTCCACAAAACCCCAAATCCGAAAATACAAAGAACTAAAGTTACTCCCAATAAGCTAAGCTAAGTGATGAACTCATGAAAGTGGATTCTCATGTTTGGCAAGATGCAACTTGCCTCTCTTCCACTAGGGTTTGGAGGATGGAGGAAGAAGGGGGTTTCTTGGTGGGGGAAATAAATGAAAGTAAATGTGAGGAGAGAGAGAGGGGAATGGTATTAAATGGTGGTGGTGGGGTGAGCTTGAGGGGTAGTATAGGTTAGGGTGGTCCAACAATAAACCAAAATAGAACCAAACCATGCTAAACCAAGTCAAACCAAGCCAAGTCTCCTCAAAAATAAAACCGAGCAAAATACGAAAAGCCAGGAATACTGCAAGTACAGAAAATTAAAATACCTGATAAAAATCAAAATACGCACAAAATACGAAATACGAGAAATGGGGGTGACAACTCTACCCACCTTAAAAGAATTCCGTCCTCGGAATTTAATCAAGGAGCTAGAGATTGCCACGACAGGCTAGACTAATCACAGGCAAGTTACGCTAAGCAGGCAGCCATACAATCATGCATTCAATCAAGGATGGAACGGGTGTAAGGCACAAGGAAGACATTATACCTTACGAGTCAAACAAATAGGGATAACGCGATCGGATGTCGTCCTCACGCTCCCACGTTGACTCTCCCAGAGAGTGATGACCCCAAGCAACACGGACTAGATTAATAGTCTTGTTCTTGAGGATCTTCTCTCTCCGGTCCAATATAGACACGGGCTTTTCCTCATACGAAAGGTCGGTACCAACGACCAAATTCGAATGATCCAGGATATGGTTCGTGTCCGGGATGTACTGTCGTAATTGAGATACATGGAAGACATCATGCACCTCGCTTAGCGACGGTGGAAGAGCGAGACGATAGGACACATCTCCTACTCGCTCCAGGATACTAAACGGCCCTATATACCTAGGACTAAGCTTTCCCCGTGTGCCAAAGCGAATGACGCCACGGTTGGGCGAGATCCTAAGGAACACATGGTCGTTTACAGAAAACTCTACGGGACGCCGATGCAAGTCTGCCCAACGGCGCTGGCGATCTTGAGCAACTCGGATGTGATCTCTGACTCTCCTGACTACCTCGACAGTCTGAGAAATCATCTCCGGACCGAGCATCTGCCTTTCTCCGACATCGTCCCATGCTAGCGGGGACCTACACTTCCTGCCATACAAGGCCTCGAAGGGTGCCATCCGGATACTGGCCTGGTAGCTGTTGTTGTACGAGAACTCCACCAAGTGCAGGTGATCCTCCCACGAACCACCGAAGTCTAGCATACAAGCTCTTAGCATATCTTCCAAAGTCTGAATCGTGCACTCCGACTGACCATCTGTCTGCGGATGATATGCTGAAGTGAACTTGAGATGAGTCCCCAAACTCTGATGAAGACTACGCCAAAAGTGAGAAGTGAATCTCGAATCTCTGTCTGACACTATGCTGACTGGCACTCCATGAAGCCTGACAATCTGCCTGAGGTACCTGTCTGCCAGTTGCGCCGTTGACTGCCCAACTCTGAAAGGGAGAAAGTGCGCAACCTTGGTGAGCCTGTCCACGATAACCCAAATAGCATCCTTGCCTGCTGGAGATCTCGGCAATCCTGTGACGAAATCCATGGTAATATGCTCCCATTTCCATTCTGGGATAGGCAAAGGTTGAAGTAGTCCGGCTGGCCTCTGATGTTCAGCTTTAACCTGTTGGCAAACCAAACACCGCGAGACAAATCGGGCTATCTCTCGCTTCATGCCATTCCACCAAAAGTGCTGACGGATATCTCTGTACATCTTCGTGCCACCTGGGTGAATGGAATACTGCGAACTGTGAGCTTCTGCCATGACTTCCTGTCTGATATCTCCACTGGGCACACAAAGACGCGAGCCATATCTAAGTGTACCATCCTCATGAATGTTCAACTCTGGTCTGCGTCCTGCCTCACATTCTGCTCTGAGCCGCTGAATCTTCTGGTCTGCCGACTGAGCTGCCTTGATCCTCTCAACTATGCTGGACTGAACTTGAATACTAGCCATCAAAGCCACGCTGGAAGGAAGAATTACTTCAATACCCATCTTCTGAAGATCTGACAATAATTCTGGTTGCGCTGTCAGGAGATAGACTCCTGCTCGTCTGCTCAAGGCGTCTGCTACAACATTAGCCTTCCCTGGATGATACCGCAAGTTGACATCATAATCCACCAATAATTCTAGCCATCTTCTCTGCCGCATATTCAAGTCCTTCTGGGTAAATACATACTTCAGGCTCTTATGATCCGTGAAAATCTCAACTCTATCACCATACAAGTAGTGCCTCCAAAGCTTCAATGCAAAGATAACTGCTGCTAGCTCCAAATCATGGGTTGGGTAATTCTTCTCATGATCGCGAAGTTGCCGCGAAGCATAAGCAATTACCTTCCCATGCTGCATCAGAACACATCCTAATCCCTTCCCTGAAGCATCACAATACACTGTGAATCCACCGGTCCCATCCGGAAGAGTGAGAATGGGAGCCGTCATCAAACTTCGCTTCAATTTCTCAAAGGATTCCTGACACTCTGCTGTCCAAACAAATGGCACATCCTTCCTGGTCAACTGGGTCATCGGCACTGAAATTCTAGCAAAATCTGAAACAAATCGCCGGTAATAGCCGGCCAATCCAAGAAAGCTGCGAACCTCTGCTACTGATCTAGGAACTGGCCACGACTCAATGGCCACAATCTTCTGGGGATCCACTTCCACTCCTCCGCGGGTAATGATATGACCCAAGTACGAAATGCGATCGAGCCAGAACTCGCATTTGCTGAACTTGGCGTACAACTGATGTTCTCTAAGTGTCTGAAGGACAACTCTGAGATGCTGATCGTGCTCTGCTTCACTCTTGCTGTAGACCAGGATGTCATCAATGAATACGATCACAAACTGGTCCAAGTAAGGCATGAAGATACGGTTCATGAGATCCATGAACACTGCCGGCGCATTGGTTGCTCCAAAGGGCATAACTAGGAACTCCCAATGCCCGTACCTTGATCTGAACGCCGTCTTCGGGATGTCTTGCTCTCTGACCCTGATCTGATGGTAGCCTGACCTCAAGTCTATCTTCGAGAATACTGAAGCCCCTTTAAGCTGGTCGAACAAGTCATCAATCCTCGGGAGAGGGTATCTATTCTTGATCGTCACTGAGTTCAAGGTATGGTAATCAACACATAGCCTGGACGTACCATCTTTCTTCTTCACAAGAAGCATAGGGGCTCCCCAAGGCGATCCACTAGCACGGATGAATCCTTTGGTTCTCAAGTCTTCAATCATCTTATACAAAATCTCTAGTTCTGAAGGCGCCATCCTGTAGACTCGCTCTGACACTGGTGCGGTTCCGGGAATCAAGTCTATGGTGAACTCGATCTCCCTCTCTGGCGGCATACCTGGAAGCTCCTCTGGGAAGACATCTGGAAACTCGTCCACAATCCTGGGCAACTGCACTGCTGCTACTGCCATCCGCAATACCGGGGAAGAAGGCTCTACTGTGCCTCTGGAAAATGAAAACTCTGGCTCTCCGGGGATACTAAAGATAACTCTGCCAATGTGGCAGTCTATCCTGGCATAATGATCTCTCAACCAGTCCATACCTAGGACTACATCATAATCTGCCAGGGGAAACTCTACCAATCTAGCGGGGAACTCCCTACCGCTAACTACGATCCGATACGAGGAAAACACTCGATCTACTCCCACAAGACCATTACCAGTAAGCACATTAAGCCTCACTGATAATGACTCGGGCTCCAATCCTATCCGTATCGCGAATCGTGCAGACATAAATGAATGCGATGCACCAGAATCAAATAATGCTGATGCTGGGGTAGAGTTGACGAGAATTGTACCTGCCACAACCTCACCTGGCGCTACCTCTTCTGCTGCGGTCATTGCCATCACTTGACCTCTGGGTGCCTGTCCTCTCTGCTGATTACCTCTCTGCCTGGCCTGAATCTGAGCCTGGGCCTGAGCATACTGCTGGGGACTCTGCTGCTGAAAAGCTTGATTCTGAGGCAACATCGGCCTCGGGTGCTGCTGCTGTACTGGTGCTGGTCCCCTAACTGAAGGACTAGTAAGGTTGGACGAGGATGAACTCCCTCGATTGGGGCACGACCCTATCCTATGGTCCGCCGTCCCACAAGCTAGGCACAATCCCTGTGCCCTCCGACACTCTGCCACCACATGGCCCGGCTTCCCACAGTATGAACATCCTATTGTGGAAGAAGATTTCTGCTTCTGCTGCTGCTGAGGAAACGTCGGGGTCGAATGCCGGTCCGACGTTACTGAGGCCGTCCGCCTCGGAGCTCCAATCGTAATACCCCTAGCTGCCGGGGCTGGTGCTGACGACTGGTGCGACTGGCTGTGGGACCGCTTCCTACTTCCGGTCCTATCCATAATCCTCTGGGAGGTGTATTCATGCCTCCTGGCTGCCCTCAACACGGCGTCGAACGTCTGGTGCTCGAACTGCTCAACTGCTAACAAAATCTCCAAGTGGAGCCCTTGCTGGAAACGCTGGGCCCGATCATACTCGGTTGCCACCAAGGTGGGGGCAAACCTACTCAGCCTCGAAAACTCGGTCGCATAGCCATCGACCGTCCTGCCTCCTTGCTTCAGGTTGGTGAATCTAGTCTGCAAATCGTACCGTGCCACGGCATCGAAGTACTTCGTCTGGAACCTCTCCCTAAATACTGCCCAAGGGACTGGCGCTGCCAATCCCATGGCCTGAGCTGCCCACCAATTGCGGGCAAGGTCCAACAACTGTAGGCGGACCACTGCCACCTTCTCATTCTCTGGAGTCCTCGCCGCTTCCAGAACTACCTCGGTATCCTGAAGCCATGCATCCGCGGCGATTGCGTCTTCGCTGCCATCGAAGAACGGAGGGTTCAAGCGCTTGAAACTATTGGCCGCCTGGTTCCCTTGGTGACCTCCTCTATTCAGTGCTTCATGAACTTCCTGGTGCAGGGCGTCGCCTCGACGATCCTGGGCTGCAAGCAAATCTCTGATAAGCCCTACCAAGGCTCCCTCCTCTTGTCTCACAGGCGGAACGGGCTGAGCTTCATGAACGCGAGGTTCCTGACCTCCAGAAGGTACAACTCTAGAGGCCGCTCCAGAGTCCTGAGACTGCTCCTCTTGTTGCTGGGGTTCATGCTGGGCTTCTCCTGGCTGATCGGCACGTCCGGGAACAGTGCCGCTGAAGAAGACGACAGGGGGAAACGATAAGGAAGGACAGTGAAAGAGCAAGGATGCATGCAAGTGACCGAATCAAGATTCCCAGGGAATAGAGAGTACGAGCAGAGATCAAAGGAGATTACTGATTGAGACATCTACCGGTAACCCTCACATTTCTTGAATTTTCAAGACCTGCATGGGCCACCACTTAAACCGTGTAACGCCCCAGAACCAGAATACTGGAGAGCGGGGGCATACACAGCCAGCTACGTATATCGAAATGGAAAACACCTCGGTATACGGTCACGGCTGTCTAGAAATATGAGGGTTAACTACAAGCCATCAGTCTACTGTGGTCATTAGCAAGCCTATTATCTCAATCTCAAGCAAGTGTTAAGATTACAAGATGTCTGAGCATCAAATATATAAATACAAGGCGTCCTAAATATTACATATTGGATGATCAAGCAGCTAGTCTTACAAAATGTCAGGACTAGCAAAGAGTACATCATACATGATCAACCCTAGGATCTGTTCATCATGTTTACAGCATCAAGAAAATGTACATACGAGCTAACAGGTGCTCGCCGGCAAACGCCTCAAAAGAATATTTAATTTACATATGAGTGAGCGGTACAAAATAGAAACCCACTCTTGGCCCCGGTTTCTTCTAGTTGACACCATCGGGCTGGAACTGCGGTAGATCCTCGGTAGCTGCTCCGAAATCTGGCTATACAAAACCAGCTGGGTCAAACCCCAGAAAGAGCAAGTGCCACAAAGGAGGCCATGCACAAGAACTAAAACCAGCATATCAAGTCGGAATGAAAATAAAGGTACAAGAAAGAACTACATGCAATAGGGCGATAACTGGTCACAACATGAGAATATTCCGGTCTCCCAGGTTACAACCCTTAAACCAAACAAGGACCGGGGTTGTAACCCTTCGCCTGAATAACGCATGCGCTAGACCATTTATCTAAAATTAAAATAAAGACAAGCATGCTCGGGATGAGAGCCAGGTACAGGGACTAGATCAGGCCTAGGCAAGACTAGGCAAGAAAGACAAGGCTAGACAAGACCAGGCGCCAACCATTTCACAACGACCAAGCAAGTCCTACGGCTTGATAAATTAACTAACTAGGGTTGTCACAACCTAGTTACTAGCAAGATGCAATGAGATGTTCCTATCAGCCACAGGCCCTGCAGACTATCCAGGCTACCCAGAACGCAAGCAAGGAGCTGGGTTCAGGTGGGTACATTGTCCGAGAGACAAGTGTACCCTCAAGTACCATCAAGGGGTGCAACACCTAACAGTGTGCTGGAATTGTGCCCTACTCGTCGGCAAGCATCAATTCCCAAGGCCGCCCAGGTAACGGGATTGCCTGTAGCCGGGAAATCTCCATGTTCTAGTTTTGTGAACTAATCATTTACCTAGTCCGAATTCATGTGAACCTCTGGCCGTGGTACCCAGAGGTTCACGTCCTAGACATGATGCAAGACTGGACCAGTAGATTAATCAAGCACAAGATGCACACCCACGGTGTCAAGTCACGCAGCAAGTCAAGTAAGCCTGCCTCAGCAGCTCAAGTTGTCAAGTTATTATATTATCATGTCATGTTACAAGGAAGTGCGCCGCCGCGGGCCACTAGCAAGTTGTCAAGTTAACAGGTTCCAGTTATATAGTCCTAGTCACAATTTATGAAAAGTCAACTCAAATCATGTTAAGATCAAGAAAATGGCAAAACTCCAAGTTGTGTCAAAAGTGCCAAGTCGAGCCAAGTCGTGACGTGGGCAACAAAATCCTTGAAGCTCCAATTCATTAAAATAAAACCCAAAAATAAGCAGATACTGGGGGCACAAGGGATGCAGGTGCACCAGGGCAGGCCAGGGTGGCAACACACTAGAGTGTGCCAGAAAAAGGGGGAGGGGGGGTTGACAACACTCTAGAGCGTGCCTAGGTTGAGGGCACTAGAGTGCGCCTAGTAGGCAGCACCCTAAAGTGCGCCTACCATGCTCACTGAAGTGCGCCTAGAATAAGGCCGGCCCAAGTGCGCCTAGGTCATGGGGAATGAACCGCGCCTAGTTCATAGAATGAACTGCGCCTAGTTCATAGAATGAACTGCGCCTACCACTGATGGGACAGTTTGGCGCCCAGTCTGATGGGACGGATGGCGCCTAGTCGAGGATGGCCGGCCAACTGCGCCTAATCAAAGGAGAAGTAGGCGCCATTGGCCGACCGCGCCTAGTTCATGGAATAGGCGCCATCGACCAAGTCAAGGAGAACAGGCGCTATGAAGCGTTCTGTTTGGAAGAGGCGCGCAGCGCTAAGGAGCGTGCGGCCAAGAGGCGCACTTGCAAGAGCAAGCGGCCAAAGTAGGCGCCATCGGACCTACGCAGGGGAAATAGGCGCCATCGGCTACCACAGAGTCATCTTCTTCCCAAGGAAGAACACCATGGCCGAAAACTTAGCAACATCACAACTCGGCCATCCGAGCTCCAAATCCAAACTTCCAAGGGTCCATCTTGGGTGAAATTTGATTCTCTACCACATGAGCACATCAAATCCCACCCAAGATCGGCCAAAACACATCAAAACATGTAAAATCCGAAAATGTAAAGTACAAGATTCAAGCTCCACAAAACCCCAAATCCGAAAATACAAAGAACTAAAGTTACTCCCAATGAGCTAAGCTAAGTGATGAACTCATGAAAGTGGATTCTCATGTTTGGCAAGATGCAACTTGCCTCTCTTCCACTAGGGTTTGGAGGATGGAGGAAGAAGGGGGTTTCTTGGTGGGGGAAATAAATGAAAGTAAATGTGAGGAGAGAGAGAGGGGAATGGTATTAAATGGTGGTGGTGGGGTGAGCTTGAGGGGTAGTATAGGTTAGGGTGGTCCAACAATAAACCAAAATAGAACCAAACCATGCTAAACCAAGTCAAACCAAGCCAAGTCTCCTCAAAAATAAAACCGAGCAAAATACGAGAAGCCAGGAATACTGCAAGTACAGAAAATTAAAATACCTGATAAAAATCAAAATACGCACAAAATACGAAATACGAGAAATGGGGGTGACACATGGTTCGCAACTTCAAGAAATTTCTTCGCTTCAATAGAAGAAAGAAGGAACCACAAGAAGACGATGAAGAAGAGCCAACCTGCTACGGTTGCAAGAAGACTGGACACGTTCGAAAAGACTGTCCATTCTTGAAGAAAAGTAACCGCTATGAGAAACCATACAAGAGGACCTCATCAAAGGAATATGCCAACACAAGCATTTGGCATGAAAGTGAAGCGAGTGACTCCGAGGAAGAAAAGGACTCTCCTCAAGATAAAGCAAATGTGTGCCTAATGGCAACTTCCAACAAGGTATCTAACGAAACTCTAGACGACTTCTCTTTTGATGAACTTGGCGATGCCTTCACTGATTTACTCGATGATCACAAAAAGGTCATCGGTAAATACAAATATGCCAAGGACAAAATCAAAAGTCTTGAAGACGAAATACAAAGAATTTCTCTATTACTTGATAACATTAGAGACACGTCATCCACTGATATCACTGATGAAGTATCCAAGCTTAAAATAAGCTTACATGATGCTGAAGCACGTATTGAGCAACAAACTCAAGAAATCACTACACTCAATACGATGCTTGCTGAAGAAAAGAGTAGACACAAGATTTCCATGACTAAGATATATGGCTTAAATATTAAGGTTGATGAACTGCAAGCTGTTTCTAAGAGATTAGAAACCAAATTGGGAAAACAGGTTGCTCAACCTCAAACCCAATCACATGGGCACAACACCACTCAAGCTAGTCAACCACGTCATCCTCATGCAGCACGTAACCATGCTTTTATATACACTAACTTTCATAAAACACAAAAACCATATGCACGTAAGAATACTTCTCATACTCATCATGCTGCACAAAGACACAACCAACATCACTCTACATATAGAAATCATCACCATGCCATGCCATATAGACAAGATCATCATGCCATGCCATATAGACAAAATCACCATATCATGCCACATCACCATGCTATGCTATATAGACAATATCAGTACACTATGCCACATAGACAATATCAGCATGCCATGCCACATAGACAATATCACCATGCCATGCCACATAGACAACAGCACCATGATCACCATGCAAACTCTACACATCATGTCCATCCACATTATGCTGCCTATAGATATTATTCTCATGTTCCTAGTGTAAATAAAAATGCTATCTGTACTTACTGTGGATCACATGGACACATTTCACCACAATGTAGAGTTAGAAGACTGGTAGACAAAAAGATATATGCATGGTTTCCAAAAACTAACGTTTCAGGACCCTCAAGAACTTGGGTACCAAAGGTCACATCTACTCTTGATGTAGGTGGACCTTCCTTCCTCAACTGAAAGTAAGTGGATTCTCGATAGTGGATGCTCGCGATATATGACAGGAGACGCAAATTTTTTTATATCACTATCGATGAAGAGAGAAGGATATGTATCCTTCGGTAACAATTTAAAAGGGCACATAATAGGTAATGGTATTATTGGTCATCCTCCCTCTCCTGTAATAAAGGATGTCTGCCTAGTGACCGAGTTAAAACATAACCTGCTCAGCATTAGTCATCTTGCTGATCATGGATATGATATTAACTTTGGACAAAACAATTGCCTCATTTATGATAGGTCAACGGGAGACATTATTTTTGAAGGAAAAAGAGAGGATAACATTTATATTTTCTATCTTTCTATAGATACTAACAATGCAGGTAGATGTTTATATGCCCACAAAGATGAACGATTACTTTGGCACCAGCGTCTTGGTCATGCCAATATGGATACGATATCCAGGTTATCAACCAAGAAGCTAGTGAGAGGATTGCCCGACATCACATTCAAAAAGGATACGGTATGTGCCGAATGTGAATTGAACAAAGCAACCAAATCCTCATTTCATTCCATCAACTCTGTAAGTACTACTAGACCCCTGCAACTACTCCATATGGATTTATTTGGTCCTAGTAGAGTAGCTAGTCTTTGTGGTAAACTTTATGTATTTGTTATTGTTGATGATTTTTCGAGATTTACTTGGGTTTTCTTTCTCACAAACAAAAGTGATGCTATTTCAGTTTTCAAGATTTTTGTCAAGAAAGTTCAAAACGAAAAAGGCTACATGATCACTCGAATCCGAAGTGACCATAGAGGCGAATTCGAAAATTCTGATTTTGAAAAATTTTGTGATTCTAATGGTTTTGATCATGAATTTTCTTGTCCAAGAACTCCTCAACAAAATGGTGTTGTGGAGCGGAAGAATAGGACTCTCGGCAATATGGCTAGAGTCATGTTGAATAAATTTTTACTTCCGAAATATTTCTGGGCAGAAGCTGTCAGTACAGCATGCCACATTTTGAATAGGGTGCTTATTCGTCCCATTACGAAGAAAACACCCTATGAGCTTTGGTTTGGGAGAACCCTCAATGTTTCTTATTTTAAAGTTTTTGGATGTAGATGTTTTATCCTTAACACCAAAGACAACTTAGGCAAATTTGATGCCAAAGCTGACGATGGTATTTTCCTTAGTTATGCCGCCAAGAGTAAGGGATATAGAGTCTTTAATAAACGCTCACTAATTATGGAAGAGTCAACAAATGTGACTTTTGATGAAGATAACAGTGTAGCAAGTACTCTTGATGATGACGTTGAGCCATCAACTTCTACTCCAATGAATACTTCTACCGAAACAAATTCTCTGGAGGGCTTGCCAAAGAAATTCTCTTTCAAGCCTTCTCATCCAGAAAATTTAGTGATAGGTGAAGTTTCACGTGGAGTAACTACCAGATCATCACTAAGAGACTCTATTGCTAGCACTGCCTTTATTTCACAAGTTGAGCCAAAAAACATTTCTGAAGCTTTTAATGATGAATTTTAGATTTCTGCTATGCAAGAAGAACTCAACCAATTCGAGAGGAGCCAAGTGTGGGAACTAGTTCCTAGACCGGCTAATCACTCGATAATTGGTACTAAATGGGTGTTTAGAAACAAAGTGAATGAAGATGGTTCAGTCACACGCAACAAAACTCGTCTAGTAGCTCAAGGATACAACCAAGAGGAAGGTATCGACTACGATGAGACGTATGCTACGGTTGCTAGACTAGAATCCATTCGGATGCTTTGTGCATTTGCAAATTATCAAAATTTCAAATTATTTCAAATGGATATGAAAAGTGCTTTCTTGAATAGTTTTATTAAGGAGGAAGTTTATGTAAAACAACCCCCTGGCTTTGAAAATCACAAATTTCCTGACCACGTGTTCAAGATAAAGAAAGCGCTATATGGCCTTAAACAAGCCCCCAGAGCTTGGTATGAAAGGCTAAGCAGTTTCTTGCTTGAAAAAGGTTTTTCAAAAGGGAAAATTGACACTACACTTTTTATAAAATCTTTTAAAGACACTATTCTATTAATTCAAATTTATGTTGATAATATCATTTTTGGGTCTACTGATGAAACTCTCTGTCAAAAATTTGC
Organism: Iris pallida; assembly: GCA_029216955.1. Lineage (NCBI taxonomy): Eukaryota > Viridiplantae > Streptophyta > Magnoliopsida > Asparagales > Iridaceae > Iris > Iris pallida. The sequence continues at coordinate 19,305,439 of JANAVB010004600.1, read as the reverse complement.
CAAGTGTATGCAGACAGAATTTGAGATGAGCATGATGGAAGAACTAAACTACTTTCTTGGTCTGCAAGTGAAACAAATGGCAAATGGAACTTTCATCTGTCAGTCGAAGTATACAAAGGACATGCTGAAAAAGTTCGATCTTGACAACGTCAAACCAATCAGCACTCCAATGGCGACTTCAACCAAACTCGAACCAGATGAGAGCGGCAAACCTGTTGATCAACGTAAGTATCGAGGTATGATAGGCAGCTTACTTTATTTAACTGCTAGTCGCCCCGATATCATGTTTAGTGTTTGCTTATGTGCTAGATATCAAGCAAATCCTAAGGAATCACACTTGACCGCGGTTAAGCGTATCTTTAGATACCTTAAGGGTACGATTACAGTGGGCCTATGGTATCCCAAGTCAACATCATTTGACCTCATTGGTTACTCTGATGCTGACTTTGCTGGATGCAAGGTCGACCGTAAAAGTACAAGCGGCACGTGTCATTTATTAGGAAAGGCTTTAGTCTCTTGGTTTAGCAAGAAACAGAATTCTGTCGCACTATCCACAACAGAAGCTGAATACATCGCAGCTTGACATTGTTGTGCACAAATTCTGTGGATGAAACAAATCCTTGAAGACTACAATCTATCTTTTATGCACATTCCTATATTCTGTGACAATACCAGTGCTATTAACTTGACTAAGAACCCTATCTGTCACTCACGCAGAAAACACATTGAAATTAGACACCACTTTTTGCGTGATCATCAGCAAAATGGCACGATTAACTTAGAGTTTATTGACACTGATCATCAGCTAGCAGACTTCTTTACTAAGCCATTATCCGAAGAGCGCTTCAATTTTCTTTGTCGTGAACTTGGAATTTTAGATGAAGCTGTCATAAATTAAAACTCACCTGCGTAAATATCGATTATATTATGATTCTCTTACGATAAACTTGCTATGGGTACAAGCCGAAAGGGCCCTTCTGACAACAAGGCGTAAAAGCCTAAGCGACACGGTGCACTAGTCCACAGGACTACCGCTAGCTAGGATCCGGCCCCTGCAGCTAACCCATGGCAACTTCAAACTATTGAATATGATATATTTCCTTATTTATTATATGGTTCGTTTTGATTTCTTACTGCTGATTCACTATTTTTTAATTTCATCCTGCTATTTTTCATATTGATTGCATCTTTCAAGCTATTTCTTTCATATCTTACTTATTTCCCATACTTAGCCATTTTTCCATCATCTGGCCTATTTTTCAGTTATGGAACAAGGATCCAGAACTCGGGCCGAACTCTGTCCCCAACAGAGTTCGGGCCGAATTCGGTTCCCATCTTCCAGAATCGGGGACAGCTTCAGCCGTTTGATCAAATGTGATCCTACGGTCCAGATTTACTCCGACCAAAGAAAACCCTCCTCTTATATTCGGGTTTTCATCTCTCTCCTTTATTCTTACCATCACCTTCACCTCTCCAAACATATTTTCACAAACCCTAACCCTAGTTTTCTCTCCAAAGTGCTCCATTGCTCATCAAAATCAAGGAGAAGGGCTATTTTCTCATTCTCTTTCACTGTTCATTGTTGATTTGAGGTATAACTTCTTCTCCCTCTCTATTTTAAGTTCTCTATTTGTTTGCAAATGGCTCCTCGCTTGTCCAATCGTGGGAAGAGAATTCGAACTGAGGGTGCTTCCTCTTCGAATCCTCCTCCTTCCATTGAGCAACCCGTTGAACAACAACAACCCCTTCATCCGTTGTTCAACCTACCTCGTCCCTACGACCCTAATACGTATGACGACCGATTGTTTGTATCGCTAGACGCATCCAACGAGTGGTTTAGCGACTTTCGGACTCGTCCGGTATTCGGGGGACATCCTATTAATTTTACCATCTTTTCTCAATATGAATCTATGTTTCAAGATCTTTGCTTAAATGAGTTAGTTGCTTCAAACTTTGTTATTTATCGTAGCGCCATACAAATGTTCTATTGCAACTTGACTCACGATGCCACTCACATCTATTCCCGGGTTGCCGATATTGATATTGCTTTTGATGCTTCTGAGTTGGGCGAGTATCTTGACCTTCAAGAACTCGATATTTGGGATAAGCTTGTGGAAGTCCGCCAATTCCAATTTGTTGGTGAAACTTCCCTTGAGATCTTTAAGGAGGAACTATGTGCTCCTAACATATGTCCTCGCAAGCTTATGGCCAAACATCTCAACCCGTATTTCTATGAACTTCATCGAATTATTTTCAATACTATTCTACCAAAAGCTGGCTCCACCGATGAAGTAACCTATTTTGAGATCTCTGCTTTGTATCATCTTCATTATCGCATCCCGTTCAATCTTCCACGTTTCATGATGGACTGGATGATAAATTGTAGGAAGAAACCACGAGCCCTGGTTTACCCTTTGTATCTTCCTATGGTTTTTCGTGCGTTCATCGTCCCTATCCATGACTGTCCTTTCTTGCCTGCTCCTGCTTTCCTTTCCAAGGCACGACGTCTTCAGGCAGTCGTCGCCTCTCCTGAGACTTCTGAGCATTCTGATGATGAGGATCCCGACGCCCCTCCACTTGGACAGGATGCGCCACCTCCTCCTGCTACTCTTGACTCCATCCAGACCATGCTCAGAGATCGTTTCGCATTGGAGGACGATCGCTGGACTCAGATGGACTACCGGACTACCCTGCAGATGAGTGCCCTCAGCAACTCGCTGCACGATATTCGGTATTCTATGTCCCGTCACCCTTCCATGCCCATTTCCATGGAGCGGGATCCTGGTCGAGCTGGATATCGCATTGACGACCCCTGGGTCATGCGCTACCTGGATCCAGATGCTGCTATTGTGGACCCCAGCCGTTCATTCACTGATCATTTAGATTCTGCTGGGCCTTCTCGTGCTCCATGATGGAGATGGCGTTTACTATCTGCTGCTGCTGATGATGATTCTAGTTTCTGTTTTCTGATTTCCAGTTATTTAGTTTTATTTGGTTTTATGTACTTGGGTTGTACTAAAACTCTGGTAGTTTGATGACTCTGGTTATGTGTGATGACATTTTCTGCTTATCATAGTTCATTATTCTATGCTAGTTGCTCGTTTTGATCATTCATATATAGTTTCTTCTCTATTTGGTGTGGTTGCATCATTATTATTCATATGCAGTTTATATTGCTAATGCCAAAAGGGGGAGAAATATGTATATTCTTGTATATATGTGCTATTTGGTGCTTTTGGGAGATATTATTTATCAGGCCAACAGGTTCAATGCATTATTTACGGGGGAGCTATTATTTCTGCTTGGCATTGATTATGGGGGAGCTATGTTTTTGTGATCAACTGTGTCCAGGTATGAATATTGAATATACATATATTATTTTGTCAATTATCAATATGGGGGAGATTGTTGACACAAAGTCACAGTCAACCAGATATTGATAACATTGACTAAATAATATTTGTAATAATTCAATACGACACACGACGTCTACATTAAGCTCAAGTTAGACGACTGCTCTGTCTCAGCTTCTCAGTTATATTTGAGTCTGTATTTTACACTTTTGTTGAGTCTAGACTGATGTAAACTGTGTCATGCTGAGCTCTTGAGACTTGACCTATAGCCTACCCAATAATCCTCAAACTCCACCATCCAGAAAAATACCCACCGGCCACTTAGACCAGCTCTGTGCTCTGGAGACAGAGTTCGGGCCGAACTCTGCCTCCACACAGAGTTCGGGCCGAACTCTGTCTCCTAGAAATCAGCATCCCTAATTTTAGGGTTAGCTGGTTGCTAGTTGTCCAACGGCCAAATATTTGAAATTTTCTACCCAAATTCTGGCCGAATTCTGCCTACAAAAACACTATAAATAGGCTATGAATTCTCTCATTTCAAATCATCCAATCTTCTCTTCTCTTCTCTCTTATAGCTCAAATAAGCCATACCCTTCCCATCTGCTAGCCACAAGCCTCCTAAGTCTCGAGTGCTCAGCATCTCTCAGTTAGGATTCTTGTGCAAGAGTTGAAGAAGTTGCTTGGACAATTCCAAGCAAATCGCCACTGCGATCCTCTGTAAGAAGTTGACGTGCTCTTCTGAAGTAAAGGCACGGGTTGTAAACTACTATTTCATAAATAGTGGATTTAATCCTGAGCTAGAGTTCTCAGGCCTGGACTAGTCCTCCACGAGGGAAACCAGGTTAAAATCGCTGTGTTTGCGTATGCTTTCCTGCTCTTCATTTACTTTTCGTATTTTACTCTGATTGTTTATAATTCGTGAAAGAGTTAATTTTTAATTGGTTATTTTCTATATAAACTCTATTCACCCCCCTCTAGAGTTGCCACATGTTCTTCAGAAGGTGGACTCGTCTAGATCTTGTATATAAAATTTGTTGGAAGTTAACAGCCGGTCTCGTGCTCCGAATAGTAATGGCACGGTCGGGGACACAAAATGATCTAAATGAAAAGTGGGAGTCTATGGGCACTAATTATCATCCTAATGGAAATCATTCTAATCAATTGGTAGTCTTCGTATATCTCAAAGACGTTAGAAGGCTTGCAGTCTACCCACCTTAGAAGTCATGACAGGGTTTTAGGGATAATGGGGTTAGAAGGATTTCAAGGTCCAGATATTGTACCTCGACGCTGGTTAATAAAGAATAAGGCAAGGCGTAATGGGGTACGGTAGATGTAAGTCAAGTTAAGGATCGTTCTTCAATAAAATGGAAAACGAGTGCGTGTGCAATGACACATGGTCGATAAAATAGAAATGACCTACTAGTCCACAGTATACATGAGTTGTCGACGGGGTAACCAACTCTAAGGCACATTATATGGAAAGATTCCTAACAACTGAGTCATGAATTTCTATTGGGGTCAAACCTGCCAGACTATGGTCACAAGGGTTCTAGTTGAAGCAAGCTTCAAACAAATGATTAGAGGCTCATAACACTTGGTCTCTTGAGAATAGGTAGTCTCCTATGTTGTCATTTGATCAAGGGAAAGATCCTAATCATTCTCGGATTCCAAGGACTAGAAGATTAGGATAGTAGGTTTAGGGTCGAAAGGAGGACGAGTAACTCAAGGCAAGGTCCCTGTCACAGGGCTGGCCGATGGTAGCTACACTTGCGTATAAAACTATCATAGTCATGGGAAATACTCTGTATCTATCCATCAATTACGAGCTTTGGTCTTTCTAATCGGTGAAAGACAAAACAATAAAGAGTTCAAGAGAGATGTCACTGAATACAATTACGTGATTCAAAGGCGAATGTATAATTCAAGAGGAATTGTCAAAGCAGTCGTGGATGAGATCCTAGAGACATCTACTTCTCAATCCACGTAGGGTAATTAGATGAAAAGTGAACCAAATGCATCATGGTTGATCAGACCATAATACAATGATTCTGATTAGACAATATGTTAGCGGGCGTCCCCAATAAACATATGTCTCGAATCAAGCTCGATAAAAAAGTAAACTTTCAAAAACTAGGCTGCAATAGCAGCATTGGTCAAGAGAGTCAAAATATAAATATGCGAGATTTTTGAAAGGAGGAATAAGTAGTTCGAGTTTTGGTGAGAATCAAAATCTAACTCGAGGTTCGTACAAGATTAACAGAATCAGAAATTATAAATTAGTTCCTTTCAGCAAAAGAGAATTTAAAATAGGCAATTCTACTTTATGATATAAGATTTATATCTAATACAGCAAAATAAAATTAAACAGTTTATCAAAATTAATGCCTCAATTCTAGGCAAGTCTAACATACCAAGTGAATAGTATATCCACATTGGATCACATTGTCATATCAAAAGTAATAGTGTACCTATAGGGATCTAGCAAGCTATCTAAATTGCATGGCCTATCTAATAACCTTAACTACCCAACGGTCAATTTGAACAAGGGACTCCTAGTCCTAGTTATTCTCCTAAATTATTTTAATCCTAATTGTGAATGAGCATTTCCTGGGCGCAGGCTCGCAATGGTACGACTAACTTAAGTACCATCACGAGTTCGCAATATTTTGCGAAAACTGACCTGCATGGGCCACCACAAAAACTTGTCACGACCCGCACCCGCTTTTCGGATACGAGACGTGTCCAAGCCAGCCTACGCCGCAGAGTCGGCGGTAGAACGCTGTCAAGCCCGCAAGAAATAAATGCTCAAAATCACAAAATATAATATTTGCTGCTCATTTATATTTCTAAGTTTATTACAACATTTACCACATTTAAAGTTAAAGGAAATACAAGATTTTACAATTAATGAAAATAACAACTAGTTCCACTATCTAGGTCGGCCTCAGCATACCCAAGCCTTCCCCATGCTAAGATTGATCGAGGCTAAACCTAAAAAATGTTGATTTCCAGTCAGGAATGGAACAAGTACACAAACCGACGACAATGCAAAAATATAATAGAATTAACAATACATGAAAATAACATATGGGAGATAAAAACTGGAAGATAACTGATGACATAGCGCGATAGAGAAGTAAAGGAAAAATAAAAGACATCTACCAATGTGGTGTGAAATATCATTTTCAACATGTGAACGGCTATGGGGTAAATACGGCACACCGTACGTGTCGTGTGTAGCTGCTATCATTCAAGATTAGACAAATGGGATAGTTCTGGGTAGTCCACATGTATACTAAGATATTTCCCCTCCCGACTACTCCGTGTGACGAGCGTGTCAACAAGCAACAAGATATATGTATAGACATGAAATGAAAAGACTACTATGAATCGAAAGCAATCAGAAAGTGTACTTGCCTGAGGTCCCTAACTGGAGAAACCAATAATACCATACCACTCAATGAGCCACAATCAGTCAACACATGCAGAAGTCTCCAGATGCTGAAATAAATAGTACCAACGTTCTCAGAATAGTCAATTAGCTAGAATTGCCTATCCTTAAGTCCAATTCTGGACACATGGGCAAAACGATAATTTCGGGCAAAAATGATGTCCGCCGTTGGATCCGCTTTGCACCGAAAAGTGTGCCAGAGTCAACGGTCTCTAAAGTCGTCAAACTATATGTCTACGGATCCGGTTTTTCGATACGAACCTAACCGTATGTCCAAAGTTGGATTCCGGCAGACCGTGCACAAAATCGCTCGTTGAGTCAGACCGTGGGGCCCGCAAAACGACGTACGATTCAACTGTCTCAGAATTGGACCAAACTTGGCATACAGGACCAGAAAAACGATACGGTCCTGTTGGCGTAAGTTTCGTCTCGATCTGACGAGCTGCACAAAGTAATTAGAAAACTTGCACAGAGGCCGATACGGTGAATTTCGACAGATATGCATCAAATTCGTCGCGCACACGCAACCAATTTAAATTCCGTCAAAGCCCACATGACCACAAAGCTGTTACGCACCTTTCGATGCTTTCGGTTCGCGATCACGTCGCCCGGAATGGCGGGACGCACGTCATGTGGATGGTTTTTCTAGTTTTTAAAACAGATTTTTGTCAAACTTTATCCTAATTTTAAACAGCAATTAACCAACAAAAATTAAATCTAAAAATAGTGTTTCCATCTTGGTTAGGTTGTCTAGAAGTCTGTTCAAACGGTTTTCCAAAACTCGCGATGTTCTGGTCGCAAATCGACCGCAAACCTTGGACATTGGGGCAGTTTTTATACTCAGGAAATCGAGATTTTTCTCGGTTTTGGGGCTCATTTTCCGTCGCGTACAAAGCGAATTAAAAAGAACTACCTGAAGGGAAACGAAGGGGCATAGGTTAGGTTCGAACCTACGAAATCGGTTCGACAAATCGTCGATTGGTCGTGGAGGAAACACTACACGAAATGGCTCCGCGGGGCTGATGTTGCTGTTTCTTCCGCACGCGCATGTGCGCGCGCGGCGTCCATGGCCTACGGTCAGGTGGTCGTGGCGGCGACGGGCGGCACGCCTAGGAGCCCAGGGGTCGTCGGAGTGTCTGCGTGGGTTCGGGGTTAGGGTTTTCGGGCGGGTTCAAAACTTTTTCTTCCTTCGCTGTATCTATATATATACAGTTATATATATATGGACAGCTGTGTTTAAGAGGTCGGGGCTCTTGCTTGCTGGCCTGGGGCCGCTTAGCTGCTGTGGGAAAGCCTATGCAAGCCCACTATGATTAATATATATTACTTTAGCTTAATATATATATATATATATATATTTTTTTTTTTTTTTTTTTAGCTTAATATATATATATATATATATATATATATATATATATATATATATATATATATATATTCTATATATATATAATACATATATGCTATTGATTATATTTCTATATGTATGTATACCTTATTTACTCATGAATATATTTCTATATATTTATATCTATATATGTACATGGATAACATATAGGTATAGTACTCTAAATTCTCATACATTAATATTATCTATTTCTTTTAATCTATATTTATATATAAATACTCATGCATATATATACATGTATATTTATTTGTACATACACACCTACATATATATATTTATTTATATCTATGTATCTAAAACTATATATATATAAATATATATATATATATATATATATATATATATATATATATATATATATATATATATATATATATATATATATATATACATATATACGTATATTTATATACGTACATTCACATATATATGAATATTTATATATATATACACATACATGTATACATTCAAACATAAAGAATAAAATATGCTAAATACAATTTATAATAGAAATACCATATACTTAAGTCTATATACTAAAATTCACATAAATCAAATACAATAATATTTTATATATATAAATGCCTATTTTGCCATATACCATAAATACGCTTCTATATATATATATATATATATATATATATATATATATATATATATATATATATATATATATATATATATATATATATACAAGTATAAATATAACCTAGCTAATTCCTATAAAGTCCAACATATTTGTTAAGGACAATTATTTACTATCTTATCAACAAAACATTATTTAATATTAAGAACTAATAATATACATAAATACAACCACCTTTGTGAACTCGGATATCGGGTCACTAAATTAGAATAGTGATACGACATACGTCTAGATGGACGCCTTTGGTCTCACTACGAGCCTACACGGGATTGGGTTGGGTTCGGGTCAGTTTGGTGCGAAGTCTTCTAAAATCAATAATCTAAATATTAAATAATTAAAACGTCTTTAGAGCTTAAGTCGCAACTTGACCTAATTTTCCTAGTTTGGGCATCACTATGGCTCGGCCTTCCCTGACATGGCTAATACACTAGTCAAGACACGTCACTGCACTATCCGTGCCACCATTTCTAGTCACCTTGTACTCCAATTCCTAATAATGGCTAAAAATTATTTACCGTAATAATAAGCTAAATAATTTATAAAATCCTAAAATCACTATTTAAAACAAATAAGTAATTAAAAAATATTTTAAAAAAATTCTCCGGGAAGGGAAGTTACAATACGTGACAAGTCGCTGATGTAGATGAACGGATGAATCGTCAAAATGTGTGAACGAAATGAATCGTCAGGATGAACGGATGAACCGTCAGATGAATGGAATGAACGGGTGAACCGTCAGGTGAATGTAATGAACGGATGAACCGTCGGATGAATGAAATGAACGGATGTACCGTCAAATGAATGTAATGAACGGGTCAACCGTCGAATGAATGGAATGAATGTTGCGAAGAACGCGTCGCTTCGATGTTTCAAGAATCTCTGCCTATAAATAGAACAGAAATTTAGATGGAATGATCACTTTCACTTTTCAACACAAAAAATGTCGTCTGAAGATGCATCCAAGAAGGCTGAGATTGTCCCGAAGGTTGAAGAAATCACGGAGGAACGTCCAGCCGAACCAAACCAGCCAAAGCAGACGAAAGCGGGCGAAGGTTCGTCTGCACCCAAGCCACCAAGGGACATCTTGGACTTCCTGGTTGACCCAAGGGAGACCAAATAAGAAGAGGCCATGAGGATGGCCGCTTGCGTGTTTCTAGTAAAATCGGGCAAGGATATTCTCGGCTCTTTTGCCGACTACATTTTTGAAAAGGACGGTAGTAGTCCTCGTCATGTCTTCAAGAAGGACGATAGTGATTCTCGTCCTTGATATTGTGTAACATCGTTTATGATGAAATAAAATCAAACTTATTTATGAACTGTCTGATTATATTTACAAGAACACTTTTACATTCATACATAGTACTTTTTGAGGAACTTGCCATTGATGGGCATCATTGCAACTCGACCATCCAGCTATGTGAGTTGATAAGCTCCATTTGAAAAGACTTTGCTCACGATATAAGGCCCTTCCCATTTTGCATCGAACTTGCCTTTGCTCATGTTAGTCATAGTCATGGGTCGTCTGACTGTAAGAACGAGTTCTCCTTTCTGAAAGGCTCTGACTTTAACTTTGCGGTTAAAAGTCTTTGAGATGCGAGCTTGATACAATTCAATATGTTATTGAGCTAATAGTCGCTTCTCGTCGACGCCTCTAGTTCTTGAAGTCGAAGAAGATCATTGTTCTCCGCAGTAAGTTCGTTAGCGATGGCAATCCTCAAGGAAGGAATTTGAAGTTCCAAAGGCAGAACTGCTTCGCAACCGTACACCAGAGAGAAAGGTGTACAGCCTGTGGGCTTACGGACCGTAGTACAGAAGGCCCATAGACATTCTCCAAGCTTTTTACTCCAGTTTCATTTATTAGTAGACACAAACTTCTTAAGGAGCTTGATGATAGTCTTGTTGAAGGCTTCAGCCAAGCCATTAGTAGCAGGGTTGTAAGCCGTAGAGGCGACATTGTCAATTCGATGATCATCACAGAATCTGGTGAACTTTTGACTGATAAACTGAGGTCCATTGTCATGAATGATTCGTCGAGGCACACCAAACCTGTAGATAACATGATGTTTGACGAAATTGATGACACTGCTAGTTTTGACTTCAGCCAAAGGTATAGCTTCGGCCCACTTCGAGAAATAATCAGTTATTGCCAGTATAAACCGATGTCCTTTAGAAGAAGGAGGATTGATGGGTCCTATAATATCCATGCTCCAAGCTTCAAAAGGCCAGGAGGCAGCAGTCGGATGAAGGAATTTCGACGGTTGATGGATGAAATCTGTATGGATTTGACAGGCTCGACATTTCCTTGCATATTCGATGGCATCAGACACCATAAAAGGCCAATAGTAACCCATTCGTCGGATACGATCTTGTAGTTTAGGGCCGGGTTGATGTGCTCCGCAAACACCATCATGAGCTTCACGCAATACTTGTTTCGCTTCATCACCAGCAAGACAGCGCAAGAGTAGGCCGTCATAAGTCCGTCGATAGAGAGTTTTGGGTAGTCTGATTATAGTAGAATCGAAAAGATCGTCGGCGAATACTCGTAGCCTCCTTAGGATCTTCAGAAAGTATGTCATGAATTACGAAGTCAATGAAAGGAGCTCTCCAATCTTCATCGATAACAATAATTTCAGCAAAATTACTGAACTCGATGTTACGATTGTTTTCCACACAGAACAACTCTCTATTGGAAACAACAACCACTTGTTGTCTTTTGATAGGAATTGCTAAGACTGTCACGAGATTAGCTAAAGCATCTGCTTCAGTGTTACAAGCTCGTCGAACATATTCAATAAAAAAAGCTTTAAATGATGTCGTCATGTAAATTGCAGCTTCATGATAGGGCACTAGATCTTGATGGCGAACTTCATATGTTCCTCTAACCTGATTGACAACCAGTTTAGAATCGCCGTGGACTTCGAGATATTCGACTTCCAACTGTTTTGCTAATTGAAGTCCAATGAGCAAGGCATTGTATTCAGCCACATTGTTAGAGCATGGCTGATCTAAGGAGTAAGCTCTTTGGATAGCTAATCCTTCTGGAGAGACTAAAACAATTCCAACTCCTGCGACAATGGTCCCATTGGGTCCGATCTAAGATGCTCCATCGAAGAATAGACGCCAGGTAGAAAATTCTTCAGAGATCATGTTTGATTCCAATGTTTCGTCTGGAATCTCATCATAAAGCTTAGATATTTTCGAAACAGGATGAGCTGCTAAAAAGTCAGCCAGTGCTTGACCCTTAACAGATTTTTGCGGAACATAAACCATGTCATATTGGGCTAGTAAAATGGCCCATGTAGCCAGTCGAGAATTGAGTGTGCTGGGCTTCTTCATCAGTACCCGAAGAGGATTAACTCGAGAAATAACGTGAATGGTTTGGCCAATGATATAATACCGAGTCTTTTGAACAGCGAACATAAGAGCTAAGCATTCTTTCTCAACCGGACTATAACGGTGTTCAGCACCAATCATAGTACGACTAAGATAGTAGATGGCTTATTCATGGCCTTCTTTGTTCTTCTGGGCAAGTAAAGCACCCAATGAATGATCCATAGCAGGGACATACATTAAGAATGGTATGCCTGAAATTGGTGGCACCAAGACTGGTGGGTTCATGAGATATTGCTTTATATCATCAAATGCTCGTTGACATTCTTCAGTCCAAATGAAAGATACACCCTTCTTTATTAATTGGATAAATGGTCTGCAGCGTCAAGACAGATTTGAAATAAATCTCCTGATGTACGTAAGTCGACCTTGAAATCCTCGTAGCTCTTTTAAGTTACGTGGAGGACGCATCTCTTGAATGGCTTTGATCTTCTCGGGATCTATGTGTATACCCTTAGAGGTAATGACGAAGCCGAGAAATTTACCACTAGAGACACCCAAGAATGACTTGGTGGAATTCATTTTCAACTGATGTTGGCACATTAGATTGAAGATAGTTCTTAAATCTTGGATGTGATCTTCCTTTAAATGACTCTTGACAGCAATATCGTCAATATAGCATTCGACAGTCTTGCGCAGATGATCACGAAAGATGGTACTCATAGCTCGTTGGTAAGTTGCACCAGCGTTCTTGAGACCAAATAGCATTACTGTGTAGCAGTAGACTCCGCAAGGAGTACGGAAAGAAGTGTGTTTTTTATCTTCAGGATTCATCCGAATCTGATTGTATCCGGAGAATCCATCCATGAAGGATATCCTTTCGAACCCACAAGTGTTGTCGATCATGACGTCTGTAATAGGGAGAGGAAACTCATCTTTTGGACAGGCTTTATTAAGATCCCGGAAGTCGATACAAACTCGAACTTTGCCAGTTTTTTTCAAGACTAGGACAACGTTGGCTACCCAATCTGGATGTTGTTTTTCTCGAATAAAGCTACAAGCTATGAGCTTTTTGACTTCATCATCAATTGCGTCCATCATTTTTGGCTTGAACCGCCTCTGCTGTCGTTTAACTGGCTTTGCATTAGGCAAAATATTCAGTTTATGAGTGACAATTTTGGGATCTAAACCTGGCATGTCTTCATAACTCCAAGCGAAGACATCAATGTATTCTCGAATAAGAAGAATTAATTCTTGCTTATCCGCCTCTGGAAGGTTTTTGCTGATGAATATCGGACGAGGTGACCCGTCTTCTCCTACGTCAATTTGAACCAATTGATCTTCGGTAGGAGGTTCCCGTTGTTTGAATCGGAGTTCCCATTGGGTATCCATTCATCGAGCCCAAGGATCTGTTCCGGGATTTTCTTCGATATCTTCGTCATAACCTTCTGGAAGTTCAGCGGAGACCATGTTAGAAGATACAATCAATCGATGAACTTGGCCGATACTGGTGTCAGAATCCCAAGATCTGGAATCAGAAGAGTTAGAGTGCTCCTCACTATCAGACTCGGAGGCTGCTAGAGATAAAATCGGAGGTGAAGTATATCCGAGACCTCTTTTCGTCCTGCTGTAATACATCTCTGACTGTCCTTTCGGAATAATCGTACGGATAGGAGTTCATCTACCCTTACCGTAATTGAGGCCATTCTTGAAGTCATAATCCATCTTTCGGATGATGTCTTTTGATTGTTGACTATAACGACGAAGTTAGAGACGTCCCATATCGTTATTTTTGCTATCATCTGTATAGCTGAATTTTTGTTCTGGTCCTTTACTAAAAAGTATTAGCCTCTCACCTCTCTTTCGAGAAGGGACAACAAAATATGAGTCATCTGAATGTTCAAATAATACTTCCGTCTGAAGGGATTGTATGACTCCTATTGTAAATGACTGAAAGCTGTCTAGCATATCCAAATAGCATTTAGTATGATAAATGACATCAGTATACTGGAAAGTATATACTTTTTCATTGATTTGTACATCCATATTTACTGTAAATATGACCTTTAGCCTTAGTCGGCTTGGTCAGATCGATTACAAGAGGAGGATCAGAAGAGGAAGGAGTTTTAGGCTTGTTGCGACGAAGGTCGATAACAAGCGGCTCAGAAGAGGTGAGCTCCCTTTGATCTTTGTTACGACGTAAGTCGATAACCAGTGGCTCAGAAGAGGTGAGCTCCCTTTGATCTTGATTATCACCAGTCGATTGCTTCTGGGCTGGCAGATGAATAACTAGTGGTTTGGAGGATTGAGGATGAGAGACACGCCCTTTGACAGGTATGATGAGAGTGTCACTGGGCACTGCTTCCTGTTCTTCTTCACCATCTATGGCTATTACCACCTTCATAAACTCTTCTTTGTACATGCGAGCGTCGTTGCAATATACTTCAACGCCTTTAAATGGGTAGAGATTCGTAACTTCTTTTTGGACTTCTCCTTTGTCATCAACGTATTTGAAGCATTGATAGAGAGTAGAAGGAATAATGTTGTGTTCATGCAGGAATGGTCTCCCCAGAAGAGCATTGTAGGAACAACCATGGTTGTCTATAATATAAAAGGTCACCTTCGTGCGAAGATTGCCGATTTAGAGTTTTAGGCGTATCTTGCCTAAAGGTTCACTTCTTCCCTGATTGAATCCCAGAATGGTGGTGATAGTGCCGGAGAGGCTTTGCACTGGAATCTTCAGAGCATCCAACATTGTCTTAGGCATGATGCTGAGTGCTGACCCTGGATCTATCAGAATACGATCGACCTTCATAGAGTCGACATATCCTGTAAAGTAGAAAGGATGGTCATGTCGATTGTCTTCCATTAACATGTCATCTTGTGTGAAGGTAATATTTGGAATTAATTCCAGCACATTGTGATAATGGAGACAAGAGACGGGTTCTGAGTCAGGTTTCTTAAGAAGAGTTAGGCAAGTGTCTGCCTGCATCAAAGCCTCACTCAGTGCTTCTCGAGTCTCTTTAGAGAGGCGTAAGAGCTCGAAGATGGACAGCCTAGCCGGTGTGTTGGCTAGTTGAGCCAATATGTCAAAGTTATATGGCTTTTCAAGTCCAGAGGGGGATGACTTCTTTAAAATTCTGTCGAAGCGGACTTGTTGTTTGCCTTTGTCGGCTGTTGCCGGTTTAGGAGGAATGGGTTCTACAACCGGTAATAATGTAGAAGGGATGACTTTTGTAGAGACAGGCTATACTGGAACAGCCTCGGAGGATGAAGCAGGATCCTCCTGAGTTTCGGGATGCTCCCGTTGATAGGTTTTCCCTGACCTGGTGCCTAACAGGATTTCTTCTTCAACTATGGGGTCAAAAGACACCATATTGCAGCTCTTTGTTTTGCTTTTGGAGCGTTCTTTTTGCTTGGAGGAAGAAGAAACTTCAAAATCTTTAACAAGATCAGGATGAATCCACATAATCTTGCCATTATCAAGGGATAAGGGGACAAGACCTTCACTTTGTGGAGGAGGAAGATTCTTAATCTCAAGAGTGGTTCTGGGAATGGGGATGATGCCACTCTGCACCACTTGTGGCGGAAAGTTACCAAACTGTACAAAAATCATGTTGGCTGTAACAGTCTTTTCATCCTGCTGGAGAGTGATGACACCGGTGTTGACTAGCTCTTGAATCTTGCCTTTGAGCACATAGCATGCCCGAGTAGGATGCCCTATGAACCTGTGATAAACACAGTACTTAGGATGGTCAGTTTTACCGACTTCATCAGGCTTCTTTGGATCAGGAAGTTGCAATTTATTGCTCTTCAGCAGACAGTCGAAGATGCTCGTTGTATCATTTTCATCAAAGGAATACTCTACTTTTGGGCAAGGTTCCTTTGGTGGAGGTGCAGAAGGAGTAGAGGTAGACGTGGGTTGAGCCACGTTAATAGCCAAGGATTCCTTGTTCTTGAGATTGATATTCAAGGTTTTTTTGTTCTTGCGGTTGTTCTGGCGATTACCGCTACTAGATGTCGGGTGTTCATCCCGGTCGGGGTTATACATGTGTACCTCCAACTGCTTGAACTTGTCAGCACTAACTTCAGCTACTTTAGCATTGACAATGAATGATGGCCAATCTTGAAATTGAGTTGACCTCATCCACATGCTGATAATAGGCAAAAGATTTGCCTTGCAGGTATCTATAGTTACAGCGGCCGGAGTTCCAGGAGGCATCTTTAATGCTTCTCGGCGGAATCTTTCAATGAAACTCTCAGTAGTTTTATTATGTCTTTGTTTGATCTTGTTGAGGGCCGACATGGTCATGTCGTTGATTCCCTCGTAGAATCGCTCCAAGAAGATTTGTTTAAAACCCGAGAAAGAGGCGATACAGCCATCAGGCAAGCTCCTGTACCAATCGTATGCTACACCGGCTAAACAGCCGACGAATACCCTGGTAAGAAGAGCGTCATTTGGCTGAAGTTGAACAGTCATTACCTCAAAGTGGTTAATGAACTGACTCGGAGAAGTGCTGCCATCAAACAGAGAAATTATGGAAATCTTGTACTTTGGAGGGAATGGGACTTCCTTCAATTCAACCGGATAAGGTTGTTTGATCCCCAATCTCTGTAAATTGTCCTTCTCTTTAAAAGTCTCGAATTGAGTACGCAAGAGTTTGACAGCTTCATTAGCATCCTCTGATAATGAAGAAGGAGCAGACTGAATTATAGTGTTAGGGGGAGGAACATCGTGGTAAGTACTACCCCCAGCTCCTGACTGACTGGGTGTGGGTTGAATTTGTTCATGGGGTATTTGAGGAGATACTACCCCCAGACCTGCATTGACAGGCACCGACGATGCTATAATCTCAGGATTTGCAGCAGGTACGATCGGTGGTACTGTATGTTAGGCCACGATGATAGAATACATACTTGCGACCATTTCAGCCATGGTCTTTAGCTTATCCTCCAGTGCAGCTAATCGTTGTTCTTGATTTACTGAACTAGAAGCATCTGGGTCTTCAGTGACAACATAAGCTGTCACTTCTCTAGGTACAGTAGAAGACACTGTCTGTTCAGAACTTTCGCTGTATGCATCATAATCAGAGAAGGAATCATCTCCTGAATGAGAAATAGGAAGATGACCAGAGGAATCTTGGAGAAGATTTCTATGACCGATTGTGTCTCGACTTCGGGATCGGGTGTGTCGAAATACTCCTTCAGAAGATTCTTAGAGTAAATCTAAGTGCCGCTGGCTGGGTTTACGGGACTTACCGTATTTGAAGCACCTTCTATCCCCAGTGTCTCGAGAAGCCATGTTGACGAAAGCATACAACATTTCGTCTTCGTCTTCTGACATTGGTTCAGAAGTTGCAAAATTTAGACGATCGAAGATAGATCGTTTTGTTGTCCGGCAACAGCACTTGATGACAACCTTGTGATAACAATGGCGTTCAAGTGGTTGACTTGGAGGTGTTGAGATATTGTCCCGCTTTTGCTTGAGGTGCTCTCGGAGGTCAGGAACAATGACGGGACGAGAAGAAGTTTGAGGGACGTATTCTTTGACAACATTCGGAACATGGTTTCGGCTCTTCAGATGTTTTGTCCCGTGAGTATACAGGAAAGTACTCACTTCGTTAGCATAAGTGTCAGGATTTTTCATCCAGGAAGTTTGCTTCTGATGCAGGTTCATCTTCGGCATTGGCTGCTTGCGTTTCGCCGAAGTTGATGTAGACCGAGGTATATTGAGATAAACCCGTAGATCAGCAAACTCACCCCCAGGGATTTCTGTCTGAGACACTAGTAATTTTCCCTGCTTTAATCGGGACATCCGAAGAGTTGGGAGATCTTGATAATGTGCAACTGGAGTAGGCAAGATGCCTCTTTGATCAATGTTCTTCCCTTTAGCAGGGAAAGTTTTTGTACTGTTTAGTGCCGAGGCACATTCAGATGGATCTTCTGCAGTAAAAATCAGAGAAGACTGAGAAAAGACCAAAGGGCCTTTTCCTTTATTTTGTGACGAATGGTTGGCTAAAGAGCGTTTCCCTCTGTTGTTTTTCGAGTTCTGGACTGCAGAAGATCGAGAAAAGACCAAAGGGCCTTTCTGTTTATGCTGAGACGGAGGGGGAACAGTCAAAAGACTACCCCTTGTGAGTTGCACAGGAACAGAAAAAGCAGCAACTTGCCCTCTGGAGATGATGACAGAGGGTTCCTTGGCCATAGAACAAGCAGGAGGTGCAACTTATGTTTTAGAGGAAGCAACAAGTGAAGCTTTGGCAACATAGGGCTTGAGTTGCGCTCTGTTTGAAGGAGCAGTGGATTGCGCAGGAGGGAAAGACTTCGCCAATTGCGCCAGAGGAAGAGGGGTTTTGGATTTTGCCAAAGCAGTATAGGTTGTGGTTTACGCTACAGCAAGAGGAGCAGTGCACTGCGCATAGAAAGTAGGAGCTCTAGTTTGCGCTTTGGCAGCGCAAGGATAGGAGAGGCTACTGGTTCCTTGGCAGCAAAGACAGCAGGTTGTGCAGATGACTGCGCAGAGGATTGCGCAGAGGACTTCGGAGTCCACACTGAACAGACCCTGTTCTTGGCAGAGGCCACAGTACGACGAGTAGTCCCAGAGTTGATCATCGCTTCGTAGGCAGTCTGGTTGACCTTCACAACCAGCGTCTTCTGCGTCTTTCCGATAGACACAACGTCACATTGAGTTGTCACTTCCTCGTCGGAGGAGAAAGTCGTCCCCAGCAGAGTCGCCATTTTGTTTGCAAAAACAAAAGTCTTTATTTCACAAACTTTGTAAGAAGATTACAATTGAATTCTGGGAAAGTACAACTATAGGAATCCGATCTGAAGACGATCGCTTTATCCCTTGGACGATGTAAACTTTGAAGACGATAGCCTCTGAAGAATACAGCAGCACTTGGACAAGAACTCCTGATCTTTGATGATAATAATGATCTGATCTCCTTAATGAAGGACGTGAAACTCTATTTATAGAGTTCTAGAAATAACTAATTTGTAGTTATTCTGGATTGCGCAAGATGAACTGCGCTGGCGACAGACTGCGTAGACGGCAAACTGCACTGGCCTATTGGGCAGTTGCTCGATCGTGGGCTAACTGTATTCAGATGAGTGGCATTGTTTGATTGAAATACGCTTGGTCGTGTACAGGCGGTTGCCACGTGGTGAGCAATTGATGGCATGTAAGCCACGTAATAAATGTCAGTTATTCGATGAATTGCGCTAATCGAAACGCGCTAGCTTCAGACTGTACTTCAATGGATAGCGCTGGGACTCGGGCTGGGTCAAACTGCGCTGAGGTTGGACTGGCAAACTGCGCTGCGGTTGTACAGCTGTTCTCGAGCGCTGTGCTGCACAAGAAACGAACGGACTCCTCATTTTTTGGGCTGTCAGGCTGTCAGAAGATCTGATCTTTGTCAGGTAATGATGGCGTTGCCACGTCAGCGTAGCGCGCTCTGGTAGTAGCGCAGTTCAGCTCGCGCGTTCGATTTGTATCGCAATCTATTTCCTGTGCAGTCCATTTGAAGGGTGCGCAGTTGAGAATTCTCTGCCTATTTGATAGATGCAACTTGATTTTTAGGACATACAGACCACATATCTAACTATACTATAATCAAAAAAAAATTTCTTATATTATTTTTCCCTTTGCTCTCGTGGTTTCCTCCATCTAATGCTCGTTATCAACAAAAAATGTTTAACTGCCAACCGACAACTATTAAAAAAAATCTGTGGGTGTTAATCGAAAACTTGCGATGAAACATCCATATATTATGATAAGTAGACGGCTAGCAACATATATGCATGAAAAGAGATCATTTTCATAATATATGAACAAGTATGTATATATATATTACTTCTATAACTACAAGCATTGATCATAGTCCAACATTAACAAGACAAGATCAACTTTTAGTTCCTTGGAAAAATCAATAAAAGTGAGCCCAACAAACTACACCGCCGAGTTGGTTCGATAGGTGGATCCTTATGTACTACATTGATCATCAAGTCATACTATTAGGTGGAACCCCAATCTATGTTTACTGATCAAGGTAGCACTGTATGTGCCCGCTAAGTTGTGCTTATAGTTTACATCACCTAACACCGTATGTAGAAGAAAAGGTGTCGAACATGACATACAACACAATATTAGTTAGATCAATGTTTTTAGATAATAAATAAATAAATAGACAACTTTTATATGTGATAGGAAAATATCTTTATCGAGTGTTGCAAAAAAAAAATCAATTTCCAATTGTTAACCATTTATTTGAAAAAAATTATAATTTATTAATTGTCTTCTCATATTTATTGTAAGTAATGCCATTTAGATTATTATTACTATACCATGTGAAATATTATGTTAATATTCCTAATATTATTAAACAATATTTTCATTCTTAATTAACTAAAATTTCTAAATTCAGTTTTAGTTTAAAAATCTACAAATTATTTTAACTAACTCCTAACCACTAGTTAAGTAATTTCCTTAACGTATTAGAGCATGCACAGTGGGAGTGGTTTGAAGTATTACATTTTTTGCTTTATTCAAAATTTGTAACACTAGGGGGTTGCAACGGAATATTGTCCACATTCAAAAAAAAATAGCAAGCCAAAAGGCTCTTCAAATTTGGAGTGTGTCCTAGCTCGTGAACATTAACCCAACTAAGCCCACCGAGAGGGAAAAAGGAAGAAAAAATAAAGAGAAAAAAGAGGGAAAGAAAAGATGATGTTAATTTAGAGTATGAACGTGTTATTTGAAGTGTGTCACTATGTGCCAATATAAAAGAGACACTCCAAAAGTAGTAATTTACATAATTAAAAAGAAATAAAGTACACATACACACACACATGCCCAAATCCTCCCCTCACCTGAATCTTTTTTTCTCAATGTTCCCCCATATCCTAAGTACGTCCCATGCAACCCATGCCACCCCTCTCTCGTATATACAAGATCCTTCTAATTCATATGCAAGAGCACGATACCCCCAAGATCTCCATCTCTTGCAAACCTAACGACATTTTCCCTTCTCATGTTATTTCTCTTTTTCTCTCCTCATCTCAAGTGTCTAGTCCCAAAGCAACTGAACTCCTCCATTAACATCTTCCCAACTTTACCGACATAACCTACGCACGGCCACTCATTTGCCCTACCTCTTCGATATCATCACCTGTTTCCGAGCTCGCACCACCCTACCATCACCAACCCAACTTTGTCCGTGCAACCACCACCGAACACTAATCACAACTCCCCAATAAACTTTGATACCCCGGGAGAGCAACTCCCAACCACCATTGTCGCATCCTCATCGCAAGTACAACCCCCGACCTACTGCTAGTGAGATCTCCACCACCGTTCCTTCCCTCCCGTCCATCGTAGAAGTGCAACATAAAATCAATAAGGAGAAGAAACAGATGCAGTGCATCAATTTCTAGGTTTTGTAGAGTAATTTGACACATCGTGAATTACATGTTTCCACAACCAAATCCGATCCGTCTTCATCCCTCAAAATTGGTACATCCCTCTCCATTCGTGTAAACTTCCAGCACTTAAAGTGATCATTTGATTGTTCAAATCGATACGTCAATTCTTCATTAACCGTCTATCAGGCTAGATACTTTGCTCACGTGATCTAAATTACTATAGACTATTTATATATTAGGTATTTGCATAAATAATAAGGTATCGTTTTTTGTATGTCCGATTACAACTTTGGTACGATCGACGATAGTCGTAAATAGGATTCAATATGGACTTAGAAAGATAGTCGGACTTCCCGATTGACGTGATGATGTACTATGATATCTCGAATGATTCCAGACACATTTGTAAGCCTATGAAATGAATGATGTTTGCATGATAAGATATGTACTCCCATATCCGAGCTACAGTTTATACACGTCAGACGTGCATTAGTTAGTATGCAAGATTTGTTGAGATATGAGTCGTGTTATCTATTGTTGTTGATTAATATTGCGTTGCATGGTTCTAATGAGTCCTGGACTCACTGAGGGAGGTCAGTGAACAAATAAGACAATCACTATCACGCCCCAGAACCAGAATACTGGAGAGCGGAGGAATGACTCAGCCAACTACGTATTACGGGTAGATGAATACCGTATAATACGATCAATGCTGTCTAAAAGACGAGCGGGTGCATACTACATGAAAGTCTCGCTATGGTCACTTCACATCTATTGTCTCAATCATTCAACAAGAAACATAAATAGAAAACATGTAAGAATAAGCAGTAAGGAGTCCCAAACGCTTAGTCAAAATGTTCTTGATATCTAGCTTTACAAAACATAGCCAGATGATGTAGCAAGGTATATACAATTGTTTATCAGCTGCAGCCTGACTTTAGTTACAATTATGTAAAAGTAATTATAAGACAATCCGACTAACATGTCGGTGCCAAATGGCAAGTATAAAGTAATTAACAAAACGAGTGGGGAAGTAAGGAACCCACTCGAGTCCTCCTGCGAACATCCCTCTAGTATTGACCATCTTGAAGATAGAAGTAAGCTGAGTCCTCGGGGACCGGCTCTAAATCTGGCCATGCAAAACCAGAGAGGTTAGACCTCTAATAGCAAGTACCGCAAGGGAGCACGATATGAGAAATAAAAACCCGTAGTAAGGGAATATGATATATATAGATCTCTGCAGCTACTGGGATTCATATTTCATTACGACACTACGAACCAACCTCCCAACCAAACAAGGACAGAAGTTGGCCCGTCATGTCCTGACGTTCTGATCATCTCAGTTAGTCAACAGAGTAGGTACAATACACAAACAAGTCAGCTTAAACGGCCATGCAACTACTACGGCTTGCTACTGTGAGTTCCAAGTTACCCTAGAATTATGCAATAGGGATTCCTCAGTTCTTACTATGTGCAAACAAGGCTAGTCTATCCAGTCAATCAATTGCGCCAATCATGAATTAGACGAGTCCCAGCGGGACGCCCGTCATCAATATACAATATACAATAAATAATATAAGCAGATACCGCTCCCTGCCCGTGTGGCAGATTTACAGTATCTGTGGGAACCAGCCGGCCTGTCGGGCACTAATAGTCCCGAAGAGGGCTGCCATGTAAGAACTCGGGAATCCATCCTCTCCATTTAATCATTATTTTATTTAACTTAATTGCCTCTATGTTAAGTGAAATCCTATGTCGTGGATCATGGTCATTCATTATGAGTACTTTTGTACGTGATACGGTATGCACAACTCTACAACGATACCCGTGCGGTTAGGTTGTAGGTCTTACATAGCGTAATGCAACAATCAAAACTAACCACGGAATAATCATGCCTTGACCATAAAGTACACATGCTGCTTTTGTAAAATAAATAAATAAATAAATAAATTGTAGCCTGCATGTGCCTGTATGCCAATGTTTGGGATCAGCCAGTCGATTACAATAGTTCATAGTTAATATGAACGTGTCTTATTCATTCAATTCAATAAGACGACTAGCCAGTCTCTTAGCTCCAATTAGGAACGCATGATCAATTATTTAATCAAGATATCAATCAATGTTAATTAATATCAAGATAACAATTAATGTTAATAAATGCCAAGACAATCAATCAATGTCAATCAATGTCAATTCGGGACAAGAGTCAGCCAAAAAGGCATTAGGGCCAGAGTTCATGCGGCCAGGAAATTATTGGTTCATGCGGCCCAAGATAATTTAGTCTATGCGGCTGAACTACGACAAGGAGAACAATCTTCTGCGGCTAGCGGCAAACAGAAGTATATGCGGCTGCGGCTGCTAAAGCCATGCGGCTGGAAAAGTGCTATGCGGCCAGGATTGTCCAGACGGCCAGGCTGCTCATGCGGCTGGGGATGGTAAATCACATGCGACTGAAATAACAAAGCCTATGCGGCTGAGAATGTGCATATGCGGCTCGGGATATAGAAGTCACATGCGGCTAGAAATATGAAAGTCACATGCAACTGGGAATCACCGAGCCTATGCGGCTGAGATGTCATACGGCCATGCGGCTGGGAAGCTGAGCTTTAGGCGGCTGGAATGGACTGAATGCATATGTGGCTGGATGAGTACATGTGGCTGGACGAATACATGCGGCTAAGAAACTAACAAGTCATGCGGCCATGAACAGGAAGTTTCATGCGGCCAGATTTAACAAGCCTTATGCGGCTGAGAGATCATGTGTTCATGCAGCTCGAAAATGGTTCATGTGGCCAGAAAGCGCCATGCGGCGGAAGAATGCCATGCGGCCAAGGAAGACTTGCCGCATGAAAACTCATGCGGTCAAGCACTGTTCTTCTTCTCCACTTTTCTGAGAACAGAACCATGGAAGCCATTGCGACCAAGCTCCCTCAATCCTTCATTCTAAGTCCAAATCTGGATTTTCATAGGTCAAAATAGGGTAGAACGAAATTCTCTACAACATGGAACTATCAAAACTTGAGAAATAACAAAGTTATTAGATCAAAACCTAAGAAATCCGAAAATACAAAACTTAGATCTACATGAAATGAGCCATGGAAATTAAAAATGCTAAGTACTAAAGTATCTAAGAATCGGAACAACAAAAATGGAGATCCATCAAGAAGTAAGTTGGTACTTGTCTATGCGGCTAGGTAGGTGGGAGAGAGTTTATGAGGAAGAAGAAGAGTAATGAGAAGAAGTAATGAAGAGAGAGGAAGGGTTTTGGGGCTTTAAATGAAGAGGGGGTAGGTGGGGGTTTGATGAACCATCCAATGGCCGAAAATAACCAACTCAGGCCGAACCCAAAAGCAAAACAGAATGACAAATGCTGAAAGTAAAATTGCAGAAAATTAATTAACATAAAATTAAAAGAATTTAAATACAGAACAATACATGATAAATATTAAATAAATGTATTAAAGTGGGACATGCATTTAAAAATACTTATTCTGGGAACGAAAAGTGACATCTCTACCCTCCTTAGAAAAATTCTGTCCTCGAAATTTTAATTCCAAGCAGGATAGAAACATCGGAGCTAAACTAATCTAAGTACAAGCAATTTGAGTAAGCAATCATTTTATAATAACAATAACAAGTAACAAGTCTATATCTAACAATCTACAACATCAAGTAATCCTACTCATAAGGTGACAGGCATGAGGAGTTAAGACAATCAAGGTATACAGAAAGAGATATACCTTGTGAGTCAAACATGTGCGGATACCGTGATCGGATATCATCCTCACGTTTCCACGTTGACTCTCCTAAAGAGTGATGACCCCAAGCAACCCGGACAAGGCTAATTGTTCGATTCTTGAGTATCTTCTCTCTTCGGTCCAAAATGGATACATGCTGTTCCTCGTAGGACAGGTTGGTACCAACAACCAGTTCAGAATAATCGAGGATATGGCTTGGGTCCGAAACATACATACGTAAATGAGATACATGAAACATGTCATGCACCTCTCGTAACGAAGGTGGAAGGGATAAACGATAAGCAACATCGCCTATCCTATCAAGGATAGCAAACGGGCCCACGTATCGCAGACTCAATTTCCCGCGAACGCCAAATCTAATGACCCCACGAGTAGGTGAGATTCGCAAGAACACGTGGTCCTCAACAGAAAACTCTAGCGACCTACGATGCTGGTCCGCCCAATGACGATGCCGATCCTGCGCAACTCGAAGTCGCTCTCTAATTTTTTTGACCACTTCAACTGTCTGAACAATCATTTCTGGGCCTAGCATCTTTCTCTCCCCGATATCATCCCATGCTAGTGGCGATCTACACTTCTTACCATATAGTGCTTCAAATGGCGCCATCTGGATACTGGCTTGATAAATATTGTTATATGAAAACTCGACTAAGTGTAGGTGGCTTTCCCAAGATCCTCCAAAATCTAGGGTACAAGCTCGCAACATATCCTCTAAAGTCTGAATTGTTCTTTCTGATTGCCCGTCCGTCTGTGGATGGTAAGCCATACTAAATCTTAATTTAGTACCCAAACTATGATGTAAGCTCTTCCAGAAATGCGATGTAAAGCAGGTATCTCTGTCTGACACAATACTGACAGGGACTCCATGCTGCCTGACTATCTGCTGCATATACAATTCTGCCAACCTTTCTGTAGATTGCCCTACTCTGAAAGAAAGAAAGTATGCCACCTTTGTAAGCCGATCTACTATCACCCAAATAGCATCTTTACCACTTGGTGATCTCGGTAAACCGGTCACAAAGTCCATTATAATATGTTTCCATTTTCATTCCGAAATAGGAAGCGGTTGCAATAACCCAGCTGGCCTCTGTTGTTCTGCCTTCACTTGCTGACATACCAAGCAACGGAAAACAAATCTAGCTATCTCCCTCTTCATTCCGTTCCACCAGAAGTGCTGCTTGATATCTTGGTACATCTTGGTCCCTCCAGGGTGTATAAAATACTGAGAACTGTGAGCTTCTGTCATAACCTCCTGTCTGATATCTCCACTAGACACACATAGACGTGATCCAAACCTAAGTGTACCATCTTCATGGATTTGCATCTCCTTTCTGAGTCCTGACTCATATTTTGCCCTAAGCTTCTGAATCCTTGGGTCCTGTGCCTGAGCTGCCTTGATCCTGTCTACCAAGTCGGATTGAACTTGTAGACTTGCTAGAACCCCTACATCACTAGAAAGTATAACCTCGATGCCCATCTCCTGAAGGTCTTCTAAGATATGCTTCTGTGTGGTCAACATAAATGTGCCACCTCTCCTGCTGAGAGCATCTGCTACCATAATAGCCTTGCCTGGATGATACAGAGGCTCCACGTCATAATCCTTGATCAACTCCAACCATCTTTTCTGCCTCATGTTCAGTTCCTTCTGAGTAAAGATGTACTTCAGACTTTTGTGGTCTGTGTACATGTCCACTCGATCACCATACAAGTAATACCTCCATAGCTTCAAAGCAAATACTACTGCTGCCAACTCCAAGTCATGAGTTGGATAATTCTTCTCGTGGTCCCGAAGCTGCCTAGATGCATACGCTATTACCTTCCCATGCTGCATAAGGACACATCCAAGTCCTTTACCTGACGCATCACAATATACAGTGAAATCTCCAGGCCCAACTGGCAATATAAAAATAGTGCTGATATCAACTTCTGCTTCAAGTTCTCAAATGATGCCTGATATTCTGTCGACCAGACGAATGGTACATCCTTTCGTGTCAAGCGGGTCATGGGTGCTGAAAGTCTTGCAAAGTCTGCTACGAATTTTCTGTAATATCCCGCCAATCCCAAAAAACTCTACACATCTGCTACTGTTTTGGGTACTGGCTAACTCTCTACTGCTTCTACCTTCTTGGGATCCACTGCTACTCCAGCTCCTGATACGATGTGCCCCAAAAATGAAATATGGTCCGACTAAAACTCACACTTGCTGAGCTTGGCATACAACTGGTTCTCTCTTAGAACCTGTAACACTTTTCGGAGGTGGTCCTCAAGTTCCTCTTCACTAGCAGAGTATACGAGAATGTCGTCAAGAAATACAACGACAAACTGATCTAAGTACGGCATAAAGATGCGGTTCATCAAATCCATGAATATTGCTGGAGCATTGGTCAAACCAAACGACATTACCAAGAACTCATAATGCCCATACTTTGACCTGAATGCGATCTTGGGAATATCCTCCTTTCGAACTCTCACTTGATGATACCCTGAACGAAGATCTATCTTGGAGAAAACTCTAGCTCTGCTCAACTGATCAAACAAGTCGTCGATCCTGGGTAGTGGGTACTTGTTCTTTACTGTTGCCGCGTTAAGCTTCCTGTAATCGATGCACAATCTGGATGACCCATCCTTCTTTCCCACAAGTACCACTGGTGCTGCCTATGGTGATATGCTAGCTTGGATGAACTGCTTCTCTTTCAGTTCCTCTATGTGCTGATATACCTTGGCATGCTCTGAATCTGCCATTCTGTAAACTCAATCTGATATTGGTTTAGTTCCAGGTACCAATTCTATACTGAACTCAATATCTCTAACCGGTGGTAGACCTGGAAGTTCTTCGAAAAATACGTCTAGAAACTCTTCAACTACCTTCGGAACCTGAACTTCTTCCATTGCCGTTACTACCCTTACTCTTGGTGAGTTGCCACTGTTCTGACTAAGGTGAATCTCTTCATGCCTGAAATATCAAAAGATACACTCCCTCTACGACAATCTATTGTCGCATGATTGTCTTTCAGCCAGTCCATGCCTAAGATAACGTCAAAATTTCTAATAGAAAATTCTATCAACCGGGTGGGTAAGGAATGCCCGCAAACTATAATGCTACATGCTAGAATAACTCTACTAACTCCTACGAGCCCATTACCAGTGAGTATATTCAACCTTCCTGGCAATGCCTCGAACTCCATTCCTAGCCGGGTCGTAAATTGTGCAGATATAAATGAGTATGATGCTCCCGAATCAAACAATGCTACTGCGGGATATGAGGCGACGAGAATGTTACCTGCCACAACATCTTCCGATGCTAATGCCTCTTCCAAGGACAGAGTGAATGCCTGCCCTCGACCTCCTTGTTGGTTCCCATGTTGCGGCCTAGCCTGGTGCTGCTGCTGGCCCCTGCCTTGATGATGCTGGGGTGGTCTATGCTGGTTTTGTTGTATCGGCGGTCCCTGCTGCCGAAACATCTGAGCTTGTGACATGAACGGACACTGTGCCAACGGTCTTACTGCTACCGCGGGTCCTCGATACTGTCCTGCCCCTAGTGCTGGTATAGCAGAAAATTGTTACACTGGTCCTCCTGACCTCGAATTCATGGGACAGGTGGTAACCCGATGATCTGGATTTTCACATATCAAACACAGTCCGTTCAATGTCCGACACACATCTCTAGTGTGTCCTACCTTTCCACAATAAGTGCAGCCCGCTGGGGGTTGATGGTTCTTCTTCTGATGCTGTTGCTGCTGCCTTGGTGGTGGTGCTGGCCCTTGTATTGCCACATTGTGAATGCGAATGCTAAGGGACGGTGCTGTTGTTCGGGGCGCTACTCCCCCTCCTCCTTCAATCTGACTGTGGGATCTCTTCTGGCCCCCAGTCCTTGCGTGATCCTCTGAATGGTGATCTCATGCCTTCGGGTTGCCGTCAATACCTTATCGAAAGTCTGGTAATTGTGCCCCTCTATCAATTGCAAGAGCTCAAGATAAAACCCTTGCTGGAACCTCATAGTCCTCTGGCTCTCCGTTGCTACCATCTCTGGGGCGAACCTACTCAATCTGCAGAACTCCGCTGCATAAGCATCTACTGTAGCCGGCCTGCTTGAGGTTGATAAACTTTTGTTGTAGCTCAAATTGTGCCACAACTCTATAGTACTTGGTCTTGAATCTTGCAGTAAAATCGTCCCAAGCAACAGGACGTCTGATGCCTACTTCTTCTGATTCCCACCAATCACGTACGAGATCCTGAAGTAGCAACTTCACTTGATCCACACGTTCTTCTGCCGGCACCTTAGCGGCTGTCAAAATAGCTTCAATGTCCTTAAGCCATGCATCTGCTGAGATGGCATCTGCCGTGCCCTCGAAACGGCGGGAGTTGTACTTGCAAAACCTGGTTGATGCTCTTGAATCTGTCCTCGCCCCTCGTTCCAAAGCCGTCTGCAACCCTTGGTTGAGTAGTACGTTCTGCTCCTGCAACTGAGCGTGCATACGCTGCTGGGCTAGCATCTGATGTTGCTGAGTGGCCCTCATCCCTCTCATGATCTCCAGAAGGGCTGGTGTGTCCACTTCCACGGGGGTCGGTGGAACTATAGGCGGTGTTGGAACCTCCGGATACTGCGGTCCAACTGCTGGTTCTACTATTACTTCTTCTTGGATAGTCTCATGGGGTAGTACTGGCCCTTGTTGCTGCTCAACAGGGTCTCATTGTTCATGTTGCCCTTGTTGTTGTCCGGTCCTGGCAGATGCGGACGAGGTACCCCTAAGAAAAGGGACAAGAGAATAATCAAACGACCGGACATGGAAGATCAATAAAGTCGAAGGATACCCACTACACCAAAAAAGTCATTTAGGAACAGTTTTTATGTGTTCCTTATATTTTTAGGAACATATTATAACCGTTCCTAAAAGTGGCGTTGCAATCTTTGGAACAGTTATAAAGCGTTCCTAAATTTGGTTTGGAACAGTTATCAAACGTTCCTAAAATTAGATTTTGAAACAGTTATCAAACGTTCCTAAATTATTTTTGGAACGTTATTGAAACGTTTCTAAATGTCATTTTGAAACAATTGACACTCGTTCCTAATGTAATTTGCAATATTTTTGTTGCTAGTTTTGAAACACTTTATTATCGTTCCCATATATTTTTTAATTTAAACGTCACGTACCATTTTTTAGTTTGAAACACAAATCAAATAATTCATAAACTGACCATTAAAAATATAATAAGTAGTGCAGTATTTGTTTACTCATTCCCTAAATCAACATCTAAGAGCTCCATTAGATTAACCAAACCTATCAGCTTTATATAGAACAACTAATAACATATCAGAAATTTTAATCGTTATAAAATGTCGTCAACAGTATATAAAGTAAAATATACAAATAAAATATCGTCAACATCATCTAAGAAGAATCCATACACTACTAACAAAAGCAATCTCTAATGTTGTTGCTACTACAAATTTTTGTATGAAGAAACACTCTTAAACTGTGACTACAAGAGAAGTCGTCTTTTATCGTGATATCAGTCCCCAGATACAGATGTTGTCGTTGTTCTAGACTCCTCTGCTGCACAAGCCATATAAAAAATGCACATTTCCTCATGGTTCACTTGGCATATTTTTAGTGATCTCCTTCTAATGCACTTCAAGCTAACAATAAAGTTTCCTCTCTTGTATAACATCTTCAGCCTACTTAGTATGATTTCTTATGAAATTTGACTTTACATTAAGTGTAGGTCGCAAGCCCGGACTAGCTTTGACAAAACAAACCTGCAGTAAGACCGAATATATTGTTTAGTCTAGAGCAAGTACTTATTTACTAAGGCAAATTCATGTAGACTAGAAGTCCATTGTGAACAATGACCAAACTAACACAATGAAAGCATGCACTAGAAATTCTAAAATAGGTATGGGACCCCTTCAGATTGTTCGACGATAGGTTCCTGCAGAAGACGGTCAATCTATGGAACAACAATATTAATTGTACTGCACGAAAATTCTATTTTGGTGCAGATAAACAACACATTGACAGAGAATTTGCAACGTTAAGAAAATTGCGGATTGGAGGTGACCATGCCAAGTGGTGATGCCTATGAAATGGTGATGATATAAATGCATTGACATTTGACAGAGAGAATTCGTATATTGTATGTTCTATAACATAATCATAATGTAACACCTACACTTAGTTAATCTTCCTCGGCAAACAAAAATTAAAAAAAAAAACTTGTACCAAATGATTGGCTATTTATATGTGATGGCAAGAATTAAAAAAAGTAATTGTAATTTGGACCAGAGAGTACATTTCTCTCGATGCTTGTACCAAATGATTGGCTAAGGAAGCACAAAAGCTTCAATAATCACAGTGTTGTCACTAAAGCAAACATATTGAAATTTCAAACATGAGAACGAAGTGTAAGTCTCATTTGTTGGAGCATAATTGCCATATTGGCAACAACTATAACTGTAACAAAACTGGACCATGGCAACATCAGTCATATTAGAACATCAAGACAAAAAAACCAAAAGAACTTCATCGTCTTGTGATATGTATACCAGTAGTTTGTTCACACTGATATTAACTTATAATTACTCAGAGCCCAATATTATGTTTAAGAAGTAGAAATTTCTTATATCCAGCTAACTTGTATGTTTGGACTATCAACTGTATAGAACTTTAGTTCCAGGATTCAAGTGAAAAATAGGTCGAAAAGAAAATAGGGTGACACATAACCAATCTTAAGCTCTTCAGATGCTTCTACAATATTCAAGTCAAGAGTATCCGTAGTGAACCATGCAGGAATGCTCGCATGGAGAAAAGATATTTATTTTCAAAAAGATTTAAAGCATGCTCAAAGAGATAGATATAGTTAAGACAATGTTATTCATTGCAGTCAATAATACCATTTCAAATAGCTCTTCTTTTTTCTCCTCAAAGGAAACCTATAAAAAAAGGAAAGCATAATGTGTAGTATCTGAAAGAAAAAGAATATAAGATGGCTTCTCAATGATATGCTGACTTTCAAGACACGGCCACAACCAAATTAAGATGTGAGATTAGGAGCCAGCAATAAAATATAACTCTCATGTCTTTTTTCGCGTAAATACAGAAACTAAACAAAGACTCTTGTTCACAAGATTTAAGATTGATACCTTGCCATAGTCCTCAATCACAACTCCCCTAGTAATCTCCCACAGCTTAACTGAACCTACTGTATCCTGTTACAATAATGTGCAAAGGAAGTAAAAAAAATGTACCTTTACAACTAAAGATGCCCCTAAATCCAAAATATGCAGAGTCTAGAAACAATTTCATATGCAGTCGAGAAATAAAGGGGCGTCATAACCACCTTTGTCAAAACCTGCCTTCTATTATTCAAACTTTCATGCTGAACAATGCCTGGAATTCCAGGTATGGTGAAGGATAGTTCTTTTTAAACAGAACCTGCAAAAAAAAATATATGACAACATCATAATACTGAAATCCAGAAGATCGACATAAGACCTTTTACAATAGAATTCCAGACAGGAAAGTCAAGAAAACACTTGACAATCAATGCAGCAAATAACTCCATAAAAACACATATGCAATATAATCATGCAAAAAAATTAACTAATGCATACAGATAAAACAAAAAATAATGAATAAGGGTACGATGCAAGGCTTGAGTAACAGCATAAACACGTAATAAATCCACATAATCAAACCAGGCCTAAATATTGTCCTGCATATCTTTTGTTTAAGTTCTAATCTCTTGCACTAAGTGCTAATAGTGAAAGACACAACTAAGAACTTGCTTAGAGAATAAGGGAAGCATGGGTTCACATGACAAATAATGAAGAACTCTGTATTCTCAATTGCTTTACTTCTTCCAAGTTCCCAAACTCTTAACATGATCTGGGAATTTTTGCAGTAATTTAACTGTATAAGTGTGATGTAGACATTGACAAACCAAACTTCAACCCTCAATTGTTGCATGAACCTGTAATGATTGGTTGCATAGTGCTCAAATAAACCAAACCAACATAAATAACATGTATGGTGAACCATCTTATAACAGTAGAAAATATTTTAAAATTAATCTACAAACTTCCCAATCAAGGATATAAAACAAGTGTAATTGCACAAAATGACCCTGCATATTCAATATTTAAAATCCAAGCTTTCCTGTCAATATGCAAAATGCCAAATACCCCAGCTTGTTCTTAGCCAAAAGATGACATTAGGCTAAACAAAAACAAAAAGGTCAGAGTAGCAAGGGTTTCCCATGTATAAAAACCCTCAGAGACCCATATATAATCACACAAACAACTGATCACAACAAATGTGAAACAACTATGATTTAAGTGTCATACGTCACTTCCTATCTTTAGGTCTAATTCTCCTCGCTAAGACCAAATTGTTGCAAATAATTAATTCAAAATCAAAATTTGCATCTAAAATGAAATATTCAACATCGACCCTCAAACAACAGCCAGGTTGTGACATCATATTGATTGTTATATCAGACGGTAATTCCAATTTCAATAAGATCATCATAGGCTTAATTAAATGAAAGTAATAAAAATGGCTAAAAAGACATATTTTAAAAATTACTAAAAATACTAGATGAAAAACTCACAGAAGGTATTCTCAATGGAGCTCACAGGAACAGATGCTGATAAACTCACAGAAGGTTCATCACACAATTCTTCATCTTCGAGTGCTTGACAAGCAGATGAAAAACTCTTGGTAGAGTCAAACCCAGCTGCAAAACTGCCAAATGTCAACTTTGTATACTCGGACTCTGGCACTTGAAGATGCTGAGGTATAATAACATGCCGCTCCGGCTCCTCCAAAACATTAACTTGTGAAAGCTTCTTTGATAGGTTAGAAACATCTGCCGGGTTTGAGCTACTAGCATCCTCAGCACAAGATGATCTGGTTTGGGCACTCACAATAGGGCTGATAACTGTGGGCTTCTGGCTTGTTTTCGGCTTCCACTCCATGGTGGACAGCAATATTTACAGAAAATTAAAGTACACAATAAAAGTTATAACACAGAATGATTTGACTATAAATGCCAAACAGTTAAAGACAAAAGGTTCTCCAATACATTTGATGGTTACACTAACCGAAAAAGTTGGCAAGCTAGCAGGTGTTGGTAGCTGTTGCGTTTGCGGTGAGCTATAGGGAGGACTTTGGCTCTCGACCAACCCAATATCTGCATAATTCTCAATATCTTGATGATTTAAAGACTCGGTATTTCCAGAAGGTGACTGCTCAGTTTCTGCAGCTGATGCAGGAGACTCTGACCGAGAAGTTCTAGCTTGGCAGGCAGACATATTGACTTGGTCATCAGCAGAGGTATTCTCAATGGGGCTCACAGGAACAGATGCAGATAAACTGTAAGCAACCAAGTTGAAGTGTTACTGAAGTAAACTGCAAATGCAAGCATGCACAAGGACACAGGTAGCTACAACAAGAAGTTAAGTTTTTCAAATGGTTTTCTGTGATACAAAACAACAAAACAGAATGCAGTCAAAACAGCATCTGACGTGTGCTAAAAAGAAAACACGAACCACATAAATTTGATATTCATTTTGAACAAAACAAATATTATCATAAACGGTGTATACATATTAACAATTGAAATGCACGACGAGCCACTAGAATCAATGGCCCACACCAGAACCATCAAGATCTACATTTATCTTAAAAAGTTAAAATAAATATAAATCAAAGAAACTAATGGGAACTCTGAGGAAAGCAAGTGGTTATAGGAGTAATGGCGAGAACTCTGAGGACAGCAAGTAGTAACAGGAGTAATGGCCTCATGTCACAATTTGTTTTGACAAATGGTGCATAGAAGAAGTAATTGGGCCCTTTCTTTTCGGTCAATGTCTTTAAGCATGGTTCGCAGTCTGGTATAGATATCGGACCCTTCTTAATTGGCAGTTCGGCGCGGTTTCAATGGTTTTGAATCGGTTAGTTTTGGTACTGGACGATACCTCGAACTATGTTTTTTAATATAAAGTAGATTGAAAACAATTGGATATCACTATCTTGAAGAAACACCATGTACGAAGATTTTATAAGCATATATAGTATAAAAAAGGAAAATAACCTCACAGAAGGTTCATCACACAATTCTTCATCTTCGGGTGCTTGACAAGCAGATGAAAAACTCTTGGTAGAGTCAAACCCAGCTGCAAAACTGCCAAATGTCAACTTTGTATACTCGGACTCTGGCACTTGAAGATGATGAGGTATAATAACATGCCGCTCCGGCTCCTCCAAAACAATAACTTGTGAAAGCTTCTTTGATAGGTTAGAAACATCTGCCGGGTTTGAGCTACTAGCATCCTCAGCACAAGATGATCTGGTTTGGGCACTCACAATAGGGCTGATAACTGTGGGCTTCTGGCTTGTTTTCGGCTTCCACTCCATGGTGGACTGCATTGCTGCATAGCAATAAAATCAAAGTTTACTAATAACACTGATTGAAGAAAGAACAGAATGTTCCATATAAGTAATATATACGAAAACAAAAAGTTTTGACGTAATAACTTGTCAGAGATTTCTCTTTGTCGTCGTCTGAATGAATGTCATCTAACATTTTCATTCCTTAGTTCATTTAAGTATCAAATGCAAGTCATCAAAATACATGTAATTATCAAGGCTGTGCTCAAGTAAGAAGGAATATAAGATTGTAATATCAGAAGGAATAATAAATGTTTCTATGTAGCAGGGAGGGTGATTTTCATGTTCTTTTTCTATGTATTAGTAATTTGGGCATATAAAACACAGAAGAAGAAAGAGGCAGTTACGAGTTTTATTACTAATGGCACGGTATTATAGTCTTAATTTGAGTTGCATGAACCACTTTGACATTGTTTAATTTAGATTAACCATGTCCAAAGTTGAGAGACATGTAGACCACAAGGCAGGTAGAGCATCTCTTATGCATACAAGATAATCCTCAGATAGGATTGAGCCATTTGCTCTAAATTATGCTAACATTTCTTAAACAAATGATACAAAGTGGGGGTTCATAGGATATGAAACATCTAGTTGCAATTAAGAGACATTGAAGCGTTTGATTTTGGTATTATCAAAGCTATACCACACTTTGGTCACATCCTATATCTTTGGCAGTGGGGTACCCTGGGAACACATCATATAGGTTTTAAGACAATGCACCGAGAATCCTATTCTTAGGGTTATGTTCAATCTCATCCTGGTTCAAATAGTAGACCTTCCAACTAAGGTTCTTACCTTAAAATGGGGGGTACAAGGAGTGAAAGCTAATACCTGACTAGACTCACTGGTTGTTGAATCAAATATAAGCTGAGAGGAACCCTAAGATGGTTAGCCAATATTCTGCTTGGGCTTGCCAACGGCTAAACACAGTACCATGGAACTTCTTAGGTTTAATCCCGAAAGATCAATCATTGTTGGTGGTAGGCCATAGTCATGCATCTAATTAACTGCATAAACAAGATTTTAAGATTTAGTATTCCATGTGTGGATGTTATCAGGAACATAAAAAAGATCATCCAAAACTCTAATTTTTCATTCATAATAGAAGCGAAACAAATTGCAACTAAACACATATTAGCATGCCTAATGAAATAAATTGCAACTCAGCAGATAAGCATCCACATAATCATTTCTAGCTAGACCAAAATCATAGTTCATGGTATCGACCGATACCCATACAGTTTTGGTATCTCCCGATCCGACGTCGACCGCTATCAATACTGACCGATACCGACGCTGGGGTTCTCTTTCCCAGTGAATTTGGCAGAGAAAAATTGAACAAAAAAAAAAGATAGAAGGAACAATGATTCAATTGTACCGAAGACTGAAATGTTGCATGTATCGATATGATTCTTTATTGATAAACTGTAATCATTACCATTAGTCGAAGTTGTATATCTATAAATTCATAACATTCATCCATATTAATATTATTTCATTCAAAAGTATTTACTGTGGCTGCAGAGTCTAAAGGCAAATAAGCAAACAAACAACAGTATCTACAGCAAGTGAAATTATTCCATTTGAAAATAATGATAAACAACTATAATGTATAAAATTATCTCTAAACGTGTCAAATAATTTCTTAGCATTTTAAAGGACTATCATTTTTGGCTTTTCCGAAACAAAGAACCCAATACTCTGATCCGAAACAGCCGAAACATATACTCATAGGAAGGGTCGGAAACCGATCTTGATACCGATATTTTGAACCTTTACAAAAATACCGTTCTGAAGAAATATTATGTTGGCTGCCAGAGAAAGATGGTAAACAAGGAAGATTGTACCTTTTTGGTGGCCACTGGATTGCTGAGCTACTTTAATATTGTGTTGGCTGCCAGAGAAAGATCTACTAGTAGATCCATTACTTATTACAGGATCCGACACAACCACTTGATTTTGTTTTGGTGTGCCAACAGATTGTTCAAATGATTCTTTTGTTGATGAAATATCCTTTGCTGACAAAGGGACCGAGAAGGAACTATTGGGAACCGCTGAATTTGTGGCTGGCTGATAAGAAGATTGTTTCCGAACACCAACTACTCCTACTTCACGCCTTATAGCCCCTACAGTTCCAGAAGGTCTGGAAGCTGGAGAAGGAACATGGACAGGGTCTGAAGCTGAAGAGTATACACCAACAACAGAATTGCTTAATGTCAAACTAGAATTCTCTTTAGAGCTATCCTGTCCTTCTCTCTGTGTCTGTGAATTTAAGGTGGAGGCTGTTGCCCGTGTCTTTCCAAGCTGCAGTGACAAAGAAGTGCTGGTTGGTACCACACCTTTAGTGTGACCAGCGACAGAATCACATGGCTGTCTTACAGATGGCATCAGTCCCTCTGAATTGCGGGTAGCAGATTGCTTTTGATCAGCTAAAACTTCAATCGAGCTTATATCTTGAACATTAAATTTTGATTGTTCCTCTTCAGAAGCTGAGTTATGAACTGAGCCTGGGTTATCATCTCTTTTAACATTTTCCTTCACTCTATATTCCCTTACAACACGAATTTCACGGTTGGATCCTGCATCAGGAAGTGTATTTCTATTATAATCTCTTCTTTGGACATTTCTATCCCATGTCATATGAGGCTTGGCTGATTGTAAATTGTATCCCATGCGTCTCCTTGCATCAGAAAAACCCACGTATCCTGTAAGCTCTTTTTTCTTGTCCCTTTTCCTTTTAACCTCGTGAAATGGATCTTGGTTGAGCAATTCCTGGGCCGTCTCGTTGGGATCCATGTTGGACTCCTTGAGGGCGGCGTAGATGTCGGCATCGGAGTGGTTGCCGACAACCTCCTTCAGCGACAGGATGACCTTCCGGACCTGGGTCGAGGTCTGGCGCTGCTGCTGCTGCATGAGGTTGCTGACCAGGTAAGTTGTAAGTTGTAATATGAGTCTGGTTCCAAGCCAGGGAGCTCCCTTGGTGTTTGTAACCACATATCAGACGTCTCAGCCTGTGGATTCGGTATATAAAGATTGTTATCCTTGTATCTGGGCCTGTTCACATCCTCTAGGGCAGTTGCACCCCCAACGCTTCCAGGTGGATTACAAACAGGAGAAAAGATATGGCGGTATGGCACAAAGTTTTTCGTCATCCGTGGCTTTGATACCATGTAGGAAATAATAATGCCTTGTTCTCATTGCTAGGGTTTGTTACAATATATATAGTGTCTACATTTGGGCTTATGGGCCATATTTACAATACAAATATAATCTAACAGGGATCGTAAGTGACTTCCATTATAAAAACATAGCACGGTTTTAGTTAGCGTCTGAAATTATACGTTTCGTCTACTCGGATCAGAAATTTTATAAACAACTTTCCAAAAAAATATAATTTAATTCAAGAGCACGACTCAATTCCATATAAATAAAGTGAACATATAAAAGAATGGGATCACACCATAGAAAAGCTATCGTCAATCTACGGAGCAACCGTCCAACTTATAGTTTCCTCGATTCAGAGAATTATCCCAAATCAAAAAGAAGAAGAACGCTGCTACTTGCCCCGCCGCCAGCTGCCCTCCCCCCTCCCCCCCCCCCCCCCACCCCCACCCCACCCCCCCATTGGCAGGTCAACCGGCATGGGACCCATGCCTATAGGGGGGCAATGGGCTTCGGCCACCTGGCATGCGGTCAGGCCCGCTTACAGGCTAGATAATGTTTTCCAAAAGAACAAGACAAAAAAGCTGTAAAATTCTTAATTTCTCAACACGAGACATTACAAGGGGTGACATGATATAATCAAGTGAAGAAAGAAGCTTCAATCTTTGTATCAGTTGTTGCTATGGATTAAATGTACTGAAGTTGTCAGCGTTGAAGTTAGGGTACTGGTCCTAAACTATTTTATCATCACCTAAATCAAGTATCCCAAAATCAAGTAACTTAATGTCCTCACAAACCACTTAAATTTATGCATTTATAAACCCTAAATAAGTCCAAAATAGAAAATAAATACCGAGATGGTTGAGATTAAGGTACCTTAATTTTGATTGCTCGAGTCAAAGCCTCAACCACTTCAAGCAAGCCCTAACCTATATAGAAAACCCTAATTAGTATGTAAGAGATCAATTTCAGATTATGGTGGGTGAGGGAGGGAATGGGGGGAGGGAGAGAGGGGGGTATGGGCAGACTAAACTAGGTTAAAATCCATCAACGGAGAGGTGGTGTACTGGCTTAAAAGAGATCTATGGCATGGAGAGGAATGAGAGTTTAAATTTTTTTAATTAGACACATAAGACCTTAAACTCTAGTTCAAAAAAAAATGTAAAGAATGGAAATGTCCCTCTTCATGTCTTGCTTGTGACTCTTCTCTTCCGACGCCGCCGAGATCTCGATGACTTCCTCCGAAGACGAAATCTTGATCTCCTCGCGGCCGGGGCATGCCAGAGTGATATCCAGCACCACCGGCGCCCGTGCTCTCGCTGATGCCATCGCCGCCGTCGTCGCGGTCGAATTGATCATAGGACGCTCGACCACTACTGTAGATGCAGATGCAGGTGGGGGCTGGTCGGCGATGGGCTTAGGCATGAGAAGCGAGAGCGCCGCGACCAAGACCTGTATTCATGCGACAGGGACTCCATCCGTAACTGGCCGTGGCCGTCGCTACTCTTGGCCGACCCACCTCCAGCACTGCGGAGGAGCGAATGGAAGTGGGTCATGAGCTCGAGGCCCTTGGCGATCTCTCTCGTCGCGGCTTCGTGGTCAATCAATTGACGCCAGCGGGAAGGGGCGAAGAGCAGATCGCAGGCCACCAAGGGCAGAAGGGTACAGATAAGATGAGAGAGAAAATTTGATTCTTATGGAACACTTGGGTTTAGTCACGTGACTAGAACATGTGATCAAACACAAAAAAGAAACCTTTGTCAACTGTTCCAAAATATAAAATAATTACTGAAATTTAGCAAAAAGTAATTTTAGGAACATTTAACCAATTTGTAACATTTAAAAAGTGTTTCAGCTTCTAGGAACACTTACACTGTGTTCCAAAGCCAAAAGTGCAAAATGTTTCAAAATTGTTCTTTTGGTATAGTGACCGGAATGTCAAGCTAGAATTGAGAGTAACGAATCATGAGATCAAGGAAAAACATGTGTGATTGAGACATCCTATAAAATATCCCACAAGTCTGAAATCAGACCTGCATGGGCCACCACTAAAACCTTGTCACGCCCCAGAACCAGAATACTGGAGAGCGGGGGAATGACTCAGCCAGCTACGTATTACGAGTAGATGAATACCGTATAATACGATCAATGCTGTCTAAAAGACGAGGGGGTGCATACTACATAAAAGTCTCGCTATGGTCACTTCACATCTATTGTCTCAATCATTCAACAAGAAACAGAAATAGAGAACATGTAAGAATAAGCAGTAAGGCGTCCCAAATACTGAGTCAAAATATTCTTGATATCTAGCTTTATAAAACATAGCCAGATGATGTAGCAAGGTATACACAATTGTTTATCAGCTGCAGCCTGACTTTAGTTACAATTATGTAAAAGTAATTACAAGACAATCCGACTAACATGTCTGTGCCAAACGGCAAGTATAAAGTAATTAATAAAACGAGTGGGGAAGTAAGGAACCCACTCGAGTCCTCCTGCGATCATCCCTCTAGTATTGACCATCTTGGAGGTAGAAGTAAGCTGAGTCCTCGGGGACCGGCTCTAAATCTGGCCATGCAAAATCAGAGAGGTTAGACCTCTAATAGCAAGTACCGCAAGGGAGCACGATATGAGAAATAAAAATTCGTAGTAAGGGAATATGATATATATAGATCTCTGCTGCTACTGGGATTCACATTTCATCACGACACTACGAACCAACCTTCCAACCAATCAAGGACAGAAGTTG
Source organism: Iris pallida (assembly GCA_029216955.1). Taxonomy (NCBI): domain Eukaryota; kingdom Viridiplantae; phylum Streptophyta; class Magnoliopsida; order Asparagales; family Iridaceae; genus Iris; species Iris pallida. Next base: position 19,263,708 of record JANAVB010004600.1, on the reverse strand, counting down.
GCCCGTCATGTCCTGACGTTCTGATCATCTCAGTTAGTCAACAGAGTAGGTACAATACACAAACAAGTCAGCTTAAACGGCCATACAACTACTACGGCTTGCTACTGTGAGTTCCAAGTTACCCTGGAATTATGTAATAGGGATTCCTCAGTTCTTACTATGTGCAAACAAGGCTAGTCTATCCAGTCAATCAATTGCGCCAATCATGAATTAGACGAGCCCCAGCGGGACACCCGTCATCAATATACAATAAATAATATAAGCAGATACCGCTCCCTGTCCGTGTGGCAGATTTGTAGTATCTGTGGGAACCAGCCGGCCTGTCGGGCACTAATAGTCCCGAAGAGGGCTGCCATATAAGAACTCGAAAATCCATCCTCTCCATGCAATTATTATTTTATTTAACTTAATTGCCTCTATGTTAAGTAAAATCCCATGCCGTGGATCATGGTCATTCATAATGAGTACTTTTGTACGGGGTACGGTATGCACAACTCTACAACGATACCCGTGCGGTTAGGTTGTAGGTCTTACATAACGTAATGCAACAATCAAAACTAACCACGGAATAATTATGCCTTGACCATAAAGTACACATGCTGCTTTTGTAAAATAAATAAATAAATAAATAAATTGTAGCCTGCATGTGCCTGTATGCCAATGTTTGGGATCAGCCAGTCGATTACAATAGTTCATAGTTAATATGAACGTGTCTCATTCATTCAATTCAATAAGACGCTAGCCAGTCTCTTAGTTCCAATTAGGAACGCATGATCAATTATTTAATCAAGATATCAATCAATGTTAATTAATGTCAAGATAACAATTAATGTTAATAAACGCCAAGACAATCAATCAATGTCAATCAATGTCAATTCGGGACAAGAGTCAGCCAAAAAGGCATTAGGGCCAGAGTTCATGCGGCCAGAAAATTATTGGTTTATGTGGCCCAAGATAATTTAGTCTATGCGGCTGAACTACGACAAGGAGAACAATTTTCTGCGGCTAGCGGCAAACAGAAGTATATGCGGCTGCGGCTGCGGCTGCTAAAGCCATGCGGTTGGAAAAGTGCCATGCGGCCAGGATTGCCCAGACGGCCAGGCTGCTCATGCGGCTGGGGATGGTAAATCACATACGACTGAAATAACAAAGCCTATGCGGCTGAGAATGTGCATATGCGGCTGGAAATATAAAAGTCACATGCGGCTGGGAATCACCGAGCCAATGCGGCTGAGATGTCATGCGGCCATGCGGTTGGGAAGCTGAGCTTTATGCGGCTGGAATGGACTGAATGCATATGCGGCTTGATGAGTATATGTGGCTGGATGAATACATGCGGCTGAGAAACTAACAAGTCATGCGGCTATGAACGTGAAGTTTCATGCGGCCATATTTAACAAGCCTTATGCGGCTGAGAGATTATGTGTTCATGCGGCTCAAAAATGGTTCATGCGGCGGGGGAATGCCATGCGGCCAAGGAAGACTTGCCGCTTGAAAACTCATGCGGTCAAGCACTGTTCTTCTTCTCCACTTTTCTGAGAACAGAACCATGGAAGCCATTGCTACCAAGCTCCCTAAATCCTTCATTCTAAGTCCAAATCTGGATTTCCATAGGTCAAAATAGGGTAGAACGAAATTCTCTACAACATGGAACCATCAAAACTTGAGAAATAACAAAGTTACTAGATCAAAACCTAATAAATCCGAAAATGCATTAAACTTAGATCTACATGAAATGAGCCATGGAAATTAAAAATGCTAAATACTAAAGTATCTAAGAATCTTAAGAGGAAGACAATGGAACAACAAAAATGGAGATCTATCAAGAAGCAAGTTGGCACTTGCCTATGCAGCTAGGTAGGTGGGGAAGAGTTTATGAGGAAGAATAAGAGTAATGAGAAGAAGTAATGAAGAGAGAGAAAGGGTTTTGGGGCTTTAAATGAAGAGGGGGTAGGTGGGGGTTTGATGAACCATCCAATGGCCGAAAATAACCAACTCAGGCCAAACCCAAAAGCAATTAAAATAATTTAAATACAGAACAATACATGATAAATATTAAATAAATATATTAAAGTGGGACATGCATTTAAAAATACGTATTCTGGGAACGGGAAGTGACAATCACGCTAGGTGTGTGGGCTACTAATGCATTTTTTTTAATAAATCGTAGATTTCGGAGGATCTACGGAAATGATGACCCCTTTTATACATGGTCATATTCTCGAATTAAGGTATTGTTATTAGATATTTGAATAATTTCTTCCATAGTTGCATTTTTCACTATGTTGTTGTTATTTGTTGTTATAGCCTAGTATTTGAAGACCCATGTTATTCTCTCGAGTCTATTCGAGCATGTGTGTTATTATCGGCCGACCTTAACACATATCATTCATCATTGATACATGTACTTCATGTGGATTGAGATACATTATTGATAAATTATTCATAGACATAAGTAGTTAGAATGCTTGACTCTGGACAATGTATCGAGTAGGGTTGGAGTCAACTTAATACGTAGCTGACCATCGACACGTATTTTGGTCTCCTATATATTAGGAATGAGAGGTGACAAGTGTATATGTCAGTGTTATACTCTGTTAGAAGAAGAAGATTAGTTGTATAGTAACAACAATTTTATTCTTGTCGATACACAAAGATCGATGACAAATTCCTTGTTTACGAGGAAGTTGAGAGAGTGGTAACCATGTTCACGATGCAAAAAAAAAATATATGTAAAATGCTAATATAAGATCATTTTACGATAAAAGTTGCCTACTTCAATAACCATGCTCAAATTGAAGTTCCACCTAATGACACGACTTGGTGTAAACATATATATTAAGTGTACTCTTGACAAACATATATTTTTTTTTTTTACTTCTACATATATGTAGACAAGTATATAGAACTCAATATTCAATTTTTTTCTAACCAAATAAATTATAATATATCATTTATTTTTTAACTTTTTGGCTAGCAAGTAGCTGCTACAAATTACAGACGGTTGGTCTAGCTTGAAAGGTTATGTTTTAAAAACGTTTGCATATTTCAAAACAAAACTACTAGTAAATGACTAACATAAGTGTGGAATTCTTGGAAAAGGCCCATTCGGCCTACAGATCTAATAACAATTTTTTGATGAGATCTCCAAAAGGTAAATAAGCCCAATTGTTCCCCAAATTGGGCTACTTAAGATGTTATGATTTTTATCCATAAGCAGTCATTTAATTGGGCTATTTGCTTACACTTCGGGGATGGCCCATAAAAGCTGGTGGACCGGTTCCAGAGTCATTATGAGCCATCGCTGGGGCTCATGTCAGGTCGTCCTCGGCCACATCCAGCTCAACTACATAGTTGAACATTAGTGACAACTGACAACTCATAATTTTGAGTAGGAAACCATATATTCAGATTCTTAAAAAAGTTTTTTTAATGTGCAATTTATGCTGATGTATTTATTATTATCTAAATGTATATGTATCGAGTGACGGATCTAGGATTATAATTCACTGGAGGAACAATTATAACAAAGTTCGGAGGCAAAGTCCCGAACTTTGTTTAGATATAACAATATAATATAATATAATACTATTTTTATACAATCGTATTATATCTCACAATTGTTTTTTTACGAGATTTCATATTTTAAAAGAGTTTAACTACAATATCATTTATAATACTACTAAGCAACTATTTTTTCTTCTTCTAAAGCATTACGTGAAGCATACTTTCTAAGCAACTACTGAAGCATTACATGAAGTATAGTTTCTTTATATAAAAAAATCGCTGGAGGCGAGCCTCTAGTGCATGATCCGCCCATATATGTATGGACATGAAGTTATGCATGGATGAGCGTCATTCAATTTTGGACAGAAAACAGAATCAAATAAAAAATCTGTTGGTTTTGAAAAAAATGTGGCTCGGTTTTGATTTTGAAATACTAATTTGTTCTCAGTTTTGATTTCAATTTTGGTCCAAATTAAATACGACTTATACAATTATGTAAATATTCATAATTTTATGCATATTTTAGAATTAAAAATATTTTATTTTAAAAATAAATTTCTATGTACGAGTTTCGAAATACAACTTTGAAATACAACAAACTTGTATCAAAATTATATTTTTTTAAATAATTTTTTTTACCACAATTCAAATGATGGGTCATGTCCCTTAAACAATAGAAATAGTCAAACCAAACAATCCGAACCAATTATATCGGTTCAATTTCGTTTTGATTTTTGATCTTTAGAATTTCGATTTAATCCGTTTTGACTATTTTGATCCGGTTAAAACCGAATATATCTAATGCTAATTAATCCAAAATATGGGCACGTAGCAACTATTCGTAAGTCAAAAAATAATTGGATATCAACATCCGGAGGGGTCGACAGGGTTGGAGGTTATCGAGATGTGCAATTCGATCTTGAGCTTGATTAGTAACCTAACCACAATTAAGTAGTAACAAATAGAGAGATCCACGCCACCACTACCCACCTCCAAAGTTGCACTCCTTAACCTAACTATTTTAACCCCATTCGGAAGCGGTCAAGGAAGGTGGAACCCTTCTCCATTAAGAAATTAAGAAAGTGATTAAGGAAAAAGCAAAGTAATTAAGAAAGAGAGAGAGAGAGAGAGAGAGAGAGAGAGAGAGAGAGGGTCTCTATGCTCCAAAAGTTTTTGAAAATTAAAAACTCCAACGTCTCTCAGCTCATCATCCAGTGGTTGACGTTAACGCCACGACTGTATGAATTCTGACATATGTACAAAAGAAAGAAACTGAATAATGAGAAGAATAGAGTGGGGAGGCTTTTGTTAGTATTCCCAATTTGAGGCATTTTAGTATATTGTCCCTTTGCGTTTAATTATTTACTTTTTTTTGGGTAAAAAAATATAATTAGATGGTTGATAAATTAATTGGTGGATGAACTAAGTTTTAACTGGGAGTTATGATTTCAACCGGCCACAATATGTTTTTTTTTTTTTTATAAATTTCATGTTATGTTCTTTTAGAATATAAGTTAAGGAATTTTCGCTTCCTTTAAAATATTTTTTAGGATTACTGTATGTATGTTTTTTTGTTTTTTTATTTCTATATTAGTGTATTCATGTCAGTCCACCCCCAATCTAATCTAGCCTACTCCAATTATGAATCTTAGCTCCGCCCCTGTGTCTATGTATATGGTCATTTCTGAACACATGTACAAGAATTGCAATCACACGGATCCAAAAGATCGGAAGGTCATTTTTAAAAAAAAATATATTCATTTATATATACTACTATATAATAATAAAAAATTGAGACTTCATTGTAATTTAGTTTTCCAAAAATAATCTTATTTATATTTAGTAATTAAAATAGTTTTTAAATTTGACATGGATAGTTAGGTAATTACGTAGAAAATATTTTTTAAGGAGAAGCATGCTCTTTTCAAATAGTGAAAAGAAAATTAAAGGACTTGTAGTTCTCAAGTAGTAAAAAATTATTATTTTTTGCTATTTTCAAGTATATATAAAATATATATACTAGCATTACTAATGTGATTTTATTTTTTTAAAATTTAGGCCTCCCTGTTTATTTTAGAAACTGTAATATTATGACATTTAAAATGTAAAAAAAGACTAAATTTTTTAGAGTGGTTAAAAAAGTCACAGTACAAGATTTGTAGAATATCAGAAACGGTTATATCTATACAGGGAAGTTGGGTAAAATTATGGCAATCTTTGTCTATAAAACATTGTGTACAATTTTATGCAACACCTAAAAAATTGAAAATAAATCTTTTCTTTTTTTTTACGAAAAATGTTTTGAAAAGGAACAAAGTGGAGGGTCGTGCATACAAAATTTATACTCACTAATTTTCCACCAGTACCCACAAAATCCACTTGCCTTTTGCAAATCACTTTCAAAAACGAACTTTTTACAAAGGAATTTTTTTTCTTCCAACCAGTGCTGCTCTGACACCCCAACTATGTAAAAGAGAAGAAAGACCCACTTGTTTTTGTCATATGGCCAACAGTAGTGCTTGCTTGCTTTAATGATGAGATACTCAATATTATTCTATTTCCCACCTCTCGCCATTTTTTTATATTTTGTTCTCCACATCTTGGACTGGTAAATTTATTTTCTTTCCCAAGTGTTGGATTTGGGATGTCTTAAAAGAAATAAAATTATTTACTGATTCTTGGTATCTGTTCCTGTCTTAACCTTACATGGTAATCATATGGGCTCTCCTTGTTCTCAGGCATGGAATCTTCACTCATCACATTATAAGCCATTTATTACTGAGCAATGCTACTCTTAATGATCAAAAGTGGAAAAGGATACTATAGAAAGTGTAAGGGACATCATATTTGTAAGGGACATGTAGAGATTATAAGAGACATCATATTTGTTGGCAGTCCTATTATTGTTAAAAAGTTAATTTTTATAGGCAATAATAAAGGTATTATATATATTATATAAATTGTTAAGGGATATCATATTTTTTTGCGATTTTAGAATTATTAATTTTTTTGACAGTTCTATATTTTACCATTTTAGATATGTGCAAAACCGTTCAATCTTTATTTCATGACCATTTTTTAAGGGGTATTATGATTTTTCGCAGTATTAGGATTATCAAAAAATTTGACAGTAATATATATTGTAGTTTTAGATATGCACAAAATCGTTAGAGAAGCTCTAAACGAACCGACGGAAGAACCGACACGTGGAACGACACCACGTGTCGGTCCCACGTTGGTCGGTTCGTTTCCACCAAATGCCAGCACCTCTCTACTAACGTCAGCCACATATCCGACTAATAGTGGGCCAACACGTGGTATGCAAAGTTGGTCGTCCTAACATTAAGGAGGACTGCTAACTTCGTTCACAATTTATCTTAAGGTGCGGCTATACGCACCTCATGACTTACTTAGCACACCCCAAGTGCTAAGTACACCACATTTTAATTGATTAAAATTAGCATAAATACTAAGTACACTCCACCAAATGACCAAAATATCCTTTTATATTCTAACATAAAAAATATCTATCATTCCTAAGCATACCTCAAATCATTCTAACCTCTCTACTCTCTTCTCTCATCTCTCCAACCGATCGGCCCTCTCTCCTCTCCGATCCCCTCTGCTCCTGCGACTAACGAGAGTCGCCCCCGTTCAACCCACGACAGTCGGCCACCACAATGGACAGACCATCCCAAGACAAAATCCAAGACCAATCCCAAGATCACTGCTAGAATTTTTCACTTAGGATCACTGCTAGGTTTTTTCAAATCCCTTTAATTCGTGTGAAAACGAAAAAAATGGAAAAAAAAAATTGGATTTTTACGGTTCTGTTCGAGTCTGGTTTGTCGAGCGCTCGGACTGGAGTTTGACCCACGACAATCGAACTTCTTTGCGAAGGTTCGACCAAAGATAGTCGAACGAAAAATTAAATAAAAAACACAATGTTCGACCATAACTAGTCGGACAAAGCTCTACTGTTCGACCATTACACGTCGAACTTTCCTATATATGTTCGACTTTTCTAACATGTTTTGTTCAGTTTGACCAGTCGAACAGAACATGTAATGTTCGACAGTCACAGGTCGAACATGTGGTTATCTGTTCGACTTGTACAGGTCGAACAGATCACGGATTTTGAAAAAAAATCTATGAACAAAATCGATTCACAAAGATACAAAATAAAAAAATGGGATAAAATAGGAATGTAGATTGGTTCTTTGATGTTCTCTTTGTCCCTCTATTATACTTTCTTCACAACTTCAAACTAAGATGAATTTAGAATTTTTGGGTTGGAGAAGAGAAGGTGGGGTGTACTAAGTAGAGGAAGAAGCTTGATGAAGACTAGAGGAAAGAATAATATTGCTGGGGGTGTGCTAAGTAGACAGAGGAATATTTTTGTCTTTGAACATTAACATATTTTATAACTTAAGTCACTTGAGACGTACTTAGAAATGCTTGGGATGTCAATCGCGGGACCCTTTATCTTAATAATCAAATCCTTCGGAACTGTCAACTTTGTTGGCAGTTCTACTCTATGTTAGAACTGCCAACAAGTTAACAGTCCTAAGACTGAACTGTCCTGAAGTAAAATATGGAGTGACTTTAGAAATTAGTTTTATAGAAACATGCAATTTTTTTAAGGTATTTAACTACATGCAATTTTTTTTCCTCCATTATTCCCTCTCATCTTCCCGTTCCATTCTTCTTCTGTTCTTCCCACCACATCTAGTGCTGTGTAAGCTTTTGGAATCTAGCCAGCCTTGCTCCTCTGAAGCAGGAGGTGGTGTTTCAATCTTTCCTCCTTTTTTTACTCTGGCTTCACCTTTCGGCAAGGTATTGCTCTTAATTGCTTGCAAGTTCAGCAGAGTTCTTTAATGGCGATCACTCTGCCACCTGAGAATCTCGGCATGGAATGCCCCTCCACTCCAATGGTGGTCTACACCGACATCAACGTAGTGCCGGAGCACGGGAAGGAGGGACTAGACCCCACGCTGTCGGCTCTCCAAGGCAAGAAAGAGCCACCACCACCACCATCGTCGTCTCGGTTTCACATTCGACATGTATCACTCACTTCGTATTAGTTTCGTTGTCTGTAGCCCAAGTTTCCGCGATGAGGCTGAAGCAGAAGAGCTTGCACGCGCAGAGGAGGGAAGCACTCAACAAGATACTAGACATCAAAGGTATGTGTTGATGTGGATGTTGTCGAGTTGTCATTGCAATAATGTTAGCAACTAACTAGCAAGTTTTCGTGGCAGGAAGCATAAGAGTGCTGTGCCGGGTCCGCCCGATCGACACACGAAAGCCACCGCAGCCCTCCTCTCCGGCGGTCTCGTTCGGGGAGGACCGGGTCACGGTCAGGTCGGTCGGAGGAGCGAGGAAGGAGTTCACTGCCGATCGGCTGTTTGCCCAGGGAGCAACACAAGGTGAGGACCGAGGAGGTTGTTTCCGTGCACTCTGCGGACACGGACACGGGTTCTTGATTATTATACTTTCTTTCTCTGCAGAGGAAGTTTTCCACGAGGTGGAGCCGATACTCAGATCTGCGCTCGATGGGCACAACGTCTGCGTCTTCGCGTACGGTCAGACCGGAACCGGCAAAACATTTACTATGGTTGGTTCAGTGCTGCGACTTCTCTCTGTACGTTCTTCTCTGCAGATCCCGAACACTGACATAGCTTGCCCAATCCGTACTTAGGAAGGGACGGGCGACCGGCCGGGGATCGTGCCGCGATCCATGGAGGAGCTGTTCCGTCAGGCCTCCCGAGACGAGTCGGCTTCCTTCGGCTTCTCGGTGAGCATGCTAGAGGTCTACATGGGGAGCCTCAGGGACCTCCTTTCCTCCCACAGGCAATCTTCGTCGAGGGCTACTCACTCCACCCCTAGCTGGTAACTATTTTTCGGCAGGAAAATATTTCAAAATTCTCTCTCTCCGTGTTCCTCCGTCACGTGGCCCTCTTCTATTTACTGATGTCTTCCACCAACTCTCTCCTCCTATTTGTTTGGGTCAATAAAGAAGTGTCATGTGGCGGAGGGATATGGAAATCATAATCACCTTTACTTCATTGCATAGACGGCTCCAAGGGGGAGGCGGGGACCTCCTCCCCCTAGGGGGCCTCCATTTTTTTTCTATTGAGTTATTTTGTACCGGACCAAAAAATAACTATGGACCCGGGGAAGTCCATGACTGTCTAGAGAAGAATCAAACAAAACATTCAAAAGAAAAAAGAAGAAGAAATGTTACACCTATTTCTAAGTCGCCTCTTCATCTTCTCTCACTTTTTCATGAAAAATATCTATATTACGAAAAAATGAAACTGTCTCTCTCTCTCTCAACAAATGTGTTAATGCATTTTTTTCCCTCCTTTCTAGTTTCTAATGTTTTCTTTTGTCTTATGAAGCTTCTAATATTATTATTTGGGTTAATTGCATTAACTACCTCTATATTTTAAACTTATTACACGGACCACCCTTACTTTGAAACTAATTACACGGACATCTCCTTTAGTTTCTATTTTCTATAGAAACTAATAACACTAACCACCCCTATGGTTAATAAAATTTACAAAGGAGAGGGATGGTCAGTGTAATTATTTTCGAAATAGGGGTAGTCCCTATAATACTCATGAAACATAGGGGAGGTAAGTGTAATTAACCCATTATTATTTAAAGATTGGGAAGAAGCGCATAAGTGGACGAGATCGTAAAGTAAATATATCTCTGTTGCATGTAAATTAAACAATAAAAATTATATAGAGGAATAAGGGTCTCATTTTTTGGACTTCTCCAGGGCCTCCAAAATGCTGGGGCCGGCCCTGCTTCATTGATAACCTAGATGCTTTTGCTCTTTGAAGCATCACTCAAAATTTACCTTGAGATAATCTTGTCAAGGAGACTTCCAACTTCCAAGCATCCGTTATTAGATGTACCCTTTGATTCAAGAGATGAACAAGAAAAATGAATTGCGGAAGCATACTTGAAGTCATCGCTCTGCTAGGTTGATCTTGTAGCGAATGTCTCTTTCTGTGATTCCATTCCAACTTGATACAGATAAAGATATTTGTTGTCTCTATCTCTTGGTGGGGATGCAGACTAGAAGAGAAAAGAGAAAACCCTCTTCTTTATGGCCGTACAAGTTGGGACCGTAACCCTAATGAATATATATAATTAAGTTTCAAATATTTCTAATTTGGCACCTCACCAAATCGAAAATATCTCTAAGGTACCTACATATTATCTCCATGACATATATACCCCTAAGCCTATTTCTCATTATCAATTAGAGACATTAGACCACTTTAGTTTCGCTTAATTATTCTGAACACATGTTGCTAATGCTGCCCAATATTTTATTTTTTTCATCTTGTGCAAATTCAATCGGTACTAATTCAATCCCTGTGATTTAGAACACGGGGGACACAGACACGACATCTATTTTTGGCGTGTCCTACTAAAATTTTGGAGCGCACGTGCAATGTCCGATAGACATCCGACACGGACAAGACACTGACTGATTTTTGGAGTGTCCGTGCTTCCTAAGGATCTCGACATACAATCTGTGTCTAACTAAATCGTTTTCCAGTAATCTCAGCATTCTCTCCGGCAGCAATGGCTCTGTAGAAGTCGAAGGACTCACCGATGTGTCGGTCGCCGACTTCAAACAAGCCTACCGATGGTACGCTAGGGGGAAGCGAGCCCGATCGACTTCATGGACTAATGTCAACGAAACCTCCAGCAGATCGCACTGGTGGGTTATTCTTTTCCTGATCTTCCTTGTAGAGTTCCTTTTTTTTTTGTAAAATCAGTAACTATGTTATTTCCTTTTTCATAGTTTCTCGTGTTCAGCTTGACTAGAATCACCATTTCCCGGCCGGGGGATGCGGAGGAAGGCGGCGGGAGGGCGGTCTCGAAGCTGTGGATGGTGGATCTCGGAGGAAGCGAACGCCTCCTGAAGACCGGGGCTACCGGACAGACGCTCGACGAGGGGAAGGCTATCAATCTGTCCCTCTCGGCGCTTGCGGACGTCATCGCCTCGCTAAAGAAGAAGAGAAATCACATCCCTTACAGGCAAGTTGTTTGCAGTATCGACCGACACCTATCCGATACGGTACCGATTTCGGAAGGATCTCTTTACCAGTCAATTCAGAGAAAATTGAATGAACAATACCAATCAAGAAAGGTGTAAAAGCATAGTAATGTTGAAAAAAATAGTCAACCAAAACACTCATTGAGGGTTGACTATTATTTCATTCAATTTCAAAACTATTAAGAAATAACATATAAATTGTCCGAGCTCTTTAGTCTAGTTATGTCATTCAAGAAAGGTGTAAAAGCATAGTAATATTGAAAAAAATAGTCAACCAAAACACGCATTAAGGGTTGACTATTATGTCATTCAATTTCAAAACACTCATTAAGGGTTGACTATTATTTCATTCAATTTCAAAATTATTAAGAAATAACATATAAATTGTCCGAGCTCTCTAGTCTAGTGGTATTAGAGCGGACACCCGAAAGGGACTGACAAGGTTCGAGCCTCCCAATTGTGTGTGTGCGTGCGATTTCAAAAAAGAAAAGAAAAAGAAACAACATATAAAATACTTAAAATTACGTCTAAATGTATGAAATATTTTTTTCCTATTTCTTTTAATAATCCATTAACATTTATTTCTTTCCGATATTCAAAAATTCCATACTCCGATACTCAAAGAAAGGGTGTGATACTAGTTTGATGCATGACATATCCCTGATTTACTACATGTATGTAGTGTATATTCTTTTTTTATTACAACCCACACACATATTCGTCCTTACGATTGGGGGCTCGAATTCTTCCGTTCCCGTTTGGTGTTTGCAATGCTTTCTACATGACCTACAAGCGCTGCAGTGTAGATTCGATTCCGAATATATTGATTAAAAAAAATCGTACTACATGAATAGTTTGCAGACATGTCTCCTGCTTGATTATCGGAAGTTCCTCTTGCTCATATTGGTTTTCCATTACATGCTCACAGGAACAGCAAGCTTACCCAGATTCTCAGTGATTCTCTCGGTAATAAACTGGAATTGCACAAAAACTTTAGTGATCCATAATATGTAGAACTTCAATTAGATTTTTTTTTTTTTACTTAAATTGTACTTTCCACTTACAGGTGACGATTCAAAGGTTTTGATGATTGTCCACATTAGTCCTAGTGAAGATGACACCGGAGAGACCATATGTTCCTTGAGCTTTGCCAAAAGAGTGAGAGCAATAGAGCACAATAGAGAGATTTCTGAGGTAAGCACACAGTACACTTCTACTCTTTCTACAGTGTTAAACGATAATTATCAAACCTTTTCCAAGATAGTTCAATCATCATCGGAGTCTTCTCCAATCATAATGGTGTCCTCTATATCGGTCGCCAAATTCCTAACCAAGCTTGCTAGGAGCATGAGAAGATCATGACATAAAACCCTTATGGCCAATTGAAACCATGTAGTCATGTTGTGTGTCTGCAATTTGTTTTTGTACCCGTATCCGTGTCCATGTATGACTATATGAAAATATTCCATATCTCGTATCCGTATCGTGTCCTTACTCATATATAGCAGCGTTCATATTTGTGGAAAAACATAGACGGGCAGGTAAGGCTTACCATCTGCAATGCATTTTTTCAAACCCATGCAACCGAGGAGAGTTTTTCAAGTTCCCCGGTGCACCATAGTTTATAGATTATGCTAGGTATGATGTCTTTATATATATATATATATATAGCAAATTTTTTTCTTTTGATATATTATTGCTGGGTGATGAATATCATTTTTGCGTGCAAGAACATAGACGGGTAGGTAAGGTTTACCATTTGCAATGCAGTTTATGTTGGACAATTTGCTATGGTTCCTGTAAACAAAATAATAAAATATTAGAGGTATCGTCCTCCAGGGAAGTCACGCACTATGCACTGCCCTAAGAGATAATTCGAGGTCTATGTGCAGACTTGTTCTTGAATCTTCTTAGAAGTAAAATCCTACATGATATCGGCTTCTCGTCACTGCACATAGCATCGAGAGATTGATCCCGAACTTAGCTCTTGTTCAGAAGAGAATTGAAATTAAAAAAAATCAGGTCGTGCACATAGTTGATAGCTTATTATCACGGACTTAGTGTTTTAAGCTACACTTCGACCCGTGCGATGCACAATCTTCTTACTCGAAGACCCGTGCCAGCCTTCCCGAACCCACTTAGCTAGATCGCTAAGGCGATATTGAGAACAAAGTGGAACAAAAGAGAGAAATTGGAAGTATGAAAACTTCACTATACTATAAAGATATTACAACTTTGAGTGGTGAGGAACAAATGATGCATCACACTTATTTATAGTGCCCACATGACTTACAAAAAACTTCTGGAAACAGAATATTACAGGAATTATTCTACTACTAGATAACTACAAGGAAGCTTCTAGTCCATCTAGAAAGATCATGGTCAATCTAGAAAGATCTTGGACCTCCTGGAAGATACTCGGACCTTTTGGAAGGATCTTGGATCTTCTGAAAGATTCCACCATCTTCTGAAATATTTTGAAAGCTTTCCGCATAACTCCGATCCGTGGAGAGTTATGCAAGATGGGACGTAAACACTTGTGCGTGACATTATGTTAGGTACGATGTCTTTATACAAGTCGAGTTTTTTCTTTTCTTTTTCTTTCTAGGATTTGAAGAAGCAGAAGGAGATGCGTATAGCCGAGCTAAATCATCGGATAGGCGAAGCTGAGGCCGAGCTGCAGAAGGTGAGGAGCCGCATAGAGAGGACAGAAGAACTCATCCAGGAGAAGAAGAAGCTCCGCCTCCCTCCGGTCCATCGGCTTCTCGACGACGACCAGAGAGGATCGCCCAGGAGCCCGCTGGTCGTCGTCGACCGCGGGGAGGAAGCGGTACCGGAAACTCCCCGGGCCAGCGAGAGGACCGCAGGCAGAGCTCCTCGTGCCGCCGTTCCTCGTTTCATGGCCTCCACCGCGTCGAGCAGGCAGAGGCTGAGCGCCGCCTCCGGGGACGCAAACGGAAGGCCGAGAGCGCCGAGGCTGGCGAGCGGAAGAGTGCCGGCGGAGCTGTCGCAGTCTCTCAGTTGCTCGGAGAGACAGCAGCACTGCACCCCCTCTCGGAACATGAAGAAGGTCTCCAGCACTTGTAATTCTCATCCCATCTTCAGAGCCACACTGCAGCAACATAGAAGAAGGATGTCTGACCTCACCTGACGGGAGTAGGAGACGAGCTAGGAGAGTGTGAGAGAATTAGTAAATTTACTGCTGATGTTTGTGGAAATGACGAGGTTTGCGTGCTGATCGACTGCGTTTTCTTAATTTTTATTTTTTTTGTTTTTTTTTACTGATTTAGTGAGTTTTTAGTGAGGCTTGGTATTTATTACTATTGGCTCATGTTGTGCCAAGTGTGGTTTTGTAACTAAGGGGAGAGTGTAAAGTGTGAAGTGAAACATTAGAACTTGGGGTGGGTGGGGTGCAGATTGTATCTATGGTGTCATATGTTGGAAACATTGCTTGTTGTAATTTGATGTAACAGTTCAGTGTGTTACTTCTTGTGTATGAAGGTTAGTAGTTGGTACTCGTTTGTTTGCAGTGTCGGTATCGGACCCTTTCTACGAGTATCGGAATTGACGGCATCAGCAAATTCGGATAGGAGAATCGAATTTTTTTTGGTATTGGAAAACAAAAATATAAAATTTAGGAAAAAATATTTTATACGTTTACATATAATTTTTAAGTATTTTATATGTCGTTTCTTAACAGTTTTAAAATTGAATGGAGTAATAGTCATTCTTACTGATAAATGTTTCTTTTATTTACATGCCTTTTACAATCTTAGTATACTTTTTATATGTATTCAATTGTTTCTATCGAATTGATCAGAAAAGATACCCTAAGATCGGTAACATGACATACCATATCGATATCGGCCGTATCGGATTAGTATATGCCGATACTACAAATGGCCGATGCTACAAGCTATGCTTAGTAATATTTTGCGTTCAAATTTATATGTGGAGAGACTAAAGAAGATTGATACGCTATTATTGTCTTCTAAATAAAGGTTGGAGATATTTTTCTTCTAAATAAAAGGACTAGTATTGTTGCAAGTGATGAAGAGTATTCGCTTATGGTCAAGCTGGAACTAGCAAGACCTGCTCCATTGCTGGAACTTCTAACGACCGTGATCGAATCTATGTACTCATTCTACAGAGGGGTGGGTTTCTACTTCATCCAATTGCAACCCAAACTCCTGGCTCAATGCTGGAAGAAATCAAAAAGAATTCTTGAAGCAGAAACACCAATTGAATCTACTTTCCTAATGTACAGAATCTACAGATAATTTCTAGTCTAAAATTTCACATAGGAGAGAATAGCATAAGAGCAAATTGTATCGGCCATCCACTTGAATAGCTTTAGGGCTAGTTTGGTTCACGGATTTAAGGAACCAAGAAAGAAAAGTTATTCCTTTTCTTTGTTTTCCTTTGTTTGGTAGCCACAAACTTGGGAATTAATTTCCTGACAAGGAGAAAAATTGGTGAAAATATGGTTCCACTCAAGACCCATGAGGTTGATTTTCCCTCCTCCTTTTCCAACATTTATTACAAAAGTTATGACAAAAGTAACCATGTGTCATTGCTTATTTTACCATTAATGTTATTTTTTATAATATTATTTTTATTTTAAAAGATAAGGATATTATTGGAACATTGTTATATTTTCTTTTCCTTTCCTAGGTGTTTTCCTTGTTTTACCAAACAACGGAAAGGAAATGTGAGAGGAATCCTACTTTCCCATTCCCATGGAAAATACAATGAATTCATTTCCTTTGAACCAATTTACTCACAGCAAGCAAGAAGAAATGCCACACAAAAAAATACAACGATGTATGCTTGTCAAATTGGACAGCATATATAATACATAGACGAAGCTTCGTGGGCGATAAAATACAAGATAAATATCACCTATATGTATACCAAGCTAATTCACATGTTAGTGGTTGTAACTGAGCCCAGCGACAGTAAGTTCCGAGACAGCAGCGACCTCACCATGTATACACCTTATCCTTTTTTTATTAAAAATCTTCTGACAAGTTCTTCACCGTCGTCGCTGTGGGGAAAATACATACTGCCATCAAAGAACATAATGTAGCCGAGTCTTCTTCTTCCAAAACCACCATCCTTTCCGTTCTCTAGCCAAAAGCTCCAAAGACGTGCGCAAGTTCAAAACCAATTGCCCTCTCCTTCCGAATCACAATGCTATTCTTCTGAACTCGTACCAAATCTCATAGTGATTGAACAGCAAGCTATCGTGCGTCTGGCTCCCAAGAAACTCCAACCCGATCTTAGCGAGCCTCTTTGGGCACTCTTCCTTCAGTCTCGTACAGAATTTCATATTATGTGATGCAAAGATTCTCCCTTTTTGGGGTTTCAGCCTCACCGCCAACCGTTCCAGCCCCACCCAGACCAACTTATCCGGCATATGGAGAAACACAGCACTCGCATAAATCAAATCGTAGTAAATTCCAGGCCCAAATCTACTAAAGTCCATATCATCGCCTTTTAAAATTACTGGTCTCTTGTAGAGAAGACCTTGAGAGGGGAGCTCATAACGAAGAGCAGCCATTAGAGAAAGCTCATCGCGCTCAAGACAATGAAAGCGGGAAGGGTTGAGGTATCGTATGAAGTGGAGTCCGACACGAAGGGTCCCACATCCGACTTCAAGAACTTGGTCTGAAGGGGAAAGGTTGACAGCAGAGGCAAGAAATTCAAACACGTCGCGGCCACCTGCCCACGGCTCACCATAGTTGCTATGGTGCTCTTCTACTAGAAGCTCCCCAGGGCAACGGAGTGCTGTATGGTTTTCTGGATCAGTTTCATAGTGAGAGATACCTTTGAACCTGAAACGGAGATTAAAAAAGCATAGAAAAAGTAAATGGGCATGAAAAAATAGAACTCTTCACGAAAATAAAACAAGCATATATTAGAATCGCCATTTTGCTCTCTTTTAGACTTCCAAACTTTGGGACTTGTGATGGAAATTATTAGAATAACTTCTCTGACGGGTTTCGCTTACAACAATCAGCTTAATTTGATATAGAAAAATGAAGAAGACGCATGGGACTTGTGATGGAACTTATTAGAATAACTTCTCTGACGGATTTCGCTTACAACAATCAGCTTAATTTGATATAAAGAAAAATGAAGAAGACGCCTAAGGAGCACACAAATGATTTGGCAGCATAGCTTGAAAAGTAGGGTTTGCATCAGATATTACTTCAATGAAAGTGATCAAAGGATATCTGCATCTTCCATTCCGGGAAACCATCCATATGATCCAGAACAATTTGAATAGAGACCTTTGAAAGGATTGAAATGAAACATCTTGATCACCAAGTCCCTAAGTAATGGGTTTGAAAATAACACGATCTTCTTCAGCATAAGATTTACCCTTATCTTCTTTTGGTTTGTGTAGCTTCAGGAGGTTTTGTGTCAACAACCACTTTTCGGATCATTTAGTTGAGCATAAAAAACTGTTCTTCAAGTCATTATAGCAAGTGCAACACTATCATTGAGCAAGAACATAAAAAGAAAAACCAAATCCAGAAAAGGGTTCGAATAATAAGCACAAAATCCTATAATTCTAGAATATCTTTAAGGCTAAATTACAAGTTGATACCTTTAACTATTCGAGTTTTTCAACTTGATACCCTCAACTTCGATAGGTACTAACTTAATACCATTCCTCCATTCTTGTCCTAAAGTGTTAACTGAAAAGGTAAAATGACAAAAAGGTCCCTCCCTACTATCTCTCCCCACTCTCTCCGGCAGCCCCCCTCCTCTCTCCGACGCCGGTGACAGGGGGGGGGGGGGGGGGGGGGGGGGGGGGAGGGCACAGGCGGCGCGGGCGCGGTGGCAAGCAGTAGCTACGGCGGGCGCAATGCCTAGTTGGCGGAGGGCGTGGGGTGGGGGTAGGGGTGTCGCGAGCGGCATTGGAGGCGGGCGGGCGCGGGTAGGGGGGTGGGGTGCACGGGCAACGAGCGTAGTGGTGAGAAGCAGCAGCGGGCGGGCGGCGGTGGCGAGCAGCAGCAGCGGGCGTAGTGGCGGGGTGGGTTAGGGCGTAGGGGGGCGAGCAGCGCGGGCGGAGGGTTCGACGGGGGTCGCAGGGGTGAGTAGGGGGGTCACGGGGGTCGACCGGGGGGGGGGGGGTGTCGCAAGGTTCGGCGGGGATAGGGTGGGGGATGGGGAGGGGTTATTTGTAGAGGAGAAAGGAGCATTTTAGTCCAAACAAAAAAAAAACATAAAAGTTAACGTTTGACTGACGGAGGTAGAGGGTATGAAGGTGAAAATTTTCATTAGTTGATGGTATTAAGTTAGTACTTATGAAAGTTCAGAATATCATGTTGTTACTTGAGGGTATCAAGTTGCAATTTAGCCTATCGTTAAATTTCTTTCACTTCTTTTATCATAGAGTCACACATATCTACTAACTCACCAAAAAAATTCATCTCAATCAACAGAAAAGGTTACTAAACCAAACTAGTAATTGGGTTGATGAACATGCACACATCTTACTAAGTTTTACCACAATCTTCCGGATAGTTCCATCTGTTGCATATATGATTCAAACTCAATTTTCAAGCCTCAATTGTTATTGGGCTTTCATAGGTGTTTGGCTGCTTAAGATATTTCACGAAGAGAATGTATTTCTTTATTGACTTGCTGATAGCCGATCAACTTCTATGTATAATGTATAAGAGCCCACCAACTATGCACGTCTTCATTCGAATTGTGGTCGCCAAGTCTCTATGTGAGAGAGAGACACTGTCCTAGTGCAATACTTCACAAAACCAAACGCCAAACAGGTAAACACCAATGAAATCATATCACACAAAAGGTTGAGAACTGGTCCAGTTTGGATTGCACTTCAGGTTCATCCAAGGCTCCATTTGGAGCCCAAACTTAATGATAGTCGTGTTATGCCTTCGTTCCATTGAGGCCAAATGTGTCCATTCATTTGGTGGCTCAAACAGCCATTACTGGGAGGCTAGGCTATTGAGCTTTTAAGAAAATGGGCGTTTGAGCAAAAGCTCATTCGAATAAACTGCAATCCAAACTAAGCACGAGTCACATATTCCGCACCATCTTCTTCGACTCGTGCAAAAACCCGACTCTGACTCCTAATCAAACAGAATCACTGAAAATCATGGTAATTGATCCAAATGGAACTAAATTACAAAACATAATATTATTGAAAATCATGGTATGACAAGGTCCATCCCCTATTTTGCAATTCCATGTGCAACTCTATTGCTATTGGTTCACATAGGACTAAATTCTAGAATGGGTGGTTTGCAAATGTTTTGAAACAACACTCGTAAAATTTAGTCATATGTGGACCAATAGCAATGGATTTGCACATGGTGTTACAAACTAGGATATGCTCCCTATCACTTCTAGGTCATTCCACTCATAGGTTATGCACGGTGTTCCATGTTTCGAGTAACCATGGTTCTGTATTCGTTTTCTAGTAAGCCCATAAGTGGCAAAGAGGTCGGAAGAATACATATAGACCTTCATAATATCAGTATAATTTTGGAATTCTCCCATTATTTTCCACTTTATTCAATACTTGTCTCCTAATCTACTCTTTCCATCACACTACATCAAGTTTAACGCTATAGTAAACAAAGTCATAGAAAACCCAAATAACAATGTATATTTTGTATTATTCTACAAAATCTTTGAATTCCTCACATTTCCTTTCAAATTGGCTCATGTTCATTTACTACCGAAGCATGAAATCCTCTAGAAACAAATTAGTCAAGAAATAAAACAACTAACACCTAAACTACTAGAAGGGTTACTGGGTCTGAAGAATAGGTATGAATCTTCACACCCCCATCTCATTTGTCTAATACGCTTATTATAGGATATCTAAAGCTAGAGACTTATAAACTTAAGTCCTCGGTTAAGTAACGAGACAAACAGAGAGAGAATAGATCTCATATCAGTCTACAAAATCTTTGAAGTCCTCGTGTTCCCTTCAACTTTGTTTCATACCCATGTACCCATCCACCGACAAAACAACTTAACCTAAACCAGCACGCTTGTTTGATGAATATGAATAGATCTCCACAATATCTTCCATTTCCTGTCATGTCGTGAGATCCCCATTTCCTACAACACTCTTTCCATCTCCATATTTTAGAATAAATACTCTTTCCATTTCGTCATAGTAAAATGCAACACTATTCTCATCCTAGGTTTAGATAACCCAAAATAGATGAGCATATAGATCTTGTACCACTCCACTTGTCGTTTAGGGTTTAACTCATTTGGTGGTTAGTGTAAGTCAAAGTGGAAGAAAATGTAAGAAATTCAAAGATCTTGTAGACAGGAGCTGGTCTATTAACCACCCAGAGGGGGGGGGGGGGGGGGGGGGGGGGGGGGGGGGGGGGGGGGGGGGGCTCAAGCCCCCATGGGTTTTAGGAAAAAAAAATAAAACAGTATAGGTTCTATAAAAAAAATTGGGCAAAAAACTATGTTTTTCTTAGGATTTTAACCAAATATCCACTGAATAAAGAGCAACATCTTAACCACTAGGTCACTTAAATTCTAATGTTATAACTATATTTGATCTTGTTACATTACTATCGACAGAAGCCCCTCTAACTAAAGTCCTTGGATCCCCTTACTTGTACAGTTTACAATATCTATATGCTTATTTATTTGGGGTTATCTAAACCTAGGCGATAATAGTATTGCATTTCCTACAACGAAAGAGAAATACTTTACTCAATCACCTAGAACCCTAATCTTTTCAAATTAGGTGAGATTGCACCACACAAGTAGTGTTAGCATGCTTATTTAGCACATTCTTTTCTCTCACTTCATTTATATGAAGGCTGGTCGAAAAATAGTGTGATGCAATCGAGTAAAGTATTTCCCTTGGTAAATACAAATAGATCTTCACGACACCTCCTTCCCCGTCTTCTAATCTACTCTTTCCATTTCAATTAGGAAATTGGCACAATTGTCAACCTAGATTAGAAAATTTCCAGATAAATAAGCATATGGATCTTGTCTCCACCTACTAAATCATCAAATTCCTCGCATCACCCTCCACTTCGCTGTGAATTTATTGAAAAAACATATAAGAAATAAACACGACCTCGTAAATTCTAAAGATCTTTGATTTCCTCACTTGAGCAAACTAAACCCCTAACCCAACGAATGAGAACATCTTCCATTTCCTCTCACTTGGTGAGATCCCCATCTCCTAGTCTACTGACTCTACTCTTATCTAGAAATGCCGCACTCAAGCTTGTACCTTTCTAGAACCATCGAAATCCCCACAATTTCCTTTCGCTAGATCTTGTACAATTTTCTTAAATTCTTCGAATTCCTCGCACCTCCTCTACACTCCGGCATGAAAAAAAAAATCTTAGAAAGGAAGAACGAAACCCTAAAAAAAAGAAAGAAAGGGGGAGCCGTGGAGTTACCGACGGAGGTCCTCGAGCTGCTGCTCCCGAGTCCTGGGGTTGATCCCTTTCCTCAGGGCGTGCCACGCCTCCGGCGTCGACGGGGGGTCGGGGAGGTAGTTGGCTACCAGCTGGCTCTTCAGCCACGCGACGTCGTCCTCCGTCGGAGAGATCTGGGAGGAACGGACGGCGGAGATCGGGTCCTGGGGAGAGCAGGAGGAGGAAGAGGAGGAGGAGGAAGGGGAGAGGGAGGGGAGGAGGAGGAAGAGGAGGAGCGCGGCGGAGGCGAACGAGAGGAGGAGCATCGCCGGCACCGTCATCCCTCCGCCGCCGCCGCCGCCGCCGCCGCCGGGCTTGGCCGGTGGGAAAGAAGAAGTAGCCATAATAGTGACAGTGAATGTTGGGTTTTGGTATGGCTGACCTTTGAGATCTAGCCATTTGGGGATGCCTGTCCATTTATAATTTATTATGTGAGTGGATTGTTTTGGTTTATTTTTTCATCATGTTGTTTTAATAAACAATATAACCGAGGGATCAAATAACATGAACCTTTGTTAAATAACTTCAAAATTACAAATTTTGGAGCATCTTGCTACCCTTTTTTTTTTTTCTCTTATTTAACATAAACAATATTTAAGTAATTTGTTATTGGACTTTGTGTTCTATCTATACATCTATTGGTACAACTTTATTTGTTATGTGGTGGTGACAAATTCAAGATATGTCTTGAACTTTTATATTTGTCATTTGTAAAATGTTCTTTACACTTTTCTATTTTTAATTACTTGACGAAGGACTTCTCTAGTTCTTTTTATTATTTTAATATAGGTAATGTAGATAGTTTTGGATTAGTTCTTGCCTCTTGAAATTTTGAATTATTTTGTCCTCTTTGAAAAAACTAAATTGGTGTTGCTAAAAAGGTTTGTACACAGAGTCGGCCCTGGTCCAAGGCGGCCAGGATAATCGTCCAGGGCTCCATGGAATAAAGGGGTCCAAAAAAATTTAATTTAAATATATATAATAGTAATCTTGTGTCTAAAATATAACTAATATGTAACATGATCCTTTTTTATCACAAAATAATTGTGGTGTAGTAGTTATTATGATAAACTTGCACACTAGAGTTCCTAGGTTTAATTCTTGGTTTTAACATTTTTTTTAAATTTACTTTTATTTTAAAAAAAATTATATATGGGTCCCATTTTAAAAGTTTGCCTAGGCCCCCCATGAACTCATGGTCGGCCCGGATTACATACTCTGTTACTTCACATCATAGTAGTTGCATATGCTTTTATTCATGCAACTACTGTGATAACAAATAGTATTTTTGTGATAACAAGGTTCCCTTTCAAATAAAGGGGAGCATATTTTCAATTCAAGTAAAATTAAAAATTACTTTAATAACCTCTTTCATATTTTAGATAGACCAATAATGTTAAAAAAGTACGTAATTTTCAATTCAAATAATTTTTTATAAAAACTTTTAGTAACCTCTTTTATATTTTTCATATTTTCCAAATGTTAAATAATTACATATTTTTCGATTCAAGTATAATTAAAGATAACTTTTAGTAAACTTTTTCATATTTTTTATAAATCCCAAATGGAATTACTATTGATTCCTAATTTGTTAGTTTTTATTAAAACAACCTTTAGTGTGACCGATAATTCTTGTTCTTAGGAGAATAATCTTAGGAGAATACTCGATCGATTATAACAAATAATATAAATTCTATAATTGTTTGTTCGGAACCATAATGACAGTACCATCTTATAATTTTAATAATCTTCCTATCCTTTCTATAAAAACCGATTAAGCTACAACATTATCCTTTTATTTCCTTCTCCCTTTACTCTTCTCTTTCCATCTCTTTACTCCTCCGTTCTCCTTTTGTCCATCTATGCCTTCCTCCCTATCTCTTTCATCCTATTATATATCTACTTCTCCAGACTTCGTAAATTTAGTGTTAAGCTTAATCAGGTTCAAGATGATGTATTTGTAAATTTTGTATATGTATTATAAATACAAATAAATTTCTTTATACAACTAGAAGATGGGTAATTGAGATTTTATAACACTAGCATAAAATTTTATGTAACAAATGTTGCAACACAATTACGTGTCGACTTTATTATTGTCAGATTGTATAAAAAATGTTGGTGTAAGACCATCTCCAATGGTGATTTCTAAAATTGAGTTCTTATCCTACTTGACATTATACTTTAAGAAGATTTTTATCCTAGTTGGAAGAGTTTATATATAGAAATTGTAGACATACAAAAATACTCTCCAATGATCAGGCTTTCCATCCGACCGGCTATGAACAATGTGTACAATAGAGCGGTAAGGCCGGTCACCATGGAAAGCTATGAACGATGTAGGGTAAGGCTTTACCCGTCGTGAGGCGAGGGTATAGCTATGAACAATGTATATAGTAGAACAATGTGAGAATTTGATCACACAACCACTAATAACTCCCCATCCCCGAATAGTATAAAGGATCCGGACATAACACGTTGACATGGGATTCAAAAACAGGTGATCAGCCCACTCCCAAGTCCATGTCTATACAAGTACAAGTAACAAGTCGAGTCATGTACCAATATACCAAGTAACCCGGGAACAACATCTCATGACAGGATCCGACATATACTAGTCCGTGAACCATAGTGTTAGGAATCAAGTAAGACACTACAACTGAATCGGATATAGCAGATATCAAGACAATGAAAACTATCAGTGAATGTACTCGCCTGTGGTCCTGAGCTGATAAAGTGAACAGACGCTCAGAGTAATCACATACCTAAAGGTGAGATACTATAAGTCAAACAAGGTTTTATACTGAAAAAGGAAACTAATTTAAGTCATGAATGCAAGTCTAAGTCAAAACTATGTCAATCTAGGTCAAACTGAGTCCGTACTAGGTCAAACTAGGTCATACTGGGTCATACTGGTTCATACTAGGTCATACCAGGTCACGGGGAGTCAATCCAAATCAAACTAGGTTAAACGGGGTCAAATGTTGACTTACAGTTGACTTTTGGTCAACTGGTCAACTCTGGTCAACTATAGTCAACTCTGGGTCAACCCTAGGTCAAACTAGTCAAATGTTGACTAACTGTTGACTTTTAGTCAACTGGTCAACTCTTGTTTGGTTTCGGTCAATTCTAGTCACTTATAGGCTAAGTTTGACTTTCGGTTGACTTTTGTTGACTTTTGGTCAAAATGGTCAACCGAGATCTGAACTAGTCTGAGGACACTAATCCTAACCATTACCAACCAAGAGAACCTAATTCTAACTATATCTTAGAAGTTAAACTCAATATCTTAACTTTGTCACCCCCAGTTTTCAAATTAGGGGTATTTTCGTCATTTTTCGAGTTTTTAATAATTTTTGAAATTTTATTTATTTTATGTGATTTTTTTGGGATTTATTTGGTTTGGTTTGGATTTTATCCAATTCGGACCCAATATTGGAGATCCGGGTAGCCTGGACCTTAGTGGGACCCCATACTAGCTGGACTTAGCCCACATACCATCCTAATTAGGTTAGAAATCATGAACCCAACTTCCATTGCTTAATTAGTCATTTTAGAGACTTAATTAGTTCATTAGAAACAAACCGAACCAAACCCGAATCAAACCGAACCAAGTTTATGGGTTGGGGACTAATGGATCCTACCCAAACCCTAACCCCCCCCCCCCCCCCCCCCCCCCCCCCCCCCCACACACACACACCTTCCGGCCAAGGAAAGCCCCCCCTTTTCTTTTCATTAAGTCAACACTCTCCTCTCTAAAATTCCTTCTCCTTCCCAAGCTCTTC